>CM051237.1:366027642-367227642 GCA_027917425.1 Gastrophryne carolinensis
GTAGCCTAAAGAGAGACTTTGTTTATTAGATTTATTTGACTTAGCTATGGAATAGAGCAGTATACTAGGACACTAGACGGCAGTGATAAGTATTTATCACACGTACTGGTTGATTCAGAGCCCCTGTGTAAAATCTTGTTTTGGTGATAATGTAAACTCGCCTGTGGAATTTTTCACAACCTCGGCTGATTCAAAGCCCCTTCTGAGATTTTTTCATTTGGGTGTAAGAAAGTGAGAATTCATGGTGAGAAATCTTACTTCAATACATGATTTTACAACTCACATGACAGTTTAATCACTGTTAGCGAGTTGCATTAGGTTCATTGAGCCGCTAAAGTTGGCATTCATTTTATGAATGAAACAGACAGCTGGCTTTTTTGTATTTTTTCTTTTTAAAAATACATGCCCCCTTCCCAAAAGACAACCAGCCCAGGCACCAGGCATAATGGCTTGTAATGTGGCCCTTGTGCTTTGCTTTCCTCAGAATGAGTGATTTTCCTCCCATCTCAGATTACTAATGAATTTGACTCCCCAGTAATGTGGTCCTCTCTATTCTCATTACCTTGTTTTTGTTGGAAATACAGTGCAACAACTTACTGCTTAGCATATTGCTGATCGCGGTTTACAGTTATGATACTAGATTTCACTGTTACTAATACTTATCTGTAGTCTCTCTGTGCATTTCTAGAATGTGTTGTATTTCCTGTACGTTGAGCTGAACTCACTGATTTCTTTTTCCTGTGTGATTCACCATGTTAAGATAACTTTCTAATACTGCACACGTTCCACTAAAGGCCAGTTTTTGTTCCTCAACAATGTCTTTCTCAATTGACTCTGCTGCATCCAGAACTCTCTGCAACTGTTTTATCATATGTGTTTTATCTGAGAGGCTCCTCTAATGCTGGGTTTACACAAGCAGATAAATTGACTGTTCGCCAAGCGAGCAGCCGACCTTACAAAACTACTGCGTTCAGACGCTAAAGATTTGTTGGTCAATTAGTTGCTATTGCAATCGCTTATGTTTTCATTCTCATAGCAAAACAAATTTTTTTCATGGACGACTACTGTTTCCATATGTCAGCGATCAAGCGATGAGTGAGACATTTTTCCCATTAATCGTCTTATTGTGTTGGCCGTTTACTTAATTGCAGTCGTTTTAGCGATTCCTTGCTTTATAATTGCTCCCTGTAAAAGGGGCATTAAATCCATCATCAGTTCCATCACAAAAGTACTTGCCAAATAATAATGACTCTGATTGGGAAATACTTCTGTCTCTACTCTGGTACCTACTGTAACTAAAATTTTTAAAGAAGACCCATGTACGAGCCTTCAGCTGGTTCTGTAAGACTTAAAGTTGATGGAAACTTCTTCTGGGTCCACCGCTCTTCTTCCAGGGCCCCCGGGCTCAGCGGCTGTCCAGCTTTTGAAGAAAACTGGGCTTTTCCACTGTCGAAGCCATGCCCTGCAGCATTTTTAAGAGAGCCATTCAGCTCTCTCAAAAGTGCAGCTGTGGCGAGGTACAACCAGCTGACTGCATCCCCGCCACATGAAACCAAAGCCTGGGCCAAAGCCAGAACAAAGGAGGCCCTTCAACCATGCTGAATAATAATTAAGTTCTAAACAAAGTCAGCCATGCTGGCTCAAACTTTACAACCAGTTGGCAATTTCCCATATACAGTGCAATTTTAATTGTATGAGATTTTACATGATTTTACTGGAACACAAATATAAAAATTACCATAGCAATACATTCCACCCAGTTGCAGCACACACAGCATTAAAAACACTTTATATAATGGAAAAATGTGTCTCTCACTGCAGTTCTTTTTCCCATCCAATTGAAATCTAGGTCTGATTATCTCATGGAACGGCTGTTGGAACAAAGAAAAGGAGAGCGGAATTACCTGCTCTATACAAAACATTCAGATCAGGGACATTTACTGATGATGCCTTAGCTCTTACTGCATCATACGGTAACTTTTGCTGCCTGACTGCATCTAACCCAAAGCGAGAATTTAAAGAAACGCTATCGTGAAAAAAGGTCCAATGATAAATGTCCATATAAATATGTTGGATGGTGGGAGGAGAGGTCACTTATACACCCGGCATCAATAAATATACAGCCAGGCATATTTTTTTTATTTTTTTTTATTATAATGGAAGGAAGAGGAAATCAGGGGTGACAGGCTTTGCCACCCCCCTTATAGACTAAACCTGTCACCCCTGGATTTTATTCCTACAATGAATAAATAAGCCACAAGCTTGGCGGAAGTTTTATTCAGTTCAGGTGTATAAGTGACCCCTCCTCCCATTTTCTGACGTGTTTTTAATCTTGGAGGTTGTGGAGTGTTCTGCCATACCCCACCGGCTCCAGTATGACAAATACTGGGCAAATGTTCATGTTTCTTGCAGGCAAAATATGCCAGTTACCCTCTTCCATTTTTCTAACAACTTCTCATATGGGACCCCATTTATCTTTTGCTTTGGGATCCTTGATTCCAAGTCTTTCTTGGGATTTTCACTAGAGGCAGGCTGCACCTTCTTATCTTAAAGCCCTTTCAGTGCATGTGAAGGGGTCTTTGGCTTAAACAATGGCTGCTCAGCCATCTGGTTTGCTGCAGGATAGCCAGCAATACAGCTAGACACAGCAGTGGACTGAAGTGGACTGAAACCGACTGAAACCGAGCCCGGATCCATTCCTTTCCCCTGGGGCATCCAAGATTAGCTGTGTGAAACCCCTCAGGTCGCCCGCTACACTTACCTTGCTTTCCAGCCGCATCCCCGCTATCCCTCTAGCAGGGTGCGTGCCCGCGGCAGCCATTTGTGAATGGCTGGTGTGGACACGCTCCCTGTTACAGGAAGTGTGTGATGCGGCCGCCAGCGCGCTTGGAGCCGCTGTGCAAAGACATTGCTCAGACGTGCATAGCTCAGCGGCTCTGAGCACACTGATTGGACGAGCGGCCATGCATGCACCATAGGACCGGGGTGAGGTGAGTTGATGTGGGAGATCTGGGGGGTTTGACATAGCGGGGCACCCTTTAAGGCCTGACTTCATTTTATTACACTGGGGAGTATTATTGGCTATAGCCAAAGCTTTGTACTTTTTTTTCTCCAGATCAGAAAACTCATCTGCAAAGTGTTGGAAGCATTCCAAAGTTAGTGCAAATTGAACTCTCAACGATACAACTTCTTCATCTGCCTTAAGTTTTCACACCATTTCAAAATGAAAAACTTGGAAGCAGCCATTCTACCTTATCTTTCTAGATGGAAATGTTTCAAACTGGACATTTATGAATGCTACCCTCACCCAAACTAACACCAGGGGGTGCATATTTACCCAACTCCAGCTATAGAAACCCATGGGCCCTCTTTTACCCAGCTTGGGAAAATACAACCCTCCATTTCCCTTTGTAATGTATGCTTCACCCCAGCCTTCTTAAAGAGCTTGTAAAATAGTTTCTACTATAGGGTATAACAAAAAACAGTCCAACCATTTTAAGAGAACAAGGGAAAGGATTTTTATACAGGTAAAAGGTACAAGGAAGCAATTACTAAATAAAATAAAATAAAGTTACAATTACAGTTCTTGGTAGTTTGTGCAAGTTTAGCAGTTTTAGGAAAGAATTACAGGAAAAACTTATCTTAGTAAAAAAGTTTAACCCTTCTCAGATGCCTGGACATCTCAATACAAAGCTTTTCTCCGTAAGGTGTTTCCACATTCAGTACAGGAAAACAGTGTGTTCAAATCTCTGTGTGCAATTCCTTTGTTTAACATAGGACCATGCCTCTTAACCAATAGCAAGCTTCCAAGATCTTCCAATGGGTGATTGTCTTGTATTCAATGTGTCCCTCTAGCCAATCTCAGATCACTCAAAACCACATGGCTTTTAGCTATCTTGAAAAATGCAATTATTCATTTAATTATTTGAACAAGTTTATGTATATTTTTATCACAAGATCAAACTAATACAAAACATAAAAAATATCTCCGTAGTACTACAGCAATAAACTTTGTATGGCTGCATCCATAAGACCTTGTTTATGCCCCACCCACTCACTCCATTCATTGCAATGTAGGGGGCCTTCTAAAACAGGTTTGGTGTGCCCTGCCTTGGCCAGCGTTTTGGACAGAAAGAAAAATTAGCTAATAATGGCTGATAAAACATTTGTTCTTAGTCCACCACAGTAGAACAATGTTCCCCAGATGTCTGTTGGCTGCAGTATTACGTTTGTGGCCATCTGGTTGCGTTAATGGGATTCAAGAGTCTAGAAAACAGCACCTCACATTTGCCCTCAGAAACATAAATGGTGTTCGTATTTGGACCCAGCAGAATCTTGAGCATGCTGAAAGACTGGGCCAAACTACATCTGAACCAAACATGGTTATATTTAAACAACACTAAAGTTGAGTATTATATAAGTTTACTGCCCTTTTAGGCCTGGTGGGAGAATTTAAGATAATAGGAACTTCTGTACATGAATAGAATAGATCTTTGCAGGAAATATACTTTGTGTTCACTTTACTAATAGTAACAATTCTCTTCTTTAGCAAATTAGCTCCTTTGTGTGTTTGCCACTTCAAAGGTTCCTTTTAAATAAGGAACATCTTTTCAACTTTCTTAGCAGATAATAGAAGCGGACAATAGAAGGCCGCAAGGCATAGTGCCAAGCAGACTCAGGATGTGGTGAATTTTATAGGACGAACAGTCATTATAGTCAATTTTTAGGAGAAAATTAAGGCTCTGTCACTGAAGAATTAATCTGTATAGTGTTCTTTTCACTGCCTTGTTCTTTTTACAGGCTTGGCAAAGTAGCACAGAGATTAATGTAATGGATTAATAATTTTCAAATGGTTACAAATTACATTTTGGAAAAATATGGAGCTTCTCATAGTTTCCTTGAACATACTAAACTTATCCTACTCAGCCTCGCTATGTACAATACTTCTGTAATGTTGTCTCATCTCCCATGGCACTTAATATTTGTGGCATGGATGTCTATTTATCATGCAGGATTCTTACTAAAAACAATAAGTAAGCATAGCTTAGTCAGTGGAATAATATCTCCCTCCAGAACAAGCATTTTATTACCATAAACACCAGAATAAGATTAAGGACATTTATCAAATGCAATATTACATGAACCCTGGAAAGAAACTCCATTTACATGATAAATACTGGAAATATTCTGTAGATCCTACTACACATTGTCTATTCTGGCAAGATTTCTCCTTCCAACCTTGACTTTTTTAACTTTTCTCCATCTCACCTCCCTGGTGCTGCATGTTTCTAAACAAATCCTCTTCTGACAAGGTCAGCTTTGGCGTTGGCTTCTCTTCCTCTTACTTTCCTCCTGGTATATGAAAAATTGCTTGTGCAAAATATAAATCAAAACTTGTGGTGATGTGTCCAAAGGCTAAACCAATTTGTTAATAAGTCTCAAGGATATGACTACATTTCTGTTTGGACCATTGCTCTACATACCAGTGAAACTAAAGTCTACCAGTAATTGTATTCTCTTACAATAGGCATAGTTAAAGTGGACCAATCACAGGTCAGGCCAGCCCTGGAGTCTAAAAGACAACAGGGTTGACCATCTGGGTGTCCCGGGGGGCATCCCGATCACCCGCAATCACCTTAACCTACCGCTAGTCTCTTGCCACGATTGCTGGCCGCATCCCCAGTATCCCTGCAGTTGTATGTGTTTTTGCACCTTGCCATTTGGCAAGGCTGGATGTTGGGGAGTGTGCCCTCCTGCAGGGAAACCATTGATGCGGTCGCACCCTATGCCAACACTCAGTCCAAAACAATGCAAAACAATACTGTTTACTAGTATGCACGGCAAAGAAGCCCTGATTGGACAAGAGGATGCACATGCACGTGCGAATGGCAGAAAGGTTATTTGAGTGGTCGATCTGATGCCCCTCTGTGGGTTTCACACCAGGATATTGAAAATACAGTTGATTAGTCTGCCCGTGAATGCTTTTTTTTTTTCGGGAACTGATCTTGGTAACCAGGAAATTGGCAACGCTCGTATCATTCACAGCCATGTTCCGAGAAAGTTCATACGTAAGCAGCCATAATTGATTTGCGTACGCATGCAGTTTAGCCAAGCCTTTACTATATTAGCAGCCAAAGTAGTTTTGGAAGCCAAGTTTTTACCTGTTTTCGATTGTAACTTACTGTGGATCCCATTGTTCTCCATGTGCCGTGTCCTCCGGGGGCTTTTTTTTTGTAATAAGCAGCTATTTTACTGTGCTTCCTGCCATCACCCGACACTGTACCCATGGTAGTCTGCATGTCCTTACACATACTTACCTTTGTACCCCCTGCTGGAATCTAGAGCATCCCATGGTAGTCTGCATGTCCTTGCACATACTTACCTTTGTCCCCCCCTGTTGGCATATAGGGCATCCCATGGTAGTCTGCATATATCTCCACACCCAGGGCCACTTTCGCCGTTTGAGGTCCAACCAGTGCTGTATTATTTGGGTCAAGGTGTAAGGCGACGTCCCCACTCACCAGTCACATGGGCTGCCACTTCCTCTGTCAACGTCCTCTTTACATGTGTGTTGGACTTGAAGTCGTACCTTTAGTCTAACAGATTTGCATTGTTAACTTATGTCCTCTGTTTGGGTCTCCTTTACCTCCACATGCATGCCACTGCCCCTTTTAAGTAATTTTCAGGAACATTGCAGGCGCCCAAGCCTTGTACATGCTAGTGTATGCCAATGCTAAGTAATCCAGCTCTCCCATCCCACAATAGTAGCGAATTGCAAGCGCAGACACACTTAGGCCAAAAGGCGCACCTAACTCTCTACTCCTCTACTACTGTTGGATAGGGCTCACTGACCGCGGCCAGCAACAAAGCGAAGCCAGCTCTCCCATCCCATAGTAGTAACGGATTGTATAGAAATGTCAATCATAAATTACTTAGGTGGTCCATGTGACAGTGGCAACAAAGTATTTTGGGCCTGTAACATTGGAAGACCAGGCCTCCACCGTTACTGTGACACCATGTGCCTTTAGTCGTATTTCGCAGCCATTCACTTGTTTGCACTTTGGCAGGAGTGTAATGCGGCACAAATGTGTAGGTGAATGGCATGAAAGTGTGACTTACTATCAATATCCTACTGTTCACGGATGAACATCGTGGGTACCATGTTGGACCTTTGGATGTTGTCTTTATGACACACCCTTGCACCAAGGTGCACAAATGCAGGTGTGCCCTGGTGGACCACAGAAGTGTGCTTGCGTCCATACACACATGTAGCTTGCTTGCGCCTTTGAGTTTCCAATATGATTACCCACTCAATTAGGTATATATATAAAAGAACACAGTTGAGGGTCAGATTTTCTTGCCACTGCTGACTTAGGAGCTTACACCATAGGCGCCACCACAGCCCCCAGACCCACTGTTCATCCCACAGACACTCCCTTGCTGATACTCACACTAGCCACACTGAGCGGACCACCCGCAGCAGTTTAAGGCATCAGCAGCGGCAGTCAGAAAACCAGGGCTCACGGGACTCCCAGTACAGTCCACAACGGACCAACCAATGGTCAGGACAGTGGAGCACTATGCGGAACCCAGGACAGACACCAATGTGAGCCCCACTGCGGAGTCCACAGTGGAGCCCCATGTCGAGCCAACAGGGGGAGTCAAAGTCTTAGCAGCTCTGCTACAGCCAGGCCTGCTCTTTTCTCGGCCAGTAGCCTGGAATTTATCCATTCTGAGCATGAACTCCCCCTTCAGACAAGATATCACCCAGCAGACCACAGCAACGTCCACTCACCATAGGCGCAAACTAACAAGGGAAAAGTTGAGTGGCTGATTTAATGAAGCCTAGCTGGGGGTTCTGCTGGATGGTGTAGCCAAAAATTAGCTGGGTCCCGGTCCCACCTCCAAAGCGTTGCAGCAGCAGCAATGGTTGGCGATTACACACAATGTGACTGGGGCCAGGCAAGAGCCCAAGGATGGTGAACTCCCATCCCATCCGTGCACCAGATGGACTGAGAGGTAAGTGCTGAACAACCAGAGGGCTGCTTGTACAGGAAACATTGGACAACTCACAAAAGCCACCCTTTCCTTTGTTTGAATCTAGATGCAAAACTGGTAGGGGCCTCACGAAAATGCTACAATTTACCCATGCTGAGAAGCGGGTGTTGGGGATGCTCCACCCCAACACCTACCAGGGGGTTTTGGGCACAGGGGGGTAGGCCAACCAAACATGCCACCCACCAACCTTAGTTCACACATGCACAGCCAACTTTGAGGCTTGCCTGCGCAACATATGTTGTGCGACTACACACACCAGGGGTATTAGGCAACCTTTATATGGGTGTGACATGGGTGTGAGCAGACCCCAAATCTGGGACCCAGACCCCAAAATTTGGAGATTTTGAAGGAGCACATATACTGTTAAGAGGAAACTACCAGTGCATTTACCTTGACTTTGCAGCAACACCCCAGCCAGCATCACCTTGTCCGCAAGACACGCCACCTGCAGCTGGCCACTCTGGTTTGGCTACCACCAAGACAACATCAAGGCCAGGGCCACCTACCAACCAGCCACCAAAGGAGCAGAGTCCAGACAGTGATGAGGTAAATGAGCGAGCTTGAAGGCAAGGGGCAAAATGGAGGAGGAGGGTGAACCCAGTGTAAAGTTTGGGGCCCTGGAGGCTGTGTAGTAACATTGGGAAAAACTAACCCTAATGTTGACCTTTCTCCACACAGATGGCACCTCTCCTGGATTAAATTAATGACCTGGAGGAAGGACACTCTGAACATCTGGATGAGACACCCCCAATATTATCTGAACACCTCCACCAGCTGCTGGCACCACAGACACTGGCCACGACCATGGACACTGGCCATCATAAGCAGCTCCAGCTTCATTCTGCCAGTAGCAGCCCCACCAGCACCACAGAGCTCCCATGTGGAAGATGTGGCCAGCCTGCAGCCTGGTGTCACTAGTCTTTGGTAAGGTGGTGTCAAATCATGGAGGGAAACTAGCGGGCCAACAGCATCCAACAATTGCATGCACAAATCCCAGCACATCTGATTTTCCCCTCATGCAAGTGTGCTGGTATAGGCATGTTAAAGAATGATACATCTGTACTTATTACAGCACAGACCTGAGACAATATTTGGGGGTTCAAAGTGTTCGAACTTAGCTTATTCTCACAGTCACACACACAGTGACACATGCCACACACTAATCATTGTGGGATCTCTGATCTAGGCCGGTAAATAGGCAAGGTCAAAGAAGTACATGCCCCTGGGCCTCCACTATTTGCTATGTCAAGGGACAGTTTAGGCCAGTTAAAATGAATGCAAAAGGCATTGTGTACTGAAGTAGTCACTGATTGCTGTCACAGGACCTCAGACGGTGACACTGTGAACTGGAGACAAGGGTCATAGCATTCCTTCTCCAAAACTCTGGCATTACTTTACTATTATTTTATGTTTGCATATTGGCCTTTTTAATCCATCTTTCCTGTATACACTGACCCTAAAAGAGGCATCTGCTTTGGTTCAAATAGCCAGTACCTCACCTTCAAAAAATATTGTTTCAGTTGATGAGTTGCATGAGAACATGCAGCGGTTGGCTTGGGACAAGAAGGAAGATAAGACTTGTTGGTGGTGGTAGGGACAATGGCAGTCATGGTGGTGGCACTCTTGATAAATCATGAGGAAGGATATATGAAATGATGCACAGAGCTCATGACATATCACAGTGTGAAAAAGTGATGGGGGAAATGACAATGGTGATGATTGTTTGCTAAACAGGACCTGAGAACTGGAGCTGGGTGACTAAAAAGGGGACATCAGAGAAAACCCTTCCTGAATCAGATCTGCTTCTACTGTGGCCAGGAGCAGGTGTTTTAGCTGCTTCTGTTGGGGAGTGAAAAAAAAAGACCTAGGGCATGCAAGGTGGTGGTGTTTATGTCCTCCATGTGGGAAATTTTCTTTACAATGACCAACATCAATGCAGTGTGAAAACTCTGCAGGCAGACATTAAACCGCGGCTATGCAGGAAAAGTTTATGAACCCTGTGTGTCCTTCTGCACAAGAGGAGCCATCACCTGCACACAAGACAAAAACAAATTGCACAGCAATGGGAGCAGGACTGTCCTCCTCCTCCCTTCTTTCATTGTTTTTTTTTCAATAAAATGTTTATTGTTCAAAACAATTGTTACATTGTAAGTACATGTGCGATAAATCATTTCACAGCTGTTGACATTGAGGGTTTAAGACAATTAACACTCAATAGAAGTAGTTTATGAGATCAAACAAAATAAGCACACCTCAAGAAAACAGAAAATGCGCATCTTCATCACCCTACAAGCATGTTAGGAGTCACTGCAACAGAATAAACCTAGTAAGGAAGGGGGGAGGGGATCTTCCTCTATTTTTGTTAGATACCAAGTAGTATCCTTACCATTGTATAATTGCTGACTGATATCTGTTCACAAAGTGGCAATAAAACTTTCCTATGTGTTGAAGAGAACTCCTTTTTTTCGTCTTTATTTGCGGCTACATTTGCCCAGTCAAATTTAGTTCAAAACATTTTTATTCAAAACAGAAAATCAGGAAAGTGTACATGGCAATATCATTTGACAACATGTCATAACTATCAGTTTTACAAATTTCTAGACATTAAAGTGATAGCAATTCATGTCCCCATCTTGTTTTTGTTTTGTATTTAATGACCTATAACCTATATTACATAAGGTTTTTACGTTAAATATTGTCATCAAACATAGTCAGATTTATGGACCAACCAGAGTGTTTCTGTAGCCCCCACATGAGAGTAGCTAAATACCCCCCCCAGAAGCAAACCCCAGTCAAAGAATTGACAGATCACCTAAAACAGGATCTTAGCCTCAGTTTAAGTTAATCAGTGAATGTGTAAATATAGCTCCCCCAGGTATCCAAAAAGTGACCCACCAATCCCACTTGGCTGAGTTGGGCTCCACCCACTCCATCCAAAACACATGTCTAAACTTGGTGAGAAATGGGGCGAGGGAGGGGGCTTGCGGAGATATTCAGAGCTATAGCATGCATTTTTACCAACCATGGAAATTATATATGTCAAACCTTCCCCCGGAGACCCTGCTAACCTCCAGATGTTGAAAATTGCCCCCCAGAATTTTAAACAACCTGGCTCCAGAAAGCAATGATTCTGGGACAGTTACAAAACTGATGGAGAAGGTCCGTCGGGCCTTCACACATTATAGGCATCTGTCACTGTCAGACCCATCAGAAAAGATCGGTGAGGGGAAACGTCTGTTGCCTGCACCACTCTAAGAATCATTTTCCTGCAACTGGATGCCAGGGCAAACCATCGTACTATCCCAGTGGTCCTGGACCTTTATTCAAAGCTGTCCGTAAGAAACAGGTTGAGTTGTGGAATGTAACAGCACTGAGCCACCCCTAAATATGGTATTAGAGTGTGATCCAAATCGGCATTTGACTGTCGAGGTATAACCTTCTTTAGTCCTCCAAAATTGCGTACAGTGCCAACCCCACCAAAGCATAGGGGAACTTCATCTTTGCCTGATCGCAGGGTTTGGAGTGTGGGCCTCTTTGATTATTAAGTGACCAATGGTTTCAACTTCTCCAACTGAGGTCAGCTGTACCGGCTCAAACACAAGCCACAGCCTACATCCCTATTACCCATGGGCAGCAGGAAAAGGGAAGAATGACAGTTAAACAGTGATTTATGATGTGCCTTGTGCTAGACCTTCCAGGCAACTATGAATAGTGGGTTGTCCAGAATCGAGGGGGGGAAGCAGTTCCCTATGTTGGTGTAGGAGGAAGAGTAAATTGGTGTGTGGAGTCAGATTCTGATCAAGTTAGGTAGTACTAAAACATTCTCCCAGTTAGGAAAGTTGATTCCCCCATTAGCATCCACCTGTTAGAGAATCACCACGCTGATGGTGTGGCACTTTCAGACCCATATAAAGGTTCTAAAGATGGAATTTAGGGTTTTTAGATCCTTAGGTGGCAAAAGTATTGTAAGGGTACTATTGACGACTATGACGACTATTTGATTAGGAAAAATACCCAGATAGGAGAGGGGTAGCCTTTTCCGCCCCAGGGATAAGAGTTATAGATGTAGAGTAAGTATGCATTTTTAATAATTGACCCCCAAGTAGGAGATGGCCTCTCTATGCCAGTGGAACTCAATTTACAGAGGTATAGCACAGAGGATTTTGATGGGTTTATGGCATAATCAGAGCATCTACCGAAAACTGTCAAAGAGGTCAAGAATGGGGAAGGGCCTCTGCCAGGTTGGCGATATACAGTACTATGCCATCAGCTGCCCAGTCAGATTTAAAGTGTCATTTAAAGTGGGTCAAACCTAGTATCTATAAGATACCCACTCCCTGGGACATCCTGATTTGGAACGCCTTGCTGTGTGAAACCCCACCAACTGCCTGATATACATACCTCGCTGGCCATCCCATGTGTGGCCACGGTAATCTCCCAAGTCCCTTTACATCTGTACACAGCCATGCCCCCCGGCCACGCACAGCCATAGGGGGCTCCAGCTCTGTGGCTAAGCTCTCATTCAGCTTCTCTAGCGCTCAGTTATTTGTGCAGTTAAATAAGCTGTTTGGAGCAGAGTCAGAGTCATGTGGTGTGGCATTGCTCGTGGCGGAAAGTATATCAGGCAACCAACAGGATTTCGCACAGCAGATATTCCAAATTAGGGTTCAGACCAAAACCTGGGATAGTGAAAATCCCAGTTTTGGGCATTTGACATTTGACTGTCGAGGTATAATCTTCTTTGTATAGTCCTTCAAAATTGTGTATAGTGCCAACCCCACCAAAGCATAGGGGAACTTCTTCCTTGCCTGGTCCCAGGGCATTGGGGTGTGGCCGCTGTAATCTCCCGAGTCCCTTTACATCTGTACACAGCCATGCAGTTTTGGGCCACTTTAAAGCAGAGAGCTTGCTCACACATAGCCGGAAGCAGGGGCAGACTCCAAGCCATTGAGGGAGCAAGCTGAAAACAGGAAAGTTCAGCCTGTGGGGATAAATAGGAGAGGCTGTATTTAGGATGTACATTTGACTAATTATTCATTTTAAGGGGTTCAGGAGACCCCTATATACCAGTTCACAAGGCTTAGGGGCTGGCAAGTGCCGGTTTGTAGCCTGCAGGGCGGGGGGGGGGGGCATAGAGGCTGGCCCTTGTACCTTGTTCTATGCCAAAGAATTTATAGCCCCCTGACCCGTGACTCTCCACCGCAAGGTCCCACATAAACCTGGCGCTGGCCCTGCCAACAGTGCCTAGGGCAACCCTAAATACAGCCCTGACTACGGCATATGCATTATCTCATCTTTTTAAAGCTAGAGATAGATCACTGAGCATTTGGATTTTATTCAAAACATAATGAAGCAGTGAACAGAAAAAGGGACTGAATCACCCGATCTGGATAACTATTGATAAAGGAACAAAGAGAACATGGTGTCATGGCTTTATAACAGGAAAATAAATTGTTGCACATACGCATTTCCCATTCACTCGGTCTTTGCCATAAAGAAATGATCTTGTTATATTGCATAAAGTGGTTTGACGTAAGTACTGTACATCGCTTGGAAACATTTGACTAGGTAATATAACAAAATCCAGCCATTTATATTTTGTTGTCCATTCTGTAACTTAAATATACCTAAAAGCATTTGCACCAACGCATTTATCAATTTATCACTATAATAATTAGATCATTTAAAGTGATCCTATACCCAGAAAGGAAATAAATGTCATTATCTTATATCCCCAGCCCAGTGTCCCAGCACCCCAAAAGCCAAATGTGCCCCCTAAAGTCTTTGCCCAATATTCCTAAAAACGCAAACTGGATGCAGTCTGCTGTTCAAATGGTAGGCCGTATTGCCCCTGGTGCTTTTCAGCGATAATACATTGAGTTACACACAGATCACCATTGGGTTATATTAACTGCAATAATTCTGAAAGTACTACAAGCTCAACTGCTATTATGTGGCAATTTACCTTGGAACTAAATGAATTAGCATGTGGCATGCCATTCCACATCATACTGCTTCCTGTTAGTGTTTTTAGTAACTCCTACCTCTATAGATCCTCCTATAAAAATATGCATTTAACTACTCATAATCCCTTTAAGGAATTAATGAATAGGCACAGGGATCAGAATGACTCTCCATGGAGTCCATCAGTGAGAGACGACATGATGACCAATATCACCATTTTTGGGAGGAACGTTATCAGAGAGATATGAAGATCTAGAGTCGACCCTGGCAGGATCAGGGAGACCAGGGAAAAAGTGGACAAATTCAATCAAAGAGGAAAAAAAGAGGGGCCAGAAAATAAGAAAAACCCTTACATATTAGGGGAAGGGATATTTAATTGAATTAGAACCATTCTAAGTAAGGAGGTACTAAAAGATATCTATAAGGGGTTGAAGTTTGCGCCCCTTAATAAACAACTTAATACATTTCAGACTTTTATTGACATACAAAAATACACCCTAAAATTGAATATCAAGTAACATTTTATGAACAACAAAGAAAAAAACAATTTAAAAAAATTCGGAAGAACCTGTTGGGAATAGCGTGGTTTCCAAATATGTACATACGCAATTGCATAATATATAGCTTTTCAACCCCCATGGTCATTTTGAGTAATCAAGCTTATGAAATAGAAATGAGACATCTATTATCTGACACTACTACTTAAAAAGTTGGAATCATATCTATGGAATTTAATGGGGGGGTATGTGGATCAGTTCCTCCAGCCACTGGTGGTGGCCCTTCCCATTTACCTTAAAGGAGAAATTGTGTAATAATAAAAATCCATCAGCTAATGAGAGGCTTGGTCACTTATACACCCAAACTGAATAAAACTCCAGCTAACCTTGTGGTTTATTCTCTCATGGTAGGAACAAAATCCAGGGGTGACAGGTTTAGTCTATGAGGGGTGACAGAGCCAAAAACAAGCCCGACTGGATATTTCTTAATGCTGGGTGTATAAGTGACCCCTCCCTCGTCATCCAGCATATTTATATGGATTTTTATCATTGGGCCATTTTTTGCGAAAGTGCTTCTTTAACCCTTTAAGTGCCAGGCCCCGTTTCACTATTTTGCGCTACACATGTCCAACTGTGATTTTTGAAGGGATTTCCCAGCAAAATTATATATTTTTTGGGCTTCAACATGAAATGTCTTGTATGGTCTTTTTTAGTGTATTCTCAATACTTTTGGTTGAAATATATGCAAAAAATGTAAAAAATCTATTTTTTGCAGTTTGTAGTGTTTTTTCATAATAAAAAATGTAAGTTTGTCAATAAAATCATATTGCGCGTGAAACCCCAATTTCTCCAGTTACAGTGGTACCACATATGTATAGGTAGACACCCTTTCCTGCCCAGGAGACTCTCCCAAACTGAAACAGTGCTTTAGGAGATTTTCAGATAAGATACAACTGTGATATGCGCTATGCACACCTTGCAGTTTTTCCAGAAAAACAACCCTTTACATTTGAAATACCCCCCACAAACTATATATTCTCTGGAAGTACACGCCTTAAGCTTTCTAGATGCACCAGGCTTGTTTATGTGGGCGTAGTTTTGTGGAAGTAATCCCTCAATCAATTCTTTGGTTGCACAGAGTTTCCCTAAAAAAGAATAAAAAGGAAGAATCAAGCCACATTTCCCTAAAAAAATGATAAAAAAAAGGATACAAGAAAAAACAAGTAAAATCTGAAAAAGCAACATGCCCCGAACAGAACAATACCCAGCATGTATAGGTACTGTCAAGGGAAGAGTTGCCAAACACCACAAAGTAAAGCATGCGCATTACGGTAATTTTACTTGAAAATTTCAGCTCTGCAAACAATGTGCGCACCTTGCAATTTTTCAACCAAAACAACCCTTTACATTTGGAATCTCCCCCATAAACTATATATTCCCAGAAAGTACACATGTTAAGCTTTCTAAGCGTACCCAGCTTGTTGTAGTGGGCTCATCTTTCTGAAAGTAATCCCTCGAAGAATTCTTAGGTTGCACAGGGTTTCCCTAAAAAAATTTAGAAAAAAGTTAAATAAAAAACATATTTTCCTAAAATATCAATATGCAAACAAGAAAAAACAAGCTAAATCTGAAAGCGCAAGGGGCCCGAGCAAAACAATACCCAACATGCATAGGTACTATTAACCCTTTTAATTGCCAGCCTACTTGAACTTTTGTCACCCTCTGTTGACAGGTAATTTTTACCCATCTTGTGCCATGTTTAACTGTGATTTTTGCTGGAATTTCCAGGAAAATTATATATATATATTTTGCAGCAGAGTTTAGGCTTTAACTTGAAATGTCTTGTTTGCAATTCTTCTACTGTTTTTTTGCGCAATATTTTTGCGTAAAAAAAAACAAAAAAAATAAATTAATAAATATTTTTTAGACAATTGTCTCCTTTATTTTAAATAAAACGTTTGTTTTATTAATAAAAACCACATTGCATGTGAAAGCCCCATTTCTCCCGATTACAACAGTACCACATATGTATCAGTAGCCCCCCATTCTTGCCCAGGAGAACCCCCAAACTGAAAAGAGCACTTTATAACATTTACAAATAAAATACAACTACTATTCACACTATAAACATAAGGGGTTAATTATAAAAAATGCCATAGGGTCCCCCCCCTCCTGGGGAATTTTAAGGGTTAAAACCCCTTAAAAATCCCACAAAAATGATATGGGGTCCCCCTTATCCATCATAACCAGCCCAGGACCAGCTATGGGGGCTTGTAGGAACAGGGCACAGGGGCCAGTTTTGGTGGCCCCCCTGCCGGCTACAAGCTTCATGGGTTCTTCTGCTCCTCCCCCTGGGCTTTGGGGAGGCAGGTAATTGGGGGTGCTGAGGGTTAATGACAAGTCATTACTTGCTAGCCCCCAGCCTTGTGAACTGGTATAGGGATCTCATGGATCCCTTACCAGTTCACAAGGGGTTAAGTGTAAAAAAAAACACACAGAGACAAGCTGAAAAAATATTTTATTTATTTATTTTTTAATACTTACCTCCCCATCCATCCCTGGGCACTGTGTCTCACACTGATCACTCTGGCATTTGCTATCTTGCTGCTGCTGGAAGCCTTTTATAGCTGTTGGGCGACATAAGAGCATAAGGGGTTAATTTAAAGAAAAAACAACATAGGGCCCCCCTCCCAGGGGAGGGACCCCGTTTTTTGAGTAATTTCATGGGTTAAAACCCCTTAAAAATCCAAAATAAAAGCACATGGGGTCCCCCCTGCCTAGTGTAACCAGTCCAGGACCAGCTATGGGGGCTTGTAGATCAGGGCACAGGGGCCAGGTTTGGTGCCCCCCCCCCCGCCCTGCAGCCTACAAGTCCACATACCCGTGGGCCTAGGCTCTTCTGCCCCCCCCGAGCTTTGGGGAGGCAGGGGTTAATGGCAAGTCACCCGCTAGTTGCAGGTGACTTGCCAGCCCCCAACTGGTATAGGGGTCTCATGGATCCCTTACCTGTTCACAAGGGGTTAACAGTATAAAATAAAACACACACACAGAAAAATGACATTTATTAGTTTTTTTTTTCTTTATTTTACTTTACTCACCCCCGGCGATCATGTCCCACGAAGCTCCGATGACAGCTGCGGGTGATCAGTGGAGGAGGGCTTGGGGGGGCAGAGGATCAGAGCCATCTGGCCCCCTCCAACCTCCTCTGAACACCCGCATCTACTGAGCTTCTCGGCTCAGAGGCAAGGTGTCGACTGGCAGGTGACGTCATAATCATATCACTGACTCCGCCCATAAAGGGGCAGGGCTAGCAGCCGTGACCCAGAAAGTGAGGGAGAGGGCAATTTCTCGCTCTCTCCTCACTACGGAAGAGCCCGGGGGGCGATCGGAGGCCCCCCAGTGAAGAGGAGACCCCATGGGAGGGATCGCGGCCGCAGGTGAGTAAATGTCATTTTTTTTTTTACAGTTAACTGTGGCGGGGGGAGCTATTTCGGGTGCCTTCCTGAAGCGAGAAGAGCCCCGGGGGGGGGGAGATCGGATGCCCCCGAGTGAAGAGAAGACCCGGCCCAATCCAACGTGGGGTCAGGTGAGCTTTTTACTTTTATACTTTTTTTTCTGTGGGGGTTTAAAGTCAGCTATGTGAGACTCACGTAGCTGGCACTAAAAGGGTTAAGCACACTACCGCTATGCTTCAAGTTTTATCTGAGGTGCAGGTGTTATCACTATATACAGTCATACCACATGAACAAGGTAAAGCAGTGAAATTCTTTCTATCACGTGCACAAATTGACTTTGTGATGGAATGTCTAAATGTATCTCTTTTTCAGAATTATTTTTGGTATTCTGGGGACTATTTTTTCAAATTAAAGGTGTAGCCATGGGGCTAAATTTGCACCCCATGGGTGTTGGGAACACCAATGTATTTTTCCTTCCCGGACACTTCCTATCACTTTATGGAAAAGATATATCGATGATATTATCAGTTTTGGGATGTACAAGGGAGAATTTAGATCTGTTTTGGGATGATGTGAATACTAATGACTGGAATCTTCACTGCAGAAAACAGTGCTAATTAGGTCCACTTTTTAGATTTAAAAATCACAAAAGTAGGGACTAAACTCATGTCTAGCATGTTTTTTTTAAAAAACTGTAGTGATAATCAGGAATATTGGAGCCAAGCCAGAAAATTGCCAACTGGCAGATACCTTAATTGTCTGCTTTTAGGGTTCGATTGTATTGGCTTGTTGGATCCTAAAAAAGGTGCTCTCATTCAAATAGCGAAAAAATACTGCAATGTAACTGTAGAAGCCCCTGCTGTGGCTTTAGTATGCAAGACCCAACAAGCCAATACAATCGAACCCTAAAAGTGGACAATTAAGTAATCTGCCAGTTGGAACACGGGCCCAGCTGATCTTGCCACATGCAGGACAGAGCGCTATTTTATATACCACACGTGTGACAGACAACGGGAGGGAATTGCCTGTTTGTGTTGTTCGGACCTGAAGTTTTTATTGTATGTGCATCATTATAATAAAAGTTTTGAAGATTTGAAGAAAGGGTCAGCATACTTTCAGCAATCGGGCAGAGCACCATAGGCAACAATACATCAGTGGTGGAGGATAAGCATATGCTGAGTATTAATAACATACGCTAACAAACACTCACAGGCCCTGGTCAGGTTATACCTCTGGGCCAGGAGGGGAAGTGTCTGAAATCTATTGTTGCATTTAATGGAATGAATTATATTGTTCATAAGCCGCAACATTGTGTATATGTATATCCATTTGTTAATTAAGTTGCAGCTAATAACAAATAACGTCTAAAAAAGGCGGCTAGAGACAAATCATCTTCATTGATTGCAAACTCTCTCTGCACCTGCAAGAAAAGGATTCCGGCAGTGAGAAGTGTTTAACTCCTTACAGCCTGATCAATTTTCAGTTCTTCAGTTCTTTGTCAAATACAGATTAGCATCCGGTCAGGTTGCAGCTTGTCAAATACAAAGCGCTGTCCACAAAACTTAGATATATATTATCGGTTATGGTTATGAAATATTGATAATATTTATATTAATTATTATATGTCAATCTCCCTTCTTCAGTGTGGCTGGAGGAGGAACACACGTGATGGAATTACCTTGAAGTTTGTAGTCTCTGAACAGCAGAACAGGACTGTGGACTTTTATCCATCTTATGTTATCTGAATGGGAATATGAGCTTGGGTGCCATGCTTTTTTTAGAATTTAGTGTTTTTAGTATGTTTAGTATGAATATTGGGGAAAGGCTTTAGAAAAAAAAAAGAAATACATTTTTTTAGGCTTTAGCCTTTGTATAGAAGGTGATGTACACTTTAATAGATAAGGGCAGCCATGTCCTAGCGGTAAAAGGAATTGACTGGTAACCACAAGGTTGCAGGTTTAATTTCCAGCTGGGACAAGTGCCCTTGAGCAAGGCACCTAACTAGTATTGAGCGAGCCCAAGCTGCAAAGTTTGGGCTTGTGTCGAACTTTGCAAGCTCGGGCCACCGTACCCAAACATGGACTTGAAAAAAAAATCAGTGTTCAAGTATGGTGTTTGGCTGAACCCAGAGATCTGGTTGATTGGATGCTCTGCATTCTGAGCATGCCTGTGATTGGCCAGGCTGTATAAAAGGCGGGGTCACGCATCCTAACACCATTTAAAAGCTCTGTGCAAATAGGGGGAGGTTGTTGCTGGAGTGAGGGACAGATAGGATCTGTTTACAAAGAGAAAAAAAAGTGTCCCTGTCAGGGCAGATAGGTGGGGAGCGGAGGGTGCTGGAGTGAGGGAAATCTAAAACTGTCCTGTGCCCAATCTATTTGATCTGATATAATGCAACCATAGCCAATCTGATCTGATTTAATACAACTGTTCCAAATCTGATCTGATTTAATACAACTGTGGCAGATCTGATCGGTGCCCAATCTTTTGCCAATCTGATCTCATTTAACAAAACTGTGGCCAATCTGATTGGTGCCCAACTGAATTGTAGTGAGTGGGCCTGTAATACAACATCTGATCTGTGCCCAGTTGATTTATATCCAGTGGGCATGTAAAACATGTGATCTAAATGAATTGTACTCAGTGGACCTGTAATACATCTGATCTGTGCTCAATTGATTTGTATTCAGTGGGCCTTTAATACAAAATCTGATCCATGCCCAAGTGAATTGTAGTGAGTGGGTCAGTAATACAACATCTGATCTGTGCCCAACTGAATTGTACCCAGTGGGCCTGTAATACATCTGATCTGTGCCCAGTTGATTTGTACTCAGAGGGCATTTAATATAACATTAGATATGTGCCCAAGTGAATTGTAGTGAGTGGGCCTCTAATACAACATCTGATCTGTGCCCAAATGAATTGTACTCAGTGGGCCTTTAATAAAAGATCTTATCTGCACCCAATTGATTTGTATTCAGTGGGCCTTTAATAAAAGAGCTTATCTGCACCCAATTGATTTGTATTCAGTGGGCCTTTAATAAAAGAGCTTATCTGCACCCACTTGATTTGTACTCAGTGGTCCTTTAATAAAAGAGCTTATCTGCACCCAATTGATTTGTATTCAGTGGGCCTTTAATAAAAGGGCTTATCTGCACCCAGTTGGTTTGTATTCAGTGGGCCTTTAATAAAAGAGCTTATCTGCACCCAGTTGGTTTGTATTCAGTGGGCCTTTAATAAAAGAGCTTATCTGCACCCAATTGATTTGTATTCAGTGGGCCTTTAATAAAAGAGCTTATCTGCACCCAATTGATTTGTATTCAGTGGGCCTTTAATAAAAGAGCTTATCTGCACCCACTTGATTTGTATTCAGTGGGCCTTTAATAAAAGAGCTTATCTGCACCCAATTGATTTGTATTCAGTGGGCCTTTAATAAAAGAGCTTATCTGCACCCAATTGATTTGTATTCAGTGGGCCTTTAATAAAAGAGCTTATCTGCACCCAATTGATTTGTATTCAGTGGGCCTTTAATAAAAGAACTTATCTGCACCCAATTGGTTTGTATTCAGTGGGCCTGTAACACAACATCTCATCTGTGCCCAATTGATATGTATTCAGTGAGCCTGTAATACAATATCTGATCTGTGCCCAAGTGAATTGTAGTGAGTGAGCCTGTAATTCAGCATCTGCCCTTCGCCAGTTTAATTGTACTTTCAGGGCTTCCCAGCTACTGGGCACATTTAAAACATCTGCTAATTGTCCTTTTCATTGCATATCCAGGGAATGATGTCTTCAATGTGCTAAGCTTATTTGTTATTTTTTATTATTTTCTATTTGTTGGCAACTCTGTGTTATTAAAGAAAACACTTTTCCTTAGCAACAATGTGTTTACCTTAGCAATCTCCCTCAAATGGTACATGGTACAAATGGTACAGATCAAAGACTTCCTCACTCTGGCTTGCTAATAATCTGATTGGCTAAGGCAGATATGACCGGCTTAACCTTCTGCCTTATCAGGCTTAATGTTCAGTGGCAGCAAGCACTCATCTGTCTGCTCCTGGATGCCAGTCCACAGCTCCTGGGTGGTGTGTGGTCATTCACCCAGACAGCTGAGTTTTAGTATAGCCTGGTGCCATTTTTTCATTGGCTGTGCTCAAACTGCTGCTGCACGTGCTGCGCTGACTGGATGAGGAGGCAGAAGAGGAGGAAGTGGGGGGGGGAACAGGAGGCAATGAGTGATGTCCGCTAATCCTGGGTGGTGGAAGTATATGCGGCAAAGTGCTTCCCAACACAGGCTCAGGGGCCACTACATTGACCCAGTGGGCAGTAAAAGAAATCTAGCATCCCTGACCATGCCTAGTTGTCCACATGTCAGTTGTGATGTGAACCTTGTAACCTATAGCATTGCGCAGTTCACACCATTTTTTCGCCAGGACTCGTTGGTGCAGGGCAGGGAAGGTCTGCCAAGAAAAGTAGTGGCAGCTGGGAATTATGCATTATGGGGCAGCTGCAGCCATAAGATCTTTATTAGCCCCACACTCTAACTAACTGAGAAAACTGCCCCTCGACAAAAGAATTTTAAAGCTCTCTGTCTCCACCAGTCGGAATGGGAGCATTTCAGAGGCCAGCATTTTTCCACTTTCTGTCCATTGGAGAATAGAAAGCTGAACACTTCCCATGGATGATGTGGACAGGCTTGGTGTTGGTCTCACATCCTCCCTTTGGTGGTAGACAAGTGGCCTTGTGGAAGCAGTGGTAGAAACAGAGGCAATCAGCCTGATTAAGAGCCTGCCCTTTAATGCTCGTTTTTTTTCAGGAACTTATCTCAGTAACCCGGGAAATTGCGAATGCTCGTATCATTCACAGCCGCACTCTGAGAAAAGTTCTTTCATGCACAAACGTATTTGCTTTGCATACACATACAGTTTAGCTGAGCATTTATGGCATTTGCAGCCGAAGCAGTCCCGGAAGCCGAGTTTTACCTGTTTTCAGGCGTAACTTGCTGTAGAGCCCATTGTTCTTGGTGTGCCGTGTCCCTTGGTGGCTTCCAGTGTAGGCCTTTATTTTGTTGTAACCAGCTATTTAAATTGGGCTTCCTTCCATCCCCTGCCAGCGTACCCATCTGTACTTTGGTTGCCATTTCCTCTGCTTCTACCCGCTGTTACTTCGGGCACCTTCTATTTTGGTGTTCTGTGTTGCACTACTTGCTTGTTTGCTTTGTGTCTGCTTTATGTAGTTGCCTAGAAAACACGCCACCATGCAGCATATAACTTTAAAACGCATGTTTTATTAAAACTTTTTTTGTTTATTAACTTTTTTAATTGTTATTTATAATAAAAAAATAAAAATTAAAGATTTTTATTGTAAATTATTCTGGGACCAACATGGCACCTGCAAAGAGAAAGAAATATATATTAGCACTTGTTTGTCTACATGAGTGCCTGTACATGTATGTACATTTTACATACCCAAACTGGTTCACATATATTTTCAGGGGGCCACCCTCCTCCATGGCACTATCCCTTCTTCTTTCGCCGTTTGAGGTCCAACCAGTGCTGCATTATTTGGTTGAAGGTGTAAGGCGATGTCCTCTCACCACTCACATGGACTGCCAACAACCTCTTTTTATGTGTGTTGGACTTGAAGTCGTACTTTAGCTCCATGAAAGTCTGTAAACAACAAAGAGATGTACATAGTTAACTTATGTCCTCTGGATCTCTTTTTTCCCATCCAATCATCCAATCCCTTTCCCACATCCCAGTTCAACCCCATCTATCCCTGTCCCATCTCATCCCCCCAGCTCAGTCCCATCCATTGCTGTCCCCATCTTCCAGCTCTGGTCATTTAACCCCCTCCAGCTCTGCCCATCCATCTCTTCTCTCAGCTCTTTCTCCATCCCTCCCTGCCCTTGCAGTTCCGTCTATCCATCCCTCTTTCTTACAGCTTTTACCCCATTCATCCCTCTCCCCCAAGCCCTATCAATCTATCCTTGTCACCAGACCTTATTGCCAGTAACATTTTGGGCCCCAGTCCACCCCGTACACAACCAGCACAGAATGCAAGGGGGGCAGAGCTGTATGTTCTGTGGGCCCCCCAAAAAAGCTCCTGTTTTTTCCCAGTGCCCAACAAGATTTTTGGGGTGGGGGGGCAAGCAGCCTTTTTTAGTTTTGCCTGGGGAATCTATAGCCCCTCCCCGGACCTTCACCTCTCACTGGATGCCTTTAAATGGACCTTTACAAGAAGTGGTTGAGTACGCCTGCATTAGTGTATGTCAATGTATGTCAAGCAATGCAGCTCTCCCATCCCACAATAGTAGGGTACTGCAAGCGCAAACACACTTAGGGAAAAATGTTCCTAACTCTCCACTCCGCTCCTACTGGATAGGGCTTGTTGACCATAGCCAGCAACAAGGCAAAACAGTTTTCCAGTAGTAGAGGATTGCATAAAAATGTCAAACATAAATCACTTAGGAACCCCTGCGTCTCATTCAAACATGCCAGAGAGGTCCATGTGACAGTGGCAGCAAAGTATTTTGGGCCTGTAACATTGGCAGGCCTTGCCTCCGCCATTAGTGGCGCCATGTGCCTTGTATTTCACAGCCACTCCTGTTTGCACCTTGGCAGCGCCACACATGCGTAGGCTAATGGCATGAAAGTGTGACTTACCATCATAATGTCCTCCTGTTGCTCATGGGTGAACACGGCGGGTGCCATGTTGGACCTTTGGATGCTGTATGACGCACCCCTGGTGGAGTGTGTCTGCATCCGTACGCCCATGTAGTCTTGCTTGCACCTATGATTAGCTGTTAAATAAGCCAAATAGTTTCCAATACAATTACCCACTCAATTAGGTATAAAATAATAAAAGGTATAAAAGAACACAGCTGAGGGTCAGATTTTCTTGCCACTGCTGACTTAGGGGCTCCCCATGTCACACCATAGACGCCACAACAGCCCTCAGAGCCAGGAACACAGCCATGGCTGAGGAACCAGCAGCACCCCACCAAGGTCCCCACCGGGCCCCACTGCGGAGTCCACATAAGAGCCCTGAGCATTGTCACAGTCAGGCCTGCTCTTTCCCCGGCCAGTAGCCTGGAATCCACTCATTCTGGGCATGGGAGTGAGCATAGTGACTCCCCCTTCAGCCAAGACACCACCCAGCAGACCACAGCATCAGCCACTCACCTTGGACGCAAACTAACAAGGGGAAAGTTGAGTGGCCTATTTAATGATGCCCAGCTGGGTGTTCTGCTGGATGGTGTTGCCCAAAATTACGATCGACTGCCCGAGTCCTGCTCCCGCTCAACGCAAATGCCCAATGTCTTGTTGTCTGTGCACTACTTGAAAAAGTGCCATGTTGGGGAGATCCTTTGAGCCAGCTTTGGTGTAGTCAGTCTCAGGGCATGGTGGGCAGTAGTAGCTGTTGGAGATATGTCTGATGTTGTGTCTAAATGTGATTTTGGGACTTTAGCCAAATTGGCTGCAGTTTACAGTTCTGACAAGTTGTAACTGTAGATGGCGCTGTTACCAATGCTTATCTGTAGTTTCTATATTTCCCTGCAGTGTTGTGTTTAGCTGCACTATATCAGTTCTTTTAGCCACCCTGTTAAGGTTTCTTTTACTGCATTCATGTTCCAGTAAAGACAGTTCCTGTTACACCACAAATGTCTATCTGAATTTTACTCCACTGCACCCAGCACCAACACTCTGCAACAATAGCAACAGGCTGACCGCTAGGGGGTTTCACCCTTCTCCCTATTCTGCTGGCTTCCTGGAGCTGCGAGGGGGCAGAGGAATCACATCAAAAACAGAACATAACAGGTTCATACCTTATATCAGGGATTTCCAACCTTTAAAACTATAAGAGCTACTTCTAGCAATGAGAGAAGATTGGGAGCCACCCTTTGACATTAATAGGTCATAAACATTATATAACTCTAATAGAACAAGAAAGAAAACAATTCAACATACAATGATGGACTTGAAGGCATAAAACACAATGGTTGATTGAACATGGACGTTGATTGAACAAATCCTTCCAAAATTGTTGCACCGCTGGACAATCCCACCAAATATTGAGAAGAGAACCCTCCTTACCACAGTAGCAGAGGTTTGTTTGTCCCTAGCTGTCCCTCAGTTTATAAGAAGCCTGTCCCTGGAAATGGGCTAAAAAAGACAATAAGGAGATGATTTTTAGTCCCCCTCAGTATATCAGCAGCCTCTCCCTGGAAGTGTTCTAAAATGGACAATTAGCAGAATCTCCCCTCCTTATTAGTACATAAGCAGCCTGTCCCTGGATGTGGGCTGAAATGGACAATTAGCAGATGTTTTCTCTCCCCCCTAATTAAATGAGCAGCCTGTTTCTGGAAGAGACCCCAAAAAGGACAATTAGCAATGGTTTCTTTGTCCCTTTAACCCTTAAAATTCCAGAAAAAATGGTAGGGGGGACCCTATGTCATTTTATTTTTAATTAACCCCATGAGACTACTAAACCAGTTCAAAAGAGCTCAGGGGCTGGCAAGTCACCTATGGCTAGCGGGTGACTTGCCAATAACCCCCGGCCCCCATATTACCTGCCTCCCCAAAGCCCAGGGGGGGCAAAAGGGCCTGGGCCGATTAAGGCGGTGCAGGCTTGTAGCCAGCAGAGCGGGGGCCACCAGAGCTGGCCCCTGTGCCCTGCTCTACAAGCCCTGCATAGCTGATCCCTGGGCTGGTTATGCTGGGTAGGGGGGACCCCATGTCATTTTTGGGGGATTTTTAAAGGTTTTTTCTTTTTAAAAAAACAAGACATTTCATGTTAAAGCCTAAACTCATATAATTTTCCTGGCAATTCCTGCAAAATCACGGTTAAACATAGTGCAAAATGGTGAAAAATAACCTGTCAACAGAGGGTGACAAAATCTCATGTAGGCTGACAGTTAAAAGGGTTAAAAGTAGCATGTTGGGTATTGTTCTGTTCAGAGGACCTTGTCCTTTGGGATTTAGCTTTGGCAACTCTTCCATTGACAGTACCTATGCATGTTGGGTACCATTCTGTTCGGAGGTGGGGCTTACTTTTCAGATTTAACTAGTTTTTTCTTGTTTGCATATAGTTTTTTTTATAGGAAAATGTGGCTTTGTTTCTGCAACCAAAGAATACATTGAGGGGTTACTTGCAGAAAACTGCGGCCACATCAACAAGCCTGGTATGCCTAGAAAGCTTGAGGTGTATACTTCCAGAGAATATATATTTTGTTGGGATATTTCAAATGTAAAGGGTTGTTTTTATTGAAAAACTGCAAGGTGCGCATAGCGCCTAGCACAGTTGTATTTTATCTGAAAATCCCCTAAAGCGCTTTTTCAGTTTGGGGGCGTGTTCTGGGCAGGAAAGGGTGTCTACCTATACATATGTGGTACCGCTGTAACCGGGAAAAATTGGGATTTCACACACAATAAGATTTTATTGACAAACTTACATTTTTTTATATTTTACCATATTTTACATATTTTACCCCAAAATATTGAGAATACACCTAAAAAATAACAAACAAGGCATTTCATGTTAAAGCCTAGACTGCGGAAAAAAACAATATATAATTCCCCTTGGAAATCCCTTCAAAAGTCACAGTTGAACATGTGTAGTGCAAAATAGTGATAAATGGTCTGGCAACAAAGGGTGACAACTCCAGGTAGGCTGGCACTTAAATGGTTAAATGTTAATCTTCTTTCCTATTTTGACTTCTAGCTCAACTATTTAAATGTGATTCTTCATCTTAAAATTGAATTGTAAAAGCCAGGATTTGGAATTGTGATTGTGGCTGATTTATTTAATCATTCCCTTTCAGCAGCTGAGGTTCCAGATTATTGTCAAATGACCAATGTTGTGCCGATCCATAGGAAGGAGAGTAGAGGAGAAGCCAGTAATTACAGGCCAGTTCATTTACCATCTACAGAGGTAAAACTAATGGAAACTCTTTAAAAACATATAATTTCCCGTCTAAAAATGAAACAAACCTTTCGGACAGGACGGCTTTACTGCAACAGCACAGCTTTACTGAGGGCAGATCATGTCAGACCAAACTTATTGATTTCTTTGACAATGTCAATAAAGTGTTGGATGAAGTTGGTGCTGTGAATCTTGCCATAAAGAGCTCATAGAAAAGTTATTGAAGTTAGGACTATTTGGTGGATTTCCAGCTGGCTGAAGGATAAGTATCGGAATGTTGTTATTAAAGTGGACCAACACCCAGGATTTTGACTATGCTGGGTTTTGGTCCACTTCGGTGGGGCACCCCGATCGGGGTGTGCCCCGCTGTGTGAAACCCCCCAGAAAGCCCCAAAAACTCACCTCTCCCCGCTCCCACGGGACCGCTGCTGCCAATCCCCTGCCGACGGACAAGCAGGAGGCAGCGATGGACAAGAGAGTGCACCCGCCGCCGCCTCCCGCGCGTCACTCTTACAGGGTGACAAACGGCCGGCGCGGGTGCGCATCCTGCTAGAGGGACGCGTGGGAGGCGGCGGCGGGCGCCGCTGGATCAAGGAGCAGGTAGGGATTTAGAGGTTTCTGGGGGGTTTCACAAAGCCGGGTACCCCCGATCGGGGTGCCCCTCAGTCAGGGGACTGATTGGTCCGGGAATCTTATAGATTCCCGGGCAGATCAGTGGAGGGTGTTGGTCCACTTTAATGGTGTGCAATCTGAAGATAGGCAAGTTACAAGTGGTGTACCACAAGGCTCTGTCCTGGGCCCCATTCTCTTTAATATGTTTTTGTAAGTGACATAGGAGAAGGCTTGGTAGGAAAAGTTTGCCTTCTTGCTGATGATACAAAGGTGGATATTCTGCAACATGGAAAATGATTTAGCGTTATGGCTAAATGGTCAAAACTGTGGAAACTAGAGTTTAATGTCTCTAAATGTAGAATTGTGCACTTCGGTAGAAGGAATCCCTGCTCTGAGTACCGTATGGGCAGTACTGTGTTAGCCAGGACTTCGGAGGAAAGAGATTTAGAGATAGTGATTACTGATGGAAGATGAGTGGACAGTGTAGTCAGGCAGTGGGAAAAGCAAGCAGGATGCTCGGCTGCATAGCTCGAGGCATCACCAGTAGGAAGAGGGAGGTTGTGATGCTGCTGTATAGAGCCCTGGTAAGGTCACAGCTAGAATACTGTGTGCAGTTCTGGAGACTTTACCTTATTTTCAATTCAAATACAACGGGTCTAAAGGCGGGGAACCAAAATGGTAGAAGGATTAAAACTTGTGAGAGACTTAAGGAACTTAATTTGTACAGTCTATAGGAAAGAAGGGAGAGATGATTGAGCTGGTTCAGGAGGGAAGTGGTTTAGAAGGAATGATAGAACAAGGGGGGCACAACTTGAAGCTAGTTGGAGGGAGGATCAGTAGCAAAATTAGAAAATATTATTTTACAGAAAGAGTGGTAGATGCTTGGAACAAACTTCCAGCAGAGGTAGTTGAAGAATTTGAGTGAATTTAAACATGCCTGGGATAAGCACACATCTATCCTAAGATAAAGAGAACATACAGTATACACATACGGGCAGACTAGATGGACCGTATGGTCTCCTACCGCCGTCACCCTTATATGTTTCTATGGAATGCCCCCTCCATTGCAGTTAATAGAGTGAGCATGCTACTCTCTGACAGAGAGTGGGGGCAGCCTCTGGAAATGAAGATCTGGTCTGCACAAGGAACTAAGGGCTGAAAGATGGTGATTCCCAGTAAGTATAGGGGGCCATATTCTGTTCCTCGAAGTATCAGAACCCACTCTCAAAACCCAGTTTGTGCCTCCATCAGTAATCTGTGCTCTTTTCTAATTCCCAACAAGTGATCATTGTGATTGCTTGTGCTTCTCAATTGGTTTTACCTCCTTTAAAGTGGCTTCCAACCTCTGCCTCCAATGTCCCATTTCTTGAAACCTCAATATGCATATACATTGCCAATAGTGTTTTGTATAATATTTATCGATACCCTCCATGATAGGGGGCACCACTTTGCAGATAATCAAGTAAGTAATTATATCAAGTACCAGTTGGGTGGAAGTCAGTGGGATGTCAGCCAACTAAAACTGTACAAAACAACCAAAAACTACCTTTTGGAGCAGATGTGAGCAGCAAATCAGGCTTGGGGAAAATATTAATGGCAGCAAATCAGTTTGTGGCACAGGTCAGCCTGCAGCCTTACTGAATACAACCTAGGCTCTCGCGTAGCAGCAGTGGGACCTGGACCGCTGATTCCAAACCCCTTCTCTATATGAAGCTATGAAGTTATGAAGGTTATTATTTATGTTTTCTTAGAATTCCTAGTGCTTTATAGAATTCTCTTTAATGAGACCTAAATTTGTACATTACTTTGCCATTGTAAATTATTTGATTTCCTAAGTAAGATGGTAATTAGTGCAATGTAACTGCCTGCGTTTCAGCTCTGTGCACTGTTGAGGTCATGTTCAATGTACAATGAAATTGCTTGTTAAGCCAAATGATGTTACGTGCTTTGGGCACTATGGGAAATTACCTATCTCTTAACACATGCTCATTTACGTAAATATTACCGTCAAAACTTTTGGCCTTATTAAAATGTTTTCTTAAGATGTTTTACTTGTCAGCCTCATTTGTAGCTCAGTAACAGCCAACTATGTTAGATTACTTATGGCTAATTGGTAAACTAATCAGCTGGTAAAGCATCTGCCATGAGAGCTAATAATAGTTTTGATTTATCAAAATTGTCCAGGAACAAAATTCTCACAAGATATTTACAAACTGATTATAGATATCTTGAGTTTCAAAAAATAATTTTAAGAGAAGTGATATTTCACATAAGTTTGTAGGAGGGTCGTAAAGGCAGGAATGACCGCAAGTCACACCAGTACCAATGTCCATCAAGTCTACCACTGTAAAAAGGAAAATATGAGGTGTACATTTTTGTCACACATTAACTATTTCACTGCCAGCCTACCGAAAGAGTTTTGCACCCTCTGTTGCCAGGCCATTTTTAGCATTTTGCACTATATATGTTTAATTGTGATTTTTGCAAGAATTTCCTGGGATTTCCAGGTAAATGATAAATTAGTTTTTCATGAAATGTCATTTTTTTAATGCTTTCTCAATATTTTTGGGTGAAGTATGTGGGAAAAAACATCTATTTTTTAAATATTGTAACATTTTTTAAAATAAGTACATTTTTAAAGCCCCATTACTCTCAATTACAATGGTACCACATATGTATAGTAGACACCCATCCCTGCCAAGGAGACATCCCAAACATAAAAGAGCACTATCAAGGGTTAAACTCCTAAAAAACATTGTTAAAATGGTGTGGCGTGCTCCCCCCTCTGTGGGACACACACACACTTTTTATTTTTGAGGTATACAACAAGACACCTGGCCTGCCTTTTACCACCAACATCCAGCTAGTGGTATTGGTCACTGGGTAGTACCCCCTTACAAGGTAAAAATAAATCTCTTGTGAGTTTGGTAAAACTATTTTATGCAAAATGTAAGTTAAATATTTTGGACAAAGAAACAACCCATTCCAGTGGGGGATGTCTACCACTGGCTTCTCTCCCTTCAAAGATTGCCAACACCTGCCTGGGAGGCCATTATCTCTGCCTCGCTTCTATATAGGTGCTGCAGATTTATGTAGGCACCTTTACCAGCTTTTTCACCAGGTTTAACGTTTGCGTTTGTTTTGCTGTGTTTACTTCATTATCTGTGGTTCTGTTTTAAATTGTTTATTACATTGTTAAATAATTTACTTAAACAAAATGGCCTTGATTCACTAAGAGTTGAAAAAATTCTCATGTTAGTAAAAAATTCAATTCATGAGAAAAAAGCCTGAGAATGTCACTGTTACTGAATCACCAGATAGGAAGACAATGAAGGTCAATGGCACTATTTTACGCCTGGAAAAAGTATTGAACTTTTTACCACTTTTTACCTGTAGTAAAAAGTGCCATGGACTTTCATTGTCCTCCTATCTGGTGATTCACTAACAGTGAAATTCTCAGGCTTTTTTCTCATGAATTGAATTTTTTACTACCATAAGAGTTTTTTTCAACCCTTTTGAATCAAGGCCAAAGTCTCAGAGCAGTACTTCCTGGTCTAATGCTTCTCTAGGACATCTGTTAAGTCACTGGTAACAGAAGTATCAGACTGATAATTATAAAAAAAAAGATATTGAAATCTAAGCACCCAAAAGATCTGCTGTAAAAAAGGTAGATTAACATAAAGTGGCATAGGGGTAGTACTTGAAAGTAAAATTAAATTTTGCCCATGTTGTTGTGTCCATATATCTGCCATCTTTCTGCAAGATACTATATAACCCAACATAACACAACACAATATATGTGACCTGCAAATTTGGGATCCTAAATACTGGAAAGACAAATTATTCTGTCTACATTGCTTCGGTTGTGTACATACAATTTCTTAATTCATATTACTACATGACTTCATGCGCCTCCCTGAGGCCAACCAATGAGGAAACAGCAAGGGCAAGCAGAGGGTATTTTACAGAAAAGCAAGAAGGAAGAGGAAGCTGCCTTGGTCAGGTGAGCCTCTGACATTAGTGTAAACATTCGGTGGCACTAGAAGGAGGTACCAGTAAAAGAACTTAATTTACAAAGACATGCATTAGCACCTAAAAGATCTTGATAGAAAAATCAAACATAAACTGGAGGATAGGTGGAATCCTTCAGAGTGATCTCTCCATCACCGCAGCTTGACTGAAAAATGACTCACACATCAGAGGTAGATGTGAGCCAGCTGGTGATTACTTTGTAATAGTAGGTGTGTTGTGGCTATACATTGTACTTTTAACCCTGTAACTGTCAGCGTATCTAGAGATTTTGTCACCCTCTCTTGCCAGGCTATTTTTCAGCATTTTGTGCTATATATGTTATGTTGTTATATGTGATTTTTGCAGGAATTTCCAGGGATTTTCCAAGAAAATTATATATTGCTTTTCTGAGTTTGAATTTTTTTTTTTTAGTCCTTTGTCAATATTTTTGGGTGAAATACGTAAACAAAAATTTCAAAAATGCTTTTAAAAAAATTTGTTGCATTTTTTTAAATAATAATGTGGGTTTTACAAGCAAATCATATTGCGTGTAAAAGCCACATTTCTTCTGATTACAACAGTACCCCATATGTAGACAGGTAGACACCTGTTACTGCCCAGAAGATAACCCAAACTGCCCCCAAAAATGTTATATGATTTTCACAAAAAAGTGTTCTAGGGCAAATCGAAAAGCAAAATTTCTAGTTCTACACCCTAAGAAGGGAGTATCGGCAGGGGTTTTGGCCAAATGTATTTTACAAGTTTTTTTGTTAAAACACATGTGGTCCCCTTCTCCATGTGCTTTTTGTTTTAATATTTAAGGGTTAAAAATGCTTTTAAATGGTGTGGGGTCCCCCTTCTCTTACAAAACCAGTTCGGGATCCAGCTATGGGAGCTGATAGACCAGGGCATGGAGCCCGAGCGGCCAGCCCTGAAGGATACCAGCCTGCATAGCCCACAGATGCGCCAGGCCCTTCTGCACCCCCTGGGCTTTAGGGATGCATGTAATAGAGCAGGGGTTAGGGTAAGTCCCCTCCTGTCCATTAAACTGATATAGGGGTCTCAAGAATTCCTTCCCAATTTACAAAGGGTTAAATGTAAAAAAACACAGAAAAAGTCCTTTCATTTTTTTCCTTTACCACTTTCCTCTACCTTCTACTACCTTTCTACTACCTTCTTCCATCGATGATTGCTACTGTCTCGCTATCCATCCGACAGCTGGAAATGATCACCGATCACTCTTGGCTTCTGCTTCTCACTGCCACTACAGGGAGGGACCTTTTATACCGGTGGATTGAGCTGATGTCATCTCACTTACCGCGGGGAGCGGAATGACAGAAGCTGAAACGTGGGGCCGAGAATAATTGTTCTCTGCCCTGCTAAATACCCAAGGCCGGCATTTGGAGGCCCGTCAGCGGAAGAGGAGACGATTCCCCTATGCTGCATCATGGATGAAGGTAAGCTTTTATTGATTGCAAGTGGGGGGAAAACACCAAGCACGTAGAATATACAGGCTTGTCTCTTAACAGTCGGAGAAGCAGGTGCTCTTGAGTGCTACTTTTATGTCTGAGCATTAAATATTTGCTGAAAGACATATAAATATCTACAAAAATAAGGATTTTAAACAAAATGTTATGCCCCATTGTGCAACGCATAGACAATTTGCCACCACAATTATCTTGATAAATAGAGAGTGTCACTGATATAAAAACAAAACTTCAGTAAAGATAATGAGAATTTGCATGCATGTTCGTACAATTAGAAAACTAATCACAGAATGTCACCAATATAATTACAGAAAACCACAATTTACAATTTAGTAAATGAATACAAAATGATGGCATTTACTTTCATCTAAGCACACTATGCCTTTTCAATTTTGATTAAAAACATTTCAAGGCCACAAAAACAGGATATACTAAGCTGGTACTGCAGAAAAGTTGAACTTTATGAGACATTTTCCTGTTACAGCTTATCAATATTGAAGCGGTTCTAGAATCCACATAGAAATAAAAACTCTTTCTAACTTTCAGAACTTTTTCTCTTGGATGCATCAGCACTCACACTACTACAGCAAAATGTGTGACAACTAGACAAATGATCCCCCTGAGAAAACGCAACTGTTTATAGCACAATTTTCGAAAAGGTCATTTAACCCTTTAACTGCCTGCCTGCCTAGAGATTGTGTCACCCCTTGTCGCCAGGCTATTTTTAACCATGTTGCACTATATATTTTACAGATATTTTTGGGAAAATGATATACCGTTTGTTCAGCAGAGTTTGGGCTTTAACATGAAAATGTCTTGTTTGAATTTTTTTTCCCAATTACAACGGTAACACATATGTATAGGTGCCCAGGAGACAAAGGGGGAGGAGAAAAGTGTTTTATGAGATTTTCCAATAAAATACAACTACTATGTGCACTATCAAGGGTTAAAAAATTATTTCTTTATATATTTTTTAATGGCCTTCTCTGAGGGGAGGAACTCTTGACAATTTATACAACAATATGACAATGGTGAGGGGTCCCAGCCTGGGCACCGGTTATGGGGGTTGGTAGACCAGGATCCGGATGCCAAGTGGCCCCAGCCCTGATGGCTACCAGCCCACACAGGCACCAATCTTTGTGGATGCAGGTAAGGGGGCAATGGATTTAAGTCACATGCTTGCTGGCAGGTGACTTGCTAGTCCCTCCTGCCCTGGGGTCTCAAGTACCTCTTACCAGTTTACAAATGGTGAAGTAAAAAAAACACCCACGCACAAATAGAAGTCTTTTAATATATATTTTTTAACTACTTACCTTCTTCCATCTCTGGTGATCTCTTCCGATCTCTGCTGTCCCAAGCCGCACATCACTGCAAGTGATTGACAGAAGCCGGGAGGGGGGCAGAGTATCAGTGTCTCCTGCCCCCCACCGGCTTCCGCCTCTCACTCCTGCTGCAAGGAGCCCCTCCCTTTTATACCGGCAGAGTGAGCTGATGTCATCTCACTCGCCGGTATCTAAAGCTGCAGGGAGAGAGATGTCAGAAACTGTGATTGGGGAAGAGAATCAGGCACATGAAAGTTCCACAGCTTAAAGGTAAATTAAAGGTAAGCCTGATTGTTGTCCTAATGTCTTAGGCTACACGTTGCAGTGTCCCAAACTTCAATCCGTTTTCAAAAAGATCCTGTAGTTTCTAAGTTATCTTTAAAAGTATTAACCATGGGAGAGGGAAAGGGTGTGACAACAGTGAAGTGATGTAAGCACACTGTGTGCTTTATATAGTCCTAATGGGTGGTTTTTAATGTGTGTGCCAGAGACAACGCTATTTCATGTTAAATTAAATAAAGTAGATGGCTTGTACAGAAAGGTGGATCATGGGGGTGAGAGTATGCTGCATGCTGAGATTGTCTCCTGCCTGTCAATTCATAGTGTCAGCAGATCACGGGGTGACAACAAGGGAGATGAGAGAGGAGGGCGGATTTTCAGAGCTGCAGAGGGAAGCAGCCAATCAGGACATCTGGGGAGGGAATGGGGGTGTTTCCTTTCTTAATCCACCAAAGGTTGATTGATGGACCAGAAAGCTGAATGAGGAAGTGATTTTCCTCACAAAGGAGACAGACAGAGAAGGAAACACAGTGCTATATATATATATATATATATATATATATATATATATATATATATGACATTTACTCACTTCCATGCATGATCCCTCCCACTGGGTCTCCTCTTCAACTGGGGGTCTCTGATCCTCCCTGGGCTCTTCATACAGGCCTTTTCACACAGCTTCCGGCATCGCTACCGCCATCTTCACCACTTCACTCATCTCGCTGACATCATCCCATTCCCGGCATAACAGTTGTCAGATGCGGTGATCGCTAGCGAGAGATGTCAGATGTGGGGATTGCCTCTAGCGATCACCGCATCTGTCATTGAGATAAGCAAGGAGGAGGAGCTGATGAGTGGAGGTGAGTAAAGAAAAAAAAAACATTTTTTAATAAAGTAATTTTCTCTGGTGCGGTGGCTTTTTTTACAGTTAACCCTTTGTTAACAAGGCGATGAGTCTGGCAAGTCACCTGCAGTTAGTGAGTAACTTGCCATTACCCCCCAGCCCCCCATTACCTGCCTCCACAAAGCCCGGGGGCAGAAGAGCCTGGGACTATTTAGGCTGTGTGGGCTTGTAGTCTTGCAGGGCCAAGGGCCACTGAAACTGCTTCTTGTGCCCTGTTCTACAAGCCCTGCATAGCTGGTCACCGGGCTGGTTAGACTGGGTAGGGGTGACCCCAGGCAATTTTATTTTTAAGGGTTTTAACCCTTAAACCCCCCAGAAATTTGGTTCCCCACATTTTTGGGGGGGTTTATGTCATTTTTTAAATTAACCCTTTATGTCCCACCACTCAGCAGGTATTAAAGGCTTCCAGCAGCAGCAAGAGAACAGAAACCAGAGTGATCATCGTGGGACACAGTGCTCGGGGATGGATCAATGGGCGATAAGTATTAAAAAATAAAATAATAAAATATTTTTTTCTGATGTGGGTGACTTGCCATTACCCCCATCCCCCCATTACCTGCCTCTCCGAAGCCCAAAGGAGGCAGAAGAGCTCAGGGTCATTTAGGCTGTTTGGGCTTGTAGTCTTGCAGGGTCGGAGGCCCCTGCATAACTGGTCCCCAGGCTGGGTTTGCTGGGAAGGGGGGACCCCACGCCATTTTTTCAAGTATTTTTAAGGGTTTTAACCTTTAAAGATTAAAAAAGCACGTGGTTACCCCCGGAAAGGAGGACCCCACACCAATGTTTTTTTAATTTAACCCTTTATAGTGTGGATAGTGGTTGTAGTTTACTTGTAAATGTTATAAAGTGCTCTTTTCAGTCTGGGGGTCTCCTGGGCAGGAATGGGGGCTACCAATCCATATGGGGTATCACTGTAATCGGGAGAAATGGGGCTTTCACATGGGGCTTTCACAATATGGCTTTCTTTATTTAAAATAAACGAGACACATTTTAAAAAAAAACAATTTGTATTTATTTTTTTAAACATAGCAAAAATGACCTGTCAACAGAGGGTGACAACATCTCAAGTAGGCTGGCAGGTAAAAGGGTTGAAAGTACCTATGCATGTTGAGGATTGTTCTGTTCGTGGTACATTGTGCTTTCAGATTTAGCTTGTTTTTTCTTTTGTTTTGTTTTTGCATATGTGTTTTTTATTCTGTAAAGGGTTGTTTTTCTAAAAAAAAAACTGCAAGGTGTGTATAGCAGTTGTATTTTATCAGAAAATCTCCTAAAGCGCTGTTTCAGTTTGGGGGAGTCTCCTGGGCAGAAAGGGTGACTACTAATACATATGTGGTACCATTGTAACCGGAAAAAATTGGGCTTTTACACGCAATAAGATTTTTATTGAAAAACTAAAATATTTTATAACAAAAACAAAACAATTTGTAAAAAAAGTATTTCACCCAATAATATTGAGAATACACTAAAACAAGGCCAAGCAAGATATTTTATATTAAAGTCCAGGCTCTGCTGAAAAAAAACTATATATAATTTTCCTGGGAAATGCCTGGAAATCCTATCTAAAACCACAGTTGAACATGTACAGCGCAAAATATTGAAAAATGGTCTGGTAACAGAGCTTGACAAAATCTCCTGGCAAAGGGTTAACGGGCGGACATGCAGCCATGTAAATTTTACATGCTTAAGGTTTAAAGGGTTAAATGTAAATGATCAATTCAAGTTGTATAGGAATTTATATAGGAAGATTTGTTCACACATTGTTTGACTAGGACTGACTAAAATAAGCTTAGTGGCTGTTTTGTGTCTCTTCCATAAAAAATTTACATTCTGTAAAAAAAAAAAAAAAAACAACGCTTACCATTTTTCCCTGCAAGTCAGCACTGCTAGTCTGACACCTGAACCAGGCCCCACACCGCCAGGACGCCGGCTCTATCTTCGGCTGCTCAAGCCATTAACAACAGATAGACAAACCTGTCGTCACAGGAAGTGCGGCACCCCCCCTCTATTCATGGAAATGGAGAGGGGGTGCCATAGTCCCTGTGACGATTGGCATGAGGTTGGTGCACGTGCAATAAATAGACGCGAGGGGTGGGCAATGATGCTGGAGGGTAGGCAGGGCAGGACTGGGGTTGGGCGATCAGGCGAGTGTCAGAACGCCAGACTAGCAGCACTTATCTACAGGGAATAAAAGGTAAGTGTAGCTGTTTTGGGTTTTTGACTGAAGAATGTCTTTAAATGTAGATAATATAGCTACTCAGAGCAAGGTGTTGAATAAGCTGAAATTCAAGTTGACATGAGTATGGCTTGATTCTAGTATTATAAATATTAGTATTACACAGTCCTTTTGTTTTTTACTCTAGATCGGAAAAATCTATTGGGGGGAAAGCCAGGTATGTGAATTTTACGTAGCTGGTGTTAGAAGTGTTAATGTGGAAAGTGCACTTCTCTCACGTGCTGCCGCTCCATTCCTGGGTCCAAATGGTCCATTATTTTCTTTGTGCACCTTCCTGTACACCACCTTAAACTTCCAGTTATTCTGGTCTGCGGCTTACTAAAACATCCACCAAAATAGACTTTCTCTCTAGAGACTCAGATAATCGAAAAAGTTCAACAGAGGCTCACTGTATATTTTGTTCAAACTTCCTCAGGCCATAAAGTGGACCCACACCCATTTCCTACTCAATGGGTGTGGGTCCACATTGTGATAGTCTCGGGAGGGTATCCAGATTGCTGAAGTCCACATTGACCCTTACAACCCCCCCCCAGTCCTTACCTTCACCTCGATCCTTGGCCAATATGCAGGCCTGCGACTGGCCGCTGGCGGTCACATGGGCTTGCCACCTATCTGGAAAAGAGGATGAGACCCTGACCCATGTGGCTGCCAGTAGCCAATCCCTGTATTCCGGCCGAGGATTGAGGTGAAGGTAAGTATTACAGGGGGTTGTGGGGGTTGATGCACAGGGGGATTCCAACAATCTAAATGCCACCCTGAGCCTGTCACCAGGGCAGTTTCTAGGCAAAATGGTGTCCACTGTGGGAAGAAAAAAATTCTGACATCTCTTATGGTACTGGTACTATGGTACTATTGTCCCATACCAGTATTTTGCTATACCTCTTTCTTAGCAGCAGGTAATGCCCCCTCCCATGAGACCAATATGGGGGCATGAAGGGGCCTGTCTTATGGACTGCACCAATTACAGTGGCCCTGACCCATCTGTAGAGAACAGGATGGCTGGGATAAAGATGTCCCCCAATGACCTTGGTGCCCAGGCCGATCGCTCTGCTCACTTTCCCCTAAACAAGCCCTGCTTGTCACAATGTGGACCCACATCCTTTAGGTTGGAAATGAGGCTGGGTCTGCTTTAAAAAAAACCCATGTGTGCGTTAGCACACAATGGCCACTATTGCACTATTACTATTATTAAAGGACCAACCACCAACCTATCCAGGGGGTATCCTGATTTGGAAAGTCCACTGTTTGAACCTCCCCAGATTGCTGGCAATCTAACTTTTCAGCAATCCCATAGTGCATGGGCCATGTCAGACCTGCCAGAAAGGCAGGTGCATCCCATTAGTTGCAGCATGTGCCACCAGAGCAGCCCAGATATCCTGAGATGACAGGCTGACAGCAAGGTCTCCCTGTAGCCATGATGCCTTGCAGCTCCTGCTTGAGGAGGCTGGCTGTTGCAGCATTGTAAACCCACATTTGTCCCTATTACAGGAAGACTTTCTCCTGCATGACACAATATTATTTAGTAGTCTCCACACACTGAAAAGGCCCCATACTAGAAATCAGGTACCTGAGCACTGGCCCTTCAGGTCTAGAGCATTAAATGGAGGATGCTGTCAAAGTTCTAGATGCCCATGAGCATGAGACCTAAACACAACCATTTGCAAGATAGGGAACATGGATAACTGGGCTAGAAGAGGAAACCTATGTATACAAGGCCTCCCTGAACTATGGAATATGCTGTCCAGTTCTGGGCACCCATTCATAGAAAGGACGCTCTGACTCTGGAAAGGGTGCAAAGGAGAGCCACCAAACTAATAAAGGGAATGAAAGATCTTAGTTATGAGGAAAGATTACGAGAATTAAATCTGTTTAGTCTTGAGAGGAGACGGCTGAGGGGGGACATGATTAACTTGTATAAATATATAAATGGACCATACAAAGAATATGGGGGGAACACTATTTCATGTAAAATCCTCTCTAAGGACAAGGGGGCACTGCCTTCGATTGGAAAAAAAGAAATTTAGTCTCCGGAGGCGACAATCGTTTTTTACCATAAGAACTATAAATCTATGGAATAGCCTCCCACAGAAGCTTGTCACAGCATCAACCGCTGACAGCTTCATAAAAGGATTAGATGCTTATTTAGAAGAAAATAACATTAACAGTTACTATTAGCGGTTATCAATAAAAAAAAAAAAAGACAAAAAATAAATAAATAGCTTCCCCTATAAAATTAAAAATAACTTCCCCGACCCCGACACCCTTGGTTGAACTTGATGGACATATTTTTTTTTTTCAACCGTATTAACTATGTAACTTTGTAACCACCAACCCTCCACCATGACAGCCTTCTTCCAAGAGCTGATATATCTCTGTACACAAATAATCCCAAACTACATTGCAGAGTGTATAGCAACAATCTAGCCAAAGATTACCTGAGCTTTCATCTTGGGAATGGGTAGTCCAGAAAAAAAGAGATGCATATGTCGTAAAGTTAAACAAATTGAGTGCAACTGGACTAAGAATCCACTTGTCGGCACCTCACATCTGACTCTGCTTAGTTCTCTCGTTATAGATAGTTTGAGAGTTTTCTTTCCTATGGAATCTTCAGGTTTGTCCCTTAGGTGGTATTTTAATTTCCAATGTTGCTGTCCTGTTGTTTCTGTAGCCTATATACCATCCTTTAGGGTTTATTAAATCAAGTGGAATAGACTTTTACCTTTAGTTGATCACCTTGGGTTCAATGCAACCTGTGTTGCTTAAATGAGGCAGTCCCTGGCAGTCCAATACTAATGGGCCTATGATATAATACTTGTTGTGGCCGTATGTCTCAAGGCCCTGTGCGATGAGAGACCCCCAGGTTTAGGACTGTGCTGGACAGCACATTCGATCCTGTGGGTCCACACTGCACGCGTCATCTCCATGGGTTGCTTGCTGATCTTAAAATAACATTCATTTCATTGTTCATACTTATGCCGGTAATCAGTTATATTAATGTTTTAACTGTTATACTCTAGGAGGAGTTTTAGTGGGTTCTTTCCAAACCAACCTTATTAACAATTTGGTCAACTGACTAACCAATATCTCTAACCTATATATAGGGGTTGAGTATGTTATTTTGAACTTGAGAAGCTCTTTTTCTCTGTTGCTACCTTTTTTACAACATTTTATCATTTTATACTGTTGAATTAAGCTCCTTCCACTTATAGTACATTTTATAGCCCCAAATGTCTGCTATTATGCTCTCAACAATGCTAAGCATTATACCCCATAATGTCCAAGGTCCCATCCACCCCAACAATCCAAGGCTTTACATTTGATTGGACGAGTTGATGGATTCAGGTTATTCTTGAGGAGGATCTCAGTGCCAATAAGTCTGCCAAACTCTCCAAAGTCCCTGGAACTGAAGCTTCTCCACCATTTATTATAAAAAGTTCTGGAAGAACAGGGTCCTGATTTAGTAACCCCCTTTTAAGTGTCTTTAAAAAGGAGCCATCTTGAATCCTTCTTTGTTAACAAATATCTGCATTCTCTTTCTCTGCCTCCAGCGCCTCCCCCTCATCATGACCACAAATCCAAGCCTGAGATTTGTGTCAAGTTGACCCCTCTCCTATTGATAGATTAGAATGGAACTCTCCACACTGTCTGTATAATAAATGAGAATAGTGTCATGGGTAGCCTTACACAATGGGAATCTGTGCGCCTGGACAATGACTCTAGATATGCAGGATATTCTTCCAATTCCTTTCCTCCAGTAGGCCGAGAGACAAAAAAGATGGACACTTATCGCTGATAATGTCCCTGTAATTGTACTTATTGCCATCTATATCTTGCAGAATCTTAATACCAGAGGAGATAGAGGGGATCCAACATAAATTAAGTATCCATGCAGGTAAATTCTTGCTTATGATCACATAGCTCCCAACAACTTGGCCCAATTTATATTCAACTTTATCTGATTTTTCTGCTATTTCTGCTTCATCAGCTAACAATGACAGGATAACTGTCCTCAATGTCCCACAGAGGAGATGAAAAGTCAAATCGAGACTTCATTCTCATTTAAATAGCTTCATGCAGAGTTGGAATAGTTGGTTCAGATCACCCCAATTTAAGAAGGTCTAAATGCGGTCAACTATTTTCCCCTATGGTATTCTATTACAAACCTAATGTATACTGGGGGCTGATATTCCATATCCTGAATTAGAGTTATCCATACAGTTGGAATGACACTCTTGGCTAAGATGCTGTATTATTTAGGGCTCCAGGCTCCTTAGAGTCTCTAGATATACTAATCATCTGAATACACTTCAGGGGTGTTTTGGAATTCCCAATTTAACCAAGTATTACAAGACAGTACAGATTGCCCAGCTGGTGGCATTTCCTAATTTGGCCAAAGGGTATGACCAATAAAATAAGGTTGCATTTGCTTAAAACCTGAGATTTAATGAAATGTAGAATTCCTGGCATGGTATCGGTTATTTTAAATGTTGGTGTTCCTGGGTATAACAAAAATAAGCATGTATCACAAGATGGCCGCTGGAGCGATAAACATCTAAGTTAAGAATATAAAACCCTATTTCATTTGCAGCTTTTGTATAGTCTGGCGAGGTGATCATCTCCATCCAAACAACAGCCTTTGAGAAAATCTGCTCCTCTGATACCATAACCCCAAACCTAAGTTCTACTATCTATAATAAATTAAACGTTATGTGGCTAGAGAGTGATCCAGGAAGGTAGCTAAGGGATGACGGGCAGTTTAGGGCGCTGTCTCTACCTGTTATATAAATGTCCTGACTCAAGAATTGGCCTATAACGTGATGCTCCTGTGATATCTGACCCTGAGTCATATAGCCCACCCGGTTCCATCTTTTCCTGCTGATTGCTTTAGATAGTGCAGTACAAGGGGTGATACGCTCTATATGTGGTGGATGTGCCCCTTTGTGACCATTTTGATGTAAAATGTTTGACCTTATCCAAAATGTACTTAAAGTGGACCAAAACCTAGGATTTTGGCTATCCTGGGTGCCCCGAACGGGGGTGCCCCGCTACGTGAAACCCCCCCTAGCACAAATCACCTCCTCCCGGTCCCACAGTGCATGCATGGCTGCTTGTGCAATCAGCATGCTTGGAGCCGTCCATGGCGTCTAAGGCCAGCGGCTCCGAGCACGCTGGTGGCCGCATCCCCCGCTTCCCTCCAACAGGGAGCGTGCCCGCGCTGGCCATTTACAAATGCCTGGCACGGGCACACACCCTGATAGAGGGAAAGCGGGGATGCGTCCGAGGCTTGCGCATGCGCTGTTGGACCGGGGAGCAGGGTAAGTGAACGGGGCAACCTGGGGAGTTTCACACAGCAGGGCATCCCAATTTTGGATGCTCCAGGGGGAGGTAATCAATTGGCTGATCACGATGGGTTTTGCTCCACTTTTTAAAAAATGTACATGAAGACTCATGGGTGGTGATTGCGAGACTGTGAAAAAAACAAGATGTTCCATTTAATGAACTCAAGTCTAGCCTAGTGGTTTATTTATTAATGAAAAACTGTAAAGTATAATACTCACCCCAAAGTCTCTCCTAACCTGGGATCCCTGGACTTAGTATACTTTCCCCAATACCGATGGCAAACATTGCTGTGTATCATTCAAGTAGATACAGAAGATTCCGAGGCTGGGGAGTGGTGTAGGCTTTTTCTTTCCTTCTTTCTCTTTAGGTTTTTATTACTTTTACTGGTTTTATACTTGTCTTCATAAGCTAGATTGTATTAATGGTATAATTGCCCATTACCTTTTTGTTAAGTTACTGGCCATTATTTGAGGCTCTACTTTGATTTTTTCTGACATTATTTGTATGATACCTGTTACAGTCCCGAGAAGCAGAGTTCTCATGGGGTATTTAAACCCCTCTAAGTTTGAAGGTTTTGTTCCAATACGGACTAGGGAAATCATAGCTCTTGACCATAAATGTTAGACAACAAGGTCTGGCTTGTTGTGGATGACTGTATTATTCTTTATGTATATGAAGTGATCATTTCTGACACAAACTGTAAAAAGTGAACCTTGGGCTCATTTGTCTAATAAATCTGCTAAAACAGAAGTTTATTTTTTATCCCTGTGACAACTTTTTTTATTTGTATGTATTGTATTTGTAACTTTTTATGTTTTACTGGAATCATTAGATGTGACTTGATTTTAAATTCACAAGGAAATGATGATGATTTCTAATTCATAGATCTCTGCTAAGGCACAAATACTTTGCTATAGAGCAGGGGTGAGGCTGCAGACTAACCTGTACCCCAAACTGATATGCTGCCATCTATAATTTGCCTCAGCATTATTTGCTACAACAATTCGACAAAAGATGATGACAAATATCTTATGTTCATTTTGTACACTTTATATGGCAATTTTTGACATAGTTGTATATAACTGAAAACTCATACATACCCCAAGGCATGGGTGTAATAATTAGAGATGAGCGAACTTCTTGAAAGTTTGATTCGGGCGATAAGCCGAATTTCCCCAAGAAATTCGGGTTCGCCCGAATCGAACTTTCACGAATCGCTCATCTTCTGCCGCCCACTGACAGCGTAGCCGGCCTGCCCGCTCCCACCATGCCGGCATTTTTTTTTTTTTTATTTCAGGGAAAATTCGATCGGCACGAACCAAAAAAAATTCGGGTTCGTGCCGAATCGAATTTTCCCTGAAATTTGGAGCGAATTCCGGTCGTCTGAACCGGTTCGCTCATCCCTAGTAATAATGTGTAATAATGTGACAATAAGTACTATGACCCTGGAAGACAGTAAAGTGGAACTATGGTCAAAAATGCCCATAGCTGCACTTTATTATGCATCGGTACCTGCAAAACAAAAAAATGTCCGCACGGAAATTCACCTCGGGTCCCTACGGCTGCCATGGAGGAGCCTATCAGTCTCCACTGCCAGCGCCGACCAGCATTCATTGGCTCAGCCGAGTGGCTGTGCTGATAAGCTTCTCACAGTTACATGGGCGCATCACCCTAAGCAGTCCACCAGTGGCCAAGCCTATCAGCTCTGGTCATAGACTGATATGCTGCTCCACCACAGCCGTAGAAGAGAACCAGGAAGAGGTGAGTTCCCGGGCAGATGTTTTTTGTTTCGCCAGCACTGAAGTATATCCCCCATACTGGCATGGCCAATATCCACATCTCCTCTATGCTTTTTAGCACAGATCCATTTAACATTTAAAATCAACAACACAGACCATTTTCATAAAGACATTTATTTTTATAGGGATGGCCTTGTGCATATTAGAAATGTCTACCACCCCCCCTCCCCCCAAGTAAGTGGGCAGGTGTCTATTCATTCTGGTTATGCAGCCCATTTTGTTTGTAGAACAGAATGCAGTTCCAAGTGGGAATGTAGGTTCTTTTCACATAATGTTCTCCCACTCACAGCTCCCATTTATGTACTAACATCTTGAGGTATCTGTTGCTTTAACTGCTCTAGGTCCTGTAGAAGTGTGTGCGTGTGGAGGGGGACACTTTCACGTTCCATCAGTATTTGTGGAGTAAATTCATACCTTTTGCTTGTGTTCAGATGTTTACAGTCTCATCCTTGTTTAAATAAACCTGTATCTTTTGTCATTGAGAAAATATACTGGCATCAAAGGTTGGTGGATATAACCTATTCCTTCTGCGGACATTAAGGGGACCCAGTAGAGCTTGTGAGTTGTATCTATTTGGAATGGACATGGTGTTCAAGGCCCAGTCTATATGACATCACACAATCTTTTGTTATTTGTCTAAATAAAATTTGGGCAGTATATTATTTATAGCACACCTTCAGTATAAAAAATGCCCACTGCTGCGGTGATTTGGTGATTTATTAAGCACTATCTGCCAGAATACGCTACCTGGGTGAAAATTACAGTGGTACAAAATATAATTTAGCTTTTTCTCTTTATACTGGCACACGTTGCAGCATTGCAGGAAACACATATACGAAAACATGCAGAAAAAAATATATCTTACACTTCTCTATGTGGCAGTGTGGCAAATTCTGGCAGAAGTGCTTAAAGCGGACCTTCACTCTAAATAAGAGTCTATCTTATATGTTTCCCACACCCTGTACATACAGATTGCTCACATTAAAAATCATCCTACCTGCATCTACTGCATTTTATAAGCCTTTAAACATCCAAGATGGCGGCTTATGGAAGCTGCCATTTTTGCAGGCAGCCTGCAAACAGGAAGTGCCTGCAAACAGGAAGTGACTGTGCTGCTCTGCATTCTGGGACTGCTGACCTTTCCCTGACCCCAGCTCTGCTCTGTCTGAGCAAAGCACAGCTATAACCCGCCCCCCTGTACCTTATCCCACTCTCCTCTCCTCAGTAAGTGTGATGCTTCTGAGTCAAGATGGCGGCGCCCGTATCCTAAATTCCCGAACAGAGTTACAGCCCAGTGGGGGAAAGTATAATAAATTAGTGACTAAACATGTAAAATATATTAATTTTAGATGCTGAGGAATTGTTTTTTAAGAGTTTGGGCTTTTCATTAAATCATGGTGAAGGTCCGGTTTAATAAATTAGGCCCTAAGAGTCCCAATCACTGTAGTATCTTGAATCCAGACGCTAAACTTACAGTTCTCGGATCCCAGCGGGGGAATCTCCATCCCCCTATATTTTAGATGTAGAATAAGTGCTGCATAATTGCATTTCTTCTTTCTCCCAGTTATCTTCACGTGTCACTTTATGCTGACAAATCCCCTTTCCTGTTACTTCTTCCAAGTTGTATCTTGGATAATTTATGTTTCAAGCTGTGGCTGACAGATTACCACAGTAGCTATCTGATAATTGGCTATGTCCAACTTGGAACTGGTATGTTCCACTATAAACGCAGGTAATTATGCAAATATAAGGCAAGATAGAGAAAGCCACGGTGTAATAAAAATGATTTAATAACTAAAAGTAACACACTCACATATAAGCAAAGTGATCTGGGCATAACTAAGTGACAAAGAGCATCTGGCATGTCCATATCGACCCTCTCCATTTTATGACTGGTGAGATAAGAAAGGGAGAGTCTCACCACCAGCATGCTGTCTACATGTCTACAGCCAGCACAATGGGGTCAATTCAGAGCAAGGCGAGAATTCTCACTAGTGTTTTAGAGGGGGAAAACGGCCATTCACTTTCCATGTCTAGTTGGGACTGATTCAGAGACAGGTGAAAATTTAAACCCGGTGGCAATGAAAGTGAATGGCAGTTTTGTTCACTAAAAAACAAGTGAAAACTCTCACCTGGCTCTTAATCAACCCCAATGTCACCACTGACACATTTTGTTGGTTGTCAACTTTAACTAGGCCCTAGGCTCCTCACTAGGGAAAACTAAAAGTTGACAACCAATGAAACACAACGACGAAGGCTTCAATTTTAGATGTGAACAGCGCGCTGGCGGTGAGTGTTTGAAAGTTGATTTTATTGTAGGAGCTGCTTTTGAAGCATTTGTATCTATGAGCTGGTAAGAGTAATTGTATCCATTGGAGGGTGCACTTTACCTAATTTAAAGACACTACGATGGATGAGGCAGCTCTAGTTATACACCGGCGCTTCTTTTAACTTAAAGACATCACATTGGATAAAGCAGTTATCATTAGCTGTAGAGTTGATTGCTCTATGCATTTTGTTGGACATTTTTCTTTGCAACTATTCTAGGGGATTGTGGTTCCAGCATGTATTTATTTAATTTTATTTATTAAAAAATATTTTTTGAATAATTAGCGAAGCATTTTTATTGTATTGTTGGAGGTAGATCAGCGCAAATTGTAGCTGCACCTATTTAGGGAGAACCTATCCCTTGGTTGATAGTTTGGTTTGGTGGTATTTACCTGCACAGGAGTTTAGGTAAAATTGTAGGTGCGCTGAAGGAGAGAAGAGTGGTTAGTTGAAACATTTTTTTAGAAATAAATTGAAATTTCTACGTGAAGAGAAGTTTTGCCTTTAGTGATGCATATAATATTCCCGTTGTAGGTGCTGGAAAGGAACAGAAGTTAAGTCTGTTTGAGGGCGGTATGTCTACCAAATTAATCAAGCCAGCAACAACCAGTATTATTGCTTCTGGATGATTACTCCTCAAAAAAACCCCAGGTTTAATGGAGGTTTTTTATTCTTTCTGTTTCTCCAACTTAATGGTGAAACAGATTGTAGAATGCCCAGTGTGTAGAGACACGCTATGGGGCACTCAGATTTTTTTGTACAGGCGCCTTAGGATTGATCGTGGGTGCACTTGTTGATTGTAGGTCTTCTTTAGGGTACAGATGTGTTCTGTGCTTTTTATGTAGAAGAATTTTTCAACTAACCACTCTTCTCTCCTTCAGCGCACCTACAATTTTACCTAAACTCCTGTGCAGGTAAATACCACCAAACCGAAGCATTTTTATTATTGTTTATTTTGATAATTGGCTATACAGAGTGGATATGCACAGATTGTGAGTGACTGTTGGGTATAGAGAACAAGGGGATTATACATTTTGCTGGGTGGAGTGATAGTTTTAATTTTGCTCGGTGGGGTATGAAGGGAGGGATTATCAATTTAATGCTGCAAATATAGGAGGGCAGGCTATCATAAATTTGATGTTGCTGGAGAAAGAAAGAAAATCAGTCATTTAGTGTTGCAGACTGATAAAGAAAAAGAATTATTAATCCTAATAATTTAGTAATCTCAAGGGCATTGGATAAAAAAGCATTGGATGTTGCTTAGTTGGCCTTTAGGTGAGGGAGAAGGATTATTAAGTTCATTCTGCTGGTTGGTGGATAGGAAAGGATAGAGTCATTATAAATTGACTGGAGGAAGAAATGAGATTGCTCATTCAATGTTGGAGGCTGGGGGGAGGGTCATAGGGGAACCACCTCTACTCTACCTAATAATTGTACTGACTTAGGGGCTTTCAGACACACACTCTGTTTGTTAACTAGGGGGAATAGCTCTGAACAAAGGTGGTATGGGCAAGCATGAACATATATTACATCAATTAGGGTGAGGGAAATAAATGACGTGGCATTTATCATAGCGATTGAAACTTACTGGGTCATTCCACAGGTCTGCAGGTTCAAGAAGCCAGTGAAGATATTCTTGCAGCTATAAAACCTTCATTAATTGCATACAAAATTGTCCACCACAAGTTAATAAACATGTCAAGTGAGTTGGTGCTTTAAACAGCAAAAGAATGAATTTATTGAAAGAGTTTAGCAGACATGTGTCCCATAATGCGTTTCATCCACTGCAATGTTTTATTTGAATGATACCTGAAGGAAAAAAACCATAGAAAAATACTATTTTTCTTATCTGGCACTGCATTTATAACACTAAGAAATATATAGAAGCATTACTGATGGCTTAAATTCTACAAGTTACATCCCAGCAGTGTTTACATTTTCCTTTTTTGATCAAAGCTTTTTATTATTAGGAAAGTTGATGCCTTTTGCTCACTGAAAAAAGTGAACATGCAACGTTTTTATACATTTTCTGTAATCATATGAAATAGTTTGCACAGAGATCTGGTAAGATTATCAAATGCCATTTTTTTTTTATGAACAAAAGGAATCTCAGCAATATATTTTCATTGACAGATCTGTTTACTATGTCGGTGAAACTGTAAAGCATCATTCAACAGAGGAGTTACGCACATTTATGGGAGCATCTACTTCACCAACACTTGGATGTGGCTGAATAATTCGAGCAGCCAACTCCTCCTGGCTCCTCGAGGGTGTTTCTTTAGATGATTGGTGGGGGTCTGAGCAATAGGGATCTTTAAAAGTTCAAAAAGCACTCCATTCTTGAAATGTTCAATGCATTTGCATAGGTTGTCTTATTTAATATGGCAGCACAAAAAGTACAAACTACAGAAACCAATCGGGGGATGGTTTGTATTACTTTAAAAAGGTCTGAAAATGTAAGATACCTGTTGGTTTGTTGCTCTGGTTTGTATATCTATGTACCTTACTTATTACTGTTTTAAATAAGCCCCATAGTGCTGACAGCCATTTTCAGGGTTGATCCAAAGAGGACTGTAGCTAAAAAAGAATATGTAATGTTGCATAAAACTCTCTTGCTGGGAACATGGTGGCAAAGCATCATCTTGCCCTTTCTGGAACTTACATGGGAAGGGTGCCTTTAAGTGGAGCCACTTCCCCTCCTTATTAGTAGATCTGGGTAGTAAAATAAAATCCTTCCCTTGCTGGAAACATAAAGCCAAAACATCTGACATTCTCCTGCTTTCTCTGGAGCTGACATTAATAGGTATCTAAAGTTTGAAGTGGATCCCTCTTCAGGACACAGGCAGATTTGGCTATTAAAAAACCCACCAAGTCCTGGCTATGAACCAACTCCCACAGCAGAAGTGAGGTTCTCATATGAGACCTTTGATGTTGAAGTTTGTGAGTGGCAGTCTGGTCTTTAGAGCAGCAGCAGTCACACTGCTCATGGTCTCTAGCGGAACGGCAGACAAGAAGCCAGGACTTCAGAAGCTAGTTCTGGGAGTGGAAGCTGGTGAAACCAGGATGACAGGGAAGTTTTCACCAAGTGCAGGTGAATGGTGGGCAGGGATAAGAGCAGGAAAGTACTTAAAGCGGACCTTCACTCTGAATAAGAGTCTATCTTATATGTTTCCCACACCCTGCACATACAGATTGCTCACATTAAAAACCATCCTACCTGCATCTACTGCATGTTATGAGCCTTTAAACATCCAAGATGGCGGCTTATAGAACATCAGGCAGCCTGCAAACAGGAAGTGCCTTCTGACTGTGCTGCTCTGCATTCTGGGATTGCTGACCTTTTCCTGACTCCAGCTCTGCTCTGTCTGAGCAAAGCACAGCTATAACCCACCCCCTGTACTTTAACCCACTCTCCTCAGTAAGTGTGAAGCTTCTGAATCAAAATGGCGGCGCCCGTATCCTAAAGTCCTTAACAGAGTTGCAGCCCATTGGGGGAAAGAATAATAAGTAAGTGACTAAAAACTTAAAATATATTCATTTTAGATGCTGGGGAATCACTTTTTAAGGGTTTGGGCTTTTCAATAAATCATGGTGAAGGTCCGGTTTAACATCCACGTCAAGCTGCCCAGTTATGTGGCTTAGCTCCCAAGAAACCCCCCTGGCTGAGTGATATATATGGAATGACACCAGCTTTAGATGTGAGTTACTACCAGAAGTGGCAGAAAGTAAAGCAGCTAGGGAAAGATTCTAAAATGGGGGACGGGGGAAGGCAGAGTTTTCCTCTACTTGGAGTTGGGATTTAATTCTAATTGAGAAAAAGTTCTGAAAAAATAAAGGACTCTAATATTATATAATTTACACAATGCGTTCCATATTTTGTTTTTAAAGAAATGAACGCCACCAAAAAAAGATTTCTCAGGCTCCCGCATATTTTGTTTGCCAGTTTTACGATTGAAATTCCTTCCATGTCTGATTTACTCAATGCCATCTTACGACACAAATACACTAGGCTGTAATACCCAGACTTGTTTGGCAAAACAGAGACATATACTATTTAATAAATTAAAAAAGTCCCCCCCAACCCCAAAATCAGTATAGCAAATAGCAGGACTTTGCTTATTGCTGAAGTCACTTGAATTTTCAGGTTCACACGCATATGTACACACATTTTACACAAATGAATATGCACACTAACACACATGAACCAGTACAGAGGAAAAAGCACACACAAAAAAGAAAATAAAACAGTAGGTAGAATAAAATTGCCTGTGTCCTTCTCCAAACTGACAAGCTATTAAGCTATTAAGCGTTGGTATGGAATGCTGGTATTTAATGCGTCTCTCATGGGTAAAATTCTCTTTCTTGGTTAAAAATACATTCAACAGGAAAACATATAAAATTAGGTATATATATCTTATGTGTATATATATATATATATATATATATATATATACACATATATATATATACAAATACTTTGTCATCAATTTAGCATAATAAACATTTACATAAATATTCCTATAATGCTAAAGTTCAAAGAAGCATACTGTCCTCTTAATCATATTTTTTTTCACTTTTGCTTCCATTTTTTTTCAACTCAGCTTCGAAAAAAGGTGCATGAATACAACAAAATTAAGCATTGCCCCTATAGGGTAGCTGTTTTCTGATCTGCACAACCAGTAACTTAAAACATAAAGACCAGAAAAACAAAAAAGCAAATAAAAAAGGAATAAAAACAAAGCATTTGTCTACAATTTCCACTTCTTTGAAGCACAACTTATATTTTTCAAGCAAAGATAATGCCAATGGCTTTCTGGTTATATTACCTACATCCATTGCTTCTCTGGCATCAAATATATTAATAACATTACCAATCCTTCTCTTCATAGCACAGAATGAAACAAAAATCACACACACTCCCACGCACACACACACACACACACACACACACAAAACTAAAAAAAAAAAAAACTTAACAACACCCCATTATAAAAGAAATATTTTGAACAGCATGGTGAAGGTCGTAAAATGTCTACTTTAAATACTGCTCTCAGGAAAAATAAAAATCCAGTGCTCAGATATAGATATATATTTATATATGAAAATTAACACCTACTAAGCCCTCTGCCTGAATCCAACTGGCCAGTTAGCTAATAAAAAGGAAAAAAAAAGCAGCACTTTGTATATAGTTTCAGAACCACAACCATCAATCATGTCTACGTTACGGCAACTACCATCTGCTTTTTGCTTCTTTGTGTTCTATCACTTGTATTGTACATATGTAGAGAGATCGCCTAAAAAGGAAAGAGCTGCAGCTTAAATATGGCTCTGGTTTGTACTCTAGCATATTTAGTGCCCAACAATCATTAACAACAGTTGTAAAAACAGCCTCATTTGTGTTGCTTGACATGTATTTAGATCTGAAATGCAGGAGAAGCCAATGTCTTTGACTGGGGATAGGGGCGTTTCCATTTTCACATACACATGAGTGACTTGAACAAGTCAATGTGGCCACCAAAGCAAGCAAATGCCCTGCTAAGCACATTTTCTTCCTCCTGTCTTCCTCCGCCTAATCTCTTGTGACCTCTCCATTGTCGGTACCCCAACCAGCCATAAAAATATTTCTACAGCTATTTTACAAGCAGATATGTGTGAGCCAGTTCTCCAAACTTTGGTTCTAAGAAAACACTTGGTCAGTTGTTACAAAGGGAAAGTGGGAATGTTTGTTTTGGCACGTTGCGGGAGACAGGAGTTTGTCTCAGTAAGGTCTTGGCTGTACATGTCACACAATCCAATTAGCAAGTGCACGGTTTTGAGTTTATTTTTGTTATATAGCAGGCTTTAGTCTTTTTCCCATCCTCGTGTCTGTTTTCTTTTCCTTAAAAAAGGAAAATCCATGATAGGGTTGACTGGGCGTCCCTCAAACAGTCTGATAGAAATTATCTGCCTGAAGGTTGTTCTGTTTTTGCATACTGTAGAAACCACTGTATCTAGAGTCTGGGTCGGCCATCCGTAGCATCCTCTGTGAGCTGTCCACTTGTACCATAGTTCCTTTCTTGCAGTCCACATAGACAAGCTGGTTGTTCAAGCAGGTAGGCTATTTAGATTACAAAGAAAAGTTTACAGTAATTAGCACCATATACATTTTATTTAAATAAAACATATAAAACATTTTTTTAGTGATTTAGTGAGTAAACCTTGCACTTCCTAGGCACTGAACAACATAAAACAAACTCAACACAAATCTTCAAAACTTTTTGGCCTGTAGCTGCGGCAAAAAATGAAGGCATTGTGAAATCCAATATATGTAGTGATAATAAGCTGTATTGGCCCTAGAAGAGACAATGGATGTTCTCCATGAATCCTAAGCCATCTCTACCTTTAACTGTTGCAGTAATGTCCCTTCAATAGACCATAATGGACTACTGCAAAGTTAGTATTCCCTAGACATTATATTAATGTCTACAGTATGTTTAATCAGCTACTATGTTGGATCAAACACTAACCAGAGATATTCAAGGTTTCAATTTGGTTTTCACAGAAACCCTTCTTTACAAAAATGAATTCAGTGACATTACCAAAAGCTGTTCTACACTGGGTGAGGTGTCAAGGAGGAGTATGAAGCAGTGAGACACATTTACCATTGGAAACTAGTTGAAAAAGAGTTCTGGCACAACACAATGTACAAAATGGTGATAAAGAGGTCCAATGCATTCCAAAACATGACTTCTCAACATTATTTTTATGAAGGAATAAAAACAACTGGTTCTTCATGGTAGTGTCCTCATGAGCACCCCACATCTTAAAGTGTGGGGACTACATTTTATTATTGTCTTGGTACTTAACAGCAACTCGCCCCCCCCCCCTCCCACAGAGAGGGGATACTGTTATTTCAGAGGAGATCTGCCCGCCCCACAAGGAAGGTCAGCTGTGTACAATGCCGCAGTCAACATTAATTATTATAGGAGTTTCAAGCCCCACAAGGAAAAGGTACATCTATGGGCTTTTACTCTGGGAAACTGGAGCATTGTAGAAGAGGTTAAGCTTTCCTAAAGTTTCTGGGGATTGTATAGGTCTGCTTTAATACATACAATAAATTGTGGGAGAATGAACACCATACAAAGTTATGCTATTAAAGTCATAATTTAATGCCAATGGGTGAAAGTATACAACCAGAGGGTGCAAAATATTTACAGTGCATAAATGCAGGTTCTAAGAAGTCAATAGCTTCAGGCATCGAAATATGTAGCATATCAACAGGGACATACAAAAATAACAGAAGTATAAAAGTTATACAAGGAACAAGCAAAGTCCTAAATGAGGGGGGTGTAAATAGCAGTACTATCAACCATTGATATGAGGTCCAATAGCATAACATAACAAGAGGACCACATCCTCTTGAGAAAGGTCCTGAGGGACCGAAACGTCGAGGTAGCCAATTCCTGCGGTCAGCCTGTAAGCTCTGTTATGCTATTGGATCTCATATCAATGGTTGATAGTACTGCTATTTACACCCCTCTCATTTAGGACTTTGCTTGTTCCTAGTATAACTTTTGTACTTCTGTTATTTTTGTACGTCCCTGTTGATATGCTACATATTTCGATGCCTGAAGCTAAGTTATCGACTTCTTAGAACCTGCATTTATGCACTGTAAATATTTTGCACCCTCTGGTTGTATACTTTCACCCATTGGCATTAAATTATGACTTTAATAGCATAACTTTGTATGGTGTTCATTCTCCCACAATTTATTGTATGTATAACTGTGTGGTACTCATGTAGGCGGGAGTACCAGGGATTATTGAACCCAATTCTGCTACTTTATCTCCTGTTTTGCTACCACTCTTTATTAAGAATTTATTACAGAGTGCTACAACCTATCCCTAATCACGTAGGTCTGCTTTAACTAATATAAACTGATGTCTCTAACTGTGCAGAATGAGTTAACTACAAAGAAAAAAATAAGACTGCCTTATAACACCTATATTTTGCATTCCCCTGTGGAATGTTCTGAATGTGACAGTGTGAGCAGACATGCAAAACAAGGAGCAATATTGCCTTGGGCTAAAATTCAAATTTTAACGATATTAGGCTTCTACTTTAGTGCTTTAACCTGCTTCTCTTCCACAAGGCATGGTAGCAGAAGATCCAATATAGGAAAAAGCGAGAATGTAATGTAGAATTTAATTATGTTCACCTTGCAAATGAATTTTTACCTAGCCAATGAGCATTTACATTTTAGAATGAAACTGAGACAAGCTCACGCGGATCTTCACATTTGTCTAGTTTAGCGATGTTCAGATGAAAAACACCATGTACATTAAAGTAAAAGTTTAGGGAAAATATACTGCTTTTTAGTTTATTTCCCTTCTTGTACAAAAAAAGGCATATTTAAAAGTAGATGTATCTCTGTAGCATAAACAACCTTAAACCAGACCTTCACCATGATTTATTGAAAAGCCCAAACCCTTAAAAAACAATTCCCCAGCATCTAAAGTTAATATACTTTAGGTTTTAGTCACTAACTTATTATTCTTTCCCCCACTGGGCTGCAACTCTGTTCAGGACTTTAGGATACGGGCGCTGCCATCTTGACTCAGATGCATCACACTTATTGAGGAGATGAGAGTGGGATAAAGTACAGGGGGCGGGTTATAGCTGTGCTTTGCTCAGACAGATCAGAGCTGGGGTCAGGAAAGGGTCAGCCATCCCAGAATGCAGAGCAGCACAGTCAGAAGGCACTTCCTGTTTGCAGGCTGCCTGATGTTCCATGAGCCGCCATCTTGGATGTTTAAAGGCTCATAACATGCAGTAGATGCAGGTAGGATGATTTTTAATGTGGGCAATCTGTATGTACAGGGTGTGGGAAACATATAAGATAGACTCTTATTCAGAGTGAAGGACCGTTTTAAAAAGGGGGAACAAAATGCACTAGGTTGCCATATGCCGGGCCAATAAAACTTGTCTTCCATCATACTGCACATTCACCCTTCCCCCATTTGTCATGATACATGATCATAGAGGGTCCCTTTCTAACAAAGGTAAGTAATAATTTTTTCTATGGACTATTTTTTAAACACACTTTTCTGAAGTGAGCTGTCTAGGTAAACCTTAAAAATAGACTGAAATTAACAGGGTCAGTTCCAAAAAGCCATGCATGCTGGCTCTTTGATGTTCTGCTGCCAGGCATGGTGTAGTTCACTTTTGTAGTTCACTGCTTTCACCCATATGATATTAGGCTCCTTCATTTACTGGATGTGGGGCACATCATGTGACCAATCTGGAATGCTTATTCCACTAGGGGAACAGTCAATGGTGTCGATTCACAGCCTCTTTTATCTGAACTTTCACATAAAAAAGCTTGTGTATGTGTATTTTTTCCGTTGGGTTGGGGCCATTTGTGAGTTTCTCGTTCGCTATTTTCATTGTATTAGCGTTTTTGTTGTGTGTGAAAGTCTTTTCCGTTGTGTGTAATTGCGTTGTATTTTTTTCACATTTATGTGTAAACGTCGGGATGAGTGAGACTTCCACATGATTCAGAGCCCAGATTTAGGATGTGAGAGAGGGCTTTACATTGGGAAATTTCCAACAGCACTTTCGGGCACTATTTGTTGGTGAAATTCTGTTTGTGTGGTGTGTGAGAAAACAGAACAGAGTTCTCAAGGCTGTTACTGTCTTTTAAACACCCCCCAAAATAAACATTTTTAAATATTTTTGGATAAAATGTGACATTTTTTGATAAGTTATAATTTTTTTTACTTTTATATTTTCTAAAATTAAATTTTCAAAAACATTAACCATCCCCAAAAATATTAGAAATATTAAAAATAAAAATACATTCATAATAATAATTTAATCACACAATATGAAATACAAATTACACAATAAAAAATTAAGAGGCTGATTTTAGACTAGCGCCACATTTTAACATTTGTGCATCTATGTCGCGGCACGAGTGGCCGCTAGTGAACGCTGCAAGCGGGGTGTCTGAAGCTATAACCTAACATAGCGGCCCAACAAGTGACGCTGTAGTACCCACTTTTACATTGATAGATGTGATTTATTTTAGGGCGCTGTAGAGATGCTCTCCCTCAATCTATGCAACATCTGAGAATTCCAATGCTGCTATTAACCCCATTGTTTCTAAAACTATCTGTAGCAGTGTATTTTTCCAACACACATTACACAAATAGCTTAGATGACACCTGAGTTCTAATTTATGTTAATGTTTTTTTGTTTTTGTTTTTGACACCTCAACAAATCCAACTCACGTTTATTTTGCCTGTAAGGGAGACAAAAGTGTTCTATGTTCATTTTGAAACTTGTATACATTTCCCCATATGTTCCTGTGTCTGGTCTAATTGTTTAACCTTTAATTAATTTAAAGTTAAAACTGGTTCTGACCTTTTTATAATTTTTTATAATATTTTTTTAAGGTTAAAAAAAGGAATTTTCCAATGCAAACTAGAAGAATCTCACCTGACATTCACACATTTCATGGTAAAATACATTCACAAACGCTCTAAAAATGCTACGAGTGAGAATTTCACATCAAGGTATAAAAGAGTGTCATCTGTGAAATTGGCTTTGAGAGAGATTCTCACAGCGTTCTCAATGGCTCTCACATCTATGGGAACAATACACTCCAAATGGAGGCTCTGAATCATGTGAACGCCCCGATACTGAAGATGGCCATGTGTAATGTTCACACGGAGAGATAAAATCAGGAAGGAATATAGAAGGCTGTGAATCAACCCTAATGACAGCAACAGAACAAAGAAGTGTTTATTACAGTCTAATTTTTTTCTTTTAAAACCCTTTAAAATAGGATCTACAAATGTAACCTTTTGTAAAAGCATTTATTTTTCTGTCCACCAATCCATCTCATTGCTGCACCCATTGCATTACCCCCCCATCTCTTTCTGTATTACATACACAAATAGTCTTCACGTCATTGTTTCCCATACTCAAACCAATGATATAACCTACTGGCATTTACAAACAACTACTTCCGTTAGTCTTTGGTTCAGACTATGAATAATATCCCTGCCTTTGTTCCTGGTTCTCGTAAATGTATATATTTTTCTTATTTTTTACTTAAAGTATTTTTAATAATTAAAAACTGGACATTCCTAAAATCATGCAGTTTAAAAAACACTTTGGCCAGGCAGTTTCAATTTTTTCCCACAAGCTTTTTGCTGTGCCTTCCTCAAGAATCAGACAAGCATCAAGTTGTCACTAGTAGATAGTGAAGTTATAACAAAGACAGCATGGTTGGTCATTTAAGCCATCAGATTAAGATATACCTTGGTAGGAGTTCGGTAACATGGCACTGGAATCCACTGCTTTTTCTGATTAATCAGAAGGAGGACTATGATGATGATAAGTGCTGTCATTATAGGCACAGCCACCCATGCCACTGAATGAAGAGAAGCATCTTCACTGGGCCTTGGCCTGTCTCCTTCTCTGTAGTTCACTTTAAGATGGCCCATTTCTACAAGAAATAAAAAGAAAATGTAACAGCAGCATGGATTGAAGTTTGCAGTTTATCACAGAAACGCTACTTTAAAAGGGCAGACTTTGCTATTTACAGCATAAAGGTTGGGATGTTCTGAAGCAGCCACAGAAAAAGCTTTTTTCACTCTCCAGCTGTAGTTGAACTATAAAAGTTGTTCTCCGGTTATCATAATTAAAGGCCATAGAAAATAAAAGACATGAAGTTTCCAAATTGAGAATTCATTGATCCAGAACGCTAATCATACTGAGAGACCCTTTTCACAAGTATTGTATAATGGGTTTTGGGTTTTTACTGACATATTGAACATCTTTAAGGCAATCTTAGATGATGCACTGTACCATTTACAAATTTAAGGTATAGCTGTAGTAATGTAACTGGCATTGTGTGTCATCCGAATTGAGTCGTTTGGCTAAGGACCATCTGAGGTCCAAAATGCATCTACATTCTGATACTGGACTATGTGTTGCTTTGATGTTTTTAAATATGCTGGAGTAAAAGTTGTGTAAAAGTTGAGTATTTTCAAGGTGCTGGCACATTAATCTAAAGAGTGCACCTGTCCCTGGAATAGCTCCCTCTACCCATTCCCAACCTTCTGTCCTACCCAAATGAAGGCCTTTTATATTCCATGTCAGAAACCCCTCAAAGTGGCGCATTCAAATGGCTACCTGGGCGGGCAGCCCATGATTGTTGAAGATGCTCTTTTCCTTCAACACCTACATACACCTACCCACCCCTTACTATCCCTTATTCCAATGTACTTCCAATTACCCAATGTATCTAACATTAATTCCAAAAATGCCCCTTAATTAGGTGATGTATATACTTGGCAAAATAAATAGTTCTTTGATTCTGTAGACATGTAGATGCTCATCCAGTAGGCTTGGGGGTCTCAACATGTGTTCTTTAGCATGATTCAATCAGCATAAGCTGGTTATCAAAAGCTACAATAAAAGCCACGACTCTGAGTCCACTTTTCTCTTTCATATTTGGCTTTCACATGAACGATTTCTGGTGTAGTGCTCATACATTTACATACCCCTGGTTTAAATCGGTAAAATACTGGCCAATTTCTTGAAAAGGTGATTGATCAAGCCATAAATCTTTCTTTTATTATGATATAGTGGCCAGGATTACATGTTATCAGTAATATTTATGATAACTAGAAATCTGCCACATGCCCCTGATCAAAGGTTTGAAGGGCTGTGAATAGCCTGATAATTTGAACTTTGATAGTAAATAGTTTCTGTGTATAAATAGAGAAAATGTTTTTCAGCTCTTGGGAGACCTCTGCAAATGTCATCCAGGAATGCAATGCCTTTGCTAGATTCTGAACCATATGAAAAACTAATTAACAGATCACTGAGATTAACTCTGTATCCGTGAGATGCTTTCAATAGGGATACAATGTTTTAAATGTTAATCAGCATCAGCGTTTAAAGTCCCTGCCTGGGCAAAAACTGGAGCCCCATGCATCTTTTTCATCCTTTGTTCCAAATTTCCCGATATCGGCAATCTTGTCCCCACATCCCGACAGCCGCGGCAGAACATATGCCCCCCTCATGTAAGTTACTATGACTTTCAACGCCTGCTCCATTCACTACAAATAAAGTGAATAGAGCTGGTGGGGCCAGTCACTGTGAGTTATGCTAGGATGCAGCCAGGGGACCCCAGGTCATGGTCGTGAGCAGGCATCGCGCTGTATAGGTCTGCTGCACAGGACTATTGGTGAGTATCTTTTTTTTGCCTGGCCAGTCCCTTTAAATTCTCAGTGGAAAATGTGTCCTGGTCAGAAAGACCACCTAAAAATAGTACAAAAAATTCATTCTGCAGAAAGTCATTGGTGGTAGGGGAATCACTGTGCTACTTACCTCTGTGGTGGAGAATATCATTTTCACTTGGTGTTGGCCAGTTGCCAATTTCATGATCATTCTTCCCTCTGTGATTTGTCTTTTCAATCGGGATGTTGGTTGGTTCCGGTATATACATCTCTGCAAAACACAGACTCTGTTCATGCATATATTTGAATATAATAATTCTGGTGATTACTTTTTTATTATTAGCCTTATTGTATATCATTTCCTAATTATATTATTTATCATTACACTATATATGATTTTTGTATTTTATTATTATTTTTTTTTATATTAAAAAGTTTTGTTATTTTTCACAGGATACATAATAATATAAAAGGTACAAATATGTATATGCATCAGGTCAAGTATCCAAATATGCCAATATCCATAGATTCTATAAATCTTTCACATATCTTCCAAAACCCACGGAAAAATTATAGAACATACCACAAAAGCTTACAATATAAGCTATATAAAGAAAGATTAGCAAACATTTCCAGAAAATAGAAACCATACAACACATAGCCTTCAGAATGTATGTTATTATTTTACTGCTCTCTGCATATGCTTTTAAGCATAATAATAATTTGTACCTTTTTTTTAATACATTCTAAGAAACTGAACATGTTTGCCACTACAACCTTGTTTCTTAAGTCCCTGAATCTTCAAAAACAGGGAATTCCTTAATTTCCCACATTTGCCCTCAACCCACACTGGCAATGCACATATCATGCACTGCTCTCAAATGCTCCCAAATTATGTACAACAAGCCAGCCCAATTAATCTTCGGGTGTGCAGGTGTTAACCAGTGCAGACAGTGTGCACCACTGCCGCCGGTCAAATGTGAGCATGCTTCCAATGTTGATTGGCAGCAGAAATCTAATAATGTGCCCTTTCCAGAGTATCCAGCGCTTATTTGTATTTTCAGTGGTGGGTACCCCGCTCAGCCCACAGGGCTATGAGGGATTGGGCTTGTGACCAAAAGCCCAAAGCAGACTCATTGCTAGGCGGCATTACCTGGGCACATTGGGCAGCAGCTTCCTTCGACATTTATTGGCTCCACACAGGGCAGAGGTGGGCAGCTGACAGTAGAGCAGAGTGTCTGCCCTTGTAAGCAGTAGCAGTGAGTGCAACTGTCAATGTCCCATCTTTCCTCATCAGCATAGGTCTTGCCATTGAAGTGACACACCACTTTCTTTGGAATTGTATCCTCTGTGAAGGAAAACAGAAAAAAAAACATTACACATTACAAATAAAATATGTATGTAATATTTACACTGACAAGTGACATTATAATGGCAAGCGTTGAGAAAGGCTTGGCTTTTTCCCTTGATCATTAAGCATTTGTGAGCGTGACTGGTAAGGTATTGAGGCAGCTGATGATTAGGTGAGTATATATTTTTTCTTTTCTGTCCACAGAAGCCCTTTCATTATTGCTTTTCAAAAGAAACAAATTCGTATCTGATCAACTGAATGAAAATTGAAGTGTGTGCAAGCATTTAATGTTGTCTAGAAACAAGTCAACGTTTACAGCTCAGCTTAACTAATTTTAGAGTTATTGCGAACGTCTAAAGCCTGAGTGTAAAATAAAAGCATAATTGTCTTATCTCCCTAATTTCTGCTAGTTTTACAGCAAAACTTTTTTGTTGTCTCTGTGAATTGGTACATGTAGTTCCTAAAGGGTGAGGGCTGTCGCAACCTGAGCAACAGCTAACCCTCCTGCACACACAGTGAATGGTGTGCCCCGTACAATGTAATGCAACAGGAAGTGGGGTTCAATTCACCTTCTGGTCCTGGAAAAGTTTATCATCCCCCCCAAAAAAGCTGGTTGTTTGACTATAAATACAAAAAGAAGAAAATGCAGCTTTATGCAGCAGCACAGCAGAATGAATAAGCTGCATGGGAGGTAAGAAAATAAAGTTTTGATTTTACACTTGCCTGGAAAAACCATATAATAATCTGTTTGCTATATCGGAGCACAGTGAGATCCAATCATTGGGTGGCAGTGTGCAAGATTGCAGCATTCTAAGGGGACAAGCAATATACGTCCGTAGAGTAATTCTGTGCACTACACACAGGGAACTGGCATTAATATAACACTGGAATAACTAAAGGAAAATTAAAGCCTAGCCAGATTCAACTGAGGAAGGGGCACTGGGACATACTAATCAGCTAATCAGTTTTCTAAAAATGTTTGCTCTATTTCTAACCTTAAGCAGATATTATCCCATGCATTACCACATTATATATAAAAATACATTAATTAAAAAGAAGAAAAAGATGCAAATAACTACAAGTCATTGTTCTGCTTTTTTATCTATTTCAAAGAATGAATATGAAAGCACAAATGCATAACAAATATAGTGTTAATAAATCCCTGGCGACAAGCCAGAAAGTGGAGCAAAAATAGAACAAAGGATAAAACCATACATTTTCGCTAAGAGAACTTCATTATAGACAAGGTATATCTCCCATAATGCATGATATGCGCTCTAAATGATTTAACAGGAACTCTTCAAGTAACCCCTTAAATACAGATTCTGAAGGCTTATATAACAATGCAACACAGAGTTTCATATACTTTCTTGTCTGTCAAGATATTTGGCCCCAAGTAACTACAATACCAAAACTAAATGAAATGTGTATACTGTAATAAAAAAAACCTATGAGAAATATGATGAACAAAAATATATTGCTTTATACCACTAAAAACTGTAATATGCAAGACACAGAAATTGAAACAAGCAGAATTATTAGGGACCTTAGCCAATAGAACAGGATATGTGTCCCAATTATTCTGCCCAGCAAATAAAAGTCTGCACATGTTGTCTAGTGTCAGCTTCTCTTTATCTTGTGTGTCTTGTGACTCCTTGCTTGTCTACAATCCTTAGATTTCTTTTACTGTTGCAATTTTATACTAAACAGGGGGGCAGGGTATTACTTGAAAGTCTTGGTCATAGTCTTCCAATCAATGTCACACATTTCTATCAAGGTGGTCCGACAGATGCTTATTAGGTTCAAGTCTGGAAAATTAGAGGGGCCGGGTATTATTTGGAAATCTTGGTCATGGTCTTCCAATTAGTGTCTAGACAGTTCTAGATATGTGACAAGTTGCATTGTCTCGCTGGAGAATCACATCTATGAAAATGATCTACAAGGATGGATTCATACTCAAATTAGTTTGAGTTCAGTTCCTTCCCCACAGATGTGTGGGCCATAAGAATGCCACCGAAACATCTCCAGGCCAAAACACTGCCACCATCAGCTTGTGTTCGGGGGTGAGGGGGGCATACAAACTCTAGTTCTCTAGCCAAGGGGATTAGTTTGGAATATACAGAGGATCTTATGATTAGGACATAATTTATTGCATGCTGTAAAATGTATTTTTCATTAGAACTCCATTTTCAGGGCCAGGGTCCATTTACACAATAGTAATTTTGCAAGTGTTAAAAAGCTTGTATACTGTACTAAGCCAACCTCCAGTCAGATTAATCCCATGTGGCCCCATAGCGTGACTCAGCTAAGTATTTTATGCTTACAAATTCTTTACCTTTAAAGCCTACAAGGTTAACACTGCAGTTAGGTGGAAGTCTTTTAGGACTATCTGTGTGTGGGTCCAGATATATACATATATATATAACATGCAAGTCATAACATGTAAGACATAACATAATAAGTGCTAGAACCTTGTCTAGATAGAGTAATTGGATCAAAACTTCTGAAGTGTCTAAGTTTATAGTAAAGTATAACTTGAAATATGACAAATGATAACTAGTCACCTCTCCCATTTCCATATGTGGCTGTGATCACAAAACAATAGCTAGTTGTGAATGTAATGTGCTTATTTGAAACCTGGGAAGAATGCGAAGTGTGTAATTATCCTAGCTTAACAAGCTTTATATCATGCTTCAAAAGATTTCAGGTTCTTTTTCCATCCGCACCATAACGGCAGTGGCTGCATTTCCCTGGACAGTTTAAAAATAGTTCTGAAGTATGACAGCTAAATGAAGTCATGCGTGTGTGTCATGTTTCAAAGGTGATGTTTTGAATTGCTGGGCAAAGAGTTGTTCCACTCAAAACAATAAAACAGAACAATCCACTCAACAGATGATGATATATGAAATGGATTCAGGCTCCCTCTTAAGCTTTAACCTCTTTTATTAGGTATGCGCAAAGCCAGTGTCATCTGCCAGCTGCCATATGCTAAAATGGAATAGGTATTAGCCTCCACCCCTTTGTTTTATTCATCAATTGGTATTACAACTGACCCCAAAAAGTAATCTTCCCTATTACAAAGACTTTACAATCTATACAAGAAGATAGAAGCTCTATATAGAGTTTTAAAAAGGTATGGTCCAAATTCAACAAGGATCACAATAATAGACTGGGACAATAAAGAGGATACCTTTTCAGTGGGACATCCCAATCTGGGATATCGCCCTGTGTGAAATCCCCCAGATCGCCTCATTTACTCAACTCACCAGCGCATGTGCAGACTCTCCTCCAATCAGCGGCTAGTGCTCATAAAGCTGAATGGAGTGCTAGCTGCTGGCCATTCAGAAATGCCTGGTGTGGGATGCATGTTCAAACCAGAGGGGAAGCCAGGAATGTTAATGCGGCCCATGCATAGGGCAAGGGATCCCTGTGAGGTGAGTATACAATACTCACTCACAAAGCAGTTTATCCCAAATCGGGGATCAGGATAGGGAATTGACTCAAGGACCAGCCAAAGAGGTGTTCCTTTTTTATAGTGCTCTATCATGAAATTGTCAGAACAAAACCCAACTACACTAAAAGGGCTCTACAAAACCTGACAGGGCTAAAAGGGCCAGCCGCTGGCAAACTCCTGGGGCATCCTAAATCGTGCATCCCCTGGGGCATCCCACCCCACGAATCTTGCCTTCTTCCTGACTCCCTCACCGATGTGACCCCAGATGCGGGCTGAGACAATCTGAATGGTTGGGGGCCAGAGCACACCACAGCCTAGAGATGATGGCAATATGGCTCTCACTTCCGATTAGCATGCACAGGGCCATTTGCTGAGCAAACAGCTTTGATTGGACAAGTGTGCAGCTGTGAGTCAAATAAAAAACTCTCATGCAGGAAGAGAAAAACTCTCACTGAGCAGAGTATTTTAAAGTGTTTCTCTAACACTCTGGCAAGTGCAAGGTTATTTCACATGTGTCTTCTGAGTCACATGAGAGATTTTCTCATGCACGAATGATTTTGCAATGAAAGGAGTTTTTCCTCAGATGCTGAATTGACCCTATAGTGGATGGAGGAGGCATGCAGTTCCTGGGGGATGATCGGTGAGTACCCCTTTTTGTTTATTTATAGACCCTATAATAATTTGCAGTAACCCTTGGATGCCTGCATCTTCAAGACAGGATACTATACCAGACCAGGAGCCAGCTGCTGCAGGTGATAAAAACGATGGGCCTTATCTATGAAGTGTGCAGTTTAGAGTATTTCTGGTGGTTAAGGCGTCAGTTTTGGAGAGCCAGCATCTTTGTCTTTTCTGGCGCTGCGTTTTTACCACATTGTTGTTAGCAGTCGCAGCACCCGATGCTAACTAATCAGCTTTGATAGTTGCATTTGACTGGCCTGTGTCTGCATCTGCTGGACCCAACTGCTGATTATACCAGGGCAGTGTGCGCAACTTTGTACCTCCATCTTTACCTTCACAGTGTATTTATATATTTTTTTTCCACCCTGAAAAAATTGGTGCCGTATTTCTTGGGCACTGGTCTGCATTTCATAATTACAGTTACAAGATATCGCTGCTGGAGATAAACTTTAGAGTGTGTTTAGGCTGTGTTTTAGTTGTTGCTGTCCAAATTACACATTGCTAAGCAAAAGAAGCCATGAAAATCAATTTTACCAGAGAAAAGTCACAATGCATGTTCTGGCCAAAAAATGTGTGTAATATTAATTATAAGCATAAAAACTTCAAAACAGTTTTGCTTTTTGTGCTCTACGGGATCTTGACCTACAGCGCCACTATAAACTGGCGCTGCTTCAACCAGAGTGCCTGGCGCTGCGACCTGTACGGAGCTAGTGTTAAATAAGATGCCACATCCAGCACAGCCTGTTTTTTGTTTTTTAAACCGATGAGGCAGAAAAAGTGGTGCTGACACTTCATAAATCAGGCTCCCTGTCTAGCTTTTATATTTTACAGAGACTGAGCCTCTATGTGCAGTGGCAAACCCTATTGACAAACCTGCCCAGTCTTGGGCCTGCAGGGATGGGGGCTTGTGTCCCAATTCAGAATGCCCGATTTACAAACACATGTTTTGAATAAATACATCATTCAATTGACAGTTTCTCTTTTTAATTTCTTTTTAATACAGCCACTTATAAAAGCACAGATGAATCACTGATATTCCATTGGCAGTAGGGTGGGTGACAGTTTAAATTTTGGTCATTACCTGTATGAATCCCTAGCTGCCTGCATAATATTCATCCTGACAGTATGGAACTCCTGAATGGCAACAAAGATGCTAAATGATGTGCTCCTTAAGTGATTATATAACATAATTGGATGGCGTTCCCGGCATAATTTGGGATTATGCTGTATATCCATTTAAAAGGGTTAAAGTAAATATGCAGCAAATACGGCATTAGATCTCGTAAAGAATACAATAAAGCTATCCCGCATATTGCAAAGGCAAATTTATGGCTCTCGTGTTACAGATAATAGCACAATCATAAAATGCTCACTCTTCTCTAATTATTTCCATACAACCCATCACAACGACCACTAGATGGCGCCAGGGCACTAACATTCAACACTTTTTCCTACCTACTGCACCTGATTAATTCAACACTGATAATAAGCAAGGCGCAAACACCTAGGACTCAAGTCTTGAACAGCTCATTATCAGATCTCTGATGTTTGTAATAAGCATTCAACTGCTGTGAAGTTTTAATAGTTGCCTATTATCTAGAGCATTATTTATTCCCTAATTCTTAGCTTTGTTGGCTTCAGCATATTAGTTTGGGGGTGTTAAAAATTCTGCCTCCCCTTAAAGCAGCTGTAAAGTCTGCATTCATCTCTTATGCCGGAGCTACAAGAGCATGAGGGAAGGCTCATTATGTAGGCAATTTGGATTTCTGGCCATCTATCCAGTTAGTACAGCCTTCTACACGGGCGCTTCTATGACTTCATGAGCATATTAAACATGTTCATTTCTGGCTTGCTCGAGGCTGATGCTTAAGCCATCCCATTTATTTGCCTTAGATGCCCCATCTCATTATAACTCACAGCCGTCTGATTTCCATGAATCAAAGTGTAGTTTTTTTCCAGACAATAATATTTTAGTAGCACCCTGGTGATTATGGGCCTTAAAAAGGATGCAAATTATATTACTACAAGAGATAGAGCAAGCCTGTCTCAATATTCATATATTCAGATAGTTGCATACATTTAACCATATTTTGTAGTTTATGAGTTACCAATACCATTGCAAAGGTATCGGGAGAAGATATGTAATTACACTGTATTTCTTAAAGTGGACCAACACCCAGGATTTTGACTATCCTGGGTTTTGGTCCACTTCGGTGGGGCACCCCGATTGGGGGTGCCCCGCTGTGTGAAACCCCCCAGAAGGCCCGGAAACACTCACCTCCCCACGCTCCTACACGGGCGCTCGTCCAATCAGAGAGCTCAGAGCCGCTGTGGTATGCAAGTACAAGCGGCGTCCAACCACAGCGGCTCTGAGCGCTGGAGGCCGTGTCTCGCGCTTCCTTCTAACAGGGAGCGCACCCGCGCCCTGCTAGAGGGAAGCACGAGATGCGGCCGTGGCCCGCGCATGCGCCTTTGGAACGGGGTTAAGGTAAGGTTTGTGGGCGTCCCGGGGGGTTTCACCCCGCGGGACATCCCGATTTCGGATGCCCCGCGGGGAAGGATCTGATCTGCCCGGGAATCTATAAGATCCCCCCTGGGTGTTGGTCCACTTTAAAGGGACAGTCCAGACTGGTGGCTGCAACTGAGAGCGCACTCCGAAACGGTCCCCAATGCACATACTGTATCAGTGGTGAACACTCGTGACAGGGTTCTGGAGATAACAGCACTGAACCGCACGATTTCCTGGGATTAGGTTTGCTGTCTGACAGGTGTTTTTTTTTTTTATATCGCCTGGACAGGGACTTCAATTATTAAAGTGGAATTCCACCCTACTTTTACATTCTCTGGGCATCCACAATAAGGAGCCTCCCTGAAAGGCTCTTGAATTCACCATTCAATTCTACCTCTCTGTGGTGACTGGTGTCTATGCTCTCCATGTGCCAGCAGGTGACCAGTGAGGTTCTCTATCAGTACATGCATGCACAGAGCATAGCTGCCATTACATCTGGCAGGCAACACAGATTTCCAGCCAAAAAATTACTTTAGGTGGATTTTAACAAACACCCCTAGCGAAACCTGATTAGGTATGGAAAAACAAAATTAGAGCTGGCGTGGGACCACTGCAATTAGGCATGTCTCTTATTGGAGGAGGTGTGGCTGCTGCTTGTTGCAGCAATTTTCTATGTCCACCAGATGGAGCTCTGATAGGAATACATTGGTATCTCTCTCATGCACTGATGGCGTGAGTAGACAAGGTTAGTTCAACATATCAGTAAACAGTGTTGGTCCATTTATAGTAACCACTGTTTTGGAGTCTACTAGGATTACTTGTATCAGTTGTTACATTGAGCTTGTTATATTTAGTCACAATACTACAAAAAAGTGAAGAAGCTAAATGTTTCTCTTAAGACTCCAAAGTCTCTTTTTGATGCCCCCCCCCCTTTACAGAACGGCATCCGCCCACTGGCCAGTTATGTGCAGACTTGCTGGAAAAAGCATTAATTTGTGTTCCAGCTGATTGTTGAGGTAGAGGAATGCTCCAAGTGATGCTGAGAAGAACACCAAGTTGTCCTTGTAAGTGCAGAAGCTCCTCAGACTTTTGTAAATAAATCCCATGGCATATCTACTAGGTTGGGTATAAAAGAAGTTATGTATATAAAGAAACCTGAAAGCTATTGTATTAAATAAGGGGGGCACGTGTAATGTGTTACCAAACTAGAGCCATTGCGTGCTTTGCCATCTGGTTACCAAGCACACTGAATAGAAGAAATTAGGAAGGAGCGGTGCTAAGGTGTCCTTGCTCTTAGGCATCTTCACTATGCGCACTTGCTGGGCTGGAGGTGTTTACTGCTAATTTATTTATAAAAAAAGCAGATATTACCTTGAACTCATCACAGCTTGCACGGAATAAACTTTGACAGATGTGTAGCCCTAGTCGGCCCCTCTCCATCTGCCATTGTCTGCCTTGCATTGCTGATGGCTGAATGATTTCCAAATATCAATCTCGAAGATACATTACTACGCCACAATGTGTTATGACACAACATTAGAAGTGCTCATCTATTCAATTATGCTTATTACACATCCATCATACTTATTAGAAAGAGAAGATGAAAAATCACTGCAGAAACATTGCATGTAATTTAAAGAAGTTTTTCGGTCAATTTTAGAACTTTTATTTTTATAAATTCTTTGTACTTTTACTACTAGGAAAATCTAATGAAACAACATACTCAAAAAAGCTAAACTCAATGACCCCCATTTCCTAAAATGAGAGTGCTCGCTTAAAAATACTATCCAATCTGCACCTACTTAAAATAAGAGAACTCGCTCCATAAGGCTATACTGGAGAGAGATTCTCTATCATATTGGATACTTTTTCTAGCTTTTTCTGCAAAGACTTTTTAGTCAGTGTTTGAAGACATCAACATAGAATCAAGTGCAATTAAAATCATTTTTTAAATGCCTTGTACCTTAAGGGGATTGACCAGCCAGACATGAAAATATATTGCAGTGTCAGTCCTGTGTTGTCTATTTGTTTCGCTCACCAGAGCCTCCACCCTCTGCCCGACCATGAATCAAAACTTGAGACTCACATCAGGTTGACGCCCCCTCCATCAGTAGTAGGCTTGAATGGTGCTCTGAACGCTGCCACTCAAACTCCTGTTCACTCTCTTCACCCCCAGTCTCGCTCTGCTAGTTACCAATGTCTAGATATCGCACCCAATCCCACATTTATAGCATGTTTGCATCACTCAGCCCAGCTACCATTATCAGAAAGGACAGAGAAAAGCAAGTCGAGCTTTATTTGGTGATACGTTGCCCAAAATGCACCACCTAAGAACTTCCTTGTAGTTACTAAAGAAACAAATAGAAATAGAAAATTGAGTGAACATATCCCAACAAAAAGAAGTTTATTAAGAGCTCTGATTTAAGGGGAGCTACTTACTAAGCTTTAATTTTTGGACAGGAGGTCCATTTTAAGTCGTTAGCCAGCTATTTTATAAGCAATCAAGAATAAAAATGCGGTTTGTTGGAGTTTGCAGTTGGTATTTGGAAACGAAAGTGCTTACAAGCTGGCAGGGTCCACACGGCATCATTACCATACAGATATACAATTCTGTACACTGCATTTTGGCCTTCGGTAAATATAACTGACAATGAAGAACAGTAGGGAAGAAAAATTACAGCTTGGAAAGAAGCTGAGAAAGTGTTGTCATGATGGTTCAGTGTTAAGCCGAGAAACATATGACATTGATAAATGCGATTTTGTCATTTGTGACTTCAACTGCGGCAGTTTTATCCTTTTTAAAAAGCAGCTACTGCATGGGGATCAAAATAATCCTTCCTCCTTGAGCTACCTGATATTTTTTTATGTTGGTACAATATTTGACCCAATTAGTGTCAAACCTCATACCACCCTCAGAGAGGGAGTAAAGAAATGTCATACTGTCTCTGCTTTCTAATGTACTGTAACATAGTCGCTGACCATTGGTTCATCAGTCACACTGAGCAAGCAAACAACACTGGGCTTTGAAATGGATGCAATTCTCCCAAAATAGTGCTGTTATTTCTAGTTGCCTGCGAGATGACTTTAAAAGACTGGACAGGAGCAAATAAAAACAAGATGGTGAAAAGGTAGTTGAAGCAATATGAGCAAAGCAGCAAATATTATAGCTGATTCTTAAAGAGGAACTCTGTCTATTGTAAATGCATGCAGGATCGTACAAGGAGAAACAAAAACGTAGTTATGCCTATGAAAGATATACATGTTAACAATTTCTACTTGCTTTCATCAGAATTCCTGCTCCAAATTAATCATGAGGTGACGCTAAATATGTTGTGGGTGTGCTGAGAGTGTGACTGACATCTGGATGCACAATAACACTTTAAAAGCAACTGCCGCACCTAACATACACAACAACCGCTAACATAAACAAGGGAGGGGCAAAGGCATTAAAGGGGACAGTCTGGCACGGATCTTATCTGAACCTAAATTTGCTGCAGGGTGATGTAGATTCTGTTGCAGGTCCCAAAGTTGTTGCTGAATCAAGACAATGAAAGGCAATGGCACGATTTACTACAGTGTGAAAAGGTTTACTACTTTTCTTAGAAGTAAAAAGTGTAATTGCCTTTCACTGTCTTCCTAGCTGGTGATTCAGCAACAGTGGCTTTTTTTGTTTTTTTCACCTAAAGTATATATTTTTTTTAAAAAAACAATTAGCTACAATGCTGGCAACAAACAGATTGGACACATTCTACCATCAGATTTGTCAAACTTACCAACAAAAGTGTGGCGTAAGGATCCAACTGATATAACTTTGGTGGATCATTACACAAAAAGACACAGCCACTTTAAATCCATCCATCCAATACCGTTTTTTATTTTATGACACAGTTGTATAAGAAAAGCAATTAAGAAAAGGCTAATATATAAAGGACAATAAACTAGCTAAAAACTTGCTTAACTTGCTTAAATAGTGTAAATTACTTCTGAAAAATGTAATTAACACCAGGATTTATTGAGCATTGCCGCAATGTTATATATAGTTTGTGCAAAATATATGTTAATGAGAAAAAAGGTTACATTCTAGAATAAGATTTAATTATTTGCTATAGCGCAAGTTGGCACAAGGTACATAATATCACATTTTAAAAAGTCCAGCAAGATGCATTTTCTTTGTGTTTTTTCTCTCAATTTAGTTTTTTCTTTTGTTAAATGAATACCATGACAAGGAACCGCAACCTGCCACTAAGCTAGCTGGTATGTATTATTTAGAGACACCAAGCTGGTAAAACCCTTCTACTATACAAATACATGTAATAAGCAGTTGTGCCTAGTATGGGGCAGAATATTGGCAGATAATATATGTTTTAGAGATAGCTTAATACATTTGCACATTGAATGGACTCCGGATCTTAGGCTGCAAGGCAGTGTCTATACACGGGCAGGCTGATTCATCACTAACGCCAGGTAGCGACAGATGAGCGTCTGTAGCAGGCATTTTCAGAGTGCCCGCTAGTAGTCACTGTGCTCAGCCGTGAGGAGTCGCTATTTGACTAGTACAGCGCTGTATGGGAGCGCATGTTAGCGACTGCTCATAGCGACCGACTGACACCATATTCAGCAAAAAAACAGCCTCACAAATCTCTGGCGCTGAAAAATGCTTGTTTGAAGCCCAGAGCGCAGGAGGCGGTGTGTTTAAAGTGTGTTTTCCAGCATCTATCCACTAGTAACAAAGCGAAAACATATGGAATTACATTGTAGCAACATTGTAACATGAACACTTTAATGGCAGACCTGTAATGTCATTTCTGAAGAAATATATAAAAAATTCTGAAAAAACTGCATTTTCAATGCCAGAATAGGTCACAGAATTATTTGTGATTTTTGGGGAAAAAATATACAAAAACCCTGTTTAAAAAGAAGAATAGGATCGTCCATTGAAATGTATGGGAGAGCGACAGGTCATGCCTGGCGCTGTGCAAGGCTGAACGCCGGCGCTCTTCGCTGAGGCTGTGAAAATTATGAATCAGACGCTACATGGCGCTATCCCAGTCGCTAAACAGATTCTGCTTGATAAATGTGTAATTGTGTGCAGTGTCCGGCGTTCACCAGTCGCTACCTCTCATTAACCAGCCACTACCTGACGCTATCCCTTCTTAAATAAGGGTCTTTGTCTGCACCACTTATCCTTGTAAGCTCGCAAGGGCAGAGCTGTCTCTTCTATTGTATCTTGAATTAAAAAAAATCATTGTGAACCTCTTGTGAAAAACCACATTGGTAATGGTCTATGTACTGTATGTTCTTCCCTGTCTGTAATTACTACTTTGAACAGCGCTTCAGAAGAGGATGGTGCTTTATAAATAAATAATAATAATATTGATATCCATAATTGTATTCTATTGTATAAATTGTGATTATAGCATTGCATTATTGAGAACTGCAGTGTCCACCTAGTATAGATGTTTTTTGTCCTTGTTATATGTTTTTTATGTACTTTTAAATAGAATTGTGGGTTTTCCATGTGGTTCATGAAAAATGAAGATGGTTTAAAGAGGAACAAAACCCTGGAATTTGACATTTCCAGGTTTTGTTCCGTTGCTCCTAGGGCCTCAACCCTCAATAAACCCTTTAATTGGGATGCCCTTGAATTGGGAACACCATTACTCACTCACCTCTTCCTCATGCCACTAGCACATGCACAAGCTCTCCTTCAATGAGTCGTCTGCGGTTTTCTCTAAAAAAAAAAAAAGGAGTGAGAGTTCTCACCTGGCCTAGTCACTATGGGGTCGATTCAGAGCCAGGTGAAAATGATCACTCCTTTTTAGGACAGAAAACTGCCATTGAAACTTTGATAATAGTGAAAGGGAGAAATGGAGATGGAGGTTTATGTCCTATTGGTTAACTTGTTTATTGTTAGTCAATATATCACTGCTCTTTCTCTCTTGATTTCTTCGACTATAAGATCAAGATATTTCGGGAAATGTGATTGCTGTTTTTTATATGGAACTTATATTTAATGCAAACTATTGGAGACTTATACTCATGACTTTCCATTTTTATATCAACCAGATTTCAACCATAAAACCTTGAATATACAAATACTGACCTGCCCTACCACTACCTTAATCTATAATAGCATTATCAGCCCCTGCGATGATACTGCTCTCTTGGGCCAGCTGTATTGCATGTCCCAGATCACAAAGAAGCAGGATGTCTCATTGGTTGGATGAACAGATATATAGCATGAACAGACTACTAATTGCAGCTAGCTTAAAAGTGTGCTATCAGCACCAGAGCCGATAGCACCAAAATGACAACAGATATGCAAGTAAATATGCAGAAAAAAAACTAAGCTACAGTGTGGCTTTAACATACGTTTCTCAAACAGGACTGAGTCATATCTTATGCAGCATGCTGAAGAAACAAAGGGGGGGGTGGCAGCCGCTCAGACCATTTTATAACTAACCTGGGAGGTGCACGTTAGCAGGGCAATTAGTACACACAAGTCTTAAAGGAGCCACAGCACTCAACCCTGTTAGCTTGCAGACCAGCCTATAATCTGTCTCTAAACTTGGTTAAAAACAGAGGACTCGGTCACACACATCTGCAGAAGTATGCTTAAGCTGCACCACTACGCCAAAGTGCCTCTGTGGGGTGCAGTCCTAACTCTAATCTCTGAGAGCCCATCTGGGACATACAGTGCAATAGATAAATTGGGAGCAGGCTTACCTGAGGTTGCCCTAAACCTCTCAAGTGCAAGCCATGGGGTGGAAGGGTCAAAGACCTTGCAGTACAGCCTAGACCCCCCCTTTGTTTCTTTTGAATTTGTGCAAGCACATGGTGTGTGGGGTCTAGGCTGTACTGCAAGGTCTTTGACCCTTCCACCCCATGGCTTGCACTTGAGAGGTTTAGGGCAACCTCAGGTAAGCCTGCTCCCAATTTATCTATTGCACTGTATGTCCCAGATGGGCTCTCAGAGATTAGAGTTAGGACTGCACCCCACAGAGGCACTTTGGCGTAGTGGTGCAGCTTAAGCATACTTCTGCAGATGTGTGTGACCGAGTCCTCTGTTTTTAACCAAGTTTAGAGACAGATTATAGGCTGGTCTGCAAGCTAACAGGGTTGAGTGCTGTGGCTCCTTTAAGACTTGTGTGTACTAATTGCCCTGCTAACGTGCACCTCCCAGGTTAGTTATAAAATGGTCTGAGCGGCTGCCACCCCCCCTTTGTTTCTTTTGAATTTGTGCAAGCACATGGTGTGTGGGGTCTAGGCTGTACTGCAAGGTCTTTGACCCTTCCACCCCATGGCTTGCACTTGAGAGGTTTAGGGCAACCTCAGGTAAGCCTGCTCCCAATTTATCTATTGCACTGTATGTCCCAGATGGGCTCTCAGAGATTAGAGTTAGGACTGCACCCCACAGAGGCACTTTGGCGTAGTGGTGCAGCTTAAGCATACTTCTGCAGATGTGTGTGACCGAGTCCTCTGTTTTTAACCAAGTTTAGAGACAGATTATAGGCTGGTCTGCAAGCTAACAGGGTTGAGTGCTGTGGCTCCTTTAAGACTTATGCAGCATGCTGGGGAAATCACTACCACATCACAAACAGCAGTGGATTGATTAGAATGGAACTGTGGGGCTTCTTTTGCAATGTAACAGCAGAAGGTGCGTTTGCTTTTACATTGTAACCATAGCAACTTGCTTCTCGGGTTACAATGTATCACAGCAGGGTACACAATGGCACTTTACAATGGGGTTGATTCAGAGACAGGTGAGAAAACTCACTCCATTTTGGGGAGAGAAAACTGCCATTCACTTGTATTGTCTGCTTTGGGGCAGATTTAACAAACAGATGTACATTTTCACCTATTTTGGCTATTTTGAAATAAAGCATGGTCTTTGATTAGATATTTAAGGAAAGTTTCTTGAATTAAACCGGACCTTCACCATGATTTATTGACAAGCCCAAACACTTTTAAAACAATTCCCCGGCATCTAAAATTAATATATTTTAAGTTTTTAGTAACTTACTTATTATTCTTTCCCCACTGGGCTGCAACTCTGTCCAGGACTTTAACGGGCCCCGCCATCTTGACTCAGAAGCATCACGTACTGAGGAGAAGAGAGTGGGATAAAGTACAGGGGGGCGGGTTATAGCTGTGCTTTGCTCAGACAGAGCAAAGCTGGGGTCAGGAAAAGGTCAGCAATCCCAGAATGCAGAGCAGCACAGTCAAAAGGCACTTCCTGTTTGCAGGCTGCCTGATGTTCCATGAGTCGCCATCTTGGATGTTTAAAGGCTCATAACATGCAGTAGATGCAGGTAGGATGATTTTTAATGTGGGCAATCTGTATGTACAGGGTGTGGGAAACATATAAGATAGACTCTTATTCAGAGTTAAGGACCGCTTTAAGGCGGAAGTACCCAAAAGGATAAACTAAGCTAAGATGTTTGCTAGACCCAGGTGGTGGGTTATCAAGTTGTAAAAATAGGCACCTACTGAATTACAAAAGCATTTTTACTCGACCACAGTTAAGAACAAGCAAGATAAAAATGACAATGAACTATATGAAAACAAACTTAATTTTCCTAAAATATATGAAAAATAGATCCTGATCTGATGTCGCTGCCTTTTCTCCAGCAGCAAGCACACAGAGCAAACACCTGGCTCTGTGCAGTGAGTAGACATGGCCAACGTTCAACACAGGCCATGCCCATGTGCTGCACGGAGCAGGGAGTGTTTGCTCGCACCACCAGAGGAGCATCGAGGGAAGCGAGGAACATGGACGGTGGGGACATCGGGCAGGGATCAGTTCCCCTGCCTGACTGTCTGACGCTCCTCCATCTTCTAGCCTCCCGTGGCCCAGCCAGTAGAATGGCAGCAATGTATATGTGAGTTTGCTTGTTTTGTTTCTTTTGGAAATGGGAATGGGAGGGCTGGATGCCATAATGCCTATGGGAAATGGGAGGGGGAAATGCCACACTGCCTATGGGGAATGGGAGGGGGGGGAATGTCACACTGCCCATGGGAATGGGAGGGGGAATACCACACTACCTATGGGAAAGGGTGGGGGGAATGCCACACTGCCTATAGGAATGGGAGGGGGGAATGCCACACTGCCTATGGAAATGTGAGGGGGGGGAATGCCACACTGCTTATGGGGAATGGGAGGGGGAAAATGCCACACTGCCTATGTGAATGGGTGGGGGGAATGCCACACTGCCTATAGGAATGGGAGGGGGGAATGCCACACTGCCTATGGAAATGTGAGGGGGGGAATGCCACACTGCCCATGGGAATGGGAGGGGGAATACCACACTGCCTATGGGAAAGGGTGGGGGGGATGCCACACTGCCTATAGGAATGGGAGGGGGGAATGCCACACTGCTTATGGAAATGTGAGAGGGGGAATGCCACACTGCCTATAGGAATGGGAGGGGGGAATGCCACACTGCTTATGGAAATGTGAGAGGGGGAATGCCACACTGCTTATAGGGAATGGGAGGGGGAAAATGCCACACTGCCTATGGGAATGGGTGGGGGGAATGCCACACTGCCTATAGGAATGGGAGGGGGGAATGCCACACTGCCTATGGAAATGTGAAGGGGGGGAATGCCACACTGCTTATGGGGAATGGGAGGGGGAAAATGCCACACTGCCTATGGGAAATGGGAAGGGGAAATGTCACGCTGCCTATCCTCCTCCAAATCCTAGGTGCGTCTTATGGGCAGGTGCGTCTTAAAAGGTGAAATAAATGATGTAGTTTGTGCAAGTAAGATGAGTAAAAGATTAACCGCTGGGAAGAGATCTAATTATCTATTGCACAAGGTTCATTGCACTGAAAATCCAGCTGGATGTATTTCCTGTGTGTTGTTGCTCTCCTCTTCATTCAGATTAATAAAACAGAAGAAAGGCTTGCACAATTAAAATGAATAAGCATGTACCAACTAGCTTTAAGTCCTTTTCTAGACCCCGAAGATGGCTTATCAAGCTTTCAGAATAGCCACTATCCTAATTACAAATGCATTTCTACCCAACCATTCTAAGACAGCCACCGTAAACTGAAAATATTTAATATCAAGGGATGATTTACGAGGGAGTGAGAGCTCCCCCCATCTAAGTTTAAAAAAAAATAAATTGGGTGATTTTTTAGAAGTTACAAAAATACAATTCTGTGAGTACTCACCTGTAGAATTGTTTTTACTATGCACGGCACAGCCTGTTTCATGTAGTCCTTACATCTGGGTAGTCCGCCACAAGGTGGCGCAGTGTACTGCAGAAGAATTGTGGCTCCTCCCGGCTCCATATAAAAACCGGAATCACCCATAGACCTTCAGTGTTGAAAAGCAGAACTCTCACAACTAACTTTGGAACAAATCACCATACAAAAGCAACCAAAGATAACGATAACAAGGGAGGGATGAAACAGGCCGTGCTGTGCATAGTAGAAACAATTCTACAGGTGAGTACTCACAGAATTGTATTTTTCCTAGTGCACAGCACGGCCTGTTTCATGTAGTCCTTACATCTGGGACATCCAAAAGCAGTGTCCGTAAGGTAGGGTGGGATCCCCAACCAACCAAAGTTCAGAGCCCTGACAACATCCAGAGAATGAAGGGTCCACTCCTTGGGATTAGCAGGGTTAGGACACAAAGAAGGCAAAACAATGTCCTGATTGAGATGAAAAGCAGACACAACCTTAGGCAAGAAATCCGGCTTAAGCCGAAACACCACCTTATCCTGATGCCGCTCAAAATAAGGAGGTTTGAAGGAAAGCGCCGCCAGCTCAAAAACTCGCCGAAGTAATAGCCACCAAAAAGACCACCTTAAGAGTCAGAATGGGCAACGCAGCCCCAGGAATAGCCTCAAAGGGAGGACCCCGTAGAGCAGACAACACCAGATTCAAGTCCCAAACCGGTAGCATAGGCTTACGTGGCGGACGCACATGAGTAACACCCTGGAAAAAAGTCTTAACCAACCGGTGATTGGCAAAGGATCTTTGGAAAAAAATTGCCAGAGCTGACACCTGTCCCTTGAGGGTACTAAGTTGAAGGCCCGAATTTAAACCATGCTGCAAAAATTCCAGAATCCTGGGATAGAAAACACCCGACAAGGAAAAGACTTGGACTCATACCAGGCAATGTAAGCATGCCAGACCCTGCAGTAGATAAAGGACGAGGACTTCTTCCTAGCCCAACAACAGAGGCCGGCAACCCCTTATCCATCAAGATGGAGGTTTCAGCAGCCAAGCCGTTAAAGCCAGCGTCTGTAAATTGGGATGACGCAGCTGTCCCTGAGTGAGAAGATCTGGATCCTTGGGCAAGACGTACCGATCTACTGCCAACTGCACGACGTCTGCGAACCACACCCTCCTTGGCTAACAGGGGGCCACCAGGATGACTGGTACCCCCTCCTGGGCTATCTTGCGCAGCACCCTGCCCAGCAGAGGAAAAGGAGGAAACACATAGAGGAGCTGAAACTCCGTCCAAGGCATTGCTAGCGCATCCGTGGCGAAGGCCAGAGGATCCTGCGACAGGGAGACAAATCTAGGAAGCTTGTGATTGTGGCGGGACGCAAACAGGTCCACATCCGGCTGACCCCAGTGGAGACACAGGGAGTGAAATACCTTGTTGCTGAGGGACCATTCCCCCAGCCGAGACGTCCCCCTGCTCAGGGAGTCTGCCTCCTGGTTCTCCACCCCCGGAATGTAGACCGCCGAGATGCAAGGGACATTCAGCCCAAGACAGTATCAGGGACACTTCCTTAAGGGCTCGCTTGCTCCGAGTCCCTCCCTGATGATTGATGTAGGCAACCGCCGTCTGGTTTTCCGAGCGGATCTGAACAGCCCGACCCCGAAGGTGTGTGGTCAGCTGAGAAAGAACCAACCTGATCGCCCTCAGTTCCAGGACATTGATGGGAGCATGGGCCTCCTGGGGGCCCCACCGACCCTGGAACTGCAGAGACTTCCAAAAGCCCCCCCAACCGGTCAGACTGGCATCTGTGGTGACAGTCTCCCAGCACTGGGGCAGAAAGGTCCTGCCCACTAGAAGGTTCCTTGAGTCCAGCCACCACGAGAGGTACTGTCTGGCCAGGGGGCCAGAGCAAATTCCTGATCCAGGGACACAGGGTCCCGATCCCAAACTGACAAGAGGTGCAACTGAAGAGGTCTCATGTGAAACTGAGCAAAGGGGACTGCCTCAAAGCAGGACACCATCAGGCCCACCAACTGCATCCCTCGCCGGATGGAGGGATGGGGACACAAGAGCAGAGCCCGTGCCTGCTTCTGAAGGCCCTCCAATTTCTGCTGAGGCAGGAATACCTTGACCTGAGAGGTATCCAGAGTCATGCCCAGAAAGGAACTCACCAAAGACGGAGACAGTGAAGACTTGGAAAAGTTGATCACCCAGCCGAAGGACTCGAGAGTGGAGGTCACCACCTGAGTATCCTTCTCGGCCTGACGAAGAGACTGAGTCGCAATCAGAATGTCGTCCAGGTAAGGGAGGATGCAAAGGCCCTGGTTCCACAACAGAGCCATCACGCCCGCCAGCACCTTGGTGAATACCCGAGGTGCCGAGGTGATACCGAACGGTAAAGCCACAAACTGGTAATACTGATCCTCTAGAGCGAACCTCAGGAATCTCTGATGACCTGGAAAGATTGGCATGTGAAGATAGGCATCCTTGATGTCCACGGTGGTCATGAAGTCACCCGAACGAAGGGTACTGACAGCCGAGCGTAGCGTCTCCATGCAAAAGAGCTTGAACCTGACAAACTTGTTGAGACCCTTCAAGTCCAGGATGGACCTCAGAGACCCGTCCTTTTTGGGAACCGTGAAAAGATTGGAGTAGAACCCCTGAACCGGTTCCAGGGAAGGCACCAGGCAAATGACTCCTGACTCCAACAGACGTTGAACCACAAGACGCAAACCCTGAGCTGACAGAGGGTTTTGAGACATCCGGGATCTGAGGAATCTTGGGGGTGGCCAGGCTGCAAACTCTATCTTGTAACCGGAGGACACCACCTCCTGAATCCACCGGTCTGAGACGCGGAGCCTCCAGACGTGAGCGAAGAACCGAAGCCGTCCCCCCACCCGGATGGGTGAGGGCGCCTCCTCATGCCTGAGAGGGCTTGGGAGGAGGTTTGGGCTTGGAACCCCAGGAGAGACTGGGACGACCACGGGATCTGCCACGACCCCAAGAATCTCTGCAGCTACCCGAGAAGAGGGAGCCACGACCTCCTCTGGGAGCACGAAAGGAGGGGAGGGAAGCGGAGGGCCCCCGAAAGGGCCGGGGCTGCCTCCTACGCTGAGGTAACCTACCATCCTTGGCTAGAACATCCAGACGCTCACCAAAGAGCCGCAGCCCCGCAAAGGGGAGCCCAGTGAGAGCCTTCTTAGCAGCAGCGTCAGCTGCCCACTAAAGCAACCAAACAAAGCGGCGCATAGCCACCAAAAGGGCAGAGGTCCCTACCCCTCAGCCGTACCGCATCATCCATGGCAGTAAGGACAAAGGCAACAAAAATACAATTCTGTGAAATACTCACCTGTAGAATTGGTATTATAAGTATACAGTACGTCCTGCTCCAGATATATTACTTACACTTGAGTTATCCTCCGCCAGATGGCGCTGCACTGCAGAGACATGTAAAACAGGCTCCTCCCGGCCCCTCAAATACCCGGGGACCTCCCACAAATCCCCAGCATTAAAAAACGCAGTGAAGAAGAAGCCTGGCACTGAAAGGGTTAAAACTCTGATTCTATTGTACAGTTACCTCTAAAACATCAGCTTGCTGAATACCAAAACTCATGTATGAACATGACAAATAACCCTTTAGCACCCATGGGCAAAGCCATTTTTTCTATATAAAAGTATCCACACTTGATATCAGACTTGGCTCAGATCTGTATACTGAGCCTCCTGGTCATTGCTGATGCTGCTGAAGCAATGCTACAGTATTTGTATGAACAGTGGTTATTGATGTTAATGGACCGAGCTGAAAAACTGCCAAGGACATTGGTTTAAAAAGACAAGTAACTCATCTTGTTCAAACAGTATGAAGTAGCATTTAATTACCAAAATACAGGCTTATAGAGTGTTTCTAACCTTGCCAAAAAATGCCTGGCTTAGTGAGTGGCTTAATAACAAGAGCGTGACCTTTAAAGTAGATAGAAGTGAAATGTGTCAGACTTTCCCATCACCTTGTGGTAGTCCTCTCTCTAGCTCTAGACACATTTATTTCTGGAAGTAATTCCACCTGCTGGACATCATGAAAAAAGCAGCAAAATGTACAATAATCCTGGCATTTAAGCCTCTAAGAAGATTCTGTCTTTCAGGCATGTGACTGTGATATCTTACAATTCCAGCTTTAGTAGAAAAACAACATCTATTTGGTATAATATATGGCAAAAAAACACTGAGAAAAAAATCCACACCTTGCTCTGTACATAGAATTGCTGAATAAAAAACTATTAAAAATTGGACTTGGAGAAGTTACTAACTCCTGGGTATATAAAACATTAGTCTATTCGTCAAGCATTAGTTTAAAGGAGCTGTGTCACAAAATTCCTTAATATTAAAATGCCATATAAATATGCTAGATAGTGAAAGAAGGGGTAACTTATACCCCCAACTGTAAAAAACTGGTAGAAATAAATTCCAGTGGGGACAGGTTTTTGAACATACCATTTGACTTTTACAAAGGTGATCTGCTGCATTTATCAGAATTGCAACAGCAATAAGCATAAAATGACCCAGTTGAGCATTTAGTTGAGCAGATCTCCCCTGAAATAGCAGAATGATACATTCAAAACCTGTCACCTGTGATTTTGTTTACTTTCCATTAAAAAAAAAAAGAGTTGGCTGGGATTATGTGAAGCAAGGTGTATAAGTGACCCCTCCACTTTTTATGTTATTTTTATACTTGGACTCTTTTTAGGGAGAAATTGCTCCATTAAGGTACGGGCTTAGACTTTTGGGAACATACCAGAAGCCTTTAGCAATCTGCAGTTATCAAAAGTTTTTGTAACAAAAATGCATGAATGTCATTAAAGTGGTATCGCCTGTACAAGTTGACACCATTTTTATCTCAGGGATATTTTTATGTTGAAATTGAGATGACATTTCCATTTAGTCACTGCAGACTAAACTGCAAGAGACAAGACTAAATTCACCCAATAGAGTAAAATACTTTACTCACCTTTTGTTCCCAGCAGCTCAACTGTGTCTTTAAAGTAACTGATGGTGGAGAATGAGCGATTCCATTCTTCAGCAATGGCCAGACATGGGGGCAACCATGAAGACAAACCCGCCTTGGCATGCCCCCCTCAATTGCAATGAATGGAGCAGGTGTGTAAACATATCTCACTGTAGGCTGCCTTATGCTAGGGGGGGGGGGCAGAATCACTCATTATCCGGCATTGGTATAGTTAAAGGGCCTTATTTTAAAAACTGCTAGCACCATGCAGCGACAGGTGTTTTTCTTCAGCGGCACCAGCAAGTCATATTTATGATGAGAAAAAAATGTTTCGGGCCACACACAGTGCCATGTAACATTCCATTTATCAAGAGCACCAGGTGTCGGTTCCCTACAGCGCCACATTATATCAGGCACTCAGTGTCATTCTCCCATAGACTTCAATTAGCCATTCCAGTTGTTATTTTTGATTGAAAAATGATCAAGGTACAGCGCCGAACACTAGCAGCACCATTTGCCTATGGCCAGGGTTGCAGCTGAGGCGCTAATAGCGTCTCTTGGCAGATGCTCAAGTGGCGATACAAAGAGCTAGTATTAAACTGGGCTCAAAGACTCTGGAGCTGCATGGGAGGAAATGTTAGCATAGAGCCCAATTTATTACTAGAGCCTCGTAGCGCCACTTAAAAGTCAGCCGAGAGATGCTATTAGAAGGCTACAAGCAGGCAGCGCTGCTAGTGTTCGGCACTGACTCTAGCTATATCACTTACAACTATGCATGGGACTTTTTTTTAAATATGTTTGTTAATAAAAGACTTTATACTAAAAGGTTTTGGAAGGTAGTACAACTAGCATGAAAATAGTATGGAAACGCTTCTGTCAAGGGAGGTAGGGCAAGGGAAAACAATTCCTGCCAAGTTTTTCTTAATTAATCACACACTAGAGCAGTAGTCCTCAAACTTCCTCCTCAAGGGCCAAGACAGGCCAGGTTTTGCAGCTCTCTATGCTGATGCACAGATGTAATAATTAGGGCTATAGCTCTGTCTGAGCACCAGTTAATTCACCTGTGGAGTAGCGTGGAGAGCTGCAAAACCTGGCCTGTCTCGGCCCTTGAGGAGGAAGTTTGAGGACTACTGCACTAGAGGACTACTGCAGCTCTCTATGCTGATGCACAGATGTAATAATTAGGGCTATAGCTCTGTCTGAGCACCAGTTAATTCACCTGTGGAGTAGCGTGGAGAGCTGCAAAACCTGGCCTGTCTCGGCCCTTGAGGAGGAAGTTTGAGGACTACTGCACTAGAGAGTAGACTAGCTGCAGAACTGAAGGAGAGCGTAAAATACTGATTAGAGAGTTTATATGTATGCAGCTGAAGGAATTCCTGTCTTCCTACAAAGGAGCAAGTATCTGGGGCAGCAAGGTATGCAATGTAATAGCAGGCTTTGAACTAATAGTTTAGGACAGCTTAGCTTGTTTTTTTACCCCACAACCTCAAAACACACTGGTAGTTTTTGGTGTTCTTCTTCTGGAATGTAAAATAATTTGTGTTAGGATTGTGTGCCTATATATGTGATTTACTGTAACTGCATGCTGTTTCCAAGTTTCTTATATTCATGTGACTCTGTGTTGCTCAAATGGTAGTGACTTTCCGTGCCTTGAGTAAAGCCCTAATATAGCTTCTGTTTTCAAATCCCAGAATCCTTCCACTGACAAGGGTGAGCTTCTGCCACATGACAGAGCTTGAAAAAATCAGACAGCAGTAATGAGAGACGGTGAGGATGCTATCAGTAACTCTGAAGAGGCTTAGTGGTGCAGGAGGGGCTAAACCTGTGCTTCTGCTTCTGTCAATCAGATGCACCAAACACACCAGTTGCGTACAGAATAATGTTGCTGAAGACAACTGTTTCTTTTGAAACAGGGTTGCAAACAAATAAAACAGAAAAAAATTAAAGATAAGTTCATCACCTTGAAGACATCATTTTGGCACACAATAATGGACACTTTAAAAAAAGTAATTGCAAGTGGAATTACCCTTTATATTAGCATCTGAAAAAAGCCCTGCATGTGCATTACTGGCATGTTAGACTGGCAACTCCTGGAAAAGGATCTATGTAAATGGTTTTGTGTACCTACAGTAAGTGTAATGTCTGATCATTCAAAAACAGTCGACCTAAAGAACTGTTGTATGAAAAAATGAAAATTTAATTTAAAATATTCCACTGTAACACATCTAATAACAAAAATTATTTTCATTTTATTATTTATTTATGTATTTATTTATTTATTTATAACTTCTGAACCATTTGGGGTTGAATCTAAGCCCCACTGCAGTTGTGGGCTGTAAACTGTGGCCTGATTTTCACCACTAGAGGGATAACTAGTTTAAATTACCCAAGATTATCAGGAAATCCAATTAAAGGGTTACTAAACCAAAAAAACAAACAGTCACAGCCTTCTCTTCCGCACAACAGCTTGAGCCCTGTCCAACACTCGGAAACCTACTGGGTTTTGAGAACGAGGGCTAGGGGTGGCAGTGGGTAGTGTTCCCTGCTCCACAACCAACAGTGCGTAGCTGTGGCACAAGGAAGAGCTTTGGCGTTCCTCTTCTTTAAGCACCTTACACTTTTCAATGAGCTGAGCTCGGGCAATTGGGAAAGAAGCTCTCTGTTTTTATATAGATTCATAGGCAACAGGGACGGACAACTTTGGCCCTTATTTAACAAGGGATAGCGCCAGGTAGCGAATGGTGAGCGAACGGTAATGACGCTCACCGCCACGAGAACGCCGGCTCCCCTCCGCAATCACACATTTATCAAGCCGATCCTGCTTAGCGACTGACAGAGCGCCAGATAGCGAATCATTCATCATTATTCCAGCCTCACCCCACAGCGCCAGCGAGCGACCTTGAACAGCGACAGGTATGACCTCTCGCTACCTGGCGCTCTCCAATGCATTTCAATGGAGCAATCTTTAAATATTCTTAATTAATTGCTATTAATGTTTTTTTTTTTTTTTTTTTTAAATGGCAAAAATTCTGTGACCACTTCTGCAATGTTAGATTTTTTTTTTAAGGTAAAAAAAAAAAAAATTGTGCAGAATTGATATTACAGGTCTGATATTAATGTATTCATATTACAAAATGTTTGTAAAAACATGTTTTTTTTTTTTCCAAAAATATGGTTGTTTGGGGGTTAAAAAACTACTTTTAACCCATCGCCGCCAGCGCTCTGGGGTTTAAACAAGCATTTCACAGCGCGAGCATTTTTTGAGCGTGATTTGTTAATGAATATGCTGGGAGCCGTTCGCTATGGCCATTCGCTGTCATGCGCTCCCATACAGCGCGGAACCTGTCAAACAGCGACTCCTAACCCTGTATTCAACATTACCACACACCGACTGAGTCGCTGTCAACAACCGAACAACGGCCAAGCACAGCGAATACTAGCGTGCGCTGTGAAAATAACGCTACTGGCGCTCATCTGTCGCTACCTGGCGCTATTAATGAATCGGCCTCCCCGTCTCCCTGCACATTCTCTGGATGCACTATTTTAGGCTTTAACTTGTAACTGAATAAAATAAATGTCATGTCTGCTTTGCTGGATAGAATATCAGAGGGATGGTCAACCAGACACCTTGTAACCCATAGGTCAATAGGCACCTGACTACACGACTTTGTGCAAAACCTAGCTATGGGAAAAATGAGTGGCTACAGGGAACATTTAATGACAATGCCTGTAGACTTTAGAAGTCTAATAACTGACCATCCAATGCAAGCTTTGGCCATTATACCTTCTGATATATTTTACAAAGGAACATAAATCAGCTATGTGATGGCTTTACAATTAACTGATTTACTTACGCTTGCATAAGGAAAGGTGCATGTGTGTTTCTTTCAGCTCATTCTAGATAAACTTTTACAGACTAATTCTGGCAGATTGCCTGTAAAAAGCCTTACATTCTTGTAAATCGGATTTTATGACACAACATAAAATCTCACCAAAGAGCAGTGTTCTTGTAGAGAAATTGTTTTACATTGCCAAACACTGCTTAGGCACAGGCAGGGAAGGGTAGGCCCAGGCTGGGTAAATACAGGGTTGGACCACGAAGGGACTATGCTTTTAAAGGGTTGTCATCAGAGGAGAGGCCTCCAGCTTACACACAGTATGTAGATAAAGCAGGTTAAAATGAAAATGGTCAATATCTGTGCTTAAACCGGACCTTCACCATGATTTATTGAAAAGCCCAAACCCTTAAAAAACGATTCCCCAGCATCTAAAATGAATATATTTTAAGTTTTTAGTCACTTACTTATTATTCTTTCCCCCAATGGGCTGCAACTCTGCTCAGGAAGCATCACACTTACTGAGGAGAGGAGAGTGAGATAAAGTACAGGGCGACGGGTTATAGCTGTGCTTTGCTCAAACAGAGCAGAGCTGGGGTCAGGAAAAGGACGGCAATCCCAGAATGCAGAGCAGCACAGTCAGAAGACACTTCCTGTTTGCAGGCTGCCTGATGTCCCATGAGCCGCCATCTTGAATGTTTAAAGGCTCATAACATGCAGTAGATGCAGGTAGGATGATTTTTAATGTGGGCAATCTGTATGTACAGGGTGTGGGAAACATATAAGATAGGCTCTTATTCGGGGTAAAGGTCCACTTTAAGCGCTACAATCCCCATCACCCTATGCCTTTATACATGAGCACAAATTAAGCATATTTCTGACTTAATGTGAAATGGAACATATATTAATTAAGATGGATATCTAGTTTGTTTATGCTATCTTTAGTGGTCTGCAGCCCAGAAGATCATCATAAATGCGAGCCTGAGTCTGTTAAGTTGCTAGTCACACAATACTTCGATTCTACAGTTTGAATCTTTTGCATTCAGAAACCAAATGCATGAATATTTAAAGGCTTCTAAACCTATCTGCTGGGACCGATAACGTGCTATTACACCTACAGTGTAGTGCCAGAATTGCATTTTATAACTAGGTTATACTACGATGACTGGAAGGCAGCGTTGTGTTTTTATATTATTCTGAACAAATCCACAGCTTTCCAATGTATTATACGCTAAGCAGATTAGGCAGACAATGGTGAAGCAATTAAAACTAGCTGCATAATGAATGAAAGACTAAACCAAAGGTTAGGATGCTGATTAACATCTTGCAATGCATCCAAAATATTAATAGGTATAAAGAAGCACAATTCATAGATAACTATGCTGGTAAGAAACTAATGACTACACAAGGATATATTAACATAGCTACTGCCCTGCAAGAATGGTAGGGTCATCCCATTGAGGACCAGACAAAACAATAGTGGTAAGTATAAATGTATTGAACATGCATCTGGGGTATGTACTGTATGTTTGCTACCAAGGAGTCATTTGAAGTGAAAGAAGGGAAAACAGGCTCCAACTGGCCCACCAGGCTACCAGGGAAACCCTGGTGTACCTCTCCGAAGTCTACATGAAGGGTGTCAGCACCAGTATCCTAAACCACTGTCAAGTCAAATCTCCTGGACTGAGATGAAAATGTTTATACTTAAGCTTTTCAAACAACCCAGACCCCTCCAATGCTGACATATGCTATACGTGTTTATTTCAGCAAGATTTCATGGTTTTTGCTAAAGAATTGCAGTGCAGTTCACTAGCATATCGCGTCTGTCATGTGTGCGCCATACATCCGGCAAACATACTCTTATGTCAAGTAGCAAATGGTAGTAAACATAGTAAATCACCCCAAATATTATAAAACTAGCTAAAACGGCAATTCTATAACAAGTCCTGTGCTTTCCATAAATTAGCCTACTGTGGGAAGGGAGAGGGGGTGTTAAGGGGTGCTGAGAGACCCAAAAGGCAGTGGATCGAGTAGGTAAGCTTTTTAAAATTACAGCCCAAATCATGCTTAGCGCCCCCTGCCCGTCCCCCACTGCCGCGCAATTACAAACAGACCGCCGGTTGATAGTCATTGCCCTGAGGGCATCCTGATGTAGTTTGTCTCCCTGTTTGAAACCCCCTAGATGGCCCACTTTAACTCACCTTTCCCAGTTTCACGGTGCATGTGCGGGCACCCGTCCAATCAGCAATATATGTGGCATATACTAATGCGCCATATAAAGCTACTAATTTGAACTCTGTGCTGGCATAGGCGCGCTGGTGGCTGCATCCCTGGCTCCCCTGTGGATTGCGCGCTCCCCCGTGCCTGACCTAATTTAATGGCTCGGTGCGGGGAGCGTGTACACCTGAAGAGAAGCCTGGGTCAGGTAAGATTACCGGTGTCCTTGGGGGGGGGTCTCACATAGCAGGGCATGTGGTATAGCTTGTCCTGGGGGGCAGGCTAGTGGCCGGTCCTGGAATCTTTTAGATTCCCAGCCGATCGCATGGGGTGATTGGTCCACTTAAAGTGGACCAACACCCAGGATTTTGACTATCCTGGGTTTTGGTCCACTTCAGGGGGGCACCCCGGTTAGGGGTGCCCCGCTGTGTAAAACCCCCCAGAAAGCCCCCAAAACTCACCTCACCACGCTCCCACGTAGCCACGGACAAGCGGGTGACAGCGGCAGACAAGACAGCGCGTCCGCCGCCGCCTCCCATGCACCCCTCTGACAGTGCGGGTGCCCGCACCGGCCATTCAGAAACGGCCGGCGCGGGCGAGCGCACGCCTAGAGGGGCGCGCGGGAGGCGGCGGCGGCGGGGGGGGGTCCCTCACCGCGGGAAATCCCGATCTCGGATGTCCCGCGGTGAGGGAGGTGATCGGCCCGGGAATCTTATAGATTCCCGGGCCGATCACCCCTGGGTGACAGTCCACTTTAAAACCTTGATGTGGTGACACATTGGATGGGACTCTAGCAGACAGGAGTCAATGTGACCGGTAAGAGTGATAAATTATAGGATATTTTTCTTTTTTTTTCTGCAAAAAAGTAGTTACATGCACATAACAACAAAAAGCAAAATGCGGTGAAGTATAGCAAGCAGGCAAGTAAAGGCACGAAGAGGCTTGTGTACCATATAGCTTCTATTGCTGTTATATGCATGTAGCTATAAAAACTGCGCGAAAGATGCCTTATTTTCAGGGACAGAAACAATTGTGCTTTTCATCCTCCGATATATATTTAGGTTTTGGTTCCACTGCAAGGTTGTTTATAGCAATTTATCACCACTGCTGCAAGTGAAAGCAAAGCTAGCCATGACACACTTCATCAATCAGTCCTTAGGATGCTTCTTAAAGTTTTTTCGTACTGCTGCAAACATCAATCGTTTACATGCAGAAAGCACAATCACACCATGCTGTTTGTGGGAAGTTATTAATCGCTGTAAATTTACTTTACACCTTAGAATGCTACACAAAAATCTTTACAGGCATTTATCTGATAGCAATTCTTGACGTAGGTTTGACGTGGAAGGACCCGGACACCTACTGCAAGGGTTTGAAATGAAGAGGCATGGTATTTCCTTGTGTTTAGTCTTGTCCGAATATCCATTTATAGCACAGGAATGAAAGACAAAACGGAGAATAAAAAGAATACGTCCATTAATACTCCAGTCAGAACTTGTCTAGCCTGGAATGTGGCATGAAAGATGTTACCTTAAATATGTATAAAAGTAAAAAAAATAATGTGTTTGCACATGTCTTAACCCTTTAACTGCCAGCCTACCTAGAGTTTCTGTCATCCTCTGTTGCCAGACCGTTTTTCACTATTTTGCGCTACACATGTTCAATTGTGATTTTTTAAGGAACTTCCATAGATTTCCCAGGAAAATTATATATTGTTTTTTTTCAGTCTGGGCTTTAACGAGAAATGTCATGTTTGCCATTTTTAAGTGTATTCTCAATATTTTTGGGTGAAATATGTGCAAAAAATAAAAAAATCAGTTTTTTACAATTTGTAGTGTTTTTTGTAAAAAAAATGTAAGTTTATCATATCGTGTGTAAAATCCCCATTTCTTCTGGTTCTAACAGTACCACATATGTATTGGTAGGCACCCTTTCCTGCCCAGAAGTCTCCCCCAAACTGAAACAGAGCTTCAGGAGATTTTCAGATAAAATACAACTGCTATGCACACCTAGAAAGCTTTTTTTAAAAAAACAACCCTTTACATCTCGTAATTGTTTCTTTGGTTGCACAGGGTTTCCATAAAAAAGAATAAAAAAGCAGAATCAAAGCCACATTTTCCTTAAAAAACAATATTCAATCAAGAAAAATCTGAAAAAGCAAGGTCCCCCAATCAGAACAATACCCAGCATGCATAGCTACTGTCAGGGGAGGAGTTGCCAAACATCCCAACGTAAAGCATGTGCGTAACGGTAATTTTACTTGTAAATTTCAGCTCTGCAGACAAAGTGCTCACCTTGCACCTTTTCAACTAAAACAACCCTTTACATTTGGAATATCCCCCACAAACCATATATTCCCTAAAGGAACCAGTTTATTGTAGTGGTTTCATCTTTCTGGAAGTAATCCCTCCAAGAATTCTTTGGTTGCACAGGGTTTCCCTAAAAAATTTATAAAAAAGCTGAATAAAAAAGACATTTTCCTAAAATATCAATAAGCAAAAAAGAAAAAAACAAGCTAAATCTGAAAGCACAAGGTGCCCTGAGCAAAACAGTACCCAACATGCATAGCTACTTTTAACCCTTTTAACTGCCAGCCTACTTGAGATTTTGTCACCCTCTGCTGACAGGTCATTTTTCACCATTTTCCTCTTTCAAGCCTTCTCCTCACTGCAGAAAAGCCTGGGAGGGGGATCAGAGGCCCCCTTGGTGAAGAGAAAACGGTGGGATGCAAGTGAGTAAATATCTTTTATTGTTTTTACAGTAAATGCTGGCGGCGGCTGAAGCTGGGGGGGGGGGGCTATTCCGGACCCACTCCTGAAGCTGAAAAAATCCTGAGGGGATCAGAGGGTGAAGAGGAGACCCGGCTGAATTGAGGTGTCAGGTGAGTAAATTTTCTTTTTTTTTGGGGGGTGGGGGGGGGCTGCTAGCAGGGGGGGAAGCAGGGTACGTAAAATTGAAGTAGCTGGCAGTTGACAACAGGAAAGGCAGCTATGTAAATTTTGCGCAGCTGGCGTTAGAAGGGTTAAAACCAACATGTGACTGAATTTGCTAAACTCATCCTTATGCCGACTTGTGCTGAACCATTTAAGAGACTCTGTAGGCAAAGTGCATTAACTCTCATTCAGCAGCTCACCTCATCATGGCTGCATTCTCACTTAGAATGCACCTGTTCCTGAAAGTAGAAACAAGGCAAAGAGTAATAGCACATGCCCTGAATTCATTTGCCATAGACCACCAATGATGGGGCTAAGCTGGTGGTCTAAAGCTCCACATCATCAGACTGTGGACAGCCTATAATGCTGATTCTTATGGGGCACCACAGTTCCAAGGGCCATGCCCAATTATTTCAAAAGATAAATCATAAGGTGAAACTGTAAATCTCAATATCTTGGCTATTTCTTCTTCAACTTAAAAACTGAAAAACTATTTAGGACAGTTCCAAATGTAGCCTGACACAATGGTCTAACAATTGCCTTTGCCTGCTGTATCCCTTTAAGACCAGGAACTGCCAAAAGCAGCTGCTATATTTAAAGTGGACCAACACCCACCGCTGATCGTCCCGGGAATCTATAAGGGCGATCAGCTCCCTCCCCGCGGGGCATCCGAAATCGGGATGCCCCACTGTGTGAAACCCCCCCCGGACGCCCACAAACCTTACCTTCTCCGCCGCCACCGCCGCCTCTCGCGCATCCCTCTAGCAGGGCGCGCACCCGCACCGGCCGTTTGCGAATGGCCGGCACGGGCGCACTCCCTGTAGGGGGGACGCGCGAGAGGCGGCGGCGCCGACCCCAGCTTGTCCGTTGCTTATCCGTCGGCGGTAAGGTACGTTTTTTGGGGCTTTCTGGGGGGTGCCCCGCGGAAGTGGACCAACACCCAGGATAGTGAAAATCCTGGGTGTTGGTCCACTTTAAAAGCTCTGCAGTTCCTCATCTCACTTTCTGGCCCAGATCGCTGGGGACCAGGGTAGATCGCCAAACTCAGTCTAAAGTCACTAGTGTGGTTGGGACATTCATCGCCCTATAAGTTACATATTACATTTTGTTAATTACACATTACATAATATTGTTAGTTAAATTGAGAAATGACGTGCTAAGCATTCAAATAAAGCCATAGCTGTAAGTGTTGGTACCCCTGAAATTTTTCCACAAAATGAAGTTTTTCTCCCAGAAAATTGTTGCACTTACACTGTTACAAGTCCATCTCCAGAGAGGTTACTGTTGCAAAGTGTGAGTGCTGGTGGGCCCAAGGTGCTCCAGTCCAATACTTGGAACAGAAAGGTTTGTGCATGCGCGTGAGCGGCGGCAGTGCCCAGAGCCAGGACTCTCCCTGCGCATCCTCTGGCTGTGGCGCAGGAGCGACTGTCAATGTAAGTCTATTTATTTTTTGGGGTTGGGGGATGCCTCTCTGTCTATGGGATGGAGGGGAATGTCTCACTGCCTATGGGATGGGGGAAAGCCTTACTGCTTATGGGATGGGGGAATGCCTTACTGCTTATGGGATGGGGGAATGCCTCACTGCTTATGGGATGGGAGAATGCCTCACTGCCTATGGTATGGGAGAGAGTCTCACTGCCTATGAGATAGGGGGGAGTGCCTCAATGCCTATGGGATGGGGAAAGCCTCACTGCCTATGAGATGGGGGACTGCCACACTGACTATGGGATGGGGGAAAGCCTTACTGCCTATGGGATGAGGGGAAAGCCTCATTACGTATGGGATGGGGGAATGCCTCACTGCTTATGGGATGGGAGAATGCCTCACTGCCTATGGTATGGGAGAGAGTCTCACTGCCTATGAGATAGGGGGGAGTGCCTCAATGCCTATGGGATGGGGGAAAGCCTCACTGCCTATGAGATGGAGGGACTGCCACACTGCCTATGGGATGGGGGAAAGGCTTACTGCCTATGGGATGAGGGGAAAGCCTCATTACGTATGGGATGGGGGAATGCCTCACTGCCTATGGGGATTTGGAAATGCTACTCTGTAATGTGGGGAATCTGCATCTTGCATATTATTTGGTTTTTGAGGGGGCAGTGTTTTGGCACAACATTTGTTTATTTTTCTTATTTTCCTCCTCCAAATTCTAGGTTTGTCTTATGGGCAGGTGTGTCTTATATGGCGACAAATATAGTATATGCATTGTTGTATTATAAGTATTTTACCTGTCTTACCCTTAATACAATTTCTAACTTGTACAGTAGCATGGACTATGATGGTGCTTTATAAATAAACAAGAATAAAAAATTGTCCCCTTATGAATTACATATTACAGAGCTATAAGCTAGGATAGCAGAAAATCTGATTTTGTGCTAAGCATTTAGATACACGAGCATTATTATATTATTACATCTATTCAAACAGGTACAGGCAGTGTTGGACCCACCCACCAGTGTTCTATCTTCTAGTGGGCCTCAGTCACTGACCGAGGACAACCATCAGTGCAGGAAAAAGGATCAAAGACTAGCACAGTGTTTTTGGTTTTTCTGGGGTGTCCAGTGAGTATGGTATTTATTCAGTAATTATTTGGTTAATAGACACTGCAATTTTATTATGCAAGAATCTAATTTTTTGTAGCTGAATGGTTTCCTATAGGGGACCCTAGGTATTCTGACACAGAGAACAGAAAGTGTTGGAACCCCATATAAGATGCTATGTATAATACGACACCCTTTAAATCAGCTTCAGCTATTTCTTTTAGTATATATATATATATATATATATATATATATATTTCTTTTAGTATATATATATATATATATATATATAGAGAGAGAGAGAGAGAGAGAGAGAGAGAGAGAGAGAGAGAAGGAAGGGTGGTCATAATCACTTACCTATGCAGTATGGACAGCACTGACCCTTTCTCAAAACTGGCCTTGCACAGGTTACGGGCGGGCAGTTTTCTATGTAGCAGCTGATCTTGCCATCCATGCAGACACAGCTAGTGCAAACATTGGGTTTCCAAGACTCTGCTGCCAGGAAAATGTCTCCTTCATCATTTTTGCAGTAACTCGGCAAGCTTTCATTGCTGGGCACTGAGGGCTGAAGAGATTCATCTGGAAGAGTAAATGCAAACATTTAGTGGCAGGAAGTGTCAGCTCAGATCTCTTAAACTGGGCAAAGCACATGGATATCAGGTACAAAGTATTTTTCCCCTGGCACTATCTGCTGCCTGCATCCTGCCTCTCCAACACAGGCTAGTTTACCAGGTGGAAAATACATTTGAATGTTCCATTTTAGAAAAGGCACACTCAATAGTGACCTTCCCATCCAAAACAAAGATAGCTTGGGAAATAAATGGCTTTCCACTTGCTGGCTTTCCGCTTCACTGACACTGCATGATACGGCCAATTAATAGGTGGCTACTGTATATTTACACTGGATTTATACGTAGAACCATATTAAGTACTACTGAATGGACAGCACTTTATTTTACCATAGTATTTCCCAGAAAGTTCGGCTCTAGCAAACTAATCAATTCCAGCAGCTTATATCTAACAAGGTCTCTTGTAGTGTGTCAGACTTCTTTTTGAGTTAAATGTGAATTAAAGTAGTAAAAGCCTGATCCTATCTATTATAATGGAAGCTGGAGTGAACTTAGAACCTGTTCTGCCCTGATGCTTCCACTTAGAAGACCTGCAGTCTGGTGTATATCCATAGCTCACATTGCTGTGTGATTTAATGTGATTTAAAGATCCCAATAATGGCACCGAGATTTAGACACCGATAAGGACTAGTTATGCTAGTAACTGCTATAATTCATAAAACCTCTAAAACTGACTGGAGATCTGCTTACCAAGCTAATAGGAAGCCCCTGTCTGTACTCTTGCATTGTCCATATGCCCCACATGACTGCCAGTGGGGTTTATACAGCAGAATGAAATGCTAGTGGTCATTAGCTAATATATATATATATATATATATATAAATATTCTGCCTGCTTTCAGGCCTCCTGTTGTTTTATAACTGTCAGGGCAGTGTTTCAGTCATTTTTACTAGAGGCCCAAATTAAGTCCTAACTTAAAGGGCATTTTTTAAAGTGGATATAATTTGTGCCAAAATGATGCCCTCAAGGTGCTGAGCTGATCTAGTCTTTATTTCCCTATATTAGCACTTTACGCTATCTGCAATCCTTTACTGTTGGCATCAAGTCTGAACACCAATACCCTTTATAGGTACATTTTTATGTAGCTGCATAGTAACAACATGATTTTATATCTGCTACACAGAATCACTGTAAAATGTAGTAGCTGTTGATACTTCCATGATAGTCAGGTTCTACTTCATTAGGGTAGGAGCAAAAACCTTGAATGAAACCCATTTGTAGATATAGAGTTGCATGGTCCATTTAAATTACAAAGAAAATTCTGCGCTCTACATGAGCATGAAGTTTCATTGGTAATTGCTAAATAATTGTGTAAATGCAAGTAAAAGTCGAAATGTGTACAGGTGTGTTGTTTTAAGGGACTAACAGATTTCCTCTTGAATATTCAATGGGGCTTAAACAAAAGATGCTACAGTGTGTGAGAAATGGATCTTTCTTTATGCTGCTGCCAGTGCATCAGCCTCTGTGAATAAAAGACATTGTTAATGTGGCCGGGTGTCTCGTTTCCTGAAATGAACACACAGAACAGCAGCATCTGTTCCTTCACATGTCTTTTGGCTGCAATAGAAATACAGGGCCGTACACTGGGGAAACCAGGATAGAAACATGCTGGAGGAGAACGTACCAGACCTACCAAAAAACAGTCCATCATAAGCAAGGCTAATTAGCACATACACATGATGAGATCAAAGTCAGAAAGTATTGATTATATTAATAACATACACTTGCGGCTCAACATTTGGTGTTTTCGCCATTCTAATCTTATAGAATGAAACACAAGGATTTTCATAATGAGCAATACAGGCATATCACACATGACAATAAGGATATCATAGCATATAAACAATGGCCAATATTATCTTACCAGATGGTGCAAATGGTCCAATAAACAAATTCAATCACTACATAACTGAGCATCCATCGCCTAGCTGGGCCAGTCACCAACACATATGTTATGCTCTTTTATAGTAGTAAATAGTAAGTAAAGAATTAGGATCACCCTCCTCTCCTAATGGCTACTGCTGCTACAGTACAATGTGTGAACAGGAGCCTTTTTAGAGCTCCTTGGGCAGAAGGAATCCCTGCTTTGTGTACCATATGGGCAGCATGGTGTTAGCCAAGACTTCGGGGGAGGCAGATTTAGGCATACTGATTACTGATAGCTGTAAGATGAGTGCACAGTGTAGCCAGGCAGTGGGAAAAGCAAGCAGGATGCTTGGCTGCATAGCTCGAGGCATCACCAGTATGAAGAGGGAGGTTGTGATGCCGCTGTATAGAGCCCTGGTAAGGCCACAGCTAGATTACTGTGTGCAGTTCTGGAGACCTTACCTGCAAAAAGACATTATTCAAATAGAACGTGTCCAAAGGCGGGCAACGAAAATGGTGGAAGGACTTAAACTTAAAACTGAGAAAGCGGACATCATTGAGACCTTTAAATATGTGAAACTTAATGATAGAACAAGGGGGCACAACCTGAAGCTAGTCAGAGGGAAGATCAGGAGCAACGTTAGAAAATATTATTTTACAGACAGAGTAGTAGATGCTTGGAATAAACTTCCAGCAGAGGTAGTTGAAGAATCTGCAGTAAGTGAATGTAAACATGCCTGGGATAAGCACACATCTATCCTAAGATAAAGAGTACATACAGTATACACATAAGGGCAGACTAGATGGACCGTATGGTCTCCTTCTGCCGTAAATTTTCTATGTTTCTATTATTGGACAAGCACCCGCACATGCAATGTGGGAATGACGGAGAGGTGAATTAAGAGGCCGATTTATTAATAGCGTCAGGTAGCGACAGTTGAGCGACTGTAGCAGTATTTTCACAGCGTCCGCTAATAGTCGCTGTGCTTGGCCGTTGTTCGGTTGTTGATAGCGACTCAGTCGGTGTGCGGTAATGTTGAATACGGGGTGACGAGTCGCTATTTGACAGGTTCCGCGATGTATGGGAGCGCATGATAGCGACTGGTCAGAGCGACCGGCTCCCACCACATTCATCAAAAAATCACGCTCCAAAAATTCTCGCACTGTGAAATGCATGTTTAAACCCCAGAGCGCTGGCGGCGATGTGTTAAAAGTAGTTTTTTAACCCCCAAACCACCATATTTTTGGAAACCAAAAAAAAATTTTGAAAGAATTTAGTAATATGAATACAATAATATCAGACCTGTAATATCAATTCTGCACAAATTTATTTTTATTTTTTTTTTACCTTAAAAAAATTAACTAACATGGCAGAAGTGGTCACAGAATTTTTCACATTTAAAAAAAAAAAAAAAAAAACAATAACAATTAATTATGAATATTTAAAGATTGTTCCATTGAAATGCATTGGAGAGCGCCAGGTAGCGAGAGGTCATACCTGTCGCTGTTCAAGGTCGGACGCTGGCGCTGTGGGCTGAGGCTGGAATAATGATGAATGAGTGGCTATCTGGCGCTATCTCAGTCGCTAAGCAGGATCGGCTTGATAAATGTGTGATTGTGGTGGGGAGCCAGCGTTCTCGTGGCGGTGCCCGTCATTACCGGTCGCTCACCAGTCGCTACCTGTCGCTATTCCTTCATAAATAAGGGCCTAAGTGTGCGATCTGGAGGGTTTCACACAGCAGAGTATCATAAATCGGGATGCCCCAGGATAGTAAGTATCCTGGTTATTGGTCCACCTTAATGCATTTAGAAAACAGATAACATTTCAAACCACCATTTACAACAGGAAATCTTCAGAATAAACTGTTCTATACTAGTTATAGGATGTGATCACCATCATAACTGTCACAGAGGACAATGTGCTGGCACGGCCATGTTAAAGCATTATTTTGCAGATTAAACATTGCTCACTCTTAGCAGCATGAGCTCAGCTCAAGTAAATCAGACCCATAGACTTAGCATTCTCAATCTAAAACTTCCTGCAAAACAAACACGGTCACAAGCTAGATAATAAACCCATGAAAATGCATCAAGCTGTGCCTTAGAATAAAAAGATAAAATACAACTGTGATAATTAGTAGTTTGTAATGAAAGCTTTGTCTCTGCCCAATAATCATGCAAATGAGCATGGCTCGCTTTGTTCGAAAATTTCTTTTGGTTACTCAATACAGAGAATGTCAGTATTTGCTTTAGTGTCCAGTATTTCCCTTGAATTATGCACGGTTCCCATACCCAATGGAGCTACTGTAGGGACAGTGTCTTCATTCCAGTTTTCATTTGGTAAGACTGGAATCTTGCAGTCAATTCACCAGTCTATAAATTCTGGGAATATGGCTTAACTTGCTATAGTTCTATACAAAACCTTTTTTTTTTTGACTCATCAGATTAACTGCAGGTATACAATCTGGCAAAAATGCAGGGTTCATGTGCAATATAACATAATGATCGAAGACTAACAGCCTTATTTATCAAGGGATAGCGCCAGGTAGTGTCTGACGAGCGCCAGGTACCGCCAGCTAACGGCGGCTACCGAATCAAGTACGCCCGGCGGCGGTCACAATGACGCATTTATCACGCTAAATGAGGCTAGCGCCGGCGAGAGCGTCAGCTAGCGCGGGATTCATCATGTAGCCGACTGCAACGAACAGCGCTGCTGCTAATCCCATCACAGCGACAGGTATGACCTGGCGCTCCCTGGCGATGTCCAATGCATTTCAATGGAGCAATCTTTAAATAATCATAATTAATTGCTATTACTGTTTTTTTTTTTTTTTTTTATGTCAAAAATTCTGTGACCACTTCTGCAATGTTAGTAGGTAAGTAAAAAAAAAAAAAAAAAAAATTGTGCAGAATTGATTTTACAGGTCTGATATTCATGTATTCATATTACAAAATGTTTAGAAAAACTTGTATAATTTTTACATATAAAAAAAAAAGGTTGTTTGGGGGTTAAAAACTACTTTACACACATCGCCGCCAGCGCTCTGGGGTTTAAACAAGGAATTCACAGCGCGAGAAATTTTTGAGCGTGATTTGTTAATGAATCTGCAGCAAGCCGTTCGATCTGGCCATTCGCTGTCAGGCGCACCCATACAACGCGGAACCTGTGAAACAGCGACCCCTAACCCCGTATTCAACATTACCGCACACCGACTGAGTCGCTGTCAACAAGCAAACCCCGGCCAAGCACAGTGAATACAAGCTGGCGCTGTGAAAATCACGCTACTGGCGCTCATCTGTCGCTACCTGGCGCTATTAATGAATCGGCCTCTAGATTTCCATTCCCTGTACACCTCAACTCAACTTTTGCCCCACTTCAAATTTGATGTAGAAGCCCCTAGCTCATGCCACATACTTACCTAGACCTGGGATCAGGCGGTCAAATACAGCATTTCGTAAAGCACAATGTAGAGCAATGGCATCTCTTTGCTCAGTGCTCCGAGAGAGCAGATGGATTCTTTAACCACCATTTGTCCCCCACTGCTCCAGTCCTCAATGTGCAGGCCCATCCTTCATTTACTGACATGTTACATGTAAAGGATAAGCTGCTGCCAGTGACTGGCAACATGCGCTTCATTAACTGCAACAGAGGTGGAGTGCCAGCACTCAGCACCCATTAAATGTGACCAGAGAAGAATGAAAGAGAATAGATTTTAATAAAGCGGACCAACACCAGTTTGGTGGGTGTCCAGAATGCTGGAGGCCTACCCAGCGCATAACCCTGCAGAATGCCGTAAAGCTTACCTTAACATCGTTCTTCCATTGGGAATCCAGAGCTGTGATTGGCTGCATGGCACACATCTGGGTAACAAGCACTGCCATTGTTCCAGCCACTGGAATGTCCTGCCCACATGAGCAATGGAGGCTAATTGCAGCGCTGGATTCCCAGCGAAGGAACGAGGTTAAGGTAACCTATATGGACTTTCTGCGGCGTTATGTGCGACAGACCCTTCAGCAATCATTTGATATAATGAAAAGCAGTAGAAAAGCCACTAGAGGCAGCATGTGAATGTATATATATATATATATATATATATATATATATATATATATATATAGCAATGGTTTGATTTAATAAAAAGCATTGCAAAGCAAATGAGAAGCATGCCAATGAATCTTTACAGTTGAGACTCATATAAATAGGTGCTAAAAGAGGTCAGTTATTTCTAGAACCAGTGTGACAGCATAGATGCCCATGTTTTCTTTGATTCCTCTTGTCACATTTTTTATATCCTTCGATGTTTTTAAACAAAGGACAAGTGTCTAATTTGCCTCTTTATGAAACCAGCTGCATAGCGCACCCCACTCCCCAAGCAGCTTTTTAATATTGTGGCCTATTTCTTAATCGTTAGATTGTTTCTACATTCCATAGGCTTACATATTTGGTAAGTCATACTCCCTCAGTCCCCAACATGTGTTAGCTTGCAAATGTATTTGGCAACATGACAACGCCCCAGGCTAACACAGAAAAGGCAGACCTGTAATCAGGATGCACATATTATTATTATAACAGCTGAAATAATTACATTTTTCTCAAGGAAAAATTCTATGGAAATCTCAGTAAATAATTTAGCCTAGTTTTAAAATGTAGGGCCTTTTTCTTTTTAGTTAAACCAAATTGAGCAAAACAGCCATTTACCTCAGAGCATTGTTTTCAAGCTAAATGATACATTTAAAAGATGGTTCATTTTGAAAACATTATAAAAGGCGTACGTAATGCGCAAAATAATTTTTCAATTTTTCAAAATTCTATTTTTTAATATTTTAATGAATTTCCCAGGATAGGACATGTATGTGTTTTAAATGGCCAAATATGAAAAGTAAGCTTTGGTGGACTTTACCAACAGACTTCAGATTAAATCTTCCAAAGGGACAAGAGGCTCCCCTGCTTACCTTCTTCCAGTCACACAGAGGAAAACAGGCTCCTGCAGAAGTGGTATCTGAAGCAGCCCAGCCTGTAAGTGGGTGTGTGGGGTGTAGAACCATTATAAGGTGCTCACTGATCCCTGGTATCTGAAGCAGCCCAGCCTGTAAGTGGGTGTGTGGGGTGTAGAACCATTATAAGGTGCTCACTGATCCCTGGTATCTGAAGCAGTCCAGCCTGTAAGTGGGTGTGTGGGGTGTAGAACCAGAACAAGGTGCTCCCTGATCCCTGGTATCTGAAGCATTCAAGCCTGTAAGTGGGTGTGTGGGGTGTAGAACCAGAACAAGGTGCTCACTGATCCCTGGTATCTGAAGCAGCCCAGCCTGTAAGTGGGTGTGTGGGGTGTAGAACCAGAACAAGGTGCTCCCTGATCCCTGGTATCTGAAGCAGCCCAGCCTGTAAGTGGGTGTCTGGGGTATAGAACTAGAACAAGGTGCTCACTGATCCCTGGTATCTGAAGCAGTCCAGCCTGTAAGTGGGTGTGTGGGGTGTAGAACCAGAACAAGGTGCTCCCTGATCCCTGGTATCTGAAGCAGCCCAGCCTGAAGGTGGGTGTGTGGGGTGTAGAACCAGAACAAGGTGCTCACTGATCCCTGGTATCTGAAGCAGCCCAGCCTGTAAGTGGGTGTGTGGGGTGTAGAACCAGAACAATGTGCTCCCTGATCCCTGGTATCTGAAGCAGCCCAGCCTGTAAGTGGGTGTGTGGGGTGTAGAACCAGAACAAGGTGCTCACTGATCCCTGGTATCTGAAGCAGCCCAGCCTGTAAGTGGGTGTGTGGGGTGTAGAACCAGAACAAGGTGCTCACTGATCCCTGGTATCTGAAGCAGCCCAGCCTGTAAGTGGGTGTGAGGGGTGTAGAACCAGAACAAGGTGCTCACTGATCCCTGGTATCTGAAGCAGCCCAGACTGTAAGTGGGTGTGTGGGGTGTAGAACCATTATAAGGTGCTCACTGATCCCTGGTATCTGAAGCAGCCCAGCCTGTAAGTGGGTGTGTGGGGTGTAGAACCAGAACAAGGTGCTCACTGATCCCTGGTATCTGAAGCAGCCCAGCCTGTAAGTGGGTGTGAGGGGTGTAGAACTAGAACAAGGTGCTCACTGATCCCTGGTATCTGAAGCAGCCCAGCCTGTAAGTGGGTGTGTGAGGTGTAGAACTAGAACAAGGTGCTCACTGATCCTTGGTATCTGAAGCAGCCCAGCCTGTAAGTGGGTGTGTGGGGTGTAGAACTAGAACAAGGTGCTCACTGATCCCTGGTATCTGAAGCAGCCCAGCCTGTAAGTGGGTGTGTGGGGTGTAGAACTAGAACAAGGTGCTCACTGATCCTTGGTATCTGAAGCAGCCCAGCCTGTAAGTGGGTGTGTGGGGTGTAGAACCATTATAAGGTGCTCACTGATCCCTGGTATCTGAAGCAGTCCAGCCTGTAAGTGGGTGTGTGGGGTGTAGAACCAGAACAAGGTGCTCCCTGATCCCTGGTATCTGAAGCATTCAAGCCTGTAAGTGGGTGTGTGGGGTGTAGAACCAGAACAAGGTGCTCACTGATCCCTGGTATCTGAAGCAGCCCAGCCTGTAAGTGGGTGTCTGGGGTATAGAACTAGAACAAGGTGCTCACTGATCCCTGGTATCTGAAGCAGTCCAGCCTGTAAGTGGGTGTGTGGGGTGTAGAACCAGAACAAGGTGCTCCCTGATCCCTGGTATCTGAAGCAGCCCAGCCTGAAGGTGGGTGTGTGGGGTGTAGAACCAGAACAAGGTGCTCACTGATCCCTGGTATCTGAAGCAGCCCAGCCTGTAAGTGGGTGTGTGGGGTGTAGAACCAGAACAATGTGCTCCCTGATCCCTGGTATCTGAAGCAGCCCAGCCTGTAAGTGGGTGTGTGGGGTGTAGAACCAGAACAAGGTGCTCACTGATCCCTGGTATCTGAAGCAGCCCAGCCTGTAAGTGGGTGTGTGGGGTGTAGAACCAGAACAAGGTGCTCACTGATCCCTGGTATCTGAAGCAGCCCAGCCTGTAAGTGGGTGTGAGGGGTGTAGAACCAGAACAAGGTGCTCACTGATCCCTGGTATCTGAAGCAGCCCAGCCTGTAAGTGGGTGTGTGGGGTGTAGAACTAGAACAAGGTGCTCCCTGATCCCTGGTATCTGAAGCAGCCCAGCCTGTAAGTGGGTGTGTGGGGTGTAGAACCAGAACAAGGTGCTCACTGATCCCTGGTATCTGAAGCAGCCCAGCCTGTAAGTGGGTGTGAGGGGTGTAGAACTAGAACAAGGTGCTCACTGATCCCTGGTATCTGAAGCAGCCCAGCCTGTAAGTGGGTGTGTGAGGTGTAGAACTAGAACAAGGTGCTCACTGATCCCTGGTATCTGAAGCAGCCCAGCCTGTAAGTGGGTGTGTGGGGTGTAGAACTAGAACAAGGTGCTCACTGATCCCTGGTATCTGAAGCAGTCAAGCCTGTAAGTGGGTGTGAGGGGTGTAGAACTAGAACAAGGTGCTCACTGATCCCTGGTATCTGAAGCAGCCCAGCCTGTAAGTGGGTGTGTGGGGTGTAGAACTAGAACAAGGTGCTCACTGATCCCTGGTATCTGAAGCAGTCAAGCCTGTAAGTGGGTGTGAGGGGTGTAGAACTAGAACAAGGTGCTCCCTGATCCCTGGTATCTGAAGCAGCCCAGCCTGTAAGTGGGTGTGTGGGGTGTAGAACTAGAACAAGGTGCTCACTGACCCCTGGTATCTGAAGCAGCCCAGCCTGTAAGTGGGTGTGTGAGGTGTAGAACTAGAACAAGGTGCTCACTGATCCCTGGTATCTGAAGCAGCCCAGCCTGTAAGTGGGTGTGTGAGGTGTAGAACTAGAACAAGGTGCTCACTGATCCCTGGTATCTGAAGCAGCCCAGCCTGTAAGTGGGTGTGTGGGGTGTAGAACCAGAACAAGGTGCTCACTGATCCCTGGTATCTGAAGCAGTCCAGCCTGTAAGTGGGTGTGTGGGGTGTAGAACAAGAACAAGGTGCTCACTGATCCCTGGTATCTGAAGCAGTCCAGCCTGTAAGTGGGTGTGAGGGGTGTAGAACTAGAACAAGGTGCTCCCTGATCCCTGGTATCTGAAGCAGCCCAGCCTGTAAGTGGGTGTGTGGGGTGTAGAACTAGAACAAGGTGCTCACTGATCCCTGGTATCTGAAGCAGTCCAGCCTGTAAGTGGGTGTGAGGGGTGTAGAACTAGAACAAGGTGCTCCCTGATCCCTGGTATCTGAAGCAGCCCAGCCTGTAAGTGGGTGTGTGGGGTGTAGAACCAGAACAAGGTGCTCACTGATCCCTGGTATCTGAAGCAGTCCAGCCTGTAAGTGGGTGTGTGGGGTGTAGAACTAGAACAAGGTGCTCACTGATCCCTGGTATCTGAAGCAGTCCAGCCTGTAAGTGGGTGTGAGGGGTGTAGAACTAGAACAAGGTGCTCCCTGATCCCTGGTATCTGAAGCAGCCCAGCCTGTAAGTGGGTGTGTGGGGTGTAGAACCAGAACAAGGTGCTCACTGATTCCTGGTATCTGAAGCAGCCCAGCCTGTAAGTGGGTGTGTGGGGTGTAGAACCAGAACAAGGTGCTCACTGATCCCTGGTATCTGAAGCAGTCCAGCCTGTAAGTGGGTGTGTGGGGTGTAGAACTAGAACAAGGTGCTCACTGATCCCTGGTATCTGAAGCAGTCCAGCCTGTAAGTGGGTGTGTGGGGTGTAGAACTAGAACAAGGTGCTCACTGATCCCTGGTATCTGAAGCAGCCCAGCCTGTAAGTGGGTGTGTGGGGTGTAGAACCAGAACAAGGTGCTCACTGATCCCTGGTATCTGAAGCAGTCCAGCCTGTAAGTGGGTGTGTGGGGTGTAGAACTAGAACAAGGTGCTCACTGATCCCTGGTATCTGAAGCAGCCCAGCCTGTAAGTGGGTGTGTGGGGTGTAGAACTAGAACAAGGTGCTCCCTGATCCCTGGTATCTGAAGCAGCCCAGCCTGAAGGTGGGTGTGAGGGGTGTAGAACTAGAACAAGGTGCTCACTGATCCCTGGTATCTGAAGCAGCCCAGCCTGTAAGTGGGTGTGTGAGGTGTAGAACTAGAACAAGGTGCTCACTGATCCCTGGTATCTGAAGCAGCCCAGCCTGTAAGTGGGTGTGTGGGGTGTAGAACCAGAACAAGGTTCTCACTGATCCCTGGTATCTGAAGCAGCCCAGCCTGTAAGTGGGTGTGTGGGGTGTAGAACCATTATAAGGTGCTCACTGATCCCTGGTATCTGAAGCAGTCAAGCCTGTAAGTGGGTGTGTGGGGTGTAGAACTAGAACAAGGTGCTCACTGATCCCTGGTATCTGAAGCAGCCCAGCCTGTAAGTGGGTGTGTGGGGTGTAGAACCATTATAAGGTGCTCACTGATCCCTGGTATCTGAAGCAGTCCAGCCTGTAGGTGGGTGTGTGGGGTGTAGAACTAGAACAAGGTGCTCACTGATCCCTGGTATCTGAAGCAGTCAAGCCTGTAGGTGGGTGTGTGGGGTGTAGAACCAGAACAAGGTGCTCACTGATCCCTGGTATCTGAAGCAGCCCAGCCTGTAAGTGGGTGTGTGGGGTGTAGAACTAGAACAAGGTGCTCACTGATCCTTGGTATCTGAAGCAGTCAAGCCTGTAGGTGGGTGTGTGGGGTGTAGAACCAGGTGCTCATTGTTCCCTAGGGACACAGACCTGGTATCTGAATCTGTCCAGACTGTAGGTGTGTGTACAGTGTAGAACCAGAACTAGATACTTATTATTTTCTAGGGGGCCCTCCTCCATGTTTTGTATATAGATGTATACCTTCAGCCACCGGAAACTAGGTTCAGATTCCTGGGCTGCGGGAGAATGATTGATGCAGCAGGACCGGTGGCTGTGAGCATAGGAGCCCTCTGACCCTCTGGCAGTCCTGTTTCAAGGTGTGTAGGGTGTTTACTAGGGGCTGGACAAAACATTGTCCAAAATCATCTGACTTGTCTAGGCATTCTTTAGCAAACTAAACTACAAATAGGCAACAATATTCTGTTTGGAAAGAAGCAGCTTTCTCTTTGTGAACCTGCTATGTACACCAGGCCCCCAGGCAAGCATGGTGATCGCTGTGAGAACCAGGGGCTGTGGGAGGGTGCTATAGTGTGTAAGTGTCAGTGGGAAAGGTGCTAGCAGTGCTGGCAGGCATGAGCACAGCTAGTAAAACACGCTGTTGCCCATAACAAAAATGTCCATTAAATCTAGCTTTAGCAGCCATCTTTGATATGCAAATACCAATAGTGTAGAGAATGAACCTATGCAATGTATCAGCTGCCTGTGTGTGAAGCAGCAGCGTCACCTCTCACATCCTATCCTTTGTGCTCCCTCCTATCCCCCTCCATGTGCCTGACTATGTTCTGCTCGGGTTCTGAGGAATTCTGGGCTGCACAAGCAGAATTTTGGTCAGAAAAATAGCCTCTGAGAATGACACGTTTTTTTTCCCTACTGCAGGCTACATAATTGTTGGTTTTTGTGGTTAAATCTAAAAACGTCTGTAGGGGCATAAATTATAATCCCCACCCCCCACCCCCGCGCTCCTTCAGGATGCTTCCTTGTGTTAGACTCTGTGGACATTTGTTTTTCTTTAGACTAAGACTAAAATAACAAAACCCACCAGTGACCAGCCTGGAATCTAAAAGGGCACCGCTAAAAACTCATCTTTCGCAGCTCCAACAGCGCATCTGCTGGTGTTCTTTCAATTGCCTTATGGTAAAGGGCTCTGATTGAAATCAATGGTGAGCATGCACCGCCGCATTGCCTGCATCTCTGGCGGCATGTGTGCACTCCTGGCCCAACCATTCAAATAGGCACTGGGGATAAGGAGGATGCAGCAGCGCACACTCCCCATTAATTTCAATCAGAGCCCCTTGCCAAATGCCGTAGCCATCCTGATGATTACTGACAATTTTTCTTCTGATGTCCTCAGAAATATTCTTTATGTGTGCCATGATACACTTTCACAAACAAATGTTTGTGAATCAGACTGCGATAGACCTCTGTTCTTTATATAAAACAAGTCGCCCCCTTAAACCTTGGCATCCAACTAACAGAAAATACTGCGCACACTCCCCATTAATTTCAATCAGAGCCCCTTGCCGAATGCCGTAGCCATCCTGATGATTACTGACAATTTTTCTTCTGATGACCTCAGAAATATTCTTTATTTGTGTCATGATACACTTTCACAAACAAATGTTTGTGAATCAGACTGCGATAGACCTCTGTTCTTTATATAAAACAAGTCGCCCCCTTAAACCTTGGCATCCAACTAACAGAAAATACTGTTAAACTATTTGTTGATCCTGAATTTCACATACTTCTGCTGCTCACAGATACAGTATGTGATATTTGATCATTTTCCTCAATAAATACATGACCAAGTCATGGACTTGTGTGATAATCTGATCTAGTGTATGCAGAAATATGCAACCTATTCAATCTTAAGGGCTCACAAACTTACAAGGGTCGTTGAATGAAGGGTGAGGGAAAGGACTGTATTATTATTATAATTATTGATGTTATTTACCAATTACATAGATAACTGTATCTGTAGTAAAAAGGCAAAGCAACTTGACGTGCTGTAATTTTCTTTCAGATGTTTCACGAGTCATTTGCCTTCTCAATTCGTAAGTCAGATGACCTACAAAATGTCTTAAAACACAAAAAACAAATCAAGTTGCCTTGCTATATTAATGCAGATATATACCATGACCTGGATAAACGATAACCTTCACAGACATACACTCTCAGGGAGCTTGTTTTCAAATCTGAAGTCCACAAGTTCTCCTAGTGAGAGTTTTGTCTCTAGTAAGTAAATCCCAACATGCCCAACACCCCTGACTGCCTAATTCCTTCTTAAACATTGTATATAAAATTCTCAGTGATTTTTTATTGTTCTTAGATAGTATTCTAACGCATTGTACTCAGAAGCATACAATGTTAAATTCCTTGGGGCCAGGTTTTACATTTTGTATCGCTGTATCAACAAAGATGTTAATATGAGTACACGACTGCAAGCTCTAAGAACATGCGGTCTTTTGCGGGTTGAGGCTGCTGGCCAATCTCATTAAGAATTTATAGTGAATTACTATGGGGATTGCACTGTATTTGTAATTGTATTGACCTGACAAAAATGGATATTTGAACTTCTGCTAAATTGATGAAGTGGAAATGAACGCAGAAATGTCAAAAGCAACCGTTAATGTTTCCAATATGAAAAATGTAATTTAATTATTTGAGGTTTGCTAGCACTTTAAAAGAAAGAAACACAGTTTGCTACTGTCAGTCACAAAAGATTTGATTTGATTGTCATATTGCCCATGTCCTGTTAAAGCCTACAGCTGTGACACTAATATATTGCTATCAATCTGTGTGTGTCTGTGGAAACCTCCTCACATTCCTAGGGATGCATCCCTTCATTAGTTGAAGTAGAAGCGTCTTCTAAGCCACTGAGCAATACTATATAGGGAGACATCTGACAATGACACAATTTGCACAGTAAGGCTCTGTTCACACCTTTTCATTGCGTTAAGAGCAGGCATTTTGTAAATATGGCACAGGGGCATTGTATCAAAACAAACACTGATCCTTGATGCTTTTTATGAAACCTCTATTCCTTATTCTGCAAGGGCATAGTGGTATCTGATGTCATGATTAAATCATAGGGTCAATGGAAAAGATGCCAAAATAAACATTTTTAGTTATCACTATAGAGGTCTTTTTGCCTGGGCATGTGGAGGATGCAACACTTTTTCTTAAATCTAAACGTATGGGTTGATGGGGTATCCATAGGAGATTGTAAGCTCTTTTTTAACAAAGTCGATACCCCAGCTTCCCCCCAGAAATCACAAGAGGAATCGACAGACCTGGTGGAAAAGGGTGTGACCTTCAAAGCAGGTTGCTTTCCTTTGGGCGCATAAGACTCAACAATGGCCATTCTGATTAATTTACGGTTGGTTTTTGGAGATGCTGATTCTTCTGCTTTAAGAACATCCACAGAGATAAATAGAGAATCAGTCTTTAGAATGTCCTTAGTTCTATCAATATAGAACTTAATGGCATAAAACGTGTCCAGACAGTGTAGTAACTTCTTATGTGAGATAAAGCAGAGCTATCCCTGACCATGTCCGATCTCCTCAGGACACTATTTAGAATTGGCTATGGTTGCTGGGGGAGGCTGTGGTATACCCAGATTTTAATAAACTTTCTTTAAAAAGTGTTCACAATCTCCTAGGTTTACCCCATTAACCCATATGTTTACAATGAAGAAAGAGTGCTGCATCCTCCATAAAAAAATACAGTATCCTCCATAAGAAAAATACAGTATACACTTACACTGCTACTACATAGGTGCGTCAAAAGCAGCACCACCCAACGAATAGCAATTAAAAAATATTAACCATTATCAGGACTAATGCACAATTAGACAGCCGAACATAAAAATATTGGCGTTATTTGTCCTTAAAGTGGATCAAAACCCCGGATTTTGACTATCCTGGGTTTTGGACCTTTCCCCTGGGCACCTCGATTGGGGGTGCCCAGCTGTGTGAAACCCCCCAGATCGCATGAACCCAGCTCACATCTTCCCATTTCCACAGCGTGTCTAAGAGCAGCGGCTCTGATGGCCCCATCATCCACTTCCCTCTAACAGGGAGCATGCCCGCGGCAGCCATTTGTTAATGGGATTTGTTGATTAAACTATTGACTATCCTGGGTTTTGGTCCACTTTAAACATCCATATGTAATAATGATGAGAGTCCACTCTGCCTTTTATATGCAACTAGCAATGCATTCTTTGAGCTGAATTTTTTTATGTTTTAATACATACTTTAGCAAGAGTAAATCCCTATTTTAGCTGACCTCTAAATACACAGGGCATTGTGCAGTATAGGTTTAATCAACAGCTGAAAATGAACTTTAGGTATTCACTGCCACTATCCAGCTCTTGACACCTGTCAAGGTGAGCACTGTGATTTATGGACCCTAGGGAAAATGTATCTTTAAAGCTGAAACAAAGTTGGAGCTTCTCTCTATACAGCAAGTGAGAAACCCTGGTGCCTCATTCACTGAATGTCAGTTTAAGCCCCCTGTGTCACAGCGGTATATTCTCTATAAAAAATAATAAAAGAAGAAAAAGAAATATGACAAAAGTGAGCTGTTCAGTAATTAAAAGCCAACCTGGAATCTGTGTGCATGTGTGTTTATATAAAATATCTCTGAAAAATAAGTATCTTATTTCTATATCTTTTCATGGGACAACACTGAAGATAAGACACTTTAATACACATGTGCTAAACCTGCGGCCTAGGGGCCACATGTGGCCTTCAGAGCCACCTGATGTGGCCCCTGACCTGGTGCAGGGAAAGTGGGAGGGGTAAATATAGCTAAATAGGGATAAGTAAGCCATGTTCATTGCACAGAGAGTGATAAAGAAAAGGGCGCATTGGCAGAGGTGACAGAGGTTGCTAGGGGGAACTCCATGATGTTGATTTGTACAAACCACCCCTGGGTGAAATTCTTGGCAGAATAATTTGGTAAAATAGTTTTTCTATAATGATCGTATGCTTAGCATTGGTAGAAGCTTAGATGAGTTGAGTATTGGGAACATGGTTATGATGTGGGACTGATGGGGGAGGGTTATAAATAAGGGGCCCATATATTTAGAGAGGTAAGCCAATCGGCATATGCACTGCTAACATGTGGTGATTCTTACAGTGGGTATCCTGATTGTAGTAGAAAACCTTCATTATGCTATTCCAACTGAAATCATTCTGAACCTGTTCACTGTGGCATGCAAGCAGGTTCCAAGTCATATAAGTGCCCCCTGCTCATCAAAATGTTGAGCACCCCTGCTTTAATACAATGTAAAGTGGTCAGTGTACAGCTTGTATAGTAGTGTAAATTTGGTGTGCCCTTAAAATAACTCAACAAACAGCCATTAAAGTGGACCAACACCCAGGATTTTGACTATCCTGGGTCTTGGTCCACTTCGGTGGGGCACCCCCGATCGGGGTGCCCCGCTGTGTGAAACCCCCCCTAACCCCCCGACAAACTCACCTCTCCCCGCTCCCAGCGCCGACGTACAAGGGGAGAGCTGGGACGTCTAAGCTGCGGCGGCCGCCGCCGCCTCCCTCGCGTCACTTTTGACGCGCGCGCCCCCGCGCCGGCCATTCGCAGACGGCCGGCGCGGAGGCGCACACGCCTACAGGGGCGCGAGGGAGGCGGCGGCGGCCGGCCGCCGCCGAAGATAAGGTAGGTGAGTTGGGGTGCTTGGGGGGGGGGTTTCACCCCGCGGGACATCCCGATCTCGGATGTCCCGCGGGGTGGGGGGTGATCGGCCCGGGAATCTTATAGATTCCCGGGCCGATCACCCCAGGGTGTTGGTCCACTTTAATGTTTAAAACAGGGTGTGGAGCTGGTTTGGGCTGGAATCGGGGTTGAAAAAAAAGGTACCGACTTCAACTCCAGCATCAAAAAGAAAATCTGTTACTAACATTGTATAATAAATGTAACTTTTATATTAAGTTTAGAAACGTAAGGCCCTTGTACATAACAATCAGTGATAAGCAGCAACAGATTGATCTAGTGGTGATAGATGAGTCCTCCAGTCTCCCCTGCCCATTAAACTCAGTGTCTTCACGTTGTTCCAAGTCCCTTAGTAACAATGCCTGAAATTTACAGGAATGAAAGGGTATTGTCCTGGGAAAAGTCTCGCCTGCAGCTCCTCTGTGGAGGTCCAGTGTTGCCCTACAGATCCCCAAAGCAGTGCCGGCATCATTTCCAATGGCAGTGAACCAGTGTTTCCCTATTTCTAGAACTAGTGGCCTCTCATGGAGGCATCCATGGAGCCCTGATTACGACCCCACAAACCTACTCCAATACTTGCAATGGAGGGGGCGGCTCAAACCAGGTTCATCACATTTTGCCACCTCCATTGCAATAAATGGAGTAGGAGTGTTAAGGGATGTAAAGCCATAGTATTGGACGCTACCATGTCTGCCCAGTGATGGAGTATGTAATTGCTCCTTCTCCCTCATTTGTATGTATGAAGATGCATTATATATAATATATTTAATGTTTTTAATCACTTACTTATTATTCCTTCCCCCTTCTGGCCTGCAACTCTGTTCAGCACTCTAGGATATAGGCCCCCCTATCTTGGCTCATTAACATCACATCCTAAAGAGAGGGGGCAAAAGTGCAGGGGGAGGGTTATAGCTGTGCTTTGCACAGACAGAGCAGAGCTGGGGTCAGGAAAAGGACATCAATCCCAGAATGCAAAGCGGGACAATCAGAAGACACTTCCTGTTTGCAGGCAGCCCAAGGCAGCCAACATGCAGTAGATGCAGGTAGGATGGTTTTTAATGTGGGCAATCTGTATGTACAGGGTGGGGGAAAAATATAAGATAAACTCTTAATCAGGGTGAAGGTCTGGTTTAATGTCTGGACAAGAACTTTAAAGGGGCATTCCAGACAAAGGATTCAATTAGGCTGTTTTCTTCTCTCTACATTCTGAATGTGAGGGACTGCATCTTTTATTTAGCCTGCTTTATTTATTTCTTAATAAGACTTAGTGAACTTCCTCCCTTTTATTGGGCCTCCTCAGCAGCAGAGAATGACTTATGCATGCACCCTGGAGAGAGACACATTAGGGATAAAAGCTGTGTACAAACCTTACCTCTACATCAGTTTAATTGTCACTATTGAAATCAGCATCTCTCTACAAGACCTATAACCAGATGACCAGGCCAGCTTTTATCATTCATTCATTTAACCCTGTGCCTGTAATGTCCCTTTAAGGTATTTGTTCAGTAACTGTATTCCAATGCATATGCTTTATGTAGCCTGTTTATATAATGCTGAGAAAAAGCCCCATGTTACCAGTAAATGTATTACTAATTATTGGCCATTTATGAAGTGGAGCCCTGATAAAATTGAGGAGTCGAGCTTTGGCTTACCGACCCCACAGCCCTGGTTTAAACCCCTGGCAACAAAAGTGAAAATGGCCAGATTGTACCCAAAATAGGTACACAAATATTTTGTGTGGCCACAATTATTTTCCAGCATTGCCCTAACTCTCTTGGGCATGGGCACTAGAGATTTACCGGTTGCCACTGGAATCCGCTTCCACTTCTCTATGATGACATCACAGAGCTGGTGGAGACCACCTTTTGGGTGGATGCTCAATAGGGTTTAGGTCTTGAGATATGATTGGGCAGTCAGGCATCTTTACCCTCTTTCTTAAAGTGGACCAACACCCAGGATTTTGACTATCCTGGGTCTTGGTCCACTTCGGTGGGGCACCCCCGATCGGGGTGCCCCGCTGTGTGAAACCCCCCCGAAAAACTCACCTCTCCCCGCGCCGACGGACAAGCCTTTTGACAGCCACGGACAAGCGGCACCTCCGCCGCCGCCTCCCGCGCGTCACTCTTGACGCGCGCACGTCTAGAGGGGCGCGAGGGAGACAAGGTAAGGGGATTTGGGGTGTTTGGGGGGGTGTCACCCCGCGGGACATCCCGATCTCGGATGTCCCGCGGGGAGGGAGGTGATCGGCCCGGGAATCTTATAGATTCCCGGGCCGATCACCCGAGGGTGATGGTCCACTTTAAGCAAGGCAGTGGTCATCTTGCAGGTGTGGGCCCGCTATAATGTTGGAATCAATTATAATTTGAGTCCTGCAACTCAATGGCTGCAGGGGCACGCCGTGGTGACGCTACTGGCGTTTTTACCACATTCGACATGCAGCAAAGCACCCCAGAGAATGTGAATAGCCACAAAGAAACATAATTACCAACATTGGCTTTTGTGTATACAATCCCCTCTAGCCACCAGGTTGATCAAACAAGTAAAAAAATATAATAATGTGGTTTTTGTGCAGATATGTACTGCATTGAACCACACTACACAAATGTGTAAACAAACCCTGACAGGAAAACCAACTACATTCTCAATGTATTACTGTAGCTACTTGAATGGGGGCATCTAATAGCAGTAATGCCTTTCTTTTCTGGTATTCCACTGCACTATCCATTAAAGTAAACACAGAAAGCATGTAGAGCCCCATTTCCTCCGAAAATGCAATTATGGTATGGACCCCACATCAGGAATCAGGTTCACTGTTTGCAGGTATAAGCATATTTGCATATATGCACACGAGAAATTCTTGGTGACAACCAATTCATACATTACTTACATATCACAGTCCATTCTCCTCTAGCAAGAAATCACACCAGCTCAGTGGAGCACCCTGGATTTTCTTTTGGGGGGGGGGGCACAGATGGAGTGTGGCTTCTGCATTCCGTAGCTGCCAAAGTGGTGAACATGAGCATATGATTGCTGGATGACATTTTGGGTGCACCTGCTAAACTGTTTGTGTCCAGGCACCTGCTAAACTGAACCGGCAACAACCCACCCATAACCCCTCATATAAGGTTGCTCTCCCTTGTTACATTGACATTGTCTGGCTGCTCCACCACGTCTGGTGGGGGGAAAGACCCATAGGTCACCTCTTTGGATACTCCCCTGCACCAGCTCACCTCCACATTTCATAACACCAGAATAAGGCAACACACAAGACAAGTGAAGGTCAGAAAAAAGCTGGTACACTACATTGCCTGCCCAATGTAATCCCCTATAATGGTGGGGAAATATGGACAATGTAAGGCAAATAGGTGCAAAGAATATCTAGCTCACCTTACAGTCTAAATCCCCAGTGAAAAGGCCATCTTGCATATACAGTATCATAGTATTAGTAGGGTCGGCCTGTCTACCTGTGCTAATCTGCACAAATATGCAGTTGCAGTTGATCTTAAGTTGTAGTTGGACAGTTTAGAAACTGTTCTGCGTAAATGGTTAACATTGCAGTAGACACGCATTGACACTGGGGGAAAGATAAACAGTTACCGAGTAATAGACATGCATTTTGTTATGACCTGTCATATCTGACCTGACCTAAAGGAGCCATAGTGAAATTTTAACGTAAAGTTTACTGACACTGCATGTGCAGGTCAGTGCTGTTGGGTGCTCACCTGTACGCATATGTAAAACTACCTGAAAGCTGGGATAATAAGACCTAATGGAGTGTTTGAATAAATACTGAATAAAAAAAAATGTCAATACAATGTGCACAGTTTGTGCGATTTATATTTGAAAGATAATATCTGGTTAGAAATCTGCAAATGTCTAACTTTTCTTTCCTCACTCTTATATAGCATATCCCGTATGCTTACATACACTGGACGCTGTCCTTGCTAAAGCAAGTTCTTCGGTAGAGCCCTTGCCTTGAGCGCCTTCCACCATTGCCTTTAGCAGCATATAGGATCTGACAGCATGCATCCAAGGCAGCTAACTGGTAATTTACTACAATTCTTTGATTCTAAGACTTTATGTAATATCTTGGATAAAACTAACAAAAGAAAAACACTATATGGCAAAAGCTCTTCTGTAAAATATGTATACAACCATGGTAGAAAAAATTACCAGTGATTTATATTTACAAAATATAAAAGCTTGATCGAAGAGGAGTAACAATGCTGGAAATTTTTCAACACTGCAAGTAAAATTACAGTGCTGTTCAATTCCCAAAACCTGCTTGGCTGCTGCACCTGTAGTCATCCGTCATTTATTCACACAAGCTCTTAATTTTGTGACTGAATATGTTCCGCTGGGGGAAATTATACATATTCCCATTACATGCACCACCTGCAATTTACTAAACTCATTAAAGTAGCTACTTCTCTCTAAAGTGCTTGTGACGTATACGCAGCACAGAGACGCTGCTAACTCCAGGGATAATTGAAAGGTTTTGCCTATCATAGCACTGACAGAACAATACAGCATAATATACAGCTTCAAAATAAAAAAAAGTTATACAACTATAAGAAATAAAGCTTTTTGATTAGGTAATGTGCATGGAGATAATTACTTTTGATTGGTTATAAGAAGAACTATACTAAGTTCCCATAAGATATGCAGCAAAAATGTCTGCTGCCAGTCATAGCTGTCTCAAATAATAGATAAGATTTAGATGAAGACATTTGTTAACTGCATGAAATATAGTTACATTAACTCAGAATCGCATTCACTAAACTTTAAACCTAATCGGAAAATGCTTCTGTCCATCTGCCTCTAAACACACAAAATGTATTAGATTGAGATTTTTTCTAAATTGCCTGTAACCAGATCCTATATGGTCTGGGGATGATGTAACAGGGTGAACCAGGATCCCGAAGAAAGTGACTACTCTGGAGTGGTATATTCCAAAAGCTTTTATTCAGTTCAGTGGGAGCTGTTTCATTGTCACAAGACATGACAAACAGAGTCAAAGTTGGATTGGCTTGGGGTCCTTGATTGGGAACTGACAGCTTGTCTACTCGGACACCCCCGCTGTCAGGTCTCCTGATCCACAAAGACAAAACAGTTAGAAAGAGAGGTATCCCGAAGGGTGCTAGCCAATGGCTGGATTAGCAGAGATTAAGTCTTGTGGTACATCAGCTGTGGGTCATTGGCATCTATTAAGCATTTTATGTCATCTATGCCACTGAACAGAGGCTCAAGCCGTTATTAGCCTGTTGGGAACAGGCACTTTGTTTGTAGGATTGTGTAGTTGAGGTTCAAGGGCTGGCCACAGACAGGCACGGAAGAGGTAAGTATTAAAGCTATAGGTTAATTATAAGCCATTCTTTTGGGTTTTACTATTTTTTGTTGGCATGACCCACCAAAGAAACCAAAGAAAGAGGTAAAAAAAAGTAAACTAACCTCAAGCATATGTGTGTTTAAACAGAGAACCACACAGGTAGCAAAATATAATCTTAAACATTCTTAGAAATCACTATGCCAGTGGGATATAAGAGGCAGTAAAGAGGAGGAGGCCTGTTCAGCACAAACACTGCAATCCAGTGGAAGCAGCTGAATGAACAATCATTTAATTTGCTGTGCGGCTCTAGCATATCACTGTGTGATCCCCCCACTCCCCTTGCTCTCCTGAGATCACATGTTCACTTTAATGCAAAATAGGTGAGTATCAGGGTTTCTGATGACTGGCCTTGGCGGGCAACAGTGAGCAGTAAGGCATCCTGATCTGATCTTACTTCCTTTTTAAAACGCATCTAATATGTTAATATGAAAGCATGTGCTATTTTAAAGCTTAACTTCAAGCAGCAACAATATACATACATTCACTTTCCAGGACATTACCATTCCTGGCTGCTAAAGAAAGTAGGAGTGGGGGATTTTACTGAAGATGTCTGGAGTCAGAGCCATCTAAGTATTCTGATAACATTGAGAAACATCAGTTGGTAAGTTAAGGGCTCTCAAACAGGAATGCAAATATGTTGTTCCCCTCATCAGTCCCTCTTTCAGATGTCCATCCCTGATGCTTGCCAAGGAGCTTTTCTGATACTAGGTTAAACCTTTTTTCAAGTACTTCTGCTAGCATGTGTGTGTAGGTGTGTGATGAGTGGGGCTTGGTTCTTGGTGCCCCATGTACTAAATTGTAAAATCAATAAAACAAAATGACCATACCTGGGCAGTGAGGACAGCAGGAGTCATGGGTACGAGTAGGAATTTGACACAAAAGTGGAGGACAGACTTCAGTTTCACAAAGCACTCTTCCACTGTGGCAGGTACACTGAGTGCAGGAATCAATATTCCAGGTCTCCCCCTCAACAAAATACTCTCCTCCTGGAGCATGACAAATAGATGGGTCGGTGAACTCTGGCTTTTTCCCAGTGGAGTCATCTGTAAGGGAAGATTGAAGCATTGTATAAATATTGCATCTGCCGCTTAAATAATCTAAAACACGTCATGCATGGCCGTATCTTAGTTGTTAAACTGGTGTCAAAGCGGATTTGTGTGCCAAATAAATGTGAAAATTTGATACTGAAAAAAAGGAAATACCATTCAAAGCAAATGTTTCATTGTAACTTAATATAAATAGGCCTCAAAGCAAAAACATTTTCCTATTGAAAGCAGTTCTAGCACTGCAACATTTACTGTACATAGTAATAGGTTGGAAGCGACAACGGGGTCTTTGTAGGTAATGGAACCATTAATAAATGCAGCTGAAATCAAAGTAATGAATTACAATAAAACTTGCAACATACAGCAACATTTTTCTTGATCCCATTACATATACTACATATATTTGGGCATCTTTAACGACAGATATATTGACCCTGTATAACTATACCTCTCTCTTTTCAGCACACATTGGTGTGACTTCTGGATCACTGAGTCACTGAGCCCCCTACCTAGAAAAGGTAAGAAAGCTAACTGCAAGTATAAAGGGAAGAGGGGTTTAGGGGCCAAGTGATACATTTACATTGCACCCTGGCAGCATGGGGACATCTTGATTTGGATGTTCTGCTACACACAGTGCTACACACTGCACCCACAGGAAGACCAATGCAAGGTAATAGCTACTTACCACTTCGAGTGTAGTTTACTGCCCACCGGTTCTGTTGGCAGGCTTACACATTAGTGTCACATAAATAGCAGCCACAGGAGAAAATGCAGAACAAGTAGATAGCAGCTGCCCGTGGTCGGGCTTTCCCATTTGTGCAGCACAGCAGAAGATGGTGGCTACTACAATGATCAAGGTGTCACCCATAACCCACTCTACAGCAACAGAACAGAAGTCTGACATCCATCTTATTTCTACATTTAGGCCCACTTTATGGGTTTGTAGGCTAGTAAAATTTACTGTAAACATAAACATACATTCAAATTTACATTTTTCAAATAAACTGAATGTTTTCATTGATCATTTACGCTAGGTTTCTAAAAGGTTACATACCAAAACATCCTTCAAAGGGGTGTTATTAACCCACAAAATAAACTTTTGCCCACAGCACACGGGTTAAACTCATATGAAAGAATTCAGGATTGCTGGATAGCAAAAAGAAATGTTGACAACATCCACATCACTTGTCTATTTCATTGTTCCACCTACAAAGGTTTCACTCTAGATAACTGTGTGGTTGGTTGCTCTATCTCATTCTACCTGAATGAGCAAACAGCATGTTATTGAATGTATTGACTTTTACCAATTGCAGGACTTTGTTAGCATCAGAGTTTATTGCTCTACGTGAACCCTTTACAGCATCTCACAAATGAAGAATGATTTCAGCCAAACCCTTCTGCATATCCATCCTTGTAAGTCTTCCGTGTTTCTTCTGTAATAACTGATGCATTGGGCTTTATGCTGCTCTGGATTAGCCGTAAAAATACAGCTGAAGAGTAAAATTGTGATATATACATGTACTGTTGTTCTGAGCAAATTTTTTCAACAATATTGCTCCAGTACAGAGTGATATAGGAGTCAAAACTTGAATTACACATGCTGTATTGCTTGCCTATTATATCAGTACATAGAAGTACTGAGCACTGCGTCACCAAAACTAGGCACAATGGCAGGGCTGTGCTGCTGTACACTGATGAAAAAGTAGATGCAGATTTTACAGTGAGCCAACATGCATCAATGAAAAAGAAAATCGACAAATGCTGTTTACACATATGCCACTGTAAACCTGCCCGACTTAGTGGTACCTCAGGACCTTCATGTACTTAACTCGATTACATTTGGGCGTACGTCTGATTTGAATCCCATCAAGATGCACAACTGACCCCTGATTAATTTATTTAACCCTTTAACTACCAGCCTACCTAGAGTTTTTGTCACCATCTTTTGCCAGACCATTTTTCAATATTTTGTGCTACAGATGTGCAACTGTAATTTTTGAAGGGATTTCCTGGGAAAATTATATATATTTTTTTCAGCATAGTCTGGGCTTTAACGTGAAATGTCTTGTTTGTCATTTGTTAAGTGTATTCTCAATATTGTTGGGTGAAATATGTGCAATTTTTTTTAAATCTGTTATTTACAATTTGTACTGCTTTTTTGTAATAAAAAAATGTACCGGCAAGTTTTTCAATGAAATCTTATTGCATGCAAAAGCCCCATTTTTCCTGGTTATAACGGTACCACATATGTATTAGTAGACACCCTTTCCTGCCCAAGAGACTCCAAGAAACTGAAACAGCGCTTTCTATTTTTAGATAAAATGCAAAACTCTTCAAAATAAGAAAAAATGGTGTGAGGTCCCCCCTACCCAGCCCGGGGACCAGCTATGGGGGCTTGTAGAACAGATCGCCGGGGCCAGCTTTTGTAGCCCCTGCCACCCTGCCAGCTACAAGCCCTAAAGCCTAATATCTCTGGGCTCTTCTTCCCCCCCCCGGGGTTTGGGGAGGCAGGTAATGGGGAGCCTGAGGTTAATAGCAAGTCACCCGCTAGCCGCAGGTGACTTGCCAGACCCAGAGCCTTGTGAACTGGTATAGGGGTCTTATGGATCCCTTACCACTTCACAAAGGGTTAACAGCAAAAAAACACACCACACATGACTTTTATAAAAAAAAAATATATATTTTTACTCACCTCCAATAATCAGCTTATCTGTCCCTAGCTGGGCTGATGACGGATGTGGGGATCGCTGGAGGGAGGTGGGGAAGGGGATTCCATGCCCCTCTCCTCCTCTGGCTGGCGATCATCGTATCTGAGAGCTGTCAGGCCGGGAGCCGGATGACGTCATCCACCTTGCCCCCAAATGGGCGGAGCTAGTTGTGAAGATGGCGGCATCCATGGAAAAAGCAGAGGGAGAGGGCCTGAAGCCGGAAGAGCTGGGGGGGGGGGTGATTGGAGGCCCCCCCGTTGAAGAGGAGACCCTGCGGGAATGATTGCGCATGGAGGTGAGTAAATGTCATTTTTACTTCTTTCTTTTTTTTTTACATGTAATGCCAGCGACTGCTGAAGCAGAGGGGCCCTATTCTGGGCACTCTCCTGCAGCTGGCAGCTGGAGGGGCCTGGGCGGAGGATCAAAGCCCCCCCACCCCAGGTGAAGAGGAGACCCGGTCGATTTGATAGAGGGATCAGTTGAGTGTTTTTTTCTTTTGGGCCGCTAGCAGGAGGGAAAGCCAGGTACGTAAAATTTGCGTAGCTGGCAGTTAACCACAGAAGAGGCAGCTACGTGAATTTTACGTAGCTGGCGTTAGAAGGGTTGAACAAAGGGTACAAAGTCATGCTCTTTTTAGGTGTGTGTGGCTTTGTGACCTGTGTCATGACAGGGGAAGTAATACCTGGCATGCAACTATGGTTACTATTAACCAGGGGCATACATAGGCTTCATAAGGCAGACTCGGGATGGTCCATAACAGTGACAGGGCAGAGTGTGGCTAACAGCTGCTTACAGCTGTTAGGTTCTCCGTCCCTCAAGTGACATCAACTCTCACATGACACTGATGTCACATAGAAGAGCCCCTAGGGCGAGCCCCTAGGGCGACAGAGAACTGAATTCAGCAACTTGGTTGCTGCCTTCAGTTCTCTATACCCTGACCGGCTCCCCTTTGTCCTGACATAGCCACTGCAGCACTCCAGGACACATTACAGCTGAGGATAAGAAACCAGCTTGGGGGGCTCAATAGCTAATATATTCAATAATTGGGGCCCTTCTTCCACAGGCCTGATGGCTACTGTCTTCCCTGCCTCTTTGGTATGTACACCAATGCTTTGTTACAATATAAGTGTAGGTCAAATCTTTAAAGTGAGATGCCATATTATTAAACTCATTCATTGTCTTTGCTCAGGGGAATAAAGGGCGTTGGGAACTGTATATTTAAGTGCAACTGCAAATTCAGACAAAATAAAAACATTTATATTGATGGAATTCAGATCAACCTATGGACCCGCTTTAATAAGATAGCAGTAAAGTGATCCCACAAACTGATTACTGAGACACCCCTACTGCATCTGACAGGGGGAGGCACCCTAATTAGCATGCACAGCCCTCCTGCAAGTTCCCCAGAGCACCAAAGTCAATGTTTTAATCAGTGGCGGTCTAAGGGCCTGGCAGCTTATCTCATTCACCCAGTGGACTGGTGCACAGTACCGTAATGTGCTATCCCCCCTGGGGAGCATGATTGGCCGCAGGTCCCGGAAGAGAAGCTAGGGCAGAGTGAGTACTGAGGTTCCAGGAACTGCTTTTAGGGGAGGGGGGCACCACCAATTAGGATACCTCCTAGTCAGAAGCCACATTGTGTTTTTTCGCAAACCCAGGTTGGGATCGCTTTAAGATGTATAGAATTAACTTAATTAACTACATTTCCAGTGTTGCCTTTATAGTCATTTTTTATAGTCTTTTCTTAGGTGAAATGTAACATAAGGCAAACATACTGCGGCACAGTTATTAGGGATTATACAAACTTAAAGGACAACTATCATTTGCCAAATGCTTTGGCACAGGCTTATTAGTAACATAGTAACATAGTAACATAGTATGTAAGGCTGAATAAAGACTTTAGTCCATCCAGTTCAGCCTGTTTAACTCCTTCCAGTGGTCTAGTAGCCATAGCCGGAAATGTTATTACATGCCAGGAAGGCATCAAGGCCACTTTTGAACATTTTTAATGTATCCCTCATTACTACCTCCTCTGGCAGCGAGTTCCATAGTCTCACTGCTCTTACAGAGAAGAATCCCCTCCTATGTCGGTGGAGAAAGCACCTTTCCTCTAACCTTAGTGGATGCCCCCGGGTTATGGTTACACTCCGGGGTATAAATAGATTGTGGGACAGATCCTTGTATTGACCCCGAATATATTTATACATAGTTATTAGATCACCCCTCAATCGTCTTTTTTCTAGACTAAATAAGCCTAACTTGGACAATCTTTCCGGGTACTCTAGCCCCCGCACTCCTTTTATTAACTTTGTTGCCCTTCTTTGAACGTGCTCCAGTTCTGATATGTCCTTTTTAAGCACAGGTGCCCAGAACTGTACACAGTATTCCATATGGGGTCTGACCAGTGACTTGTACAGGGGTAAAATGATGCTCTGGTCATGAGCACCCATGCCCCTCCTGATGCACCCCATGATCCTGTTTGCCTTGGCAGCAGCTGCCTGGCATTGATTACTACAGTTGAGCTTATTGTCAACTAAAACCCCTAGATCCTTTCCCATTGTTGTTTTACCAAGTGTTTCTTTATTTAGTGTGTAATCATGACACATATTTCTCCTTCCCATGTGCATAACCTTACATTTATCTGTGTTAAACTTCATTTGCCATTTAACTGCCCATGCTTCCAATTTATCTAAATCTGTTTGTAGTTGCCTGTTGTCCTCCTTTGTTTTAATTATTTAATTTATTATTGTGTTTATTTTCATTAAAGCGGACCTTCACTCTGAGAGTCTACCTTATGTTTCCCACACCCTGTACATACATATTGTCCACATTAAAAATCATCCTACTGCATGTTATGAGCCTTTAAACATCCAAGATGGCGGCTTATGGAAGCCGCCATCTTATCAGGCAGCCTGCCAACAGGAAGTGCCTCCTGACTGTGCTGCTCTGCATTCTGGGGCTGCTGACCTTTACCTGACCCCAGCTCTGTTCTGTCTGAGCAAAGCACAGCTATAACCCGCCCCCCTGTACCTTATCCCACTCTCCTCTCCTCAGTAAGTGTGATGCTTCTGAGTCAAGATGGCGGCGCCCGTATCCTAAATTCCTGAACAGAGTTGCAGCCCAGTGGGGGAAAGAATAATACGTTAGTGACTAAAAACGTAAAATATATTAATTTTAGATGCTGGGGAACCGTTTTTTAAGAGTTTGGGCTTTTCATTAAATCACGCTGAAGGTCTGGTTTAACTCTTCTAGTGCCAGCTACGTGACTCTCACGTAGCTGCTTCTCCCACCGTTAAGTGCCAGCTACGTGAGAGTCACGTAGCTGACTTTAGAGCCCCATAAAAAAAAAAGATACAGACTTACCTGACCCCTCATTTGAAAGTGCCAGCGATTCTGTACAAGAATAGTAGTAGTAGATTTTCGCCCCCGGGCTTCTGATCTTCAGGAGGGGGCCCGGAATAGGCCCCCCCCGCCGGCGCCGACATCTGAAAAAAAAAAAGCACCCCCTGGGCTTTCCACGCTTCGGGTGAGGGGCCAGAAACAGGCCCTCACCATCCTCTTTGGCCGACAATGGCCCGGCCCCTAACCCCGCCCCTAGCCACGCCCACTTGATGACGTCATCCCGCTCCTCGGGTTACCGGCACCCGGGCTCCGTTCTGTCAGTTGTCGGTAGCGATCGGAGCAGGGAGGGTGGCAGGCAGGGAGGCTCTGATCTCCCTGCCTCCCTCCCTCCCTGCTCTGATCACTACCGACAACTGTCATCTGCAGTGGCGTGGGACACTGCATGGGAGGTAAGTATAAGTGAAAGAAGAATAATAAAGAATTTTGTGTCTGTGTCTTTTTTTTTTACTTAACCCTTTGTGAGCTGATAAGGGGTCCATGAGACCCCTTATACCAGTTCACAAGGCTCTGGGTATGGCAGGTCACCTGCGGCAAGCGGGTGACTTGCCATAACCCCCAGCCCCCCATTACCTGCCTCTCCAATGGCCAGGGGGGGGTCAGAAGGGCCTGGGCCACGTGGCTATGTGGGTTAGTAGCCTGCAGGGCCAGGGGCCACCAACTCTGGCCCCTGCGCCCTGTTCTATAAGCCCCCATAGCTGGTCCGGGTCGGTAATGCTGGGTAAGGGGGACCCTACGTCATTTTTTGGGGGGATTTTAAGGGTTTTTAACCCTTAAAATTCCCCCCAAAAAATGAGGTCCCCCTCCCTGGGAGAGGGGACCCTACATCATTTTTTTTTTAAGTTAACCCCTTACAACTGTGCAATCTTATTGCATATGATTCAAGATATACCGCGCTATTATAACGTATCTATAAGCTTCCACGTGCAGATATTGGGGTCCTCCTCCCCAGTTATAGGTAAAAATAAATTCTATCAAAATTGCACAGAGCTAACAAATAAAGTCTTTAAAAACTTTTTGATAAATGGATGATCTTCAAGTCTTCAATATCACCCAGTGAACAATTATTCAAGTGCAGATCCACCACCTGTTAAAAGGGAGGCTTACCGGACCACGCAAGACAGATAGGCTTTCATACAATGCAGGATCTCATAACCACTCGTTGGCAAAGCTTATGTCAGTGGCTCTCCTGGGGTTAGATACACTTCCTCTGCTCTCCACATTTAAATAGCAATTGCCCGGATGAAGACTGTATCGCTCCAAAAGCTCTGACACCAATTATGAAACTTGCAGATTGCAGGGTGCAGTACTTTTGATCCTTCCTTGTTTCATCTGCCACTGGCTGAATCGTGGATGTGTTCCCAGTCATCCTGCTCATAGGGGCAGGATGACTGGGAACACATCCACGATTCAGCCAGTGGCAGATGAAACAAGGAAGGATCAAAAGTACTGCACCCTGCAATCTGCAAGTTTCATAATTGGTGTCAGAGCTTTTGGAGCGATACAGTCTTCATCCGGGCAATTGCTATTTAAATGTGGAGAGCAGAGGAAGTGTATCTAACCCCAGGAGAGCCACTGACATAAGCTTTGCCAACGAGTGGTTATGAGATCCTGCAGTGTATGAAAGCCTATCTGTCTTGCGTGGTCCGGTAAGCCTCCCTTTTAACAGGTGGTGGATCTGCACTTGAATAATTGTTCACTGGGTGATATTGAAGACTTGAAGATCATCCATTTATCAAAAAGTTTTTAAAGACTTTATTTGTTAGCTCTGTGCAATTTTGATAGAATTTAATCTTATTGCATAGTTGTATTCTATCTGAAATCTCCTAAACTGCTGTTTTAGTTTGGGGAGTTTCCTGGGCAGGAAATGGTGTCTACCAATACATATGTGGTACCGTTGTAACCGGGAGAAATAGGGCTTTCACACGCAATAATATTTTATTAACAAACTTACATTTTTTATTAGAAAAAAAACACTACAAATTGTAAAAAATCGTTTTGTTTTTTTTTTTGCACATATTTCACCCAAAAGTATTGAGAATACACTAAAAAAAGGCCAAACAAGACATTTCATGTTGAAGCCCAGACTCTGCTGAAAAAAACAATATATAATTTTCCTGGAAAATCCCTGGAAATCCCTTCAAAAATCCAGGTTGAACACGTGTAGCGCAAAAACGTGAAAAGTAGTCCGGCAACAGAGTGTGACAAAAAAATCTCGGTAACTCAAAGGGTTAATGACACTTCTCGGCCTTTCAGCTGATAAATATGTTACTTCTAGTGCAGGGGGAAGATTGTTACATTCAGATACATATGTAACAGAAACGAACAGCCAACTGTATCTAAATGTTTCTCCTGTGCTAGAAGTAAAGCCCATCGCCAGAGCAGTTGCCAAACGATACCTGTCCTTTAACTAATTTTGATCTCAACTTCTATTTTGGGTCTGTGTGCTCATGAACTAGCATTAGAAGACCAATATTGTTTAGAAAAAAAAATAATATAATGTGTAATCTAAATGCAAAACAAAATCAACACAAAATGATGTGAGAATAGATGGATGAATGAAATAGATTATTTATCCCATATTTTTGTTGCCAGACACTTTTATTATGCCTTGATTTGAGTCCTCTGGTTAGAGTACATCTCTGAAGACCTTCTAGCTACAAGTGAAATCATTGAAGAGTGCACAGAACAGAACATGACCAGAAATTCCTCACTACAAATGTAAAAAATTCATTTTACTGGGATTTTAGTACTGAGATTTTTGATGATGGGGTTCCATAGTGTTTTAGGAATAGGACCAAAGGATGAAGAATACTTCTAGCTACAGGGGAAACTGCTACAGGTTACAAAAAACTGTGCGGAAAGTGACTTGAAAGTCAGCTTTTTTTCTGTAGGCTAATGATGCTGAACAAAACAACCATATTTTATGTTCCTCCCATTGAGACGTATTGTAGATGTACATACCCTGTTTCCTCCGAAAATAAGACATATATTATATATTATTTTTTTTCTCCGAAAAAAGCGGTAGGATTTATTTTCAGGGGATGGCTTATTTTTTACATAAACAACAAATAGAGAGATAAACAGATAGATGGACAGAGGGCTGCATATAACAACCCTTAGTTCTACAGGTCAATTGCAACTGTTGTGTTGTCTTGTAGGAAACCTATGCATGGTTTAAAATGTGAGCATGTATAATGTGTTATTGTAGCCTAAGCCTAAGCATGAATGTTTTAAAAATACTATAAATAATATGTTAAATAAAGATTTTGCAAACTGGCTATGGTTTTGTCTAGATTTTGATTACTATAGTGCACGTTTTATCTGTATTGCACTGTTTTAATAAAATCTTTATTTTACTAGCTAGAGTATTTGTACATAGGGAAACTGTGTGTAGGCATGCTGCCATTCAAGAGCAGCCTCAAGGCATGAATTCGTGTTCTAAAGAGCAAAGGTGAGCAAGGATAACAGTGATTCATTTGAGGAAATGTTCATTCTTAGTACAGCCACAAAAACACATTTACATTTTTACATGGCACATAGTAGCATATTCTACTTTATTAAACAGGGACTTCACAATGTTACTGAGATATGCTAACATCTAAAAATGCCAATGTATTCCCAAAGTTCACCTGAATAATCAAAAGGAATGACTTATGACAGTGTTTCAGAACAACAAAGTGACATCTTTTACACTAGAATTTATATTAAAGTGGAGGTCCAGTCTTCTAAGTACCCCCCTCCCCTGGCACTAAGGCAAGGCGAGGGTTACAATATAAGAAAAGGCTTACCTCACTGTGAACTAGCACCACTCGCAGGTAATTCTGGTGCTGGGCACTGCCAATGTTTGGTCTGCTGCACAGAGAGGTGTCCTCTGACGTGTCCAGACTTGGGGATGCTCCTTGTGTATCTGTGCAGCCACCACTGGAAGCCAGTATTGGCGCGATATTGAGACAAGGTAAGCTGTTTTATACATTGTAGCATCCCACCCTGCCTCAGTGCTGGGGGAAAGTGGCAGGTGGGGGGTTAGGAGACTGGACTTTCACTTTATATGTTAAGGAAATCAATGTGTAATAGTTGACAGACATTGCATGATATGGCATGTACTAATATGAAGATCAGGGGCGTAGCTAGGGGCAGGAGGGGCACTTGCCCCGGGGCAGCAGGTCAGGGGGGTGCCAAAAGGGGGCCTGAGAACAAGTGGGGGGAGCCATTTTGAATCTTTGCAGGTGCCAGAAATCCTAGCTACACTTCTGATGAAGATGGTATTCTGCACCATACATTTATTTTTTTACCATGGGTGCAAATTGTTTGGGGCTGTAATTTTACCTGTTATCATACTTGTCGGTACCTAGTGCCTACATTTTAGCAAACCTAAACCCCATCTGTATTTTCACCACTAAGGCTTTACCCCCTATGCTTCCACTGCCACATTTCAGTGCTTTTGAGGCTCCATTGCTCACAGTTGAGAAGTCAAGGGGTCCAGCTGTAGGTCATGTGACCTACAGGATATTCACTGTGCTGTCACAATGGCAGGTCACGTGGGAAACAGGATGACACCAGGAGTATGATGGCGATCAATGGAGTTCCAAGAGCAGTTTGAAGGAAAGTTAATGTTGCCCTTTAAGTCTATATTGGTGCAAGAATTTACACTATATATATATATATATATATAACAAAAGGTTTTAGGCTTAGCACCACACCAAAGTAGAATCTTCTCGTACTGATAAACAAGGGGGGGGGGACTCCTGTTACAGAATAGAGAATCTGATACTGCATTCACCATCTAGCTGTATGGGGCCAATTTATTTCTGAAACCAGCCCCGCTTGCCATAAAGCCAAAACCTAAAAAATTCCAAACACTAGCTTTTTTTTGTATCTCCTCAATACCTAATGTTATTTTTAATTAGCTGCCTGTTTTGGGGCAGTTTCAATTATTTCTGAATTCCAGCATAGCACCTAGAACATCCTTCTGTTGTTCCAGCCTGCAGCATCTGTGTGAGCTAACCATCAGCATTTGGTTCTTGGGTAGGAAACAGCATGGGGTGCTTGCAGCACAATAGTGGTATAATAACAGCTTATTAATAATAATTAGGTCAAGCATTTATGTTGCTCATTTTATTATGTGGCTACAGATGGTCTCATTTATCTCTGTTAGGACAGGTGGCTGAGGGCACAGTCAGATGGCAATTTGCAGAGGCGCTCCTTGCATAAAGTACGCAATAATGGGACAGGCCTCTTGTAAAAATACTGAAATGTGACAACCTTTGTGTGCTCCATTTGATTTATAAACTGTTATTATAAAAAAAAAAGGTGCCTACTTGACATATAATCTAAAAGCGGCATTCGCAGAAAGTTATTTTCTGCAGCTATTCAGAATAAGATGACAGCAGAATTGCTTGGTGATTCAGGCTTGAAAAACAGCACTTTCCCAATCTGTGACCTTGGAGTCCGGAAAAGCTGTTGCTTCTTACGCATTTCATTGGCATTGATTAATAGCACCTCTTGTTTCACTATCTGCAGTGCTGCAGCTACCTCTGAAGACAATCATTATTAACAGAGCAAGTGGAGATTGTATTAGTGAATGTAATGTAAAAGAGGCTAAATCCTCTTTGTTTTGTTGGCTTTAAGGATTCAGGCAGGATCTCCAAGGAATCAGAGTACTCACTGACATGGCTGATAGTAGTAGCAGTAATCAGTCAGTTGTTCTCATGCTTGTGCTTTCTTCGCAAAGTTCAACTGGATCTTAGCTGATCGCAAAGATAAATACAGCCACAGAACCCGTTGGCCCCTTTGTCTGCTTTACCCTGCTAATGTTGTGACATTAAAGGGTCATCAGCAGTGAGCTGAACAAAATTTAAATTGTCTGATATAAGGCCAATGTCAGCATAATAAAAAATGTATTGGGCTAATACATTGCTCAGCCATCTAGAAAGGCTTGCTGGGGTTTGCAGAAGGTGGAAAAGTCCAGACATGGCCTTTCGACTTATCAAAATGTACCAAAATGTGATGAAAATACACAATGATGGAGGCATAATGTAGTAAGAAGAGTGCCACTAGGAGATTGATTTTAACTCTCTGTGCAGCCACAGACACACTAAAATTGGGACCACAACAGTATCACTGGCAGAGAAAACCACCTTTAGGTCCTGATAAAACTAATTTCTTTAAAGAGGAACATTGCAAGTATTGGGGAGTTTATAAAAACTGCTCAAACCTGGCTTGCTCGCCCCCCCCCCCCCCCCCTTCGGGTTTAATATATCACAAATTTAAAAACATACCTGTCTGGTTGCATTGGGTGCCAGCATCCCTCGGTCCCACGCCGCCTCCATCGGGCAGCGCCATCTTAGCGTCGTGTCATGCTCTGCACCGCGCCCTCAGACTTCATGCATGCGCAGTGTAACTACATAGGCTGCAATGACACTCGGCACAAATCCCGCAAGATTTGAACAGCAACACGGGACATTTGAAGAGGGACGGCAAAGAGTGAGTACGGCTCACAGCCTTCACTGAGAGACGACGGGGGGGAGGGGGTACAGAGGGGCCAAGAATGCTGCCAGATGTCGCCGTTTTAGATAGTGTTGACATCCAAAAGGCAGTGAGGGAGGGATGTTTAGAGAGGAGTATCAGAAAAGGTCTGATGTTCCTCTTTGAAATGAACTTCCTGTTCAAATAGGAAGCAAGGCCTGATCTCCCCAATAGAGCAGGTAATGCTTACTATTGAGACCTGATAGCCCAAAGCCAATAAAAAACTTTTTACTGTCTGTGACCCTGTTGGGGAGATCTAGCCCTGGTTAGCTTTCCCCATTAGGATCACAAACAGTAAAACAGTTTGCCTACCTCTAATAGCATTTCACAAGTGGACAAATACAGCACATCATATAGTGTCCCCCCTGCTGCCAGATATGTGCCTTTACCAACTAATAAAAAAATAACAATTAGTTCATAAGTGAAAATCCTTTACTGCACATTTCTGTCCGGAAGAATATATGAACCGTTTAAGTGTCATTTAATTGACTTTCTATTTTCATTTTCAATGACAACTTTTCACAGATATAGATACGCCTTAACCACAGCAGCTAGCTATAGAATTTGAGGTCTACAACAGTGTCCTTCCCATTTAAACAGCTCTCAACATAAAAGCAAGACTGGTTACTAAAAAATACGTAAGTAATTCCTAGAACTGTACAGTAACATCTTGCCCCAACGATCCTCTTATGTAGGTGGCAATTTTAGTGTGTACTGTATAGAAGCATTATCACTTATTCATTTTCTGTAAGTAAACCTGTGATAGCATCAAAGGTGATCAGCTAATCCCCTTCATTGAAACTGAATATGTGTCAAACCACCACCTCAAGCCACATTTTAATACCAGTACTCCCTTGCTATTAAAGTGGAGCAACACCAATGTGTGCCAGCGGCTAATCGCGGTGCTGGATTCTTAGCAAGAATGGAGGCTAAAGATAAGAATTATGAGCATTTTATCCATACTATGCAGATAATATTCATGTATATGCATCCCTGTCTGAGCTGCCAAATTGTATGGTGAAGAATCCATATTTACTAAAGTGTGAAGTGCAACGCATATGAGTACTCCTGCCAAGGAACCTGGACAAAGGAGAACAAAGTGTATGGAATGGTATTAATATGATAAAATGAATTATTTATTGTAAGTTTCAGTTGCACAGCCCCATAATGCTTCTGTCATGAGTCAGGAGACATAAGGACGTGAAAACACAATACTGAAAATACAGTGGTTTGAAACCTGTCCAGCATGGGCTAGCAGTCCTGTAAGCCAATTATAAAGACTTGTTATATCCATGACTTGTTAGCCATGACAACACCCCCCCCCCCCCCGTCTGGCCTTGATGATATCAGCCATATGAATTAAGAACATACACATGTTCGCATGTTCACATGGCACTAATTTGCACCAAGCTTTTCCAATCCCCTGATGCCCAGGAGTAGGTGTGGGCAATTGAAAGAGGCATTAGTGATTTTACTGTCTCCTAAGGGTATGCAGGTGAGTTTCAATGCCACATTTTAAGGGACTGCAAATACTTAAAATAAATACGGCTTCTTTCACATTTTTACTTAAGGTATACAGAACTCTCCCTTACCTGTACCTACATTCCACTGTAAATAAATTGTCAGGGACCAGGAGTGTCCTGACATTTAGGTTCTGCTGTGCTGTCCCTAGAGCAATCCACATCACAAAGCAGTGTACCCTAGATAAAGTGTATTACACTGAGCTTTGTCTATGGTGCCTTAAACTGCATGCAGCTCACAAAGGGGAACATGCCGATTCTTGTAGTAACGACTTTTCCCATACTTGAGTTGCGTATGTGTAAAGCATATATGTCACTAAACTGTACACAAGTATAAGGAAAGATTTTCAGAGATGCATACAGATAAAAAGAATTTTGGATTAAAAAAACTGGGCTCAGCACTTGTAATATGAGGTTTCTTGGTGTGCAATAGCATCAGAGGAAAAGTAGTTTAACAAATACTATTTTCGTCTTTTGTGCTCACAAGATTGCGTCAGTCTGGCAGCGGTCAGAACAGTTTGATACATGTTTAGTAACTCAAGCTTAAAGATTTATTCAAAACATGGTACTACAGTATAAAAGCCACTATGAAAGACAGCAAACAACCATCTTACAAAACACAGTTTGTGTTGCTTGATCAGGAAGTGGAAAACAGGTAATGTGTCAGGACTGGTTTGTTCGTCAGCCCTCTTGAAATTAGAGAAAAAAAAGAAAATAGAGTTAGCAATGTCTAAAGAGTATGTCATGGAGAAGAGGGCCAGTATAGATTTTAATTATAGCATTAAAGCTAGAGAGGTTTGAACATTGGAGGTTTAGGCACATAGGATTGAGTAATCAATATGCCACACAAGAGGTCGAACTCTGGCACTGTTTACCAGAAGCTTTCCCCATCAGTCTTTTTCCTCATGTCCTGTTTCATCAAAAAATCAAAGCTTTGTTATTAATATTTTATCATTGGACTTTATTAGCCAGTGGGATTTCATAACCTTTAGCCTGCATGCAATGTTTGCCCAGGTTGGAGGAAGAAATCTAACACGTTCTGCAAAGCTTGCATTTTTAATGTATTGAGCCAGTACTTCCTATTATAGTGGCTCTGTTTGCTTTGTTGCACATTGAACCCAATAATTCAGCTACTTTACTAAATAACATCCCTGACTGGAGAAAAAAACTATGAAATTTAAAATGATTTTTCCAGGGATTCTCCGGTACTTAAAAGTTTTAGCTTAATAGTGCCCAAGAATGCCATGAAACACCAAAGTCCATGTTTGGGTTGCTAAAAGTCCTCCTACTCCAGCTGCTAAAAGCTTTCCAGGTGCTGAGAATCGATCCAATGGCATGTTTGTGTGCCCCCTCCTAGGCAGTGTTGCAAGCAAATAGGTGGACGAGCTTGTTAAGATTTCCCATATGTGGGACCTGATCTTGCGAAAAACAAAACATTTTTGGAGGAAATGTATGTGACTCCAAACAAGAAGTTCTTTCCACCCTTCACTCCAGCTGTCAAGGCACCAGCATGTCCGGCAATCATATGTACATGCAGACATGTTCCCAGGGGTGGGCTGGGGTTAAAAAACGTCCCGGGACTTTTCTGGTCACATTAGCCCTTCTGCAGTGTGTCCGGCCCGGTTTTCACGTCCCCCATAACAGGAAGTGCAGAACGCCACCCATGACAGGCTGAGTGGCAGAATCCCCAATAACATGCTGAGTGGCAGAACCCCCCCCCCCCAATAACATGCTGTGTGGCAAAATCCTCCATAGCATGCTGAGTGGCAGAATTCCTCCATAACATGCTGAGTGGCAGAATCCCCCCATAACAAGCTGAGTGGCAGAATCCCCCCATAACATGCTGAGTGGGAGTCTCATGCCAATGCTGTACACCATCCGGACGTCATAGGAAGGCAGCCATCTCTCCTGAAATGTCCGACTGCATGCTAATTTAATGGCGGCTCCGGCTTCTAGTCTTGGGCCAGGTGAATGGGGGCTGTTGTGGCCGGCCAGATACTCTGGGTGGCCCACAGTGGCTCCCATTGATCCGGCCCCCCGCAAGAAGCCGGAGCCAGGCAGTGTAGGGGATGTGGCCGCCTATAATAATGCTCATTGTGAGCTTAGATTTGCACCCCAGAGCCTATTTTCATATCCATCAAGTCTTATGCTTTTCATACACAGACTGGGTAAATCACACACACACACAAGTAGTCATCTCTAAAGTTAATGGATAAGAGATAAGGCTATCTGGTCTAGTCTATGTTGCCTGTGTATTGAGTGAAGATAAAACGTGAAACATAAGTATCTGGCTGCTTTGCCAATCCTTCTGCCTACTTGCCCTCAAACCCAGCCTTTAAGGAAGGTCTTTATTTAGGATGAGACCTACTTTATCAGTGATAGTGACAACATGAGGGAGAGAATAATGTTTTTAAATAAATTATAATCAATTTAGATCTACCAGAAGTGATGTATTTACCTGGGCAGGTTGGACAACATTGCCCTGGAAGTATAGTGGGGTTGACACAACCAGGGACAGGGCATGTTATCAATGCACACATCTCTCGACCATTGTGGCAATAGCACTCACGGCATCCATCATGCCAGCTCTCTTCATTCTCGTGTCGCCTCCCATCCATCGATAGGCAGGTGCCTGTTAAGACTGGAGGTACCAGAGACGCTGCTGCTTCTGCAAAAGACACAATTATGAGCTGTATTAGCATGTATCAGTCATCCAAATTTAACACAATTACAGATAAATGCATGAAAAATCAGTCTGTTCATATTATGCTTTCTATTGCTTAAGTGTTTTCGTCCTCTATCAGACATAAAAACTAGAGAAGCTCCCTTTTTAGCTGAAAATGGCCAGCTCACGTACGGTTACTCCAAAGTCATCAATGTGGACTGTACACTACAGAACTAGCATATGGAGAGTGCTCATTATTAGTCCACTTGTTAAATTGTTCTATTTCTTCATTATCTTATGGGGGGAAGTCGGGTAATACAGTAGTTCAATATATTAAAGGGACAAAGGGGCACTTTAGTCTCCCCCAGGGCTGACTCAGTAAAGGCAGTAGAAGATTTAAAAAAAATCATTAGTCTTTGAACTCTCCCTCCTATATGTCCCCTCTTCCCTCAATATACCTGATTTCACAGCCTCTCTGCTGCTGAGGATAGCCTGAGCTACTTGAGGGGGGAACAATATATTGGGAACTTCATAAAAAGTCATGAAACAAAGTGGAGGATGTCAGGGACTGGAGATATGAGGCAGGATCTCAGGGAGTAGAGGCATGAGAGAGAATGACAGGGACTGGGCACGTTGGGGAAGATGATACTGGAAATATGGGGAGGAAGGACAGTGGGGACAGAATACAGTCAGACAGGAGAAGAAATATTCACAAATTGTTAGTGAAAAAAAGAGTATAGGCACTGAGTAATAAAAGTAGCCATGGAGGCCTGAGAACTGCAATTCTAGTGAGACCTAGCTAGGCATTATGTACACAACTACAATGGTGTAAAAGAAGTGTCTTCTTAGAACAGAACTGATCTAAATACCCTTTTTGACCAATGAAAAAGCAGTGGGCAAAGCCTTGCAAGTAATAATGCTGCAAACAGATGGGGCTGAAACTGGGCATCTTTAGTAATGCATGTTGGGAATATAAGAAGGGCTACAAAGACAAACTTGACAGAAATGCATTTTGTAAATATGTCTTTTGTATATTCAGACTGCCAAAATTCCATTTTGTAATGATGTATTGGATTTGAATAATCAACTGATTGCAAATATTGCTGGAATGCATAATAAGTGATCAATTATAGATCGCATAATAAGATCCTGTATTGCCCTTATGGACCAGCTTAATTGTTCCTCTCACTCATAACCAGCATTGGTAAAATTGGATGTGTTGCTATGCTATACACATGTGCATTATCTAATTAATATCAGTCATTGTTCTTTGTTCATTAATGTCACATCTTCCAAACAAATGAATAAGATAAATGTTGTTTTCATTCGCAGAATAGCTGTTTTGCTTCCTCACCAAGCAAATCTTCTAAAATTAATGAATTCAGCTAATGAACCGCTAATAAATGATTGTAAGTACATTTTTACAGAATTCCTTTGCTGGTTTTTGATTTAGGCAGCAGCAGGTGGATGACTGTGTTCGGTTGAATGTCTTTAAAGACCTCCAGAGAATGAAATAGCAATTTATATTAGGATATTTTACAGTTACCCAAGACATCTATTGCGTTGCCAAACTGACTATAAAGGATGGTTATATTGATCTGGGATGGTCTAAGCTGTACCACTGAAAAAGAAAATATCTCCAGATGCCAAATTGAAAACTCGCACTGAGGGCTGCACATATGATTTTTACTTATGTAAACTACACAAACTGCAAGCTAAACATTTAGCACAAGGCTAAATCTGCTTTGCAAAATATGATCAACATGTGTAGTGTTAAATCTAACCTTTTCTAGATTCTACTGCAGCCTGGGTAATTGTCAGTGCTGCTTAGTGAATGGTCTTCTGGGCATCACAAGTTCAGGAAGACTTTAGCTGAGTACATTTATACCATCTTGCTACTAAAACACTTTCTTACAAGTAAGCAAGTGGTGGGCCTACACCCACTATGGGTCCCTCAGCCCCTAGGCACTCCAACTAAGGAGGCTGTTTGCTTGAAATACCTAGAAATGTTACGCCTTAGAGGTGCTAGATGCAGCAGGGTGAGGAAATCAGGATGCCTGAGTTGTGTGTGTGGGGGGGGGGGGGGAGAGTAGCAACTGGCATCTGAGCTTCTATAACATAGTGACTGTTCAAGTTAAGATCATAAGGTCATAAGAGTCAGCCTGATGGCTAAGTAGTATTAGGCCCCTTTCACACCTAGCCGTTTGTGTTTGAGAAGTCCTGCATGCTGAGTTTCCGAACCAAGGCAGATCTATAGAAGTCTATGGCAACGCAAAACAAACGCAAGCAAAGCGCAATGCAACGCAACACAAAAGCGCAGCGGTGTGAAGGCTCCTTAGGCCACATTCACACTATGCAGTTGCAGATCAGGTGCCTTTTGCATTTTCAAATTGAACCCTGTTGTTCTGCAGTTATGTAGACTAGACCCAGAAAACATAGGAATTTGCAGTTCGGTTGGAACGCAGAAAGCAGAACTTTTTTGGCTACATGGTTGGTAACGTGTCTTCAATAAAAACTTAAATAAAATGTATGACTACACATATGACTTGGCATATAGTGTAGGTGCAGCCTGCTAATGACAATATTCTTGGCTGCTCAGACTGCTGAACCTGACATCTTATTATAATATACGCATGTAGATTTCCACCTGCCAGTGGTGAAAGTAGGTTGTACAGTTGAAAACTATCAATGGTAAGATAGGACAGATAGATAGTGGCGTCACAAATGGCATCACAGCGAGACCAAACTTTCTGGTCCTGAAGTTTGTCTATAGACTGACCATGCTGCCTCTTGGACACTCAAACCAGTACTTTCTGCAGGCCTTAACATCGCAAGGGGACCTCACATCTTTGGCCACTGCTGGACGGCCTTTGGAGCTACCACTCCAGGGATGCTGCTGTATTAAACACCGTGAAAGGGTAAAAATGTCAACATTCTAAAAAAAAGTCAAATCTGTCCTGCAAATTTTAACAGAGCTTATTCGTTTATGAGGGGTATCCTGAGTTGCATTACCCCTAGGACAAGCTTTCACCTGGCACTAAAAGGCCCGGATTATAAGGGTTTTTGTCTTCTTTGAGTGTTAAAGCAGAACAAACCCCCCCCAAAACAACAACTATTTTATTTTATTTCTGTTATAGTAAGTTTAATTTTTGTTGTCTCCAGGTATGCAATTTGTGTGCCATTGGTTTCTGGATACCATTGCCCCCCCCCCCCCCCCCTCTCAATCTCATGATGGGAGCCAGGGGAGTTGATACACAGCTTTTTTTTAATTAGCCTTCCACTGGCTGAAGGATGGTGTGCAGAGAGTTGCAGTTAATGATTCATACCGGCTGTAAGCAGTGTACCCCAGGATTCAGCGCTGGGCCCACTATTATTCATCTTGTTTATAAATGACATAAAAGATGGAATTAAATGCAGATGACACAAAGATATGGTAGCACAGTGCACAAGCTTCAAGCTGACTTAGACAGTTTGAGTGTCTCGATATCCACTTGGCAAATGAAGTCCAATGTGGAGAAATATGAAGTCATGCATTTGGGGTCTAATAACCTGAAGGCCACATATGTCCTCGGGGGAGTAAAACTGAGAGAACCACTTGTTGAGAAGGATCTGGGAGTACTGGTAGATCACAGGCTAAATCAAGTAGCTGCTTCCAAGGCCACCAAGATATTGGGGGTTATTTAAGAAAGGATAGCGTCAGGTAGCGCCTGGTTAATGAGAGGTAGCGACAGATAGCGACTGGTGAACGCCGGACACGGCACACAGTTACACATTTATCAAGCAGAATCTGTTTAGCGACTGGGATAGCGCCATGTAGCGTCTGATTCATCATTTTCAAAGCCACTGCGAACAGCGCCAGCGTTCAGCCTTGCACAGCGCCAGGTATGACCTCTCGCTACCTGACGCTCTCCAATACATTTCAATGGACGAACCTTTTCTTCTCTTTAAACGGGTTTTTTTTTTTCCCCCAAAAATCACATATAATTCTGTGACCTCTTCTGGCACTGAAATAGCAGTTTTTTCACATTTTTTTAATATTTCTTCAGAAATGACATTACAGATCTGCCATTAAAGTGTTCATGTTACAATGTTGCTACAATGTAATTCCATATGTTTTCGCTTTGTTACTAGTTGATAGATGCTTGAAAACAGACTTTAATCACACCGCCTCCTGCGCTCTGGGCTTCAAACAAGTATTTTTCAGCGCCAGAGATTTGTGAGGCTGTTTTTTTCCTGAATATGGTGTGAGTCGGTCGCTATGAGCAGTCGCTAACATGCGCTCCCATACAGCGCTGTACTGGTCAAATAGCGACTCCTCACAATGCATTCACCATTACTGAACAGCGACTGAGTCGCTATAAAGTAGCGACTCATGGCTGAGCACAGTGACTGAAAATGCTTGCTACAGACGCTCATCTGTCGCTACCTGCCGCTAATGATGAATCAGCCTCCCCATCATGCATTAAAAGAGGCGTGGAATTACGGGATAGGGATGTATGTTTTGCCTCTTTAAAAGGCACTGGTGTGCCCTCACCTGGAGAGCCACCAAACTAATAAGAGGAATGAAGGATCTTAGTTATGACCGAAGATTACGAGAATTATCTGTTTAGTCTTGAGAGGAGACGACTGAGGGGATACATGATTAACTTGTATAAATATGTAAATATGTATGGGTCAATGGTGTATTTGACTGACCAGAATTCTGTTTCATAACTGAGACATTTTTTTCAACTGTATTATATTTAACTGTAACTGTATTATATTACAACTATCATTTGAAAACTCTGAAAATGTTATATTATAGACCTAGTAAAATAAACATTCACCAAATATAACAAATATTTTCTTCTGTACTTTTTTGCCACTTAAAGAAACTTGCTGAGTCAGCAGAAATCACTATAAATGGTATGACTGTGATGTGTGTGTCTGATACAGCACTGTGCATGAAATCATTGTGAGCAGACACATAATGCACACATCCCTCCTGTCATGCATGCTGCATCTTTAGACACAAACATCGCAATCGCTCCCCCATCATAAGTGCCATAAGTGCATAACATTTATAGTGATTTCTGGAGACTTGGCAAGTTTCATGACATTCAAGTGGGAAAAATATACAGAAGAAAAGATTTTTTTTTAACATAAAGTATATTGGTGAAATTAGAGATTTCAAACAATGTATGTTTCTTAGTCCCTGGCTGAGCTACGGCAGCCTCTGTTACCTTGCTTCCTGGACTGTATTTGCTTTAGCAGCAAATTAAACAAAATTAGACTCTGAGCTATCATTCTTTTTAATAAAAATAATCTTTCAGCCACTAAGATAATTGACTCCACAAAAAATCAATAACTAACTAATTCTTTGTAATGGACAATAGCACACAGTAATTAATTGATCCCCTATCATTTATAAAATTCATTTTATCCTCTATATAAAACATATTTATTAATAAATCTAGTGCGATTGATATCAATATGGTCTAAAATCTGGGCAGCCTCCGTGAAATGAGAACGTTACTAGATGAAGCCTGACTGGAAACAATCAAAGGGGAATTTGGCTGTCTGTTATCATTAAGTAGAAGGTTATCAATATTCATACATATTTTATAGTTGCTTTTAACCCTTTAAGCGCCAAGCCCGTAGGTACTACAGGGTTGCTTCTCAGTCCGTTAAGTGCCAAGCCCGTAGTACCTATGGCTGGCTTCCCCCCCTGCTAGTTCAAAAAATAATGTAAAAAAACACTCACCTGACCCCTCTTTCGAACAGGCTGGGTCTTTTCTTCACCCTGGGGGTATCCGATTATCGCCATGGCTCTTCTGTTTTCAGGAGGGGGCAAAAAAAATCGGCAGCCGCTGGTGCTAAGTGTATAAAAAAATACATTTACTCATCTCCGTGCCCGATCTCCTCTTCACCGGGGGAGGGGGGCGCCAATCACCCCCTGGGCTCTTCCGTGGTGAGGAGGGGGCTCAAAACATGCCCACTCCAGCATGTTAGCCCCGCCCCTTGTGCTAGCCCCACCCCTTGTGGGTGTCATCCCGCCTCCGGGCTCCGGACAGGAGGCAGGTTGGAGAGCTAGGGGGCTGTGGTCCCTGCCTCCCCAACTCCCTCCCGTGATCAACCCCGGCAGCTGTCAGCTGATCGCTGGGGGGACAGGATCACCATGGGACACAGGATTGGAGGTGAGTGTCAAAAAAAGAATAATAAAAGTATTTTTTTCTCTGTGTCTGTGTCTTTTTTTTACACTTAACCCTTTGTGAACTGGTAAGGGGTCCATGAGACACCTATAGCAGTTCACAAGGCTGGGGGCTGGCAAGTCACCTGTGGATAGTGGGTGACTTGGCATTAACCCCTGGACCCCCCATTACCTGCCTCCTCAAAGCCCAGGGGGGGGGCAGAAGAGCCCTGGGATATGGCGTTTTGGGGCTTGTAGCCTGAAGGGCGGGGGGCCACCAAAGCTGGCCCCTGCACCCTATTGTACAAGCCCCATAGCTGGTCCCTGGGCTGGTTACGCTGGGTAGGGGGAACCTAATGCCATTTTTTTTTTATTTTTATTTTTGGGTCAGAAGCCAAAGTGATTAGCGTGGGACACAGTGCTCTGAGATGGATGGGAGGTAAGTGTTAAAAATAATAATAATAATAAAATACTTTTTTCTGTGTCGCTCTCTCCCCAAAGCCCAGGGGGCAGAAGGGTCCAGGCCATTTGGCTGTGTGGGCTTGTAGCTAGCAGGGCGGGGCGGCACCAAAGCTGGCCCCTGCACCCTGTTCCTACAAGCCCTGAATAGTTGGTCCTGGGCTGGTTGTGCTGGTTAGTGGGAATCCCATGTCATTTTTTGTTGATTTTTAAGCCTTAAAATTCCCAAAAAAATGTCAGGGGGACCCTACACCATTGTGTTTTGGTTTAACCCTTTATAGTGTGGATAGTAGTTGTATTTTATTTGTAAATGTTATAAAGTGCTTTTTTTCAGTTTAGGGGTCTCCTGGGCAAGATTGGGGGGCTACCGATACATATGTGGTACAGAGGAAATTGGGCTTTCATATGCAATATGGTTTTCTCTAACAAATTAAATGTTTTATTTAAAATAAAGGAAAACATTTTCTAAAAAAGATTTTTTTCTTTATTTTTGTTTTTTAATTCCCCCAAAAAAATGTTATACATTTTTTTTAAATTAAAAAAAAAATGTGAAAAATCAAAAACAAGACATTTCATGTTAAAGCTTACACTCTGCTGCAAACAATAATATATATTTTTTTCCTGGAAATTCCTGCAAAAACCGCAAACATAGCGCAATATGGTGAAAAATTACCTGTCAACAGAGGGTGACACAATTTCAAGTAGGCTGGCAATTAAAAGGGTTAAAAGTACCTATGCATTTTGGGTATTGTTCTGCTCGGAGGACCTTGCGCTTTCAGATTAAGTCATTGTTTCTTCTTGTTTGCATATTGATGTTTTAAGAAAATGTGTTTTTTTTGTCTGCCTTTTTATAATTTTTTTAAGGAAACCCTGTGCAACCTAAGAATTCTTTGAGGGATTACTTCTAAAACGATGAACCCACCACAACAAACTGGGTACGCTTAGAAAGCTTAACACATTCAGAGAATATATGGTTTGTGGGGGGTATTCCAAATGTAAAGGGTTGTTTTGGTAGAAAAAGCAAAAGGTATGCAGTTTGTCTGCAGAGCTGAAATTTTCAAGTGAAATTACCATTACGTGCATGCTTTAATTTGGGGTGTTTGACAACTCTTCCCTTGAAAAGCTATGCATGTTGGGTATTGTGCTGTTTGGGGGACCTTGCTTTTTCAGACTGAACTTGTTTTTTCTTGTTTGCATATTGTTTTTTAGGGAAATGTGAGTTTGATTCTGCTTTTTTATTCTTTTTTAGTGAAACTCAGTGCAACCAAAGAATTCATTGAGGGATTACTTCCAGAAAACTGCACCCATATCAACAAGCCTGGTACACCTAGAAAGCTTGAGGTGTGTACTTCCAGAGAATATATAGTTTGTTGGGTGTATTTCAAATGTAAAGGGTTGTTTTTCTTGAAAAAACTGCAAGGTGCGCATAGTGCCTAGCATAATTGTATTTTATATGAAAATTTCCTAAAGCGCTGTTTCAGTTTAGGGGAGTTTTCTGAGCAGGAAAGGGTGTCTTCCAATACATATGTGGTACCGCTGTAATCGGGAGAATTTGGGATTTCACACGCGATAATATTTTATTGACAAACTTACTTTTTATTACAAAAAACACTACAAATTGTAAGTAAATAGATTTTTTGAAACATATTTCACCCCAAAATATTGAGAATACATTTCAAAAATGACAAACAAGACATTTAATGTTAAAGCCTGGACTCAAAGCTAAAAAAAATATATAGAATTTTCCTGGGAAATCCCTGGAAATCCCTTCAAAAATCACAGTTGAACATGTGGAGCACAAAATTGTAAAAAATGGTCTGGCAACAAAGGGTGACATCATCTCCAGGTAGGCTGGCCCTTAAAGGGTTAAAAGAAATATTTATGTTTTATAAATAATCTATCTATCTATATATTATGGGGGAAAGGGGAGGTGTCTATATATGTATAAATCTTAATTTAAACTACACATATAGAGCACCTCTGCATTGCTGCACACTGTAGTTTTTGCTGAGAAAATAATAATGCATAGTTTGGTATGGCTATAATTGGGTCACTTCACTAATGGATGTATGAATAATGGTTTATACAGGTAAGTTGTAAGGGTTACTTAATGACCAAGCTACTGTACATGGCCTATAGGTGCTAGTGATCAATGACCTGCCTTGGAACAAGTGAAAGTCAATGAGCCGTGCTACTCCGGCTATCGCTAATTGAGTGATCATGCATTTAGCAGCATACAAAAGAACACTGCTTGTACAAAGTACCATCACTTACAATTTAAACACCTTTTTTAGTATAACTGAAAAGGTGATTATTCTCGCGTGATCTGCATTGATCTAAAGGATTTGAGCTCTATCGCAAAAAATGTTCTTCTAAGAAAAAATATGCATAAATATGCTAGCTTGCAGGAGGAAGGGTTATTTATACACCATGCCTAAAAAGAAATACAGAAAGCTTTTTTCCTTTTAATTGTAGAAAGAATCACAGATGACAGGTTTGTGAATGTACCATTCTGCTTTCACAGGGAAAGACTGCTACGCTCTACATGCCTTTCTCCTGTTATTACAGTCACGCTTGTTCTGATGTGTGCAGATGCTTTTCCCCATCCTACAATGCCACTGACAATTTGAAATTAGAGTTAAAGTTAGAGTAAAAGTAGTATGTTCAAATACCTGCCACCCTGACATTATTCTGTGGTAAAGGATAACAACAAGCTGGGCAGGAATTTTTTAATGGAAATTTGTAATACAGAATGATTTTCACGATCAAGTTCCCTTAAGTGACAATTTTGTCCACTGAGTGCAGTACAGCTCTTAATGGGCCAAACTTAATCTGGAGACAAAAAAAAAAACAATAATAACATCAACCTACAATTTGTCTTTGCCTTCTCCTAAAATCCTCTTCTTTAAAACAGAATGTCAGTATTCAGGAGAAGTGTGATTTTCATACCTACATATAAAAGTGGAACCATGGCCTAGACCAGGGGTATCAAACTCATTTTTATCATTATGGTTGCCTTCAAAGGGCAGTATATTAACAAACCTAAAACAAAATGGAAGCTCAACCATTCAAATGTATGGTTACAGAGACAGAAATATTTCCGTCAGACACAGAGCTGTTTTGCCCAGGAACAATGCAGGTGCATAATTATTTTCCCCTGGACAACCACTGACTTTTTTTGCCCAGGGCAGACACAAATGCTGAATTATATCACACAGGACAGCCCTATGGTCACAGGGCAATAACTAGCAAAACCCCACTGAAGCAGCTGTTGCACCCTCTGCTGTGGCAGAAAGTTGGGTGGTTTAGGGGCCCCCCTTGTAAGACAAGATCTGGCTGCACAGACACTACTTTCTTCTCCTCCAGAATAGAGAAATGGTGTGCACCAGCTTTTATAGGCACTGCATCTGGGGACAGGATTAGAGGCAGTACTGCGCTCCACAATGGAACGCAGCACTTGGCAGCACCACACACAATAATCAGAAGCCTTGGAGTGATGGCACCTTCCAGAAAGGACACTGCCCAGCTGCCACTGTCTGTCACCTGTCAGAGAGCCACATAAAGGCTTGGAGGGCTGCACCAGGAATCCCGAGCCTTGAGTTTGATACATGTGGCTTGAATAAAGCCAACAAAACAAGGCTTCCCCTCAAAAACTAAAAATATATTCAAGTATTCCCTCAATCAGATCCCTAACAGTAGATCAGAAACCACAGCACACAATGTTGAAGCTGGTGAATCATATAGAAGACGTGTTGTCAGTTGGCATCTTGTATGTAGATGCAATGGTGGATTATATGAGTATGGCTAAATGTGGGACTGAGGGTGTCTGGAGGTTTTTTAAGACCCTGTTTAGGGAAAACACCTCAGTCTTCGCTTACATGCTTGTGTTTTATTGTATCCCAGTTGCTCTTTGCTCAAATCACATTTTTTACTGAAGCAGCCACTAGCGATTTCTGGGCATTCTGTAACATCCTCAATCTGTGGTCAGCTCCAGCCTCAGCATGAATAAGGTTGTACAAGTGTACCAGAATAAGTAAACACAAATGGGGGGGTCCACTAGCTAGAGCTTATGAATGGTGGATAGCTATTATTAGAAAAAACAAGGGGAATGTTAGAGAACGGTGCTCGTATTAAAGTGGCATGAACACAGAACGTGTCGGGGGTGTTGGAGTTCCCTCCATTACAGTTTGTGGCCTGATAATATTTAATTTTGGCTGCTTGTGTAATTTTTGCTCACAGTTTTCATTGCAATATTCACATTGATAAACTGGTAGTTTTAGCTTTTTGCAACTTATGAGCCTTTTGTTAAATTTTAATGTATTTAGGGCCCGAATTTCTAAGTTTGCAGCATTCTGTGAGTGTCGCCTTCCTTCCCCTTCCTTTCCCTGTGCAGCGAGTGAGTTATGAGGGGGAAAAACTGTGGTGAACTGAGCTATAATTGTAGGGACATGGAGGAGGACAAGTTGGAAAACATAGTGGATTACGTCAAATGCTGGCAAAGCAGTTCGTAAATCAGGCCCTTTTTATCATACACATTGACCCCTGTGAGCAATCATTGTAACAGGTCTTTTGTGTTTACAAAATTTTGTGGGGTATGTGCGGTATCTCCCAAGGTTTGCGCACTGTGATGTGCGTGTGATTGTGCTATCAGTCTCTGCATAAGATTTCTTCCATTAGAAATGGTGGAGGAGTGCAACAGAAGCTGAAATGTGATACACCGAAGGTGGGCTGTTTCAGATGCATTTTAGTTATTTGCCTGGATATTCAGTTTAAAGCAGCACAAAACCCAGTTTGAGCTCTGATGTGCCTCCCAGGTGCCCTCCCCGTACGAGTACCCAGGGCAATACCTCTGCTATGGAGGTGGCCCAGTTTAAAAAAATAAAATAGTTTTTCACCCCCTCCCACCTGCCATTTTTGATATCACCAATTTGTTGCTCTTAAGACTGCCGGCTGTGGTGACCCAGCCGGCTGGCCGCATCTATGTAAACTGGGGGAGTGCATTATAGTTACAGGGTAGACAGGGATAAAGCTATTGGCAGGAAAAGGGCTGCGGGGTCTACCAGTAAAGGTGATTTTACCAGCGACCCCTAAGGTTTTACACAGCAGGGCCTCCCGTTTTTAGAAATTGGCATTTCAAATATTGCTGATGATAGAGAGTCTCCGTTAGTAAGTCTTGTACCTATGTCTGCATTGGAAGTAAAACTCTGCCTCACCAGCCACTTTACTGGCTAAAATGGTCTCACATGACCATAAAATAGGATGAGCTGGAGCTCCAGGATGCCAATAAGCCTACATTTGGGGAAGCCTGGACACAGATCTAACATTCATCTGCAGGATGCTAATTATAAAATGAGAAACCTTATGATGCTTACTTGTACACAGCTGTCAAGTGTTACTACAGGCTAGCTTGCAAAAGAAGCCAGTCAAATGAGTTATTCTAATGGCTCTTTTGCGTTTGTGTCCATTTGAACTAATACCAGGGTTGAAATGTTGGGATAATGACTAAAAACCTAAACACAAAGTCACTTAACACAAGTGTCTTGTTTTTAAACTAGAAAGCTGTGGATTGTCTTATGTAACAGAACAAATTCATTAAAGCATCTAAAAGAGTTCAGAACACTCACAGGGCACTTCACACACCCTTGCTGTGTGCTACCTGGTCTACCTTCCAGCAGGAAACAAAATGCAGAGCGTGAAATAATATACTGTGATTTAAGCCTCATGAATGCATGTTATCGTATGTGGGCTGCCGCAAAGCCACACATTTTATTGTGGAAATAACTTCTCCATGTAGCTGCCTTCCTACCTAGAGCTGCAACAACAAAAGATCCATTAACATCTTTCATTTCTGCTAAAAATGTCCCCTTACTATTTTCACAGTTCCTGTTCAACAAAGGCATTTGCTGGTCTGCAGGGGCAGCCATTTTTTTTCTTGCCAGACAATTATAGACAAGGTGGTAGTAAATTAGAGGGTTTTCATAGTGAAGTCTGCTTGGTAAACATGTACAGTGTATTCATTGTACAATAAATCTACAGGTATGATATTACAAAGGACAGTGCCTTTTGAGGAAGGAAAGTATTTGCAAATAAAAGAACAGTAGCCACCCTTTAATTTCTACCCAGCCTTTTTCACAAATATAATCCCTTTCTGCTTACTTACATAGTATAAATGTATACTAGTATTAAGCAGTACATTTCTCTCTAGAAAAACATAGGGAAATATTCTGAGAAAGATCTTACTCCAACTACCACTGTGATGTATAAATCATGAATTATGTCTAGTGGGCCACATTGCTTTGGGGCTGGCTGGGTTGCTGACATTAACACTCCCAATGAATCCCTGTCTTTCCAGCCTCCCTACCTCTGCCATATTATCTGCCACTACAATATAAAGCTTCAGTACCACGAATTTATCTACCCCTGCCCATGATCTGTCAATATTTAAACATTTGACAGTTAGCAGAGCCATAAAGTATTTGTAATCACAAAAGGAGGGCAATTTGCTGCAAAACCACAAACTGAAAGCAGCCTCCTCCCTGTAGGATATAAATGGCAGATGACTTGTCTTCATACATAAAGGACTGGCATATTTTACTGGTAGTAAGCTTAATATAAATATATTGCTGTCATTTGGTCTCAGCAATTCAGACCTGGCGTGTATAGTGTCTGTTACAAAAGTTGTCAGGGACACTTCTCATGTGCACATAATACAGATAATGTATGGCACTTTTATGGCACTCAATGGCACTTGCTAAAGAGGACAGGCTCCCCGGAGCAGGAGGGATCTTATAGCTGCCCTTTTTCAAGCCTCCTCAAGCTAGTGCACCATTACCAATCTTGCAGCAGTGCTTCAATAGTAAATATGAAAGGCCGTGAGAACAGTGTGAGAGGCCAAGCACATGGTCCATAGCAAGACACTCAATATGGCTTTCCTGTCCAAAATTGAAAGAAACAAATACGCTCTGAGGCCCATTCACACCTAAAATTACACATTAAAAACAGGACGTGTAGTTTTTTATGTAAAACTGTGACTTATTGACTTCAAATCGGGGTTTTGGAATGGTTTGGAGCATCACAGAAGCTCAGAATGCATTCTGAAGTAGGGCACTGAAAACATCCTACAACACTGCACATGACTCTGGAAGTTATTCATAATTAAGGATAAAGTGCTATAGAATAAAGCAGAGAAGCTATTCGTCCATTTGGCTCGGTTATCTGCTCATTAAAAAGTCATTGTCAACGCCATGATGGGTTACTTCATTAGGCTGCAGTAATTAAAAATGAAATTGTTACAAGCGGGGAAACAAAGCGCTAATAAATAGGCTTACGCTGTCAGGAAATGACATTTAGTAGCACTGAAGGAGCTGTAAAACTGTCTCCAGCAATGGACGCTTTGTATACATCCTTTCACTGATGGTCTCTAAAGACAGGAGGAGGTCATAGCAGGTGGCTATGCAGAGGGCTCCACTTACCTCTGCACTTGCAGATAAAGCAACCATGACTGTCTTGCTCGAAGCCCATTGGACAGATCTTGCTACATGGGATATCAGGGCATTTCTTACAGCGACAGATTTCACATCCATGCTTGTTTTTCCTAGGGGCAGTTAAACAGGCAATAACATTAGAAGAACAAAATCATCAGCATAAAAAGGAATAACATCACTTACAATCAAGATAGGTCAATTAAAATACCATTGTGGCAAGTCAGTGGTGGTCAACTAATATTTCATGCCTAGTTTTTACTAGTAAAACAGTTATCCCGCAGTACACCCTACTATTTATTAAAGTGTATCTGTAGGTAAATAAAACATTAAATACCCACCTTTTGCACCCTGAAGCTGAACCTAGTCCGGTGATCAGCAATTCACCTGACCAATAAATGCGGCATGCAGGATGTGCGGTTGGACTGGGAAAGAAGGTGAGTTTCCAGGCAACCTGGGGGTTTCACCCAGAATCGGGGTGCTCCGAGGGGAGGGAATCTAGCGGCCCTGGAATCGTAAAGACTCCAGCGCCGTCTGGGTTTTGGTCCACTTTAACATCGATAAAAGATTATGAAAGAATCAATAAAATAGCAAATGTAAAAGCAGTTCCTACAGTTGAGCTTGGACATCTGCCAAAGAATATGTAAGTATTTTGAAAGTGTCTATTATTGTTACCCAATCCTTCAGGAAACTGAGCTCATGTCCCTCTAAACGGATAAAAAAAAGCCATTTCCAGGAAAGCCCCATGTATACAATCACAGTTATATATGCTAGCCTCATAGTTTCTCCAAAGTACCATGGTCAACATATTTGATAAAAAGTGTGCCTGTGATATTCCCAAAAGTCTCAACATTATAGTCAGCACTGCATATTCACTACACCCATTTATATAGTCACTATCAGCTAAATCCATTCAGAATTCCTTCCTTGCTGTGTATGGTAAATGCTATTAAAAACTGGCAGCCGAGCAATAATATAAAGGTAGGCAGTAAAGACCATATAATAGGTCCTTGAGGGACACATAGGTCCTTAGGGGCCATGTGCAGGTTCTGGAGCTTATGCTGAGCAGCAATGTTTTATTGGTGTATAATAATAAAGTCAGTTACAGTTTTGCTTTATTTACACTCTTTAAAAGCAAGCACCTTAAAGGGGATCTGTCCCCAGGAACTGTAGAAAGATTAGCTGGGCATAAGTAGGTGCTTTTGTGTGCTTTTTACAAGGTAACATTTGGTGGTGGAGATACTTGAATTTCTTTTAATATACCTGTAATAGCAAACTGATTGTAATTGTATGGGAAGTTGCATAGACTTCTATGACGAAATCTATTAATAAATATGTAATGGTGTATTGAAAACATTTCCTGAGTGAACTGTTTCTACTACCGTGATATAACCATCATTCATTAAGGACCTTCACCATATAAGTTGTATAAAATAATTTATATATCCAATGTATCCACTAAGGACAATATATTTATAGTCAGAGAGCCATGTTTGTTTTTCTGGTCTTTAGGGAAATACTCTGGGTGTTAAATCTAAAGCAGCAAACAGTATGATTATGTGCCTCTCTGAGAGCTCCTGAAAAGTACAGAAAAATTTAGTACATTCACTTTTCATCTAAACTTTGTGAAAAACACGGTCACATGAAATAGCAAACCACAGTCTGAGAAGAGCTACTTGTAAATCTCTGAACACCAATTTGTCATGATATTTCAAGGACAAGAAGTTAGTCGAGCACCATTGCTTAGCATACAAAAAATGCAGCTAGCTGTCTCTTAATTCTGTAATTAACCTGTAAGTGTCATCAAGTAACATTAGGACCCCTGCTGGGGAAAACGTGGAGGCAAATGGCTTTCATAATAGACTTTGTCTATGGGCAGATAAAGAAAATGATTTTCTATAGACTTATGTGAAGCTAACTGGAGGAGAAAACCACAATGTGAAGGCAATTTAGTGCTGAGATTGGCATCAAATTGTAAGTGTCGGTACATCTGGCGTTCAGGGTTAAAGGTTGTTTAGTCCTCAGAGCATGGTGGTAAACCTAACACAAGAAGCCACTAAATTATGATTCTGTGTTTTTAAAAAAAAATTACATTACAGCAGTGAACTGCTCAAATGTGTCCCCAACGTTAGCTGTTGGCTGATCAGAGCTTAGAATATAAAAGGCTTTTCAAGAGCATTTGTAGACTTCAACAGATATCTGCTCCGTGCATGTGATTGGTGCTAGTCTGACGATCAGTAATTGCTGGACCCAAGCCTGTGCCCCAGCGAACACTTCCTGTGAACTCTATTCATCAGTGCTTGCGGGCTGGGGTCTGAGTCCCGCCAACCATCATCAGCCACAGGGGTGTGGCCATGCTATGGGGGGGGCATGTCAGGCCTCAGCACACCTTCTCTACTGCAATAAATGGAGTGGGTGTGACTGAGGCAAACCCGACCCACCATCAGTACCGACTCCATGTTCAGCCCCAGGAGGTGTGGCTGCAGCTGGGGCTCGGATCCTACCAATCACCAGACAAGCACCAATCAGCTGTGTGGGACAAAAGCTAAACACTCATTTGTTTTTTATATTTGGCTGCTGCATCCCTATAATATAAAAAGACAGTATACTGTACCACTTACACCCACATGTAAAGAAGAAGAGCCCCCCCCCCCCCCGCACAATCACAGAAGAGGTAGCAAGTATAGGCTAGAGGGGCATAAAAACAGGATTCTGGACCCCCCCCCCCAGCAGCAGATCAGTTCATATAGATTTATTCTGTACCTTGCCAATGCCCTAAGCACCCATTGAATGTAACTGTGTGCTTCTTTTATTTATTATAACAGGAGCCAGCAGCTGCATTTGCACTGCAGTCACAATTTGTTTTTCTTTTTTTAGCAGATTCTGGTCAGACTAGAAGATCCAATTGGGGCACAAAGAAAGATGGCAAGTTTTATAGAAGCTGATATGAATGGTTTAGGTGCTAGAGAGGTAAGGTTAGTATGAAAGGACCAAAACCCAGGACTATCCTGGGTTTTGGGCCTTGCCCCCAGGGCACCCCCATGTGGGCTGCTCGGCTGTGTGAAACCCCCCAAGTCCACCACTTAAACTCACCTTTCCCTGGTCTCCAGTCCAGTCAGCGCGCTTGACTGTGCTGACGAAAACTCGTCTAGGCTCGTCTAAGGACTCGGATCCAGTCGAGTCCAGCCAAGCTTTCTGCATCCCTGCTACCCTCTAACAGGGAGCGTTGCCCACACCGGCCCTTCACAAATGCCTGGCAAGGGTGTGCATCCTGCTAAAGGTATAACAGGGAGCAGCCGCTGCTCACGTATGCACCATTGGATCAGGGAGAAGGCGAGTTTACTGGGCGACCTCAGGGATATTACACAACTGGGAAATCCGATTCTGGATACCCAGGGGGAAGGGAGTATGTCTCATAGACTCCATGGTGGGTTTTGGTCCACTTAAAGCCAATTTATTATTTTTAGTTGCTGAAAGATATAGCCAAAACTGCACTATGCTGCTGGATGCCACCTGTTACAAACCTAGACAGAGTCTCTCTATTGCCATCTGAGATATCCTCAGGATAAGTTGTAAAATCCAAAAATCAAGTTCCAAGCAGTCAAGAAAAACACTGCAACATAAAATCATAAAACAATACACATCCTAACAAGAAGCTGTTTACATACATCTCAAATCAAAATCGTCACTCCCTGTCAGAGGGCCAAGCATGTTTTTATCTACTGTTCAAGTAGCACACACAACCATAATTTATATTTTACAGCCCCAAGAGAAAATATTGAAAACAAAATCTATTAGCATATGTAGCTCTATGAGCAATTCTAAGCACACCGGAGTATTATTTGGAGAGAATACATCAATACAAATGAGACTATAAAGCAGTAATACATTTAATTTCAAAGACTATTTCTTACAAAAAGCTCATAAAAAAGTGATCCAAACATCTTTGTATCACAATGTCATCAAATGGGTTAGACTATAATGTGTTCTACTTCAGGCTGATTGTCAAGTTTACAGTTTTTCAGCTTTGACAAGACATAAAGTGGGCTATGAAATAAAAATGTATCTCCAAAGTTAGGCACGTTTCTTGATGTACATGGGGAACCGCAATCAGTGACTTTTTTCCAATTAGGTAATAAATGAGTCAGCCCCAGGTCCTCTCGATGACAATTTGGGGTGATACGGAAGATTTTTTTCTAATAATTTGACTGGTCAAAAGGAAGAAATGGTAGAAATTAATGGGAAAGTTTGATTAACGGCTTAAGCCATGTCCATGGCAGTTTGGATCTGTATATGTTCATATATGTTCAGTTGCAGATGAACACATCTGATCCACAAAATAAAATCTGATAATGCTATGGCTTCACTATGATCCCTTTCCTATCTCGTTACATAGTTAATACCATTGAAAAAAGACACATGTTCATCAAGTTCAACCAAGGGTCACAGTTGGGGTTATTTTTATTATTTACTGGTAACAGTTAATGGTAAAGCTGTGTTGCAGCAAAGTGAACACAAACTTGGACGAAGAAAGTCCTGCATGCTGGGTGCAGGCCACAAAATCTATGGAAGAGCAGTCGTGTCCGCAAACATACAAATCCATGTGCAGCTGGAAACAAACATATACATCTGCAGATCAGCTAGTGTCCAATAGCATCACAAATTACAGGAAGTTTACTTTTTTTAATGTAGCCACCGACAAAATGCATGCATATGCCAAGTCAAGTGCATTTCTTATCTGGAAAAGGCGGGAGGCGGCGGCGGAGGAGCCGCTTGTCCGCGGCTTGTCCGTCGGCGCTGGGAGCGGGGAGAGGTGAGTTGTTCGGGGGGTTCGGGGGGGTTTCACACAGCGGGGCACCCCGATCGGGGGTGCCCCACCGAAGTGGACCAAGACCCAGAATAGTCAAAATCCTGGGTGTTGGTCCACTTTAAGCAGGCTTCCTCTGTGACTGCCCCCTAACCAAACAATTCTGAATCTGTTTACCCAGCATTAATGGTTAGTTAACAATGGCTATTTATTTAAGATGATACAGCAAGGGTTAATCTGTATTTCCATCACCAATGCCAGACACTCAACTGGTAAGGGCATAGAGAAAAGTCACTATCCTGGGTGTTGGTCCACTTCCGCGAGGCACCCCGATCGGGGGTAAGATGTTTACCGCTGCCTCCTGGTCCATCAATGGTCCTGCTGTGCTGCCTGTACCTGCCTGCATTCAGGAATCCAGTAAAGCCGCCTCCGGGGGCCTGCCTTCTTGTCCTGCTGTTGCCACCTCCCAGATCTCTTGCTACTGCCATGCCCACCCTCTTTGCATTGGTATAGGGAACCCATATTGTTCTCCAGCATCGGACGGATTTCTCACTCCTGTCCTGTCAGCAGCATCAAGCAAACTGACCGTTACTGGAGGTAATGTGGGCCGTCAGGAAGGAAAGCCTTTATACTATGATCAGAAACTAGTAAAAAACAAAACACCTAAATCACATGCACTTTATACATGTGTGAGCTTTTTCAGGTGCACTTTATGTTTTGTACACTTAATTTGCTTAAAATACTCAATAGGAAAATATATGCAATTTATTACAAAAACAGGCCTAAAGGCATTCACATTTTTATTGTATCAAGTACCAAGGGTGCAGTTTGTGCCCAGGGCCTATATTTGCAGCATGGAGTCTTTTACTTGGATTTAAATGTAACAAATGCAATTTATAATCATTGTGAGTGCAGGCATCCTCATGGATCAGGACACTGGATGCCATCTCTGGCTCAAGCACCATTACTGATTGGGCATTGATTGGTGGAGTGGGTTTTGGTGTTCAAACTCCTCCTCCTGGTTACTTTAGGAATTCTAAACAAACAGGGAAAGTCATATGGTCAGCGAGGCAGGGCAGCCTGTCTACTTCACATCAACTTCAGAAGTGTGTATGGCCTTCTTTTTATTATCACCAAAAGGTGAGCATAAGAAAAGCATATTGGGTTTCTGTGTAGGTGATGCTCTCCTGGTACCTATGCCCGATAACCTTCCCCAGCAGTGGATAAGAGATCTATTATTTGCTGCAAATTTGTCTAACGCAAGCTCAGAGAAGGTTTGGTGAAATAAATCCACACATAATAAATCCATTCTTACAGCTAAGCCTGGCTCTCACATTTGTTTCCTATCAAACCGTGATAGGCACTTTTATTTCAATTACATAAAAAAGGTATATAATTTTGTGGAGGCATCTCATTTGTAATACGTTGTTATATAGCTTGTCTGAACTAATATATTTTGTCAGAATAATTAGTTACCCTAATACAGAGACAGACTAACATTTATTCAGTTGTGGCACAAAATACTAAACACAATTTATGGAAATTCATCAGGTTTGTTAGTACAAAGAGTGCAATCGCTCATAAAAACGTAGACTATTTGGACAGACTTATAGTGAATTCTGACTAGAGACTAATGAGGTCCTTAATGTGGTACTGCCTTTAAAATAAGAAATCTTTGCCTTTCTTGAGTTAATGCATTTTCTCATCAGAACACGGTGCAGACCTGGGCTGGAAGAGACACTTCCATAAAACTACTGGTATGTGACAGCTACAGAAGTGATAAAGAACTTTACACTGCATTGAGCTGACAATATAACTCGATCATCCATGCCAGTGCTAGAAGTGAAATATAGTACACACTGTATCTGATTTATATAAATACTCATATTCCAAAGGAACACTCAATAAAAGACATCTAGTAGACATCAAAGTATCATATCTTCCTTACAGATCTCACTTTCTTCAAAATGATAGCTGCTATCGTTTGCTAAGAGCACAGAACAAACACACAGCAGAGACTCGTACAGTGCAACCTCAACTACCTTAGTAAATCCAACATTCAAACAACTACCCTATCATTCACATTGCACCCAAATAGATGTTGATTTCCTAGAAAACACAGAAAAATACAAAACCCTGTTATTAGTCCTCATGAGGAGGCACCAAGATCAACACCAACTAGTCAGCCACTCTACGGTCACCGCCTTCATCTGCCATAATTTAACATATATAATAATAAATAATAAATAATTTTTTAGCTTAAACACATACTAAATTTAAATATATGGCAATGCTCTCTTTTTTAAACCAAAGGCGGCAGCTACAGTACTTCCTTATTTTAAAATCAATTCTAATATTTTGAGCCATCATGAAGCTATTAAAAACACTTGCCAAGGGCAAATAATCGTAAAAAGGAGGCCCTTTGCTGCCTCTGGGCAATTTTTCTCTAGTTTTTGGCGTAGATAATTGTTTTGAGGTGGTGAGCTCGTCAACCTTTAGTGAATACCAGCCAACTGAGATGGAAAGTTTGCCGGGTAAAGCTGCAAACTAATCTAAATAATTTTATCATTTTGTAAGTTGAGCCCATAGTTACACAGTAATCACGTCTTCAACTCTGCTTTATTTTGAAGCAATAATCTTTCTGACCACAATAGCCAGTTATGCCTGCCAGAGAGAAAAAAATAACTCCATCATTCTCCCAAGGTGCTGGATACTTTAAATCACATATGCTTAATCTGTGGCCTGGGGGGCACATGTGGCACTCTGAGCCATCTGATGGGCTCCTGACCTGCTGTGGGGAAAGTGAGAGGGCTACATAGAACTGACGTTTCAAGTAGGAGGATAAATAAGGTCTCAGTAAGGACAAGAGGTTGCAAGGAGATTGATTTGGGAGGGGCACATTGACAAACAGAGGTGGCAGTGGTGGCTTGGAGGAACGTGGTGACACTGGTAGTGCAAGGAAACACAAGGGTGAAATATTTAGCACTATAACAATATAACAGTTTTCTTTATATTTAATTGTATGTTTAGCATTGGTAGGTGCTTAGGTGCTTAGATGGGTTGAGTATTGGGAATATGATTTGGGATTGATGGGCTATAAATATGGGACCCAGACTTCTGCAGCATCGACCACTTTCCAAATCAATTAAGTGGCTCACGCTCTTCAAAAGGTATAGATGTCTTAAACTGTATATGCTACGTCTGCCCGCCTTTCTATGCTCACTCCTGCTACTGTATATCTCTCCCTTCAGTTTTTCCCTCTGTTGCATTTTTAGAAATTGAGGTTACATGAACGTATTGATTTAACGGCGTGATACCAGTTGGTCACATTTAAGTTATGCATTTGCATCTTTGACATGTTATGGTATATAACACTTCAATTCTTCGCCTGCCATTATGCTCTATGCAGGATGATGTATCCCTTTTAGTATTCACATGGAACATACACACCAAAAAGAACATGATTACCACTATTCTCAGCAAGTAGGCAGAGCCATTAAATTAATCTCTTTGCTATACAAAAAGCTCCATAAACTACCCAGTGTGCATTACCTAGACCTTTATGCCTCACAAAATCTACCTAAAGAACACAAAAACATTATCAAGAAAATCATATATATTTATATAGGGAAACATGTTAAAGCATTGTACATTATTAGGAATGTCATAGTATATACTGTACAGAGAAAGTTCTAGTGCTTGTGATAATGGAGAGCTCTATTAAGCTCATAACTATTACACGGTGGCCATGTGATGCAAAAATAACAATATTTTTTTTCTATTGCCATAAAATATTATGTGGTAATCTCAGTTTTGTGTTCATAGTTAAAAAGACAAATTACATTGAAAATATCCTTTAAGGTGAAACTAGAGTACATGGTCTAAACAATTACAGTTAAAATGAACATATTTCTAATAAAATTAGGAAGAAACAATTATTTAGTCAATAATAGAAACAAATTAATTCACTGAATTAAATTACCTGGTGGCTAGGGAATTAATTACTGTTCAATGACCTGTTCTAAAGTGAATAATTCATTAATAGCTTAAACATAATAATCAACTTTTCACTAACCTTCAGGAAGTATTATTGATGAGGGCTGCATACGAGTAGACAAATTACTCCCTGAAAGCTGGAGATGATTACAGTAAGTCTGGAAGGGGAATGTCCTTCTGCTAAATATTTTATTACTATATCTGCATTAAGCAAGAAACAGCAAGCAGCAATGAGCAAATTACGTGCGGATGACCGGCTGCCTAATGTAGTACAGACGAGAATTGTCATACAGTCTATTACATGCCATTGAACGATCAGAAATGGTATATTTGCCCAGAATGATGGTAAAAGCTCTCAACAGCCACTCACTAAGCTGCAAGATGGAAGAAGGAAGTTATCATACTTCATGGGTTGACAGTTGGGAATCCAGCATTGTCTCCTTTTCAGTTTCTTTGACAACTACTGATAAATAGGATGTGATGAATGTTTCTGTTGATCCATCCTTCCAGATTTTTGTTTATCTAAGAGGTATCTCTTGATGTTTCCTCGTCCAGTAAAAATTCCTGGATCCTGTTCAGAAGTTTTGCTTTCAAACAGATTTCACAGATAAGAGCTAAAGACCCAAAACAGCTAAAAAAAAAATCTAATGGCTGATGCTGGGTTTACACAAACAGACAAAAGTTCGCTCAGTGACTGACCAACAATACAAATCTTCTCTGATTGATCGACTGTGCTTAGAGATTTGTATTAGATGGTAATGAGCTTATTCTCATAGCAAAACACATTTTTTTGTAGGCGACTTCTGTTTCCACATTCCAAACAAGAAGCAAAATTTTTGGTCAACCAAAACGATACAATGGCCAACCGATTAACAAATTCTCAATCATCAGATTATCACTAAATTGTGGTCACTTTAGCGATTTCTTGCTCAATAATTGCTCCGTCTAAATGGGCCATGATAGCAAAGTACCGAACCATACTGAAGTGACCTTCGATGGGCCCTAATCTAAATCCTATTAAACACCTGTAAGTGGGGCTGAAACACGCAGTCTGGAGAAGGCACACTTCAAACCAGAGAGAGCTGGACCAATCTGCTCATAAGGAGTGGGCCAAACAACAGAAACTGTGCCTTCAAATAGTGAAACCTCCAAGGGGCTTTCAGGTACATGGATTGAGGGCAAGATCTTTACAACAGAAGTCCAGACATATAGTAACACATACCCCTCCTTGCTCCCTAGGAAGGCCTGAGGTGGGGGGGAGAGGGGTTCAAAAAAAAGAAAAGAAAACCTTACCTTTCCCGTTATCCAGCACCATTTCCCTCAGCAATCCCAGTGCTGCACAAAGCAGCATCCCTTGCTCTGTGCATGTCCCTGTCTGCCTGTTCACTTGAATAGTCACATAAGAGTGTGCCTGAGTGCCAGGGAAGGGAGGCAAGGTAGGATGGTTACTATATGACTGGATACCCTAAGACAAATAAATATTTTACATTTAAAGTAGTTTAGACCTGCTGTGGGGAATAAAAGGTAAATTATTTTTTAATGACTAGACATGCTATTTACAGGAACTGCAAACCCAATGGCAATAATTAGCCAGCAAGCAGCTGATCTGATGTCTCAAGCCTTTCCTCCTTTCCTTGCAGCATAGGGTAGCCATAGCAGGGCTCCAAAGGTTGCAATTATCTTCAATTTGATTTCTCCAGGGCCACGCAAAAAGTGGTCCTACAGCTACTCTGACCCTTGGAGTTCTCATCTTGAGCAAGCACAGCAATCTCCAGTGGTCGACCACAGCAAAGCATGTTCAAGACTAAGAGGTTGATTCAGAGCGAGGTGAGGATTCTCACTCCTTTGTCTACCTTGAAGCTGATTTTGAGCAAGGTAGACAGTGAAGAACAAATAAGAGATCTTCCTGTGCTTAGAAATGGCTTAATTTATAAAGTTCTCAAGGGGAATATGGTGGGAGAAAACTATACAGTGGGAGAAAGCCCTTAACTGTTCCCAGTTTGCCTGGACAGGTACTTGGGGAGCCTCATATATCAAGCATTAGTGCCAGTTAAAACCACTCAGTGCCAATGTTTTGTCTCAGCAGCAGTCAGTGTATGATTTCTTAAACAGTTACCGCTTATGCGTCATCCTGCATCTGCTTTATCACAGATGCCATATAGTTTGCAGTGACTAGCGCTGTTCTCAAAGCTGTGCCAGTTTGTAGTGGTGCTGTAGGTTTAGACAACAAGGGGTATATATGTACTGAAGTGTTTCTTGCTTATAATTAATATAATAATAAATAATGTAAACACAGAACTAAGATGTCACCAAAGGGTCGATTCATGGTTGATGCACAAAAAAACCCCAAAGCAAAGCAAACGATTCCACATGCACTTAGGCGCGTGATTCATGGCTTCACGCGCACGCTGGGCACATGTGCGTATGACATCAAATTAAATGCGCTCGCCGTGAGCGCAAAATTCCTCTTCAGATGCCTTCCACCTGAAATTCTGCTGTTTTGAAGCGCAAATGGCCCTGCCCCATGCACATTTGGCTAGCTAAGCCATTAACTGTTCCCGGTGGCCCTCCATGTTTCTCCTCTTTTTTTACTGTTTCTCAATTGCAATTCTGTCTCTCCAGCTTATGTGTTTTATGTGAATCCTTACTCTCCATTTCAGAGTGTTTTTTCTGTCAGGTGACTCAGGTGACAGGGAATACATTCCAAAATGTAGAATAGAGATTCGCCTAAAACACAGAAACTGGCGAGACAAAATCGCAATTGAGAAACAGTAAAAAATGGGGAGAAATCTTCTGTTGTTGTTGTCTTTTATTTATTATTTATGTTCTCTTTTCCCCTCCCTCCCTGCCCTGTTTTGCATATAGTGCTTAACAATTGTGCTACTAATGTTTTTTATTTTGAATTACTAATTTCTGGGTCCCAATGTGCGCCTTTTTGGTGTTTTGACCATTAAACATTTTGAGATTTGTCAACTTTGACAACTTTTAATCTCAAAAAGGGAAACATTACAAAAATAAACTTGCAGCTGACACTTTCATTGCTAAAAAACATGTGGGATGCTGCCGACGTGTTTTAGGAATGAAATAAGCCTGTTAGTCAGTAAAGTCAGCAGTTTACTCCAGCTTCTTGCTGCAGGAAAATCTTTAAATTATCAAATTTGCTCATGTTTTTCTGCCCTCTAAACACCCCATAAATCAGTAGCAAGCTTCAGTTTGGGGTGCCAAATTTGCAGAATTTCAGGCACAAGTTTCCTCACTGGCCAGCGTGCGCAAATTTCTGCCTTAAACAATAAGCTTCAAATTTTGACAACCATAAATCAGGAGGATGCCGAGCGAGATTTGGCGCTCCAAATGTGTGCAAATGCATAGGCGCTTGAACATGGATCGACCCTCAAATGTCATTTTATTATTTTTTTTATTTATTTTTTTTACCAATGTGTACTTTGGAGCACAACAACTAAAACACAGCCTAAACACACTGGAAACTCTAACCAGCTCCTATTAAATTCAGTGGCAAACTTTTCAGTGTACCAAAAGTTGGTAGTACAGAGTGGTACTTAGTAGCACTGTTATAATCAGCATAAGGGTCCAACAGGCACAGTCTAGTGCACCAACCCAAGTTGATAATTTAACACCGGACGTTGTGACTTGCATTGCTATTCTGTAAAAATAACAGTGCCAAAAATACAATTCTGTGATTCACACCTGTAGAATTGTTTTCTCTCTTCTTCCACTGTAGGGCGTCAGTAATTCAGATACAAGTGGGTTAACTCTGGTCTGAAGGGCGGGACTGCAAGATGAAAAAAAAGTTTGGCTGCGCCTGGCCTATATATACTTCTGGCTGCTCCCCACAACCCAGTAATTGAAAAGCAGTAGACAGAGCCGCACAAGGGCATCCTAAACATCCCACGTTTAGTTGGAAAGCAAGGATAGAGGAGAAGACTCCTCTTCTCCTATTTCCCTTTATTTTTCTTTTTTTTTAATGCTAATACAATTATTAACATATTTACATATATATACTTCACTAGGACTATGTCATCTTAAGGAATAGATATAGTAGCCTAGCAGATAGGGTGGGCCTGACGACCTAGAATGGAAAAGAGAGAAAACAATTCTACATGTGAGAATCGCAGAATTGTATTTTCACTCATATTCCACTCCGGGACACAAATGGGAGCTCCAAAAGTAGTACCCTTGATTCAGGGTGGGATTCCTGGTGTCAACTTATTTCCTCTAATATGAGGAATAAACCAATCAAAAAAATCAACTTTTAGCTGAAGAGCATTCTACCGCTTGCTCTAATGTCTACCTTATAAAATTTAGTAAATATATGAACTGAAGACCAGGTAGCAGCCTTGCAGACCTGCTGTACTGAAACCTAGTGCTGAAAAGTCCAGGAAGCTCCCATAGTGGTTGAAAGGGCCATAACTGGAAAAAGAAGGATTTCTCCCTTTAGAGACGTAGGCCTTAATCACGGCTTGTCTAATTCATCGGCTGATCGTAAACTGAGCAGGCTGCTCAAATATGATAAATAAGGAGTCAGTTATGCAGATGGTCTGAGTAGCGGAGATAAAATATTTAAGCGCTTTCACTACATCCAAAGAGTGGAGGACTCTCTCCTTATGGTTGCCCCAAGCAGGACAAAACCACCTCCTTGTTAAGATGGAAGGGGGAGACCACCTTAGGAAGAAATCCTGTTTAAAATATAAAGACGGCCTTGTCACTGTGTAGAACTAAATACAGAGGTTTAACAAATAAAGCTGCTAATTCAGAAACCCGCTAAGAGGTAAATATCACTAGGAAGATGACCTTAAGTGTCATCAACTCCTGCACTGGTTCAAAGGGGGGACCCTGAAGAGCTGATAAAAATAAATTCAAGGCCCAAACCAGCAGCAGCGGCTTTCGGGGAGAACGCATATGGGTGATCCCCTGCAACAAGTGAAAACCCCTGGATTCACACCAAGCGATAAAGTCCTGTCAGACTCTGTGATAAATCTTTGATGAAGTCTGCTACCAGGCTTGAATCATTGTCTGGAAAACTTTAGCAGATAAGCCTGTCTCTGCCAGAATGGAGGTTTCAACAGACAGACTGTCAAAACCAGAACTCTAATTGGGGTGCCATAGAGGCCCCTGTGTGAGAAGACCTGGATCGTCTGGCAGCTGCCAGTGGTTGCCTTCCAACATTCTAACTATGTCTGAAAACCAATTTCTCCCTGGCCAATGGGGTGCTACCAGGATGATTGGGATCCCCTCGCGAGCGATCTTTAGTACTCCCAGGAGCAGAAATGGAGGGAACGCATAGAAAAGCCTGAATGCTGACCAAGGAAGGGCCAGGACATCTACTGCTACAGCCAGAGGATCCTTGAACGGGGAGACAAATCTCTAAACTTTCCAAATGTGGTGGAATGTGAAGACATCCCTGTCTGGGAGCCCCTAGAGCATTCATAGGGCTCGAAATATGATTGAGAGACCATTCTCTCTGATGCAAGGCTGCCCTGCTTAGTGATCAGCTTGCACGTTGTCCACTCCTGGTACATGGATAGCCTCCTTGAGAGCTCTCCTGCGTCTGGCTCTGGTGGTTTATATATACAACCACCTGCTAGAACCATGACAGGATGACCCCTTAGACTGAAGTTCCAATGTGTTACAGACAATAGAATCGCTCTCAGCTTCAGGATATTTATGCAACGTCTGCTCTCCCCTGGGCCCCGCTGTCCCTGAAATGACTGTGACCCTATGACACCATCTCAACCTGTTAGGCTGGCATTCGTGGTGACAGTTTTCCACTGTACAGGAGGAAAGAATTTGCCCACCTGAAGAGGTTGAGGATTCAGCCGGGTAAGGGCAGGTCAAGAGAACCTGAAGCGAGAGTCTCTTGTTCGAGGAAAAAGATTTCCGCCTGAGCTGTGTCCAATGTCCAATGTCCCAAAAAGGGGATAACTCTTGAGAGAATGATATGCGACTTTGTATAGTTAATTAGCAAGACAAAGTTTTCTAGCGTCCATAAGACTCTCTGTATCTCTCAAAGCCTCCTGAAAAGATGGGGCTCTGATCAAAAGATTGCCAACAATTGTCTGGTGTGATTTGTACTCCCTGGTTCATCAGAAGAGCCAAGAGGCCTGAAAGAACCTTGGTAAAAACCCTTGGAGCCAAAGATAGGCCAAAAGGCAGAGCCACAAACTGAAAATGTAGGCCATCTACTGTGAAACGTAAAATTTTTTGTTGGCCTGGAAAGATTGGCATATGTAGGTAAGCATCCCCTGGCTGAAGTGCCACCATTGTGGATCTTAAGTATTCCATGCAAAATGGACGAAACTGTTGAGACGTACAGAGGGTGTATTGGGCGTACAGAGTCGTCCCTCTTGGGGATTCCAAACAAATCCGAGTTGAATCCATGATCTCTCTCTGAAAGGGGGATAAAACGGATTACTCCTAGCTGCTATAGGTAAACTACAGTGGATCTCAATGCTTCTACTTTTCCTGGATTTCAGGATACCCTTGGCAGAAAGAACCTCCAAAGATCCATGCATCTGTTACATGAAGCCTCCAAAGGGGGGGGGGGGGGAATGCAAAACCTGCCCCCCCACCCAAAAAGGTGAGGGCGTCCCTTCATGCTTGGGAGGACCTAGAAGGGATTTTGCCATGTTTCGCCAGAAAGATATAGCCTTTTTCTGGGTCTTAGGCTTCTTCCAGAATTCCTCTTGGTATCTAGAGGAAAAGGAACCTCTGCCATCATGAAATGGCCAAGTATTAGAAGATCTAGAAAAAAAAATAGACCTCTTTCTTTGCGGGAGTCTAGAAGAACAGTCCCCTGTGGCCCTCTTCACAATATCATCCCAAACGCTCCCTAAATAGACGACCTCCCAGAGAAAAGGAAGTCCTGTCAGTCCACTTGGAAGTCGAGTCGGCCGACCATTGCTTAAGCCAAATAGAATGTCTCTGAGCCACGAGCAGGGCTAGACCCTTGGCATTTAGTCTAACGACATCATCCATAGACGAGATGACATGCCGGTAGACTTCAAAGTCGAACCTTATCAACTGAGCACATAAGTACGGGAGTGATCAGCCCGAAGTTGGGAACTTAACTGCCTTAAAAACTTCTTGCCTGCCATGGTCGCCATGGTCTGTGTTTCATCATTACAGTTACAAGAATTCACTGCTGGGGACAAAGGGGACAAACTTTACAGTGCGTTTATAGTGCATTTTAGTTGCTGTTGTCAAAATTACCGATTGGGGTAGCAAAAGAAGCCATGAAAAACACTTTTAACAGTAAGAAGGTACTTTCTTTACTTTATTGACAAGTCACAATGCAGGTTCTGTACAAAAAAAAATTAATATCAATTATAAGCATAATACACTTCAATTTCAAAACTATATTTTGCATGCATTGCCTTTAGGCAATATGCAACACAAAATACAGCCAATCGCAATACATGGTGCCTTACTTATGCTGTCATAAACGTCTATGCTTGTCACATACTGTAAATACAAACATATAAAATGATTTTTTGCCTAAGCAAAATGTGCAAGAACTGAAAAGCAGCACTAACCACTAGCGTGCATATAGCCTAACACAGCTTTGGAGTTTCCTGGCAGGAGCTGCACAGATTTTTAAAAATGCCACTTTGATTTCTGTTAAGAATTGAGAAAAGAAATCACAAATAGGACAATTTAGCTCAAGGTGGCACGTCCCCGCTCAAAAGTATACAAATGGACTCCTGGCCACTTATGTGTAAAATCAGATAGAAACATTTCATTACTGATTTGCCCTTTTTAAACAAAAACACCTTGGCTATAAAACTCAGTTAAGTAAAAAGCATATTTCAAATCCTTATTTCCAATGTTTCTTTTCTCTGCAGCTTCACACAGTCTATTGAAATTAAATTACTCGGCTTTGAGAAAAGCTTATTTCGGCAGTACTGCCAAGGGAATAACATGACCCAGACTGGGTAACAGGCACTCAGCAACTGGGAGAATATATTGTATCAGCCAGCAGTCATAATGTTCTCCAGTATAATGATATCTAATGGTACCCTATTTTCTCCTGGGTCTTTAGGTCTCCCAGCCATAAGAAATCTGGCTTTAAACATTGGGTACATTTGCTATAAGGATTATTCCTTAATTACATATCCATAGCACGTTCACTTTGTGCATTGAATATTACTTGGATTCTGTAGCTGCTCTCCTGTTCTGGAGACCTTATCATAGGCATATAACAAAGCAAATCTGTGAATACTCACATGTAGAATTGTTTTTGTTCTTGCATGGCACGGCCCACTTTGGTATTCATGACAGTTGGGTTATTCCGCCACAAGGTGGTGCAGTGGTACTGCAGAAAAGCTGTGGCTTGTCCCGGCTCCCTATAAAGCTTAACCATAGAATTCCCCAGCGTACACAAGCAGTGAGACAAGAAGCCGGGAGAGAATAAGTACAAAATTTGAAAAAGGTAAAATACCCCAATTGACTTGGAACAATCACCATAAAGAGGCAACCAAGAACACGATAACAAGGGGGGGGGGGGCGAAGCGGGCCGTGCCATGCAAGAACAAAAACAATTCTACAGGTGAGTACTCACAGAATTGTTTTTTTCTTTATTGCATGGCACGGCCCGCTTCGGTATTCATAACAGTTGGGACATCTAAAAGCAGTGTCCAGAGTAGGGTGGGATCCCCAAAGAGTAACGGCCGGCAGTTGAAGTCACTACCGCCTGAAGCACCTTGCAGCCAAAAGCAGCATCCGCTGAGGCCTTAACATCAACCTTGTAAAACTTAGAAAAAGTATGAACAGAAGACCAAGTAGCGGCCTTGCAAACTTGTTCAACAGAAGCTTGGTACTGAAAGGCCCAATAGGCCCCAATAGTATGAGTGGAATGAGCAGTAATCCTAAATGGAGATTTCCCTTTCCCTTAACAGAATAGGCTTAAACCACCGCCTGACGGATCCACTTGCTGATAGTGGATTTAGTGGATTTGGTGAAAGGCAGACACAACCTTTGGCAGGAAGTCCGGCTCGAGCCGGCACACCACCTTATCCTGATGTCTCTCAAAATAAGGAGGTTTGATGGAAAGTGCCGCTTGTTCAGAAACTCGCCTTACAGAAGTGATAGCCACCAGAAAGGCTACCTTAAGGGTCAGAATAGACAAGGTAGCAAGCTCAAACGGAGGCCCTTGCAGGGCAGACAACACCGTATTCAAGTTCCAGACTGGTAGCAAAGGCTTACGGGGTGGACGCACATGAGAAACACCCTGAAAAAAGGTTTTAACCAACCGGTGATTGGCAAAAGATCTTTGGAAAAAAATTGCCAGAGCTGAAACATGGCCTTTTAGGGTACTAAGTTGAAGGCCCTGATCCAAACCATGTTGCAAGAATTCCAGAATCCTGGGAATCGAAACACCCGACAGGGAAGAGACTTGGACTCACACCAGGCAATGTAAGCATGCCAGACCCTGTAATAAATAAAGGACGAGGACTTCTTCCTAGCCCAAATCATGGTATCAACAACAGAAGCAAGCAACCCCTTTTACATCAATATGGAGGTTTCAGCAGCCAAGCCGTTGAAGCCAGAGTTTGTAAATTGGGATGGCGTAGCTGCCCCTGGGTGACAAGATCTGGATCCTTGGGCAAGATGTGCCGGTCTACTACCAACCGCACGACATCTGCGAACCAAACTCTTCTTGGCCAACAAGGGGCCACTAGTATGGCTGGTATCCGCTCCTGGGCTATCTTGCGCATGACCCTGCCCAGGAGAGAAAACGGAGGGAACACATAGAGAAGCTGAAACTCCACCCAAGGTATTGCCAAGGCATCCGTGGCGAAGGCCAGAGCATCCTGAGACAGAGAGACACATCTGGGAAGTCCGGCTGACCCCAGCGGTGACAGAGGGAGAGAAACACCTGGTTGTTGAGAGACCACTCTCCCAGACAAGACGTCCACCTGCTCAGGGAGTCCGCCACCTGGTTCTCCACCCCTGGGAATTAGACCGCTGAGATGCAGGGAACATGCTGTTCCGCCCAAGACAGAATCAGGGACACTTCCTTGAAGGCTCGCTTGCTCCGAGTCCCTCCCTGATGGTTGATGTAGGCAACCGCCGTCTGGTTGTCTGAGCGAATCTGAACAGCCCGACCCCGGAGGTGAGTGGATAGGCGAGAAAGAACCAACCTGATCGCCCTCAGTTCCAGGTAGTTGATGGAAGCATGGGCCTCTTGTGGGCCCCACCGACCCTGGAACCTCAGGGACTTCCAGAAGCCTCCCCAGTCGGTCAGACTCGCATCCGTGGTGACAGTTTCCCAGCACAGAAGGTTCCTTGAGTCCAGCCACCACGAGAGAGACTGTCTGGCCAGGGGAGACAGAACAAATTCCTGATCCAGGGACACAGGGTCCCGATCCAAACTGACAAGAGGTGCAACTGAAGAGGTTTCATGTGAAACTGAGCAAAGGGAACTGCCTCGAAGCAAGACACCATCAGGCCCACCCAACTGCATCCCCTGATGGATGGAGGGATGAGGACACGACAGCAGAGCGTCTGAGTCTGCAGCTGAAGACCTTCCAACTTCTGCTGAGGAAGGAACACCTTGACCTAAGAGGTATCATGCCCAGAAAGGTCCTCACCAATGACGGGGACAGAGAAGACTTGGGATAGTTGATCACCCAGGCGAAAGACTCCAGAGTGGATGCCACCATTTGAGTGTCACGCTCGGCCTGAGGAAAAGACTCGGCCACAATCAGGATGTCGTCCAGGTAAGGAATAATGCGGATGCCATGGTTCCTTAGCAGAGCCATCACTCCCGCCAGCACCTTGGTGAACACCCGAGGTGCCGAGGTGATACCGAAGGGTAGAGCCACAAACTGGTAATGCTGACGCTGCAGCTCAAACCTTAGAAATCTCTGATGACCTGGGAAGATAGGCACAAGAAGATAAGCATCCTTGATGTCCACAGTGGTCATGAAGTCGCCCGGGCGAAGGGTACTGACAGCAGAGCGCAGCGTCTCCATGTGAAAATGCTTGAATCTGACAAATTTGTTGAGGCCCTTCAGATCCAGAATGGGCCTCAGAGAGCCGTCCTTTTTAGGGACCGTGAAAAGATTGGAATAGTACTCCTGACCTCTTTCTTGATGAGGCACCAAACAAATGGCTCCGGACTCTAACAGGCAATGAACAGCCAGAAGCAATCCCTGAGCAGACAGGGGGTTTAAACACATCCGGGATCTGATGAATCTTGGGGGGGGCCAGGCTGCAAACTCTATCTTGTAACCGGAGGACACTACCTCCTGAATCCACCGGTCTGAGACGTGAAGCCTCCAGACGTGAGCAAAGAGCTGAAGCCGTCCCCCCACCTGGATGGGTAAGGGCGCCCCTTCATACCTGAGGGGGCTTGGCAGAAGTTTTGGGCTTAGGATTCCAGGAGAGACCGGGATGACCACGGGTTCTGCCACGGCCCCAAGAATCTCTGTGACCACTGGAGAGGAGGGAGCCACGGCCCCCTCTGGGAATGCGAAAGGAAGCAAAGGGAGGCAAAAGACCCCCGAAAGGGCAGAGACTGCCTCCTACGCTGAGGCAACCTTCCATCCTTGGCTAGAACATCAAGACGTTCTCCAAACAGCCGCAGCCCTACGAAGGGGAGGCCAGTGAGAGCTTTCTTAGCCGCAGCGTCAGCTGCCCACTGGCGCAACCAGACAGAGCGGCGCATAGCCACCAAGAGCGCAGAGGTCCGTCCACACAGCCACACAGCATCATCCATAGCAGTAAGGATAAAGGCCACAAAATCAGTGCAAAGTAAGAGAGTCCTATATTCCTCCCCCACACTACCAGCTGTTGTGCCATCAATGAGACGCTTAAGCAGTTTCTTAAGGGCAACAGCAGTAATGGCGGCAGCACATACAGGGCGCAAGCCAGCCCCCACACAGGTAAAAGCATGGCAGGCCACTTGATCCATGCGCCGGTCCTCTCCGTCCCTCAGAGTGGTAGTGTCAAGGGAAGGCATGACCGGAGCATTGGACAAGCCTAGCATGGAAGCGTCCACTTCAGGGGGAAATGACCACCTCTTAACAAGATCAACGGGAAAGGGATACCTTTTATCCAAACCCTTGGGCACCTCAGGTAACTTGTTAGGACGTTCCCATTCTTTAAGCACCAAGGTGGTAAAATGTTCCTGCTCAGGGAACTCTAGACGCCATTTACCAGGGCGAAAAAGTTCCCCCTGCTTTCTTTTAGCTACCTCAGGGGGAGCAATGTGCAAAATTTGAAAAATATGTGACAGCAGATTATCAGTGTCCTCAGGGTACCATGATTCCTCTCCGGAGGCAGACCCAGGGTCACTATCGCAACCCTCCTGCTGGTTCCCAGAGGAGTCAGAGTCCTGGGAGAGCTCCCCCATCTCAAGGGGGTGACAGTCACCAAGCTCATCAATCCCCACATACATCTCAGTAAGGGGAGCAGGCCTGGGGTCCAGGTGTCTCTTCTTGCCAGAGGCCTTCCTAGGAGCAGTCCTGGCAAGCTGCTTTTCAATGTTAGCCACCCGCAGAGCCAAATCAGAATGTGACTCCCTGCCAACATTCCCCTCACTGGGGCCCAACTGCAGGAGCGGGGGAGTAGGTGAAGCCGAGTGAGGCGCAGAGCTGGGAAGCGAAGCAGGCAAACCAGCTTGAAGCGCAAGGACACTTTCAGCGCACGACACTGTAACTCACAGGGGATACCCCACACATGGAACACAGCTGTGCTTGCCTCGAAGGGCCCCCAAGCGCGCTATCCCCAGAAGCCTCCATATGGTGATTAGCACAGGCGCAATAGGCAAGCAGTGGGTACAGGCTTAATACAGAAGCCACCCGGGATTCACTCCCATGGGATGCCCCCAGAAGTTAATAAAAGGGGGGATGAGGGGGAGGAATCAGTGGAGCCGGGAGAAACCACAACCCAATGGTATCCCGCCTGAAAGACATAAGTAAAAACACACATAAGCATCCCGCAGCAAATATACCCCAAATCAATAAAAAAAACCCCAAGGGGGACTCACAGACCAAGGACACCGCAGGGTCACATAGGCACAGGCCGCTGAATAAGGCGACCCGCCGGAGGAAGCAGCGCTGCAGCCAGGAAGGGAGAAATCCAGATGCGCAGCTCGCCCAAAATGGCGCCGGCAGAGGTACCTCGAAGGGCGGGCCACGAGGTGAATGACGCGACATCACCCGGCCCGCCCCTTCTGAAGAGCGCGAAAAACTGCGCTCACGTGACCCGGCCGGCGCCATGACAAAGCAAAATCACCTCAGGTTATATCGCCCACAGCCGCGGAACGCAGTGCAAGGTGGCGCGGCAGCTAAAAACACCAGAAAACACACCAATAAACTTAAAAACACCACAGATATGACTACTCGCCACCAACAACCCCCCCTTTTTCCCCCCCAACCAAGTTAGAGGGGGGGGGGAGAGAGAAGCAGTGGCGAGCAGCCATGGTTAGGGAGGGAGGGGCACGGGGGGGACCCAAAGGAAAAAGAGGACACAGTCCCCAAACTACTTATCCCCTCAGAAGCTAGGACAGAAACTCCGCATCCCTAATAGGCTCACCATAAAGCCTATGGCCGGCTACCCTTTGTGTTACAGGGTCTGCGGCTTGGAGCTGCGCTCCAGGAGCACTTGACCCTAGTGCTCTTCTACCTTCACCCGATCTGTCAGCCGAAGCTGGGAGGCAGTGAGGGTCCAGAAACGGATGGAAATAGACTTGCAGGGCCGCAGGCTTGGTTGCCCCGCTCACCTGCGCAAGCGAGAGTGCCATCTGCTAACTTCGCAGTCCACTGCAGAGAGAACACTGGGGAACTCTATGGTTAAGCCCGTTTTTATAGGGAGCCGGGACAAGCCACAGCTTTTCTGCAGTACCACTGCGCCACCTTGTGGCGGAATAACCCAACTGTTATGAATACCGAAGCGGGCCGTGCCATGCAATAAAGAAAAATGGCAGATTAAGAGGCGAAGGGAAGGGCCAGATTTATCCCGTTTTTTTTTTTTTTTTTTAACTTTTTTATTGAGGACAGGCAAATTACAATCATACAAATCATAAACAACGTGTAGAATAGCAGGCAAACATTGATTATAGCATTTCTACTGGTCAAATGTACAGAATAACATACGTTTCACCAATCCCTCCCCCCATCATCCCATAGAAACCAAACCAAAGAATATTAACGAATCATCTCCTGGATGATAAAAAGGATTCCGATACTAGTAAGGCAGACAGAATATGTGAGAAACCATGCCCATTAGCTTAATGCGACTGGCGTGTCTCCCTCGACCACTCTTCTAAGGTACTATTCAGTATCCCTGAAAGCACTGTGTAGTTTGGCTCGGATTTCCAGCGTCAACAGATTAATAAAGCTTTTAAAAAAGGATCCAACTTTCGTTTCCTTATGGGCTGTCGCGTCTACCCAATCAAATTTAAAGAACTGCTGTAGTTTTCCCTGAAAGACTTTAAACTGAGGCGGGTCGGGGTAAATCCAGGCCTGCAAAATAGTTTTGAGTGCTACAGCAGATATAATCAATAACAGCCTTCTAGCCCCCCGTAAGACTCTCACTCCCTCCAACATAAGCTCCCCGAAAATTGCCCACTCCGGTGAGGGGGATGCGAATGTTACCAGGTTCTGAGACGTATATTGGGCTACCTGCCTTCAGAACTTCCTGATTACGGGGCATTCCCATAGATTATGAAAGAGATCCGCTGATTCCGCATTGCACTTAAAACGGGGATTCGGATAAGCCCATGCGAAAGGAACGGAGCGGGGACACGTAATTATAGTGGAATTGTCTAAGGAGCATCTCTCTATACGTTGATGCTGATAAAGTAGACCAAGAGTAGTTATAAGATTTCAAAATCTGGGCACATGTAAGATTAGGGAAATGTCAAACCCACTTTAATAGTCCCGTTTTCTGCCCGCTCCAATCAAGCCTTTTCCTCAAAGTAGCATAATACATAGAAATAGCCCCTTTACTTGACGGAGGATTTTCTAAGAGAATATCCAAATCATTGGACCAATCAAAATCAGAGAAGCAATTGAGTATTTTTTTGATATAGGAGGTGGCTTGCATAAAGGGAAACACCAGGAGGGTCGCAGAGGGATATAAGTGTCTCATTGCCTCATAAGATAAGATTTTCTTCTGGGCCCTATTTACCAGAGCAGAAATTGAGGTGATGCCAGACTCACGCCAGTACTCATATGTAATTGCCGCGTTACTCAGGCCAAGATCCGGGTTTCCAGCCAGCGGCAGAAGCACAGAGGAGTGCAAGCTCAAATTTCTTTCTCTGCGGATAATATGCCACTTATCCAGGTCTTTTATATGTCTTTGGTGCAACAGCAATGCAGTTGAAGTAGGTGTGATTGTTTGCAGCACTGGGTGAGCTGGCCATATATCCTGCCTCATTTTGCACTGCTGAGCGAGCTTGGTAGTGACACTGCTAGTGAGGCAGAAACACAATTATTTTGTTATTTTCCAGGAGTTTAAATACACACTTTTACAGCCAAATTGCCTTGAATAAAAATTTCTCATCTGAACATATTGTTAAGAGACCTGTAAACTGCAGGCCAGTGGCTGAGCCCTGGAATGTTTCTTCATCTCCTGCGATACATGGGCAGATGCTGATTGGCCACTGAAAAGGTTGATTTAGCCTAATGGGAGATTTAACTCAGGCTAAGTGCCAAAACCTGGTCATCCTTGATAGCCAAAACAAAATAACAGTAAAGAATTTGCATAAAACAGCTTCTAAAATGACTTTAGAAGGTAAAAACAGGTGGGCCCTGCAATCCTAATAAAAATATTTTTTAATCATTATGACTAAGCTAAACACAGTTCAGTTGTCTCTGAAGGTTCTCATTCAACATTTTTATGTATTCACAAATTAAAACAATGGAGCATGCTATAATATATTTCAAGTTTCTCTAACTAGTCTAATTAGTTTCCTTAATTCAGAATGACTTGTACGGGAATCTCCAACTATTCTGACTCAGTTATAACAAACATGGATTTGGGTTTTTGTGCATATATGGGCACTGAATGCTCGTGCCATTTAATCCACCCATGCAGTGAGACAAACATCAGCAGTGAGTGCACATGTGCCGAAGCCATGGGCTGCCCAAACCATGGCAGCCAGGGAGTATTTAGGGGTTTAGGTGCCTTGCTCAAGAGCACCTTAAACATGTCCCGGACGGAAATCAAACCTACAACCACTTACTTACCACTACTAGGACACGGTTGCCCCTTTATGGTAGCAAGCATGGAATTACTAAGCAGCATTAAACGCTATTTGTAATTATATTGCTAAACTCCACCCTAAGAGGAGATCCCACAATCCCCTCAACCTGCCAGAAAAAGAGCACCACCCAAATGAGAGTACAAAATCACCTATTATTAGATCTAATTATTTAGCACTTAGCACTTTATGTCTTATAAATGGATTATGCACTAATTATGGAAGTTTAGTTATAAAAGGTGTATCAGTAGCCACAAGATATATGTAGAGAGCCGGCGCTTAGTGCCCCCTGGTGGTCATTGTTGTGACCTTTTTAATATGCTTTTAAATGTCTGTAAATTTGATCTATGTTTCATTATTGATAATAAATAGGTGATTTTGTACTCTCATTTGGGTGGTGCTCTTTTTCTGGCAGGTTGAGGGGATTGTGGGATCTCCTCTTAGGGTGGAGTATATATTGCATGGCCAGTGTAGCACGCCATAACACATTAGTTGGTGCGGCCATATCTCTGTGATTGAATATTGCTAAACTCCACAACAGTCTTCTCAGATAGATGAAATCAACCAAAACTGCACGTGGAAAGATCAGTAAAGCTGTGATCCCCTCCCCCAACAGGTAAAAGAGATTGGAGCTGATGCAACACAGGTTGGCTAAAGGAACCTTGCAGGGACAAACCTTAAACATCAAGACTGCATAACAACATTGCAATTGAAATAGCATTGTACATGGCAAACAATAGATGTTGCACCCAAAAATACCAGGGTAGTAGGTAAACATGAAATGTGATGCCAAATGTTACGGTATTGTTTTGGAGCAAGACTTCACAGCATTTAATGCTGGAGATTTCTGTTCACGGTATTTTGCTGATCATAATGTTAGCTAACTCTAGCAGAAAATATTCATTGTACTGCAAATATAAGAAACATATACTGTCCTGGAGCCTCACTTCTTACATTGCAGGAAGTTTGGAACAAATTTAAAGTTTAGCTGTAATCTGAATATTATTGTGGATAGTAAAATATGATTACAGGTACTTAGGGTTAAGCCAACTGGTTTTTACTACTAGTGTGCACTTTTTGTCCATCTTCAAACTTGCTATCCCAACTGCAGCAATGTAATCTGCCCCTGCAACATCCTCAGTCTGTAAGTGGTTGGGACTCACTTTGTACCTACCTCAAAGGGGACTCATTACTGGCCCTATACGCAGCTTGCAAAAAGAGTTAGCATGTCAGATCATAAAGATAGCAAAATAAAAGAAAAATTAGCTTGGAAGTTACTAAAAATAAGTGAATGATAGGAAATGTTGGGGTGGAAGAGCAAATACAAAAAAAGTCTCTGATCCTTCTGCTTGCCTAATCCTGTATGTTATAGCGTATATAGAAGAAACCTTAAAGGAGCACATGCAAAACTGTCTAATATTAACAATGAGTATAAAAATACTAGATAGAAGCATGATGGGTAACGTATGCGCCCTGCATGAAAAAAAGATCCATCTAAGCCTGTTTTCCCTAACTGAAAGAAAAAAAAAATATGGGTAACAGGTTTTTGAACACGGGGCGGAATGGCCAAAGGGAGACCCCGAGAATTCCCAGTGGGCCACTCTGCTCTTGAACTGCTTGGGCTGCTGCTTCTAAGACGCCCATCCAATCTCTAACTCCTGAGTCTCCACTAAGCCCTTTGTACCTCAGCATTTAGTTCTGCATAGCCAAGAAACTCCAGTCGATATTCTGCCCCCAAAGCTATAGTCTCATCATCATGGGTGTAGGGCCCATACCCACTCCTACCACATTATTTGCCCCTACAATACTAAAGCTTCAGTGCTATCACTTTAAGAGTAGCCATATACATCACTGCCCATGATCTGCCCCTGCAATGTTTTAGTCCCAGCCTTGGAACTTCCCTGTTAAGCACACTGGGGGCTCAATAGGGAAGTTGCAGGCTGGCCATGGGCTGATACATTCCCCGGCTAACTGTTTGAACTTATCACTTCACTTTTACAGGGGGTAACTGCTGCTGTTCTACAGGAGACAAACAGTGAGTACCCTTTTGTTTTTTTATTGGGCAGTCAATCTTTTTAGGTAACCATTTATTTTGCTATCGAGTATATTAATGAGGATTTTTATATTTAGACAATTTTTATTGTAAAGCTGCTGTAATGAAAGGTGGCCTGGTGCTACTTGTAACACAAATTCATTTGTGGAAAATGAGAATCCTTTAAAACAGCATACATCCAGCATAACTTGTTAAAAGAGGGACACTTTTTGTTTAAAAAAAAAAAAATAAGAGAATTTCATTTAAAGTGCAGGCGTGTCCCACTGAATGGTGTCCTGGAGCAGAGTGTCCACCTGTTGGCAATGGTGTCCACTGGACTGCCACCACTACCAAAGACCATTCCGAATCCACCTCTGGGAAAAGCAAGTAAGCAAGAGGCAGAATATAAATAATGCAAGAGTTAAAAAGTTACACACAGCGTTGGAAAGTATCAACAATAAACTAGCGGGAAAGAAAAAACTGTTAACTCCCTCACTGCCTGTGTACACATTATAAACGAGCCCAATAAATGCAAAATATATTGTTCAGTGCCTGTAATTACAATGTGCATCTCAGAAATAGGAGAACAGAGACGTGTTCTACATGTACGGCAGTACAATAGGCCTGTTAAACCATTCATTACATCTAAATTAGAGGTTCATGCTTTCATAAAAGTAATTATGAGCACTTTTGTTAAACATATATACTTAAGTCTGCAGCAGGAAAAAAAGCAGTATTAATGTTCTTGATAAAATACAACTTGGAGTACAATGTACCAGTACTCTACTTACAACAAATGGTTGTGTACTGAATTATAATAATATAGAACAAATACTGTATATGGGTATAACAAGTGCCTTTATAAAAAAAATAACACAGCATGAGTGAGAACCTGCATCTTAGTAAATCTCAGTAAAGAAGTAAAAAAAAAAATTAATATTTGAATTTTATTACTGTAAAGCAGACCTAGAGCAGTAGTCTGACAATGGTGCCATGGTAAAGAGTTGGTTGGTAAAGGTGTTTTTCTGCTGGATATAAAACTTGTAAAATCATTTTAAGAAGTTTATACCAACAGCTGTCTTTGCCTGTGAAACTCTGATTTTGGTCTTAAAAATGTACCAGGTTATTCGCAGTAAAATAAAATATCCTAATTTTCCAACTAACAAACTGTAGCTAATTTAATCCCATGCACTCAAGGAAACACGGTGGGTGCACATGAGGTTTTATAAGAGCGGTCGGCATATATGCGGATGGTTCGGAACAATAGAAGTGATAGGCAACGATTCTAGTTAGGTGAGAGTTGTGCCGGTCCTTGAGTGTCTCTCTGCAATGGGCTTTTTGGACCCGCAGCTTTACAATGTTCCTTGTTATACCCCAATATAGTTACAACATACAAGCATGCAGCCCACATGCCAGTCCACATCAATGGATGGCATTACATATATGCTACAATATCTTACTTGCTGTTGTCCTATCTGGAACTTACTCTAACAACTGGGAGCATGCCTGGGGAACTCTATATCTACCATTTTTGCCCTATCAGATAGTTGCCAGCTGTATGTTTAAGCCGATTATGTGGGGGGTGTACTCTTGGACATTTCTTAACAAGACTTTTTTTATCTGGGGATCACTTAGGAGTACATTTTTGGGGTTTTCTGATATTTGAATGGGGGTCATGCAAATTATTTGGTGAAACCAATGTGACTTCCGGTGCATTGTAGTATAGATTTCAGCCTGCATCCCAGTGAGCTTTTTAGTGATAACATACAAAGGAGTGCAAAAACAAATACCCTTACCTCATTGGAATGATGTACCAAACCTGTAAAAATGCCCTATTACAGGTACACATAATTTTTTGGGAAAAAAAGTAGAACAAACATTTACTTTCGCACTTTTTTGTGTCTAAACACTAAAAAGCTTACCGAGATACAGGCTGCAATCCACGTCGCAATGCACACTGGAACTCATACTGGCTTCACCAAATAATTGCTCCCCCATAGTCATTAGAACCATTTATTGTGTGTTTATATATTAGTTAATAAAATTTAAGAACTACAGTATGCTACATGGAATATTGAGACAGTGGCTAACTAGTGATCAATCTCCTGTTTTAGAACATTGTTTTTTTAAAGCAACCCTAAATTGTCAATAAACCCCCCTCATCTTCAGGCACTCGGTGTTGGGGCCTGAACACAATTATTCTCCAAGGCTCTGCAGCCAGCTCCAGCATCAGCATTTCTATTTCTGTTTGTGTATGCCCCCACTGGCCCAGGAACTTGAATAGATGCTGGTGTGAGCATACATACAGTGGATGCCTCTCTGTGGCCACCACTAAGAGCACCAGGGGAACGTGCAGATGTTGATGCTGATTTTTTCTTGCACTCTCATGTTGATGTCTGGAATCTCAACTGGACCGATGATAGGAGTTGTATCTGGGTAGGCAAGGCGGGGGGGGGGGCTAGTTTTACTGCATTTGGACATCTGCAATCCAAGAGTAAAAATCAAAGCTTACTTACATCCAGGTAGTTGTTCCTGGGTGGCCCTCTCAGAATGGTTTAGATGTTGAGTTTTAGCCCATAAATTACAGCCACTTCCCTAGCTGCTGCCTAAATCTCACCCCATGTCTGCATCACATTGTGTGTGCCATTCCTCTTGCCTGTCTATTTAGTTCACAATTCCTCAGGTTGGCATAAACAGACCAGAAGAGGGGGGGGAGGCATACTGTAACTACAGTTAATAGAGCTGCTTGCATACTGTAATACATGCAGGGGCTACAGATTTATGCTGCTTTTTTCTTGGAAGAAGGTGGCCTTATAAGAAAGAAAGCTGTATGACTTTAAAATCCAGCAACTATACCATGGTGACATGCCTGGTACACACCCAACCAATGGAGAAAGGAAAGAGCTAAAAGCAGCCCAGAAATGTTAGTAATAATGCATGATTTTGGGTCTTTAACCAGAAGGGACACTTACAGCCTCTAAAAACAGAAATGGTACAGTTTCACAGCTTGTGATTTTTAGGTATAATTCAATATAAAGAATACTAACATCAAAGCAAAAGGGAAACAATAAAATGAAGACATCTTTGAAAGTGTATATTTCTGTGTTCTAAAATTATGTCCTCAAAGTGATGGGTTCAACTAGTATTTTTTAAACATTTTTCTTATGTTAGCAAATGTGTATTTTAAAGAAGCAGTTTTCACTGCATGCAATTAGTTGCTATTTTCAACTGTACACAAGGTCTGTAGACAAAATTCTACAAAAAGAGAGAAGTGAGCCCTGTACACAAAAATAGTGGGAGTGCCAAGGTGGGCCCGCAAGACCCAACCTCGGAACCACACACTATTCCAATGAATGGAGTGGACGAGCTGCAGAGCTGCCATCTTGGCCTGGAGAAGCCAATCACGGCCATTCCTCCGTGACGTCACTCCAGGTGTTTCCGGCTTTGTTCCACCAGATGGCATGTGCCCTGGCTGGATGGAGATAGCAGTTTCTTTTAGTATTTAAACCATTGCAGTAATGTCATAAGTTGTATGATTAAGGGCCTATATGACCCGAAACGTGTTACAGAGGCTAAGCTGCGGGACTGTGGTAGTTCCTGGTTTCGATCAAACTATTATTTGTATGTTATTTTTCTAACACTGGCTAGTTTTAACTATTAATATTAAAAGCTTTGTTTTAATGGAAGCTGGACAAGTACTGTCAGTTGGCCTGGAGAGGACAGACGAGGCACCTGATATATGTATACAACATCAGGTATGGCCAGCTGAACTGCGCTGGAAAAGAGGTGAGTATAGTTGTTTTTTATATTTGAACTATATTTAATAATTTAAGCAATTTATTTGTATGCTTTTATAAAGTGATTCTTAGGTGCCATCGTCTACCATGCATTTAGCAAAAGAGAGATATTAAACAGTTACCATTACAAAAAATCTGGTATTTTAAGAATACCCCTGTCATCAGAAAGAGAATTATTCAGCATACTTATTTTGAACTGCACCTTAAAATAGACTTTTGAAAAGAAGACACATGCACTGGAAGATTTTACTCCAAGGTATTTCAATTTAAATTCAGAATACACCTCATGTTTAGTGCAGAATATGATTAATGTCAGAAAGGAAAATATTATGGAATAAGGATATATTAGGATGCACTGGCTGTAAAGCACGTATGTACACACAGTAACAACTGGGACCACTTTTGTTCTCCTGCTTCAGCAGCACAGCACGGGCAGACATGTAAGTGTAATAAATAAAGTTGTTCTAGCAAAAATATGCACACGCGGAGGGTGCAGACACTTTTGTCAGACAGCACATTTATTAAAATGCAGCAAGTTTCTGGTTCAGAATACTATTTCATGCTGGAGGGCTTCAGGGAGACATAACCCAGAATTTTACGAGTTTTTATGAGACTAACATTTCTTCAGCAATGACAAAGCACTGTGAATACTTACAGGTAGCCGAGCGGACAATATTTGTCACAGACCACAGGTTTACACTTCTTGGGTCGCGGCCGGCACTGGCAGATCTCACAGTTGTGGATGTGGGTCTGAAAGCCGTACGGGCAGTCTAATGCACAGCCTGATATTAGTCCGCTACATAGTTCTTCTCCTTAAAAAAAAAAAAAGAGAACACATATCTCAACAGATTCCTTGTTTTCATACATTCAAATTTATCAGTATGTAGAGACTTCTACAGAGTAGTGCTAGATACATGACATTGGAGCGTTCTGGTCCTCAGGGGCACTAAACCAACCTAACCTACCAATTCGTCCATCAGTGAGCCCTGCATTAAAGAGATACTCACCTCTTGCTAGTGGAGTTCCAACTAATAGGAAGGAAGACATCGGCACATATGTGAATCAGTCACATCTCCTCCAGTGTCCAGCTAGTTCCTACTCCCCAACAAACATTTTGGCATGAGGAAAAGGTGAGTATCTTTTTTTTGCCAAGTTTGGGCTTACAGGCAGATGGAGTAGGTAAGCTAAGGTCCCTATAGATTAGGACTCTACCTGGCACAGAGTTGCCATTAAGGCTTATTTCCTGGCCTGCTGTGGTCGGAGATGACTACATCGGGTCAAACAGTTCCACCTGGTTTCAGATTGATGACCAGTCAGGGATCATGTCAACTTATTAAATAAATAAAGGATCAAGTGCCTTACTAAAAACACCCAGGGTCAGCATAATACCGGTAATAGGCATTCAAATGTATTTAAATTTAAATTAGTTTATTAGCAGACTGGCACCACTATTGGTGGAAGAAAAGTCCTTAAGCCTACTGCAGTGAAAGGAAAGCATATTAGGTCCATGAGGGTAAATATTCCTACAATTTTGAGAAATTTCCTACAAATTGAGAAAACGCCTGACAGTGCTGAACCTCTCCCAATGCTGATTTAAAATAGCAGTGTGAAGACACTGGGCTAGATTTTGTGGGAGGTCCCTGGTATTTATGGGGCCGGGAGGAGCCACTTTTCTATCTCTGCAGTCCAGCGCCATCTACTGGAGTATATGCCAAGTGTAGGGTGGGATCCACAAAAGTCCCCCAAAAGTAACAGCAGACAGTTTAAACCACTGCCGCCTGCAGAACCTTGCGGCCAAAAGCAGCATCAGCCCTAACATCAACCTTGTAAAACTTTGAAAAAGTATGAACAGAAGGCCTTGCAAACTTGTTCAACAGAAGCTTGGTGCTGAAAATCCCAAGAGGCACCAATAGCACGAGTAGAATGAGCAGTAAGGTGGAAGGGAGGCTACTTCCCCTTAGCAGAGTAGGCCTGTATCGCAGCCTGACGTATCCACTTGCTGATAGTGGACTTAGCCGGAGCCAAACCTTTCTTAGGTCCAGACGGAAGCACAAAAAGAGCATCGGTCTTCCTGAAGGATTCAGTAGCCACCAAATAGAACTTCAGAGTTCTGACTAGTCCAAAGAATGCAAACCCCTTTCCTTAGGGTTACTAGGATTAGGACACAGAGAAGGCAAAACAATGTCCTGATTGAGATGAAAGGCAGAAACAACCTTAGGTAGAAAATCTGCCTTAAAACGAAACACCACCTTGTCCTGGTGTCTCTCAAAATAAGGAGGCTTGATGGAAAGCGCAGCCAACTCAGAAACACGCCTAACAGAAGTGATAGCCACCAAAAAGACCACCTTAAGCGTAAGAATGGACAAAGGGGCCCCTTGCAAGGGCTCAAAGGGAGACCCCTGCAGGGCAGACAAGACCAAGTTCAAGTCCCAGACTGGTAACATAGGCTTACGTGGGAGACGCATGTGAGTGACCCCCTGGAAAAAGGTCTTGACCAGGGGATGCTGAGCAAAGGATCTTTGGAAGAAAATAGCCAAAGCAGACACATGGCCTTTCAGAGTACTGAGCTGAAGACCCAGATCCAAACCATGTTGGAGAAATTCCAGAATCCTAGGAATAGAAAACACACGACAGGGAAGCGAGTGGGACTCACACCAGTAAATGTAAGTACGCCAGACCCTGTAATAGATGGAAGAAGAGGACCTCTTCCTAGCCCTGATCATGGTATTCACCACCGAGGCAGGCAGCCCTTTTTCCATCAAGATGGAGGTTTCAACAGCCAGGCAGTCAAAGCCAGCGTTTGTAAATTGGGGTGGTGTAGGTGTCCCTGAGTGAGCAGATCTGGAACCTGTGGTAGAGCGTACTGATCTACTGCCAATTGCACAATATCTGCGAACCCCATTCTTCTTGGCCAACAGGGGGCCACCAGGATGGTTTGCACCCCTTCCTGAACTATCTTGCGCAGCACCCTGCCCAGCAGTGGAAATGGGGGAAACACATACAGGAGCTGGAACCTCATCCAGGACTTTGCCAGGGCATCCATGGCCAAGGCCAGAGTATCCTGGGACAGAGAGACAAAGACTGGAAGCTTGTGATTGTGATGGGACGCAAATAGATCCTTGTATGGCTGACCCCAGGGGTGGCACAGGGAACGAAACACCCTGCTGCTGAGGGACCACTCTCCCAGACGACAGGTCCCCCTGCTCAGAGAGTCTGCCTCCAGATACTCCACCCCCGGGATGTACACAACTGAGATGCAGGGAACATTTTCCTCCGCCCAGGACAGTATCAGGGACACTTCCTTGAGGGCCCTCTTGCTCCGGGTCCGTTCCTGATGATTGATGTAGGCAACCGCCGTCTGGTTGTCTGAGTGGACCCCTCAGGTCAGGAGTTAAGTGGGCGAGAACCAACCTGATTGCCCTCAATTCCAGAATGTTGATACGGGCATGGGCCTCCTGAGGGCCCCACTGACCCTGGAATTTCAGGGACTTCCAGAATCCCCCCCCCCCAACCTGTCAGACTGGCATGGTCCCGATCCCCTACTGACAAGAGGTGAAGCTGAAGAGTCCTCATGTGGAACTGAGCATATGGAACCGTCTCGAAGCAGGACACCATCAGGCCCACAAGCTGCATTCCCTGCCTGATGGATGGATGGGGACAAGACAGCAGGAGCTGAGCTTTCTCTTGAAGGACCTCCACCTTCTGCTGAGGAAGAAAGATCTTGACCTGAGCTGAATCCAGAATCATGCCCAGAAAAGACTTCGCCATGGAAGGAGACAGAGAAGATTTGGGGTGATTGATCCCCCAGCCGAATTATTCCAGTGTGGACACCACCCTCTGAGTGTCCAGCTCTGCCTGATGGAAGGACTGAGAAGCAATAAGCATGTCGTCCAGGTAGGGAAGAATGCGAATGCGCTGAGATCTCAGCAGGGCCATCACTCCTGCCAGCACTTTGGTGAATACCATAGGGGCCGAGGTGAGGCCGAAGGGCAAGGCCACAAATTGGTAGTGGTGATCCTCCAGAGCGAACCTGAGGAACCTCTGATGACCTGGAAAGATAGGTACGTGAAGGTAAGCATCCTTGATGTCTATAGAGGTCATGAAGTCCCCTGGGCGTAGGAAAGTCACAGCTGAGTGCAGAGTCTCCATGCGAAAATGTCTGAATCTGACAAACTTGTTGAGAAGCTTTAAATCCAGGTCTGATGGACCCATCCTTTTTGGGCACAATGAAAAGATTGGAATAATAGCATTTGCCCCTTTCCTTCAAGGGCACCCGGCAGATGACACCTAGGTCTAGAAGGCCTTGGACAGCCACGGAGAGACACTGAGCTGACAAGGGGTTTTGAGCTACACAAGATTTGATGAATCTTGGGGGCGGCCAGGCTGCAAACTCTATCTTGTAACCAGAGGAAACTACCTCCTGAATCCACCGGTCTGAGACATGACATCTCCAGACGTGAGCCAAGAGCCGAAGCCGGATGGGTGAGGGCGCCCCTTCATGCCTGAGGGGGCTTAGGGGAGGACTTAGTCTTGGGACCCCAGGGAGGGCCAGGGCGGCCATGTCCTCAGCCCCTGCCCCAAAAATCTCCACGGGCTCCAGCAAAGGAAGCTCCCCGTCCAATTCTGGAGCCCCTGAAAGAAGGAGAAAAGTCACCTGAACCCCGAAAGGGCCGGGGCTGCCTTCTAGGCTGAAGTAATTTGCCACCTTTAGCAAACAAGTCCAAACGTTCCCCAAAGAGGCGCAGCCCCTTGAAGGGAAAACCAGTGAGGGCCTCTTTGGCAGCATTGTCATCTGCCCACTGGCGCAAGCAGGGTATTGCCCCCAACAAGGCAGAAGCCCTGCCACACATTCTAATGGTATCATCCAGGGCAGAGAGAACATATGAAACAAATTCCTCACAACGCAGAAGAGCTCTATACTCTTCACTACCAGCATCATCAGGGGCCCCATCTAAGAGACCCCTGAGCAGGCCTTTAATAGCAACAGCCGTTATAGCAGAGGCACAGACCGGACGGAGCGCGGTCCCAACACAGGCAATGGCATGGCAAGCCAGCTGATCCATGCGCCTGTCTTCCCCATCCCTCAATGTAGTAGTGTCGGGGGAATGCAAGACAGATGTGTTAGACAACCCCAGAAGTGGTGCATCCACCTCTGGAGGACATGACCAACATTTAACCCTTTCAGCAGGAAAGGGATACCTCTTATGCCAACTCTTTGGTACCCCGGGAAGCCGGCTAGGCCGTTCCCACTCCTTGAGAATCAGATTATTAAAGTGAGTTTGTTCAGGAAACTCCAAACGTGGCTTAACAGTATGAAACAGCTCCCCCTGCTGCCGCGGGGCCACGGCAGGAGGAGAGATACAGAGTACTTAAAAAATGTGAGCTAAAAGCCTGTCAGTATCATCTGAAGCCCATGGGTCAGACCCAGACTCAGCATAACCCCTAGGCTGATCATCAGATGATTCTGAATCAGAGAATAATTCCCCTTCTTCCAGGGGGGTATAACCAGTAACATCAAAAAACTCCTCAGCTTCCATAGGAAAGAGAGTAACACAGGGTCCCAGATGTCGCCGCTTAGCAGGAGCCTTACGCGGACCAGAACCAGCAATATGCCTTTCAATGCTGGCTACCCGGGTAGCCAAATCAGGTTGAGACTTCCCACTGGTATGCACCTCACTGGGAGTCAGGTGTAAGCGTGGGGGGGTAGGCGAAGCCAGAGGGGGCGCAGCACTATGCCCAGCCGCAGGTAAACCAGACTGCAGGGCAAGTACCTGCTGGGCGCAGGGTAAACACGCCCTGACATCATCACTTATAGGGGATACCCCACACGCCACACACAGCCCGGCTTGTCCCGAAGGAACCCCAAGCACATTTTCCTGAGAAGCCTCCATATGGTGATTATCACGGCACAACAGGCCAATAGGGATTGACGCTAATAAAAGCAACCCGGGATGCCCCAATAACCCGCTAGGGAGGTGGGAGTAATGGTATGTAATAGCCCTCCAATAAGAGTTTACACTAAATAGAGGGGATAGGACCGGGAGAAACCACTAAAGTTTGACCCGCCTGCAAGGCATAAGCAAAAGATCCCATAAGCGATATGCAATACAGATATATACATAAATAAATCAGCCCGCAGGGGCACTTACGGACCGCGATAGTGAGACGGCAGGCACATGCAGCAAGGAATTAAAATGGTGTCCGCATATACCTCAAGGGGCGGGCCGCGGAGACAGTGATGCAAAACGCGTCATCCGCAACCCCCCCTCCCCGAAGAGCGCCCACCTGACATGACCAGCTATGATGGCGCAGCAGCATCTGAGGTGATGTCGCCGCCGACCGCGGAGTGCAGTACAAACGTGCGGCGGAGGCAAAAGAAACCAGTGCAATCAATTCAACAGGGATCAAACACAACACACAATATATATGCAAAGACATGCACCCCCCCCCCCGAGAACTACAAGAGAGAGCGAGGGGGAAGCAACGGCCAGCCTAAAGGGAGCCAACTGTGGGGACAGGGAGCGAGGGGCATTAAGTGCGGGAGGGGCATCCCATAAGGCTCACCATCGGTCTATACCGCCTACCCTTTGGTGGGGGACTGGGGTTGGAGCAGCACTCCTTAGCACCTGCCTACCTTCACCCGAACCAGAGCAGCCAGAGCTGGGAGGCAGTAGAAGGAAACGGGTGGGAATAGTCCTACAGGGCCGCAGGCTAATAGCCCTGCTCACCTGCGAGTAGAGAGCCATCTTCTAGTCATCGCAGCCAGGACTGCAGAGAAGAACTGGGGATTTTGTGGGAGGTCCCGGGTATTTATGGGGCCGGGAGGAGCCACTTTTCTGTCTCTGCAGTCCAGCACCATCTACTGGAGTATATCCCAAGTGTAAGGAATATCTTCTGGAACAGGACGTGCTGTATACTTAGAATAGCAATTAAAGCAGGTACTGCAGCATGAGCTATAGTAGCTTTCTTGAGACAGGTCAAGCAATCCTCCCCTGCAATGGCGGAATGGTACATTCACAAACCTGCCACTCACAATTTTTTCCTTCTGGTAAAAAAAAAAAAATACAAGTTTGGCTATTTTCTTTTGTTATGCACCCTCTTGCTATCTGTATTCATACTGCTTTTTATTATTAGAATGTATTTTTCACAATATATTTTATTAATCTTACTACCATTGAGTTTACTAGACACACATCTTCTAAAAGTCATCAAAAATCTAAAAATACATAACTAAATGTGTGCACAACCATATGGTTTAATCAGCACTTAGTGAATGTGAAAATATTATACATATGAATTAGGCATTTTCCTGTCACAGCTAAACAAGGTTCTCAAGCTAACATTTTCCCACAGAGATTTTCACATAAAAAACAGACTAGTGACAAATATTCTTAGAATAATTTCGCTTTTCTGAGTCATGTTTCCCTGGCTATTTTAGGTACTTTTAGGAACACATACCATTTCTGTTATGTGGATAAAATGAACTGGTCTGTCATTTATGCAATAGCTTAGCTCTTCTAGATTACAGTGCTGCTGCTACTGTGTTTCCAGTATAAGCCGCTCTACCGATAATTGGAAAAAATCCCCAATTGCAGCCAGGTCACACATTCAAACCTCACAGATTATGCTTTGACTTAAAGGATTGTAATTGTACATTTCCTTAATGGTCCAAAATGGATTGTGGAAAATACCAGTCCTACATGGGAGGAGTAGACAGGAGGCATGGATGGAATTTCACTTGCTTTTTATGCTCTGTTTGTGGGTGTTTGTCTACTACATACTATTCCTGGCTGGATCTATAGCTCTGTCTGAGCACTAATTACTTCACCTGCATGTCTGTTTGGAGATCCACAAACATGGCCTGTTGGTGGGCCTTGAAAAGGGGGTTGAGCAGCACTATTCGAAGGAACTGCCAAGTTATTTAAGGCCAAGTGGAAGGGATAATGCCACTTTATCTTTATCAGCTTGATCTCTTTCCCAGATTGCCTACCTAGAGCCATAATCTCACAATAGCTCTACTGACACTATAGCCACTCTGGGTAATATGGATCATCATTGGTCTACGAGCACATGCACCTAACGGATCAAACTTGTATGCACATATTGGACCCGATGTGTGCATGTGTGCACATACTGGAGCTCAAGTGTCTTAAAAGGAAGACACTTGAATGTAAAAAGTGCTGGTTTATTTTCGGATGCTCCTGTCTTACCTGCTCCTGCAATCCTGAACTCTTGTGCTCCCCTTTAACTTCTGGATTCTCCCTTTGGCTGACTTTCTTGATTTGACCTTCAAACCTGTGCTGCCTGCCTTCTGGCCTCGGCCTGACTTCTTGTTTAAAAGTCCAAACTGCCTACTCTTGGCCTCCTACTTTGTTCTGGACTGGGTTTCTTGGATTGCAGAGTCCAGACCCTGATGCTCAGTTCCTTCCATGAAATGAACCAGGTTGTTCTCCAAAGCCAAAAATGTCCCTCTTGGTGGGAAACTCTAATGTACACCAGATGCATCTTGAAGATTCTGGACCTGGTTAGTCTGGGTTTTAAGAGGCCCCGCCACTTGAGCTCTACTGGCCTCCAGAACCTTGCACCCTTCACTATGCGGCAGTGGTGGTACTCTTGGGTATCTAGAAATCAGCCCTGGTACAAAAGTTCTGGAAAGTGGTTCTGGACACCATGACTTACGAGGTTTACAGAAACCATTTTAACACCTTAAAGCCAAGAAGCTGTGAGCTGCCTTTAAAGTGGTCCTTCACTCTGAATAAGAGTCTATCTTATTTGTTTCCCACAACCTGTACATACAGATTGCCCACATTAAAAATCATCCTACCTGCATCTACTGCATGTTATGAGCCTTTAAACATCCAAGATGGCGGCTCATGGAACATCAGGCAGCCTGCAAACAGCAAGTGCCTTATGACTGTGCTGCTCTGTGTCAGGATTCGCTTACCTGTCTCCCGATCCAGCGGTGTCCCCGTTGCACAGCCGCCCGCACGGCATCCGCTTCCGCCCCTGCTGGCGCGCCTGCGCACTGCTCCTCCTCAGCCGGCGAGCCCGGCTTCTGTACACGCGCGAGCACGTCCTGTTTATGCCCTCCGCCGGCGCTGCTCTCAGCGCAGCCGCCGGAGGAGAGCTGGTAAGGGCCAATGAGCCCTAAGTGTTGGAGTTGGGCCAATGAGCCCGGATAGGGGGATTTTGGGCTATACGCCCCTTCTGGTTTTTGGCCTATCTGCGCGTTAGTTAAAGTTGCACCAATCACACGCTCTCTCCTCTTTCCCCAATCTTGTCTGTCCCTATAAAGGTTCATTCCGTCAGTTGCTCAGTGCCTGTGATAGCGTCTTATACCAAGCTTCGTCTTGTGTTATTGCCGTGATTGATCTTCATTGCTGACCCCTGCCTGAATCGATCAATCTCTATCTGATCTCTTTTGCCGACCCCTGCCTGAATCGACCAATCTCTATCTGATTTATGTTGCCGACCCCTGCCTGAATCGACCAATCTCTATCTAACCTCCTGCTTGAAACCGACCATTCTCCGTCTGATCCCTGTTGCCGACCTCTGCTTTGTACCCCGACTTCGAGCTGCCTCATCCATCTGTACCGCTGCAATCTCTGAATTCCTGGTGTCGACCTCTGGCCTGTCTCTGGACTTCCACTAACTCGCTCTAGTCATTGGTTCTTCAGACCTCCAACCAGTAAGCTCTCATCCTTTGAGCCATTGAAGTCATGGGAGCAACCAATCCCGGGCAGGCGTATTCTGCGTCCCGGCAAGCGGGGGCTCCTACAGGTGAAGCTGGCTGCGGAGATTGGGGGTTGAGGGCTTACCTGGAGGGCTGGAGTTACCCGAGCGTGACACTCTGCATTCTGGGATTGCTGACCTTTTCCTGACCCCAGCTCTGCTCTGTCTGGGCAAAGCACAGCTATAACTCGCCCCCCTGTACTTTACCCCACTCTCCTCTCCTCAGTAAGTGTGATGCTTCTGAGTCAAGATGGCGGCGCCCATATCCTAAAGTCCTGAACAGAGTTTCAGCCCAGTGGGGGAAAGAATAATAAGTAAGTGACTAAAAACTTAAAATATATTAGTTTTAGATGCTGGGGAATCATTTTTTAAATGGTTTGGCCTTTTCAATAAATCATGGTGAAGTTCCAGTTTAAGGCATTCATAGCACAAATGTTCTCAACAAATTTGCACAAAAACAATACTAAAGATGTTGTATGCCTTTCAAAGTTCTTTCACCCAGAATGTAACACATAACTATTCATATGAGAAGACATCTGTTTTTCTTGTGCTGCCATCACAAGGAATATTTTGGCTTCCCATATTGACAAGTGGTATGGTCTGAAAGATAAAGCTCTTGTCTGACACGTGGAGGGAAACAGGAGCCTCCTTACACATGAAAGCTGAACAGTTAACCTCTGTGTGATGTTCCATCATTGCTTAGTCTAAATTTACGTATTGCATCAAGGCTACAGCTCTGAATAATGCTAGTTGTCAAATACATCCAGACATACATACGAAGACTTTCACACAGTAATTACTTGGCAGGCATGAATTGTTTTCTGGCAATGATGACTATGCTGACACTGAGGACAAGCATGATGCACATACTTCACTACCACTAGATAATCCTAGCATTGACATCAGCAAATTCTTTCTAGACACATTCAAAATAAAACATTTAAGAATGCAACCTTATGTTACACTGTCATTCACAAAGTCATACTAAGAAAAAAAATACTTAGTCACTAAGATTCCTTTTCTGTTTTTACTAGAACACCAACAATATTCATAATGTAAAGTAAATATTCATAATGTAAGTAAATTAAAGTGGACCTAGGTAAGATAATCCCTTCCCCAGCTAACTGCAATTTTAGTAAATAGATAGAAACATTTCACCCAGTTCATTACACAAACTCCCTACCTGGAATCTGAGCACTGTACAGATGTGTAATTTATTACGTTTTCTAATGGTTGTTTATAGTGTGAGGTGTGTGGCTAAGGATGGAGAGCTTTTTCTTTTTGTCACAAGAAGGTTATCTGGTCTGTTCTACTGAAATCCAAATGGCAAGTATTCAGGGAATTAGTTACAATATCCCGATAATCGATTGAAATAATAGCATAAGATATCAGAGTTTTTAGCCAAACTAAAAGCAAGCCAAAGGTAGGTTCAGTTTGTGAGAGTAAAGACTAAGGTTCTTTTTTAACTGTTAGTGGGGTGGGGGGGTAGTCTAATGTTGACTTCAGGAATGCTTTAAACTGTTTGAGACTCCCCCACGCAAATTTAACAAAAATTGAGCTTCTCAATGCCCTGGAAGTGAAGTATAAAATGATAGCTTTCACACACACCCAAACGTACAAGAGGCGCTGTGTAAACCTCAAGGTCATATTTGAATCATTTTTTAGGCAATTATAATAAACTGGTATAACATGTACAAGCAAGGTTCTTTGTAAAAAATAATACAATTCTGTGAAACTCACCCGTAGAATTGTTTTTGAGTATATCCAGTCCAGGCTGTCCCAAAGTGATGACATGTGGGTATTCCACCCCCTGGGGGCGCTCGACTGCAAGATCAAAAGCGGTCGCTCCTCCCGTCCCCCTATCAATGCAGGTGTCTCTCTATCATTTCCCAGTGGTTAAAAAGCAGTAAAGAGGAGACAGGCCGGGAGGCCAAGAAACCATGTTACTTCACATAGCTTCAGCATGTACTCTCTCCAACAAAAAGCCTTAAGGACAACAAGTCCAAGAATAAAAATGGTAATCACCATATCAGGCAAACAGAAGATAATGAAACAAGGGCGGGGTGGGACAACCTGGACTGGATATACTCAAAAACAATTCTAAAGGTGAGTTTCACAGAATTGTATTTTTCCCTATATCCAGTCCAGGTCGTCCCAAAGTGATGACATGTGGGACATCCAAAAGCAGTGTCCATTAGGGCGGGATCCCCAGTGTGGAACAGCATGTAGTTCATTACACTACCGCCTGAAGCACCTTTTGGCCAAAGACAGCATCAGCTGAGGCCTAACATCAACCTTGTAAAACTTGGTAAAGGTATGAACTGAAGACCAAGTGGCGGCCTTACAAACCTGCTCAACAGATGCCTGGTGCTGAAAAGCCCGGGAGGCATCAATAGCTTTAGTAGAATGAGCAGTAATACGAAAAGGGGGTTCCTTCCCCTTGGCAGAATATGCTTGCACCACAGCCTGTCTAATCCACTTACTGAAAGTGGACTTGGCTGGTGGGAAACCTTTCCTAGAGCCCTCTCTTAGGACAAAGAGCAAATCCGATTTCCTGAAGGATTCAGTGGCAACCAGGTAATACTTAATGGCTCTGACCACATCCAAGGCATGGAGGGTCCTTTCCTTAGAATTAGTCGGTGCTAGACACAAGGAAGGTAAGACAACTTCCTCATTAAGGTGAAAGGGAGAAACGACCTTAGGCAAAAAATCAGGTTTAAAGCGAAAAACCACCTTATCCTTATGCCGCTCAAAGTAGGGAGGCTTCATACAAAGAGCGTCCAGCTCTGACACGCGAAGCACCGAGGTGATCGCTACCAAAAAGACCACTTTGAGAGTCAAAATAGACAATGCAGCATCGCAAAAAGGCTCGAAGGGAGGACCCTGAAGAGCAGAAAGTACCAAATTCAAGTCCCACACCGGTATTACTGACTTACGCGGTGGACGGATATGGGTGACACCCTGGAAAAAGGTCTTGATCAACCTATGATTGGCAATGGATCTCTGGAAAAAGATGGCTAAGGCCGAGACCTGGCCCTTGAGGGCGCTCAGCTGGAGACCCAAGTCTAAGCCGTGTTGTAAAAACTCCAGAATCCTAGAAATAGAGAATGTGCGGCAAGGGAGGCTCTTGGACTCGCACCAAGCAATGTAGACGTGCCCAACTTTGTAGTATATCATGGAAGAAGACTTCTTCCGTGCCTGTATCATGGTATGCACAACTGTGGCCGACAGCCCCTTCTCCGTCAGGATTGAGGTTTCAATAGCCAGGCCGTCAAAGCCAGCGTCCGTAAATTGGGGTGTCGCAGCGACCCCTGAGTGAGAAGCCCTGGGTCGTCTGGCATGATGTAGCAATCCACTGACATCTGAACTATGTCTGCAAACCAACTCCTTCTCGGCCAGCGAGGAGCCACCAGGATGGTTGGTACCCCTTCCAGGGCTATCTTGCGCAGCACTCGGCCCAGGAGTGGAAACGGAGGGAATGCATAAAGGAGCCTGAACTCCATCCAGGGAATTGCCAGAGCATCTGTGGCAAAGGCCAGAGGATCTTTTGAAAGGGAGACGAACCTTGGGATCTTGTGATTGTGTCTGGACGCAAACAGGTCCACGTCCGGCTGACCCCAGTGGAGACACAGAGCGTTAAAGGTCTTGCTGCTGAGAGACCATTTCCCCAGGCGTGAAGCGTTCCTGCTCAGGGAGTCTGCCTCCTGGTTTTCTACCCCGGGGATGTAAACTGCCGAGATGCAGGAAACATTCTCCTCTGCCCAAGTCAGAATTTGGGTCACCTCTTTGAGGGCTCGCTTGCTCCGAGTCCTGCCACAACAAGAGGGACTGCCTGGCCAGGGGGGACAGTGAAAATTCCTGTTCCAGCGACTCCTGCATCCGGCCCCAGCCGGTCAACAGGTTCAACTGAAGAAGACTCATGTGAAATTGGGCGAAGGGCACGGCCTCGAAGCATGACACCATTAGGCCCACCAGTCTCATCCCCAGACGGATCGATGGCCGCTGACAAGACAGCAAGGCCTGCACCTGCGTCTGGAGGCCCAAAACCTTCTGCTGTGGCAGAAAGACCTTGACCTGAGAGGTGTCTATCGTCATGCCCAGGAAGGACCTCACTGTTGAGGGAGTGATAGACGACTTTGGGTAGTTGACTACCCAGCCGAAATCCTCGAGAGTGGACAACACCATCCGGGTATCACTCTTGGCCTGCTGAAGAGACTGAGCCGCAATCAGCAAATCCAGATAGGGCAGCACACAAATGCCCTGGTTCCTCAGGATAGCCATGATGCCCGCCAGCACCTTGGTGAAAACACGGGGGGCTGAGGATATCCCGAATGGCAGTGCCACAAACTGGTAATGCTGATCCTCCAGAGCAAACCTTGAGAACTTCTGATGCCCCTGGAATATCGGGATGTGCAGATAAGCATCCCTGATGTCCACCGTGGTCATGAAGTCGCCGGGCCGAAGCGAGCTCACCGCGGACCGTAAGGTTTCCATGCGGGAACTGTCTGACTCTGACAAACCTGTTGAGACTCTTCAGGTCCAGGATAGGCCTCAACGTTACGTCCTTCTTGGGAACCGTGAACAGATTGGAGTAGAAACCTTGACCCTGTTCCTGACGAGGTACAGGACAAATCACCCCTAACCGCAGGAGGTGTTGCACAGCCATTCTCAGGCCCTGTGCCTTCAATGGGTTCTGGGATATCCGAGACTGAAGAAATTTTGTGGACGGTCTGACTGCCAGCTCTATTTTGTAACCGGAGGACACCACCTCCTGAATCCACCTATCCGAGACGCGCCGTCTCCAGATATGAGCAAATAGCAGAAGCCGCCCCCCCACCCGGATGGGTGAGGGCGCCTCCCCATGCCTGAGGGGACTTGGCAGGGGGCTTGGGGGATTGGGTCGGCCTCAGGACCTACCTCTACCCCAGGTATCTCTGCGGCCACCTGAAAATGAAGAGCCTCTTCCTCCTTGAAAGGAGCAATAGGCAGATGAGCTCCGAAAGGGCTGCGCAGGCTTCCGTCGCTAAGGGAGTCTACCATCCTTGACCAGGAGGTCCAGACGCTCCCCGAACAACCTGTGCCCCATGAAGGGGATACTAGTGAGCGACTTTTTGGCTGCGGCATCAGCCGACCACTGCCGCAACCAGAGCGAGCGACGAAGTGCAACAAGCAGGGCCGAAATCCTGGCACCAAGCCGGACACCATCATCCATCGCAGAGACAACAAAGGCAATGAAATCCACGCAAGCCTTGAGGTCTTTATACTACTCCGCCTGCTTGCGAGTCTTAGCGCCATCCACAAGGCGTCTCACCTTCTTTCTGATGGCCAGGGAGACAATACTTGCGGCACACACAGGACGAAAAAAGGCACCAGCAAAGGTGAAGGCAAGACAGACCAGTTGATCCATGCGCTTGTCAGCTGGATCACATAAGGAGGCGGTATCAGGTGAAGGCATAACAGTAGTGTTGGACAACCCCGACACAGGGGAATCCACCTCGGGAGGACGAGACCATAGCCGGACCAGCTCCTCAGGGAAGGGATACCGCCTATCCAGGCCCTTAGGCACCAACGGTAGCTTGTTAGGCCTTTCCCATTCCTAGAAAATCATATAAGAAAAATGGGCCTGCTCTGGAAAGACTCACCTCTGTCTTTCAGGCCTAAATAAATCACCCTGCTTCCTCTTAGCAGCTCTTGGAGGGACAATGTGTAAAGTCTCAAAAACTGAAGCAAGCAATTTCTCCGTATTATCAGGGAGCCACGCATCCTCATCCGAGGAGGAACCAAACAAACTGTTATCGCCAGCAGAATAATCCACCATGGAACGGGAATCATCTGGCAACTCACCTTCCTCCACAGAGCCCAGACCATCAAAAAGATCATCCTCATTATCCGAGTAAACAGGCTCGATGTGCCGTTTCTTACTTGTGGCCTTCTTAGGAGCCGTTCGCGAGAGCTGTCTCTTGAGACTGGCCACCCTGTATGCCAAATCAACATGGGACCCCCTGCTGGCTTCCCCCTCGCTGGGGGCTGAGTGCAGAAGGGGGGGTTCTGGAGAGGCCGAAGGCAATGAAGGGCTAGGGGCAGGTACGCCCGCCCGATCATGGTCCAAAATGACATTCCTGGTGCAAGTGGTACAAACAGTGCTGAATCTGCCCAGAGGGCTTGCACTGCACAAGGGGCAGAGCTTCACCCGCCCAGATGGGGCCCCTAGCTCACTATCCCCAGATGCCACCAATATGGTTTATTAGAAACAAGTTTGTAAGCAGGTTACAAGGCACGGACAGCCCAAACCAAATTATCCCTCTTATATATTCCCTCTTATGTGATCCCTCTTAATAAAAGAGAGAGGGGGGGCGGGGAGACCGGGAGGAACCACAACCCTCAATCAATGGGCCCACCTAAAAGACGAAAAACAAGAGGGCCATCAGTATCCCACAAGCACATGCGCATGCACAAAAATCAATAATAATAATCATAATAATAAGAGGGACTCACGACACCGACAGTTGCATACAGCAAATGGAGGGGTCCCAGGCAGGAGGGCAGTAGCAGCAGGGCAAGATGGCGCAGCCAGATGACCACGCAGCAGCTTCGGCGCGTTCCTCGAAGGGCGGGCCGCACGGCGGTGACGAGAAAAACGTCATCGTGTGCCCCCCCCCCCAGCGGCGCGAAACGAGCGCCCGCCCACCAAGAAGAGATGGCCTGCCCAGAAACAAAGGAGGGGACAAAGGGCGCAATTGCTGTAGCGGGGCCCCTGCACACAGACCGTGCGGCACGTACAATGCGGCCGCGCCTCCGCCGCCTGTCAGCCCAGACCACACGAGCGGCGTCCCGCCCCCCCTCACAGTGTAAGAGCCAGTCAAGATGGAGGGGAGAGGAGAGCTGGAAGCCTCGAGGGAGCGAGGGAGGTAAGTATAAGTGCACAGTAAAAGTAAAGTGACAAACACATTCACAGCAACAATAAAGCTTGTGGGATAGGGAGGGATATGAGGCCAGTAGGTATAATGTGGTCCCCCCCAGTAGGCTCACCATCAGCCTATGGCCGACTACCCATTAAGGGTAGGCCCAGAGCCTAGCTCTGCCAAAACGCCTGACCCCAGGGTTCTCCCTACCGTCACAGTCCCGATTAGCCGCGGCTGGGAGGCAATAGTGGGTCTCACGGGATCAGTGGTAATAGGGTCCGCAGCGGCCGACGGGCTAGGAGGCCCTGCTCACCTGCCAAAATCCAGGAGAGAGTATCCACCGATCTTCAGCAGCAAGACTGCAAGATGAACACTGGGAAATGATAGAGAAACCTGCTTTTATAGGGGGCCGGGAGGAGCGACAGCTTTTGATCTTGCAGTCGAGCGCCCCCTGGGGCGGAATACCCACATGTCATCACTTTGGGACGACCTGGACTGGATATAGGTAAAATCAAAGATTTATTTGTATTTCTACCACGTTTAGCACTTGTGACAGTAGTCGGAGCAACTGGAGTGAGGAAATGGAAATGGCATTATTTTTCCCCACCCCTCACATCCCGGTGCAGAGGTGGATTGCTGGCTGGTGCTGCACTGGTTCCCTGGTTGGCTGCCTAAGCCAGTAAGATAAGCTTTTTTTGTTATTTGCCCAACTCAACCTCATCCTCATGCAAAGGGCATCAGTAGCAAAGTCCGACAGATGCTGGACTTCCATTTTAAATATAATGGGAGTATAGTGAATTGTAGGCAATGTAAAGTCAGTTTAAGGAAATCACTGCAACTTGATATTGGGGACCTTTGTGTGTGGCCAAATTCTGTATTAATTTAATCAACTACAATTCTTATGAACAACAGCAGCTATCATTGTGCACTTCTTTTGGAAAGACATGTTTTGCCTGTTTTATGATTTCATACATTTCTCTTAAGTGATACACTAAATGAACATCATTAGGTGATCTGAAGCAGGACATTTCTGATCTTATTCATATGATGTAGCTCAAATGGTAAAGCAATACTAATGAAAGCTTTTGAGCAGCAACAAAAAGTGTGCATGACAGTGGGTTCTGGGTAACAGCCACTTTGAGAGAGTATATTAGAAGGATATAGGTCATCAAATCAACTAGTACTGTTGATTTGGTGGTTACTGTAATTGACCATTCCAAAATTCACATTGCCTTACTCTGATCTGACTATAGTCAAAATTGCTTTTGTTAAAGAACACTAGACCACCCGGGCTCAGTGGCCAGTAATACACTAATCAAGTAGAGAGGAGTTGTTAAAGAGATTGTAAAAGGCAATGTAAAAGAGTTTTTTTTTCTGTTTACACTTTACATCTGGGGAGGTAACATTTAAGAGACCAAGGCACAGTGCTTATGGCTGCCTTGTGGTTAATCCAGTTCCACCCTTGAGGCTCCTCTTATCTAATACATAACATTTTGCTAATTTAATGGGAGGATAGATAAAAGCAGTGGAGTAACTAAATGTAATGATGCCTTGATGCGAACATTAAATGGGGCCGTGTCATGGCTCGCACAGAAAGTTTTTCTTCTTATTTTAACTCAATAAGATACAACTAGAAAACTAAAGACTTCTATTAAATGATTATATAAGGTGGAAGAGCAAGAATGATAGGGCCCTTTGGCCTGCGGAGCCCCAGTGCAGTCGCACCCCCCTACCCTGGGGATAAAAGGATATGGTAAATACAGAGTAAGTGGCTATACTGATAAGAATAAAGAATTCTGTAGAATTTATTTTAGGCCATGAAAAAAAGAAAGATAACAGCAACAACAGGGCGAATATACACAGGATGGAATATAAACACAAGGTTTAAACAATGAATATCCTGATAATGGCACTGAGCAAAAGGCAGGAGCTCATTTCTTCTACGCACTGTAAAAAAGATGAAAGCTCAGCAGGTATAATTGATAATGATTAAAGGATTATTCTCTATTTATCCTATGCATGAGGAAATAGAGGTAGTCCCCCAAACTGGCTCAAATATCTGATAAATCGGTGCCTAATTAAAGGTAGTTTTAGTTGGTACTAAGTTATACCCACACCTTAAAAAATAGTGTGCAACTGTATGAAAAAAACATTATTAGCCGCCTATATCTTGTACCAACATATTCTGCTTGGAAAAATACTTCAAATATTTTACTTTATAGACTTGGAGGAAGTTACTTCTTTATGGGCAAGCTAAATTGGGCCGCATCAATGTGTGTAACCCCCAAGACCGCCTGATCGACTCCTGTGTGCCGACTGCTCCTGTGTGCCTGCACAGCATCTCCGTGCCCCGGTCGCATACCTGGCATACTTCTAGCCAGGCCTTTCTTAACGGCAATCTGAATGGATTGAGCCCTGCTAATGGTGGTTAGTGGTCCGCATGAGAACCAAGAAGAGTTGAGTTTTTGTGAAATCCCTGGGGATACACACATCCCAAATTCTAATGTCCCACCAAGGAACACTACCCAAGAAAGTCATTTAGAAACATAGAAGGTTGACGGCAGAAGGAGACCATACGGTCCATCTAATCTGCCCTTATGTGTATACTGTATGTACTCTTTATCTTAGGATAGATGTGTGCTTATCCCAGGCATGTTTAAATTCAGTGACTGTTGATTTTTCAACTACCGCTGCTGGAAGTTTGTTCCAAGCATCTACTACTCTTTCTGTAAAATAATATTTTCTAACATTGCTCCTGATCTTCCCCCCGACTAGATTCAGGTTGTGCCCCCTTGTTCTATCATTAAGTTTCTTCTTAAAAACACTTCCCTCCTGAACCTTATTCAATCCCTTCACATATTTAAAGGTCTCAATCATGTCCCCCCTCTCCCTTCTTTCCTCCAGACTGTACAAATTAAGTTCTTTAAGTCTCTCCTGATAAGTTTTAAGTTTAAGTCCTTCCACCATTTTCGTTGCCCGCCTTTGGACACGTTCTATTTGAATAATGTCTTTTTGCAGGTAAGGTCTCCAGAACTGCACACAGTATTCTAGCTGTGGCCTTACCAGGGCTCTATACAGCGGCATCACAGCCTCCCTCTTCCTACTGGTGATGCCTCGAGCTATGCAGCCGGGCATCCTGCTTGCTTTTCCCACTGCCTGGCTACACTGTCCACTCATCTTGCAGCTATCAGTAATCAGTACCCCTAAATCTCTCTCCTCCGAGGTCCCGGCTAACACAGTGCTGCCCATACGGTACTCAGAGCAGGGATTCCTTCTACCCAAGTGCAATATTTTTACATTTAGAGACATTAAACTCTAGTTTCTAGTTTTTTGGGGTTTAAGTATGCTCCCACATTTATTTCTGGTCAGACTGTTGATACTGAATGTCCTCAGCTCATAGGTGGCAAAATAATCACATATACTGTATTAACCAGTTTTATTTCTAGGTACTGTTTACAATGGATTGGTCCAGTGACATAGGCATGTACAGTGACAAAAACATTTTTTCACCTTCCTGTATTATGTCTAGGAACAGTATTATACATAATGGCTATGGTATATCTGTAGGAAGAAAGCAAGGAAACTAACCACATCCAGTTGCTTTGCCATAGTACTGAAGATACATCCTCTTGGTGTTTTGTATGTTTTATTGACATAGAATACTGAATCACAGTGAGTTTAGTGTTTCATGTTTCATTGGTAGATGTTTAATCAAAAATAGGTTTTCTTTAAGTCAAAGAAAGAAAAAAATCTCTGGAAAAATAATTAAACTGGACTAAAATTCCAGATTCTCCAAAGTTGGAATTGCTGCCTATCTCCCACCCAAGCTGCATACATAGCTGCGATCCACTGATGTAGATATGTGCGCACGTAGGGGCAAATCTGTCTACAGCAGTGGATTGCGGCTAGGTGGGCATCTTCCCCTAACAACCCAGACATCTACTTTAAAGCAAATGCAGTACTGATAAAACACACCAAACTAAATAGAGATAATTCAATGCAGAAATATTACTTCTTTATACAAGTCATTTTATTGAAACTGTATGTAAAAGGTATTTGTTGGCAAAGCAACATCCAGCATGACAGTAAAAGGCCCCCCTGGGCTTCCATGTCCAATCGCAGTAGTATGGTCTGCCATGGCTATAGATACTGTACACCTTGTTCCTGCTCCTCCTCATTAAATGTTATGTCACTGGCTTCCTAGTGGTAGCGCAACACAGATATATTAAAAAAGAATCCCAGAAACAAGGAACCAAGACAAGACTCCAGGGCTATCCGAGTTTCACTCCTTGGGCATTCAGAATTGGCATGCCCCACTGTGCAAACTCCCCCAGAAGCCCCGTTTCACTCACCTTGCCCCGAGCCCTTGCTGCATCTCTACACTATCCTGGCTCACCTCTAGCCATGTGCTAGGTGAGCGGGGGGATGTGGTTGGCTGCGCACTCTGGTCCATTACTGGTGGAATGGGCCGCTCAGCCAATAAGCATGATCGTTCTCGCCCGAGCCATCCCAATTCAGTGTGCCCCCACTGACAGGAACAACACCCCGAAAAGTGAAAATCGAGTGTGCCGTTCCTCTTTAAAACAAGACTATGAAGATTATTATGCCGAATATTCTATTTGTAGAGGTTTTGTTTAGGTAAAATTAAGAAGGTGAATGCTAAATGTTACAGTTACTGTCAGGGATGTTTTCATGGCTCATTGTCCATGCGTGCCTCACTGAGCAATGAACTTGCCATAAACAATGATGCCCTGTAACAAAATTACAACAGAGAGGAAAAACAAGTTGAGCACTCAGGAGAAGAGCAGCAGTTCACCTATTTGTTCTAAAATTGTTCATCTAGGGCCCATTTCTATTACAAACCAGCAGACAGCCTGCAAATGCGTTGTTGGACTGGGAAGAAGTGAGAGAATACGGATGCCCTGGGGGTTTCCAAAGTATTGGATCCCAATTCTGGATGCCCCGGGGGAAAGCTTGAAACCGGCACTGGAATCTTTTAGATTCCAGGACACGTGCTGCTTGGTTTTGTTCCGCTTTAATGTCTACACATGCTAAATATTATCAGAAAACAGCTTTGAATGACATCTACAAAAAACACTTTTGTGTTTATTTTACTGAGTTGATGGATGCACTAAACCAAGGCACTAAATCACTAAAATAAAAGGCTGTTCCTTAATGCTCTGTAAAATGTATATCTGTAGTATGAAAAGGACGCAGGTGAATCAAACTTCAATTACTTCAATTAAAGGCTTTTAGGAATCCATATATGAAAAAAAAAATCAAATGCAGTTTTATGGATGTGAACAAATAATGAGGATTGCATTTGGTTTATTAGGTATCTAGAAATGACATGACCATCTGTCCCTTTAATGTTTGTTATAAAGGATTAGCCAAATAGCAATGTGCATTAGATGTTGTATTACATTTGATTTGTTGATTCGCCTCCATTTCCAGACTTAACCTTAATGTTGTTTTGGACTTTTACTAGCACTAGTGATGTACTAAATGTAGAGCAGAGCAGCTCCGGATGCTTAGTCTGGAGACACCATAGCTCCCCTTTTTAGTGTCACTGTTCTATCTGTTTATTTATATTATTGCAACTCATATACATCAAGGTAACATTAAGGGGTTTATAAAAGATTGTAACAGGTTGTGCCTTAGGCACCTTTCACTTTCTTCAGGATTACTCTACAACATAATCTGGAAATGTGTCCCCTTGGAAAAATGTACTTCACTGCATTCTGGAGAATTTTGAAGATGCTGTAGGCATTGTTTTTCCCATGTTTTTTTGCACATGCAGAGGTCTATAGGCAGTGCAGGTAAAGCGCCTTACAGCCACCTCCTTTCACTGGGTCCTGCTACCCCATCCTTGGTCCTTGTTAATCTCCTGTACCCCACTCTGCCAGCGCATAGTCACTGCAGGGTGGGCTATGGTGCCGCCACCACAATGATGTAACAAACATGGGCACAGAGCAATGTTTTCCAAAATTGTCCTCATGACTTTGGGGTGAGAAAAAAATTCTCATGGTAGTAAAATATTCAATTCATGAGAAAAAAGCCTGAGAATGTCACTGTTACTGAATCACTAGATAAAAAGACAATGAAAGTCAATGGCACTTTTTTTCTCCTAAGAAAAGTAGAGAACGGTTTACTTTTTTCTACACTGTAGAAAAAGCTGCCATTGACTTTCATTGTCTTTTTTTCTAGTGATTCAGTAACAGTCACATTCTCAGGCTTTTTTCTCATGAATTTACTACCGTGAGAATTTTTTTCTACCTTTATTGAATCGAGGCCATAGTCCCAAAATAACTCACCCCCTCAGAAGGCAGTGCTTGAAATCCGCATCCCAATCAGGCTCACCATAAAGCCTATGGCCGGCTCCCCTTTGTAGTACAGGGGCTGCGGCTTGGAGCAGCGCTCCTGGAGCACTTGACCCTAGTTCTCTTCTACCTTCACCCGATCTGTCAGCCGAGGCTGGGAGACAGTGGGAGTCCAGAATCGGATGGGAATAGACTTGCAGGGCCGCAGGCTTGGTTGCCTCGCTCACCTGCGCAAGAGAGAGAGAGCAATCTTCTATCTTCGCAGTCCGACAGCAGAAGGAAAACTGGGAATTTGTGGGAGGTTGCTGCCTTTTTATAGGGCCGGGAGATGCCACAAGTCTTTCTGCAGTCCACTGCGCCACCTCGTAGCGGATAACCCAGACGTAAAGAATTTAGTAAAACAGAACGTGCTGTATACTTGGAAAACTAAATTATTTACTGTGCAGATTTATTGAAGTAAATATTGAACCCAGACAAGAATGTCACACCTATTACCTGCTGAATGGGTGTGGGGCTGGCCCTGGCCACATGTGACAGGCTTGGGGAGGCATCCAGTTTGCTGCATGAGACCGCCAAAGGCCAATGCATTGTGGGGGGTTGCGCCAGCAATCAGGATGCCCCCCGTGTGGCCTCACACCCATAAGGTAGAAAAGTAAGTGAGAAGATTCAAATTTGCACATAGCTTAGGTCTCTTCTTCAGGCATACTGTAACACAACTTTACACAACATTAACTTAATGGCACAAGGTAAAGTGACTATCAAGGGACATAAAGGACTTTCGTGTTCACCTCTGTGTGCTGCCTTTTATAGGGCTTACAAGCCTCTATATTGCCTGTCATGCTGTGTGACGCTTTTAATATGCTGTCTGAGACAAGGAGCATTTAATTTCATTTAAAGATGGAGCATTTAATTTCAGCATACAAAGGTGTTGTGATTTTTAATATGAACATCTTTTCATCTTGAAGTCATATATCAAGCAAAAGTCAATGGGATGTGGTATAAAAAGCTATTGTCCTTTTTTTACATCATTTATACTGAAATTTTGGAACTGTATGTTATGTCAAAGGCTCAGAGGCTGCTGCTTAAATTTCATAATTTCCTAGACATAAACTGGTGATTTGTAAAATGTTCCCTTTAGGTGACAAAAATAGTGTTCTCTTTCCACCTCCAAGGTATACAATAAACGTGAATGGCTGTTCTTACTTCAGTAGTAACTGTTATATACATGATCTAAATTGAAGAGGTGATTTAGGACCAGGTGAAAAAGTACCATTTACTTTCATTTTTAACCTAGGGGGTGATTCAGCACCATAAGGAGTTAGAACAGTTCTATTTATTTTCACCTAAAGTGAACTTTTTTACAAATGGTGCTGAATCAACCCCAGTGTGTGGTAATTTGGTGACATCAGGGGCTTACAAGTTTAAATACCAATGCATGCCACCAAAGCACCGCAATAAAGAACAATCACATGTTGCTTTGTATGCCTAGAAAGATGGTAGCTCCTGGTCTGTCACATACATGAATACCATAGGCCCTATTTATTCACCCCCTCCTAACTTACAAAACTCTATCACTGACCGCATGACCTGCTGGCCAGTGTGAGGCTCAACAACTCTGAGGACCATCTTAGGGTGTTCATTTGTTTAAATTTAAATGTATGCTGTAATCTGAAGCCATAGGCTTTGGATCAGCATGTGTTAAGTTAAGGCCCTTATTTATGAAGGAATAGCGACAGGTAGCGACTGGTGAGCGGCCGGTAATGACGGTCACCGCCACGAGAACGCCGGCTCCCCACCACAATCACACATTTATCAAACCGATCCTGCTTAGCGACTGAGATAGCGCCAGATAGCCACTCATTCATCATTATTCCAGCCTCAGCCCACAGCGCCAGCGTCCGACCTTGAACAGCGACAGGTAAGACCTCTCGCTACCTGGCGCTCTCCAATGCATTTCAATGGAACAATCTTTAAATATTCATAATTAATTGTTATTTTTTTTTTTTTAAATGTGACATTCTGTGACCATTTCTGCCATGTTAGATAATTTTTTTAAGTTAAAAAAAAAAAATTGTGTGAATTGATATTACAGGTCTGATATTATTGTATTCATATTACTAAATTCTTAAAAAAAATTTTGTTTTTTGGTTTCCAAAAATATGGTGGGTTGGGGGTTAAAAAACTACTTTTAACACATCGCCGCCAGCGCTCTGGGGTTTAAACATGCATTTCACAGCGCTTGAATTTTTTGAGCGTGATTTTTTGATGAATATGGTGGGAGCCGGTCGCTCTGACCAGTCGCTATCATGCGCACCCATACATCGCGGAACCTGTCAAATAGCGACTCGTCACCCCGTATTCAACATTACTGCACACCGACTCAGTCGCTATCAACAACCGAACAATGGCCAAGCACAGCGACTACTAGCGGGCGCTGTGAAAATACTGCAGTCGCTCAACTGTCGCTACCTGCCGCTATTAATGAATTGGCCTCTAATTGTCTGTGCAGCTGCTTGGCCTGTTTCAACAGTTGGCTCCTACTAAGGTCTATGGGGATTATTTAGACTACCACTTAGAAGCAGAGTGGTCCTTCACTCAAAGGAACCTGAGTGCCAAACAGAAAAACCTTGGTGGTGCATCACAACCGACCCCCATCACTCAAGCACCTGCAGTTGGTAGGCTCTTCGGCCAACATTTGATTCCAGGCCTTAAAGCAAAACTGTGGTTGCGTTTAGTCATTATGCTTTAAAGCAACCTACTCTGTATGGTATATGAGTACTAATCAAGAAATTTCACCTCTGTGAGGCTACATTAAGCCTATCAAAGTGAGTTTTTCAAGTGTCTGGTTTGTTGCAACTGTAAATATTATTGCACACAAACATAATGGCATGTACAAAAAAAGAAACAGCATTTTGAAGGACCAGAAAGGTCATTTAAACCTTTTAGCTGGTGTACTGGTGTAACTGCATAACATCAGTGCTGCAGAGGCATTGTGATTTTCCTTGGTTATTTATTTTTCACTACAGTCCTGCTTAAACATTGGCTGCCCTCACTTATCATACACTGGCGTCAGTCTCCAAAGCTCATGCAACTGGTTAAACAGCAACCTGCCCCCTTATTCTGTTCCATAAATGCCTATGTCTCTGGTTACAATCGATTGGATTCATTATAATGCAATGCTAAATACTATTAATGATTGAACAGTTTTACTATGCTACTGCCTCTATGCAGATTTACATAAAGGGCTTGAAATGTACAAAGCAATTAGAGGAAATTTGAAAATTAAAACCTTCCACGCTGGTAGTTACAATAACCGAGCCACCGTGACTTAATATTTCGATTAACTGCATGTGAGCTGCACACTAGGCCTCGGTTGCTCTGTGAAAGTAACGCTGCAAAATGCTTTATGCTGAGAAATCCAAAGTGTGTCGCTGCTGCCTGTCTACAAGCAAACATGTTAGCGAGCTATGACTGCAAGATAAACAACATCATCCAGCAACGGCACATAACAGGGCCGTTGATTCCCCATAGAGCACTTCCTCTGCAGCTTCATATTAAAAAACAAAAGGAAGTTTCAGAAATGTTTTCTAGAAGGACATTTTAAATGCTCGGAGATGCACCTTGTGCCCTGCACAATTTTATTTTAAAAATGAATAATTATGTGTTTAAATAAAACTGGCATATACCAAGGTCCTGTGTGATGACTGCCTTTTTGGTAGACATTAGAAAGAGATTGTATTTACAGCCAGCCTTTAACTAAAGGTAGACAAAGGGAGTGCACCAAAACTGTATCTGGGATCCCCCCACTGTACATAGTAAATTAAGTTAATATATTTTAAGTTTTTAGTAACTTACTTATTATTTTTTCCCCTACTGGGCTGCAACTCTGTTCAGGATTTTAGAATACGGACGCCTCCATCTTGACTCAGAAGCATCACACTTACTGAGGAAAGAAGAGTGGGATAAAGTACAGGGGGGCGGGTTATAGCTGTGGTTTGCTCAGAGCAGAGCTGGGGTCAGGAAAAGGTCAGCAATCCCAGAATGCAGAGCAGCACAGTCAGAAGGCACTTCCTGTTTGCAGACTGCCTGATGTTCCATGAGCTGCCATCTTGGATGTTTAAAGGCTCATAACATGCAGTAGATGCAGGTAGGATGGTTTTTAATGTGAGCAATCTGTATGTACAGGGTGTGGGACACATATAAGATAGACTCTTATTCAGAGTGAAGGACCGCTTTAAGTTAAGGGGCATGTAGAGCTGTCAATCTCAACAAGTAAGTACTGAACATCTTGATTCAAATGTGAATATCCTGGATTTTTTGGGGGCACTCTGTGCACTGTGGCAACCCTAAATATTTACTTCCTTCCAGCGGTGCAGGTATCTCTGCTTAGGTTGGCACAGGCTTCCCAAATAGCATCATGGCAGGACCATGTAGGCATCCATAATGACTAAAAAGATAATACATGTACAGGAGGAAAGGAATCTAGTAAGGCAATACTAATCTGTTACTGGAGGGAAATAGGTAATGGTCAAGATGTGATACCTACATTTTAATAAAGACCGCTGTGCTTCAGTAATGTTTTAATCAAATCTAGCTACTGTACTTTTTGTAGGTCAACAATACACGCCTACAGTATTCTAACCTTTATTAAATGCAGATAAAGTAAGACTATACTATTATTCCGTGTTGGAGAGACTCTCCATTACAAGCCTAATTTTTATTAAATGTCCACAGATGCATTTGAAATATTAGAAAGGCTCTCTAAAATGTGAAGACCCTCTCCAAATCAGTTATTTACAGCAAATGAAAAAAAGAAAAAGGGTTAGTCATTTTTTTCGGCTTTTAGTGCTCTCAGTGGGTTTGAATTGGGTGAGTTTTTTTCATCAGTGTGCATGTTCTTTTTGTGTGAGTATCTTCATTGTGCATAATTTTCCTTCTATGAGCCAAAATAGCTAAGTTACATCAATTGGTGTTAATAAATAGTAACTGGGTAATATAGAAGTGCAGTAGGGACATTAGACATGTGAGCTTTTTGAAAGACACGGAATAACATACATGGGTTCCTATACACAGCAAATAAAAAATAAACAGCCCTAAATGCATTTTGTAGTTAAAATATGTCACCAGAAAGAATCAGGGTGGCAGTTTGAGGCTTCTGCCAGGGGCACTAGTTAGGCCATATGGGACTTAGTAGGGAGGATCTCCTTGTAGAAAACATTGGGACACTTATGTACATTTACTGGGGTGGGATTTGAAGAAGTTAAAAACATAAATAGTGCATTAGCAGTGCTGCTCAACCTTTTGACGAGTGTGGGCGCTTAAATGGTTTGGAACTTTGTTGCTGGGCCACAATGTATTCATTCAATTCATTTGCAATAAAAAGTTTTTTCTATAACAATCAGGATACCCACTTTCTGCACAAACCCTACTCATGTGTCATTGCACCACACTCTTACATTCATATGCAACAATTCCCACATGCTAGCAATAAGCATGCCGACTGGCTAAGCTCTTAATATGGGGCTGTTATTTATGGCCCTCCCCCATCAGTTCCACATCTTAACTCTGTTAATATATATCATTAATTTAGAAAAATGATTTTACCAAATGATTCTCTCAAAGTGGTGGTGTTGGGTGGCATTGTACCGTAATGTCACCGTAATTCCTCACCATATCAACTCCTTACTGTACGCCTATTTATCTATTTTTTTATTAAAGAAAAAAAGAACCCGCTTCAACTTACCAAAAACTGAAGCTTGGACTGTTACTGTAAGCATTAATATGAGAAATAAAATCATTAACCATGCCAATCACTTGGGATTAAGAATAATGTCTGTGGGATGCAATACTCAGAATTTCGGTGCTTTTTTAACAGTGTTTTTGATCCATCATCTCAACTGTGTATATGCTTTATAGCAATTTTACTGTAATCCTCCATATTTTACAAATAACACATAGTGTCTCTGTCTCAGTCAGCAGAGTCTCTTTGTAAACAGCTTCAAAGCGAGACCAAAGCGTGCTTCTGCCAGAACCTCGGAGCGTCTCAAAATGCAATGCCGCTGCTATCCTGCTCTAAATTGGAGAAGCAGGCATTGACAGTACTAAAACATTCTCCAGTTATTAAGGAGAAATAGATTTTAAAAAGTTTTCTGATTCAGGAAGAGGGCATTAAAGTAACCAGATGGAATTATTGACATATTTTATGTTAGACACAATGTTTTATGTGAGAATAACAATATCTTATAAGTGTAAATGTACTTACATTTAAGAGAACATTTCCAAACTGTTTGTTTTTACAGTTGTGGATGAGGGGTTAAAAAATGTTTTCACATCAAATTTGGTTCATATAATTTAAAACTGAAAATACATATAGTTATAAACGGCAGTGCCATCGTGGAACAAGGCTCCTCTGCTTATCTTGGGTGTACAAAGTTAGGCTGGGAAATCAATAGAAAATATTGGTCTGGCTTGTACACCCCACAAAGGCCAGAAGTGGCACCGGCAGTGTCAAATGTACAGAAACTGCAGGAGCAGACATAATATATGCAAAATAACAGACAGACATAATGCAAGTAAAAAAATGACTTACTTGTTTTGCACTGACATGTACGGCAGCCATTTTGATCTAAGTGGAATCCATAGATGCAGTCTTTTTCAGTCAGTGTGCAGTTTGTTGATAGATCACATATAGGTGGAGCCATAGTTATGTATGTAGGTTCTGTGAAAGCAAAATATGGAAAACCTGTTTAAGTTGTTTAGGCAGTGTATTAGTGCCTTAGATCTCCAACAGAAATTTTTCTTTTTTTTTTTTTTCCCATGACCACACCTCAGATGTGTCGCAGGTCCCTTTGCATTTTGAGGGTTAGTGAGCCCTGCAAGCATGAGCACTGTGGTTTGTTGGGTTTGCTCATGCTGGGGACAACGAAGCACAGGAGAGCCAAGTGACCACATTTGGAGCATAGTCATAGAAAAATAAAAAGGAAAGAAGGGGCAGATTTTGGAGACCCAATACAGTATCTACTGCACTTTGCAGGAGATGTAAGAGAGGCACATTGTATAGGTCTTAGGTAAACTGATTGCTTTCTTATTATTGCCACTGCCTGGACAATCCCTTTAATAACCTGATGTGTGTCCGATTTTTTACCTTAACAAGAACAGAACAGCTGCAACCTCCTATACAGGTTAGTGGATGTGCAAGCCAATGGTGATCTTTTTTAACTGAAAATCAAAATATGTATTTGGGGAAAAGAGACGAACCCTGTTTCCAAAAAAGGGCCCCAACAATGTGGCTGCACAGTGAGATATGAAAATAGATCATTTATTTTCACACCAAATCACAAGGACAAGACAGTTTCATGGGGGAATCCACCCCCTGATATTATAAACCACACATTGCAGGTAAAAAGCTAGTAACAAATATAAGTGTCATAGAAGATTAATAAATACACTTCCTGGCAATTATCATTACATATATATATATATACTATATACTATATATATATATATATAGACAAATGCATATATGAAATGTGCAGCTATCACAAAGTGCCCCCCCCAAGATATGAGGTCTCACCTTTGCAAGTATGTTTCGGCTGTAAGACTCCACAGGGTAGCGAAGCATCAATTATCGGCAGAGGTGTCCCTTGATCCTGGCACCCACACATTCCATGGCCAAAGCTACGGCTTGTTCCTTCTATTTAAGATTCCTATCACATATAATAGCAATTAAAGCTGTCCCACACCCTTTTCTTCCCTAATGGGTGTGCGGCCACATTGTGACACGGCGGGGGTTTGGGTCAGGCATCCAAATTGCTGGAGCCCCCCGCACAATGACCCCCCACAAAAAGCCTAAATCATTACCTTGACCCTCGGCCGTAATGCGGTCCCTCGATTGGCTGTCAGCAGTCACATGGGTCGGGATCACTTTTTGGGGGATTTTGGGCTTTCTTCTATAAATATGTTGTAATTAATCAATGTTTAGGCTGGAAACATGCCAGTCAAGATAACATTTTCTTGGTTGTGGACCCAGTTTGAGACAGATTTATAATACGAGACAGACTACCCTTTACTACTCAGACTGCAACTGGCTATAGCCCCTGCCCTTTAGAGTGCAGTCTTTGGTTTAATGGTGCCTCATGCCACTGCTCTTAACTAAGTGACCCACAGTAATAAACAGTAGGCTGGCAATACCCTCATTATGAAACACTTGCATATAAACCAAGGAGTTCAAACAGGTAACTCCAACTGTAAATTAACATGTCCAATGAGGTTCTGCATCAGTTATAATGGTGGCTCCTTAGCTACTGTACGTATGATTCTGGTCACATTATTATTTTTATTTTTTTGTCCTTGCCTTTGTTATATCTTTTTTTGCTGCTTCTTTGGCGCTTTTCACAACTTCTATTGTTATTCTTGATACTATACTTTTTTCCTCAGATTTAAATTATCAGGTATGGCAAAAGCAAAAAGATCACTACAAATAAATGAAACAAGCTTTTCTGAGTCTTCTGCACTACTAAACAGCACAAAAAAGAATGATGAAAAAGCACAGAAGTGGCAGCAACCTAAGTGTGTAGTCAAAGCACAGCATACTTGAGTAATTGGAAGCAATTTTTCTACAAATTGTGTCATCAGTTATCCTCCTAGCAATACGGCTATTGGCTTTATACACAAATCTTTTTTTCTACTATATAAACTAATTTGATTCATTTATATGTCTTCGTGTATATGTCATGTATGTATACATCTTAGAATAATGTATGAATCTGAGCAAAACTGCAGTTTTGCAGAGAATATGGGAATAGAAAGAATACCATCAGCTGTTGGTTTGTGATGTCATTGATGTCATATATCTTTCAATGATAACCCAAAGAGTAACATGTAAAAATCCATAGACATGCTGTCATTAGTCCTACTGCCTTAATTACTTTTATACCAGTAGGCAGGTAGAACTCCAAAATGTCATGTTGGGAAAGGGCCAATCACTGTACTACCAGTACAATATACATAACATTATTGCTAAAAATGTACAACAACGTTGGGTAAGGTTTTCTGCTTAATTTTTATGCATGTAACCTCATGAAGAAATATCAGCAAATGTATTATTGTATAGGCTGTATATTCTAACATACTGAATAGGGGATTTTATATTTTATGTTTGTCCGATCCCAGTGGCACTTATGGACTTTCTGTTGAATGAAGTTCCTGTCAAAAGATACCTAGTTAGTGTAAAGGCAAAGGCACAAAAGAAGGCAAAGGCAGGTGCCAAGATACATTATACACAAAAAACTGGTATTTTGCACACAATATAAGGTTAGGTATTTATATTATAACTTTGGGGTGCAATAATAATCCTAAGGTGTCTCTCCAAGTACCACCTCTTTAGACCATAGAAGCAGAAAAGTGGATTAATGCACACCACACAAGTCTTTGATTGCAAATAAAAGATATATTGTAAACAAGTAGTATATATATATATTCAGTCTACAGTAAGTCAAAAAAGGATACAGAATGTAGGTTCAAAAACTGCCAGGTATGCCCAGTCTCCAGGATGCTTATATGTCTATAATTGTACTTTCCTTGCCTTGATATTGGTCAGCTGCATTAAAGAAACACTCCTCAGGACCGATCTAGTAACCCCTCATAGGATATCTGGGTAATTACCTACAGCACATATAGCCTTCTTACTGACAGTATTACTAAGTGTACTGATAATATCACTTTATTTGAGGTGGTCTACAATCCTGGAGACTGGGCATACCTGGCAGTTTTTGAACCTACATTCTGTATCCTTTTTTGACTCATTGTGAACTGAATATATATATAAAACTTGTTCAAAATATATCTTTTATTTGCAATCAAAGACTTGTGTGGCGTGCATTAATCTGCTTCTAAAGACAGGTGCCAATAAATGGTTCCTTTTGCTCCATAATAACGCTAAGATCTTGTTTACTACATCCAATGAAGTGTTTGCATACTTTTTTTGCCATCTGATCTTGTGTATCACACTCCTCTGATTATATTCACTTCATTAAAGACAAACATCAACCTGTCTTTTGAAGGCAATCCCTAGGGTTTCACACACATTCCAATGTGAACCTCCCAAAGGAAAGCAACACTATCCGGGGGAGTGAGAATTAGCTTTACAAATAGTTAAGGCATTGTCTTGGGTGCTGCTTTTTACTGACAAGCAGATACCCCAAGATTTCAGTGCCAAGACTTAGGATAACCGCCAAGGCCACAAAGGCTGATGAAATGTTGGGCCTGCTAACAGGTTGTTAGTTCAAGAAAATAAGCACCAAAGGTTAACTCTACAGGCAGGTCAGTAGGTTAGCTCAGGTCATACACTGTAAGTCAGTCCTTTAACCCTTTAAACAGCAAGCACACAGAATGGTGTTTTTCTACTGTCAAGTGCCTGCCACGTAGATTGTACATGCCAGGCATTTTCTCCCTGTTAGGTCCAGGGTCTTCAGCAGGGCAGAGAATCGATGGCTTCTGTCATCTCATGTGTGGCTGCTGCCTTTTATACATGCAAGTGAGCATCAGCTCATGTCACCGGTATAACAGGCCCCACCCTGCAGCGGGAGTAAGCAGCAGGAGCTGATGATGAGTTTTCACCGCTCACTTCTGGCTGAAGATCGACACCATGGGAGAGCACATGGCAATGGAAAGGAGTTAAGTAGTGAAAATAAAACAAAAATAATAAAGGGCTTTTACAACTGGGTGTGTGTTCTTTTACACGTTTCCCTTTGTACACTGGTAAGAGGTCCTTGAGACCCCTATAACAGTTCAAAGGGCAGAAGGGGCCAGCAAGACACATACCGGCAAGCGGGTGACTTTCCAAAACCCCCACCCCATTATCTGCATCTCCAATGGCCGGGGGGGGGGTGGTGCAGAAAAGCACGGTGCTTGTGTGAGCTATGTGGGCTGGCAGCTCGGCCTCCATGCCTTGGTCTACCAGCCCCCAAAGCTGGTGCCCGGGCTGGTTTTGCTGAAAGGGGCGGGACCCCACATCATTAAAAAAAAAAGTTTACAATGCTTAATAGTGAGCATAGTAGTTCTGGAGCACACAAGAAAGACAGGCAGATGTATTTTCAGATGTTTAGAATGTTTAGAAATCTTCAGTCTGCTTTTACCCTTCTACTTGTTATAGGCACCACAGTCAATGCACACCATGAAGAGAAATCCATACCATCATTAGATCTGGAGACCACCGTTTGTGCCTGTATACTTTGCACTTGGTTAAGTCCACTGCCCACTACTGAGTGTGACAAAGTAACATTATATTACAGTGAAATGTTTGGATAAAGTGGAATGCATTGTATACAGTTGTTCCAACCCTATAACTGTCCTAGTGAAATACAAAATTCCAAAAGATCAAAAATGTGTGTCTATTTGCAGGGCAGCAGAGTGCGGAGTCACACAAGGTGAGGGGGCAGTAAGGGTCAGCAGGCACACAACCAAACCTGAAAGCTCCTTTTATCAAAAGGGGAAAATACATCCAAAACAGTTAAAGGTAAAAAAGTTAAAGGGAGATTCTTAATAACCTCTAATGTGTTTCAGATGACCCAGTTGATTTGGGTGTGTCCCTCTTTAATTTGGGGGCAACCAGCTGGTTTATCTGCTTTAAGAGACCACCCAACTTATCGCTATAGACCTAAATGGAGTTTAAAATTGGGTGCCAATTGGCGTAATAACAGTTGCTTCAGATATTTATTCCTAGTTGTATATTACCACATGATATATGTTTAGAAGGCTGGTAAATCTCCCTATGTCATTTTAAAGTGCATCTATATCTAATTTACAAAGTGATATCTTTACAAACTGTGTAACACACTTTCTGCCCCTAAATATTCCTGACGAGCTGGAGACATCACATCTGACTAAAATAAAAAGTATTTCCTTACTAGCTGCTGCCAATGTGCAAGTTACAAACTATCAGCGAAACATGTGGCACACCACTTTATAAACTGACTCTGAAACATGAATAAAGTATTTTTGAAGAATTTCCAAAATGCCATTTAAAAGCATCTTTATTGAAATGGATTAATAGAATCAATATTTAATTTAACAGAACCACTTAACTCCTTGACATTGTGCCCTTTATGGAACATATCACAGAAGGTATTGAGGAAGTTTTGAACCGAGCGCTCTGCATATATTTTCATTCAAAATGAATAATAAATGCAATACAGATCTCGGGTGAAGCTGATTGAATAGCTGATGGATTCTAGGCTTCTGCCTCCTCTCACTTGGACAGCATATTTTCACATAAACATTATTTGTTTAAAGTGTGGTCATAAAGAACATTTTACAGCAATATGCAAATGATGTATCCTAGAAGATTAAATATTTTAAAACACGTTTTAAAAGTAATTTTAGAGAATCCTACTGTAAAAAGTTAACTTATAGTCAGTAAGAAGAAAAAGTATTGAAGCAGAACCACTATTAACATTATGGAACATGTTTTCAAAGGGAAAAGAAGTCCTAGATTGGATATTGCAGGAAAAGCAGCAGCGGCTTCCTGCAATAGAGAATATTATTATTGATTTATATCGTGCTATCAAATTTCATGGCCCTTTACAAAATAATAATTACAAAAGAGAAAGTTCCAAGGGTTTAAATACAGTGACAAATCAAAATAAAAAGAACAATACAGTTAAAATGGGCCTTCACCATGATTTATTGAAAAGCCCAAACCCTTAAAAAAGATTCCCCAGCATCTAAAATTAATATATTTTAAGTTTTTAGTCACTTACTTATTATTCTTTCCCCCACTAGACTGCAACTCTGTTCAGGAATTTAGGATACGGGCACCGCCATCTTGGCTCAGAAGCATTAAACTTACTGAGGAGAGGAGAGTGGGATAAAGTACAGGGGGCGGGTTATAGCTGTGCTTTGCTCAGACAGAGCAGAGCTGGGGTCAGGAAAAGGTCAGCAGTCCCAGAATGCAGAGCAGCACAGTCAGAAGGCACTTCCTGTTTGCCTGATGTTCCATGAGCCGCCATCTTGGATGTTTAAAGGCTCATAACTTGCAGTAGATGCAAGTAGGATGATTTTTAATGTGAACAATCTGTATTTGCAGGGTGTGGGAAACATATAAGATAGTCCAAATAATTGCAAATGACCAGCTCTCCCTTCGTAAATATCCTCCAGCACGGACTTAGGAAAAACTCTTGAACAATTCCAACATGCAAAACAAAGAAGGTGTCCAGCTCCCGGGATAAAACCTTTACTTGAAAACTCAATAATAACATCCAAACATGAAGATCCAAAAAAGAGTGTCAGAGGACAGTGTATCCCCTCTAATCCTCCACCACACGTAACGCGTTTCAGGCTTCAAGAGCCCTTAATCATACAAATTGTAACCAGAAACAAACAGTTTAAATAGTGGAAGAGGTCAGGCACTCACCCGTCCCGCCGAGAAACCGCGCCGCCCGCCGCCGCAGTAGAGTGACGTCAGAGCACGGAGCTCAGCGTGAGAGGCGAGCGTTCCGGCCCCTCCCTCCAGTGTCGAGACCAGAGTGCTGTTACCTCCCCCTCAGTGATCTCAGGACCAAGCCCCCAAATGTACACATGTTGATAGGCTAAAATCTAAGCCAATAGGATGAGGAATGAAATACTGCATACGAATTGTACACTGCTCACAAATAGAGTGTACTATCGGCGATAACATCCTATCCGATCTAAGGAAAGCTGCGCTATCATAGGAGCGGCATATCTCTATATTATGGGGGTGGGAGTGACCACTATACAGGTGTGCTGAAATATATATGACGTTCTAAATATGAACCTAGATAGGAAAAAGTGACATTTAAAATGACATTTAAAAATACCCATGACAAAGCACAAATTGTGTCTCACCAAACCAGCAATGATGGAAGGTTCCCCTAAAAGGCACCCAATGCTGTGGTACCTCTCAGGGGAGCACCAATACAACAGATCCCCTCAGGGACACCCAAAACACTAAGCAGCCTCAAAAACGGGGCCCAGAGCCATGGTAACCATCTAAATAAAGGAATATCCCAATGGAATGTTGAAATGGAGTAACAATTTCGAGAGAAGGACCGCTCTAATGTGTTTGTTGCACAACAGAACAATTAAAGTGGGCCTCAAATCAAAAGAAGCCTTAAAGGGTAATTCCAATTTCAATAAAGGTTTCCATTATTGTGAGTCAAAATGATGTACCCAAAGTGCTGCGCTGATCTCCTAATTCTTTACTTTTTAGCAACGAAGTGTTTATGTTAGCAACATACACCAAAGTGGTCAGAAACGTCCTGACTCTTGATTGCTAATCATCTGATTGGCTGAGGCACAGGTGACATGTTTAACCCATTCTGCTCAAGGGGACAGGATTCAATAGGCTTAAAAGTTAAAAAGTTAAAAATTCATAAACATAAACTGGGCGGCGGGAGGAGGGGTCACTTATTCACCCAGGATCAAGAAATATCCAGTCAGGCGTGTTTTTTTTAATTTTAATGGAAGGAAGTAGAAATCAGGCTCAGTCACACCTGATAGACTAAACCTGTCACCCTTGAATTTCATTCCTACCGAGAGAATAAACCACAAGCTTGGGTTGTATAAGTGATAGACATCTCTTTAGAGATTCTGTAGAAGCAGAAAGAAACACTAGCTTAACACAACAATTAGCATTCTTGAGATTAGGCTGCTCAATGAGCACACCGAACACAGGTGCACTTGTTGCACAACTATCATTTGAAACCTCTGAAAATGTTCTGTTCTTATATTATAGACTAATAGCCTATGATTGTTTGTCCATTATCCTGGGGTGGGGCATACATCGGAATAACTCAGGATAAGTATCCTTCTCTATTGTATGTTTACATAATATTGTCCATTACTTATCAAGTCAACATTGCATATTGGTTGTTTTGCCGTCACTGGATTTTATTATTGCTATTCTATGAAGTTACTTAGTTTTCACTAAAGCTTCTGGAGTATATAACAGTATATCTTGCAATCGATTTAAACCCATTGTATTATTAAATAAGTAGAAATAATTAAGGACATAGTAAGAAATACATCTTTTTATCAGTGACTATGGGGAGTGGGAGGTACAGTAAATAGGAGTATGTTTATGTCTTACTCCTAGGCCCTTCGGGTGACTTGGTAAGGCATCCTGTGCCTTACCAAGTCATCTGCTATGTGGCTGTCTGAATTCAAGTGGGCCAAAACCCTGGTTTTTGCTATCCATGGTCTTGGTCCTTTACCCTGGGACATGCTGTTTTATGATATATGGCTGTGTGAAACCCCCCAAATCACCCTAAAAAATGTACATTCCCGACACTTCCACTGCGCATGAGCCAGCTCTCGTCCTATCAGCAAAGTGTGCCATGCATATTAATAAATTGAACATAGCGCTGAATCAGCCAGAGCTCAGGCATAGAGAGCAGCAGCATCCCCGGCCTCCCTGCGGGGTACATCCACACCTAGTCTATCTGAAGGCTGGGTGCAGGATTGCACCTCACAAGTTGAGATGCGGCCTGTGAACGTGGCGCAGGACCCCCCGAAAAGGTGAATGATCTTGCAGCTTTGTATTACTGCGCAGATTCTGGAAAAGTGTCATGATAATACATACCCAGCTAAATCACCATGCAATGTTCTTTGATTACCAATGCTAACTATATATACTGAGATAACTGAAAAGAGCAGAGTGTATTTTATCAATGCAGCAAGGATCTCATGTAAAAGTCACCAACAGCATGCATTTGGGGATATTAACACAAACCATATCTAGTCTAGGACGTTATACCCTTCTAGATTTTTAAGAAAGATTTTTGGGACCTGTTAACTACACTGTACTTGATGGTTTCATTCACAGGGAATATTTACAGAAAAATATTAAAATAATTAAGCTCTACCATATAAACAGTGGAATCCTAATACTAAGGCCTTGATTCAATAAGATTTGAAAAAGATTCGCATGGTAGGAAAAAAACACATGAGAAAAAAAGCATTAGAATGTCACTGTTGCTGCGTGTTTTAACAAAGAGTGTTTTGTAAGTGCATTTTATGAAGTATTAAAGAGTGATTCCGCTGTACTTACAGAGTTGCGCTAGATGTGTTTCTTTGTTTTTGCTTCCTATATGGCTTGTGCATGCACATTGGCAAGTAACTAAGAAGCAGCTCGAGCTCATTAAAATTTCGGGTGCTTGCAATAATCAAGTAATCTGTCGGCAGTTTAAATACCCTGGAGTTGGTAAGAGTACCTTCAAGTGGTGGTGGGCAAAGAAAAAACACAATTCTGCCTTGCCCTTCGGCCTCACTTCAGCTCCCAGGGTGTTCACCAAGGTGCTGGCTGGCGTGATGTCTCTGCTCAGATGTTAGGGCGTCCGCATGCTTTCCTATCTGGACGACATTCTCCTCACTTCCCAGTCTCTACATCAAGCAGAGTTGGATACTCAGCTGGTGGTGTCCACTCTGGAGTCATTTGGATGGGTGATCAACCACCCCAAGTCCTCACTGTCCCCTTCCTTAGTAACTCCATTCCTAGGAATGAATCTGGATACAGTTCAGGCAAGGATCTTCCTTCCTCAACAGAAGGTGGACAGTTTGATTGCACAGGCTCAGTCCCTCCTAGCTTGTCCCCATCCCTCTATCAAGCTGGGGATGCAGCTGGTGGGCCTGATGGTGGCGTGCTTCGAAGCGGTTCCTTATGCTCACTTCCACTTGAGGCCTCTGCAACTTCACCTATTGTCAGTATGGGACAAGGACCCAGCGACCCTGGACAGGGTCTGTGTGCTCTCCCCCCTGGTCAGGAGGTCCCTCTTGTGGTGGATGGACTCCAGGAACCTGTTGGGGGGCAGATCCTTTCTTGCCCCTTCCTGGGAGATGGTCACCACGGATGCCAGTCTGTCAGGTTGGGGGGGTTTCTGGAAGTCCCTGCGGTTCCAGGGGAGGTGGGGCCCTCAGGAGGCCCACACACCTATCAATGTCTTGGAACTGCGGGCGAACAGGCTAGTTCTGGCTCGCTTGACTACTCACCTTCGGGGCCTGCCTGTTCAGGTGCGCTCGGACAACCAGACGGCAGTTGCCTACATCAATCATCAGGGAGGGACCCGGAGCAAGGGGGCCCTCCAGGAAGCGTCTCTGATCCTGACTTGGGCAAAGGCCAATGTCCCCAGCTGTGTACATCCCGGGGGTGGAAAATCACCTGGCGGACTCTCTGAGCAGGGGGACCTCTCGCCAGGGAGAATGGTCCCTATGCAGCAGGGTGTTTCAATCTCTGTGTCACCGTTGGGGCCAACCAGATGTGGATCTGTTTGCGTCCCGCCACAATCACAAGCTCCCAGCTTTTGTCTCTCGGTCCCAGGATCCTCTGGCCTTGACCTCGGATGCACTAGCAATGTCATGGCAGGACTTTCAGTTCCTGTATGTCTTCCCTCCAATCCCCCCGCTGGGCAGGGTTCTGCGCAAGATTGCTCTGGAAGGGGTGCCAGCAATTCTGGTGGCCCCCAGGTGGCCAAGAAGAGTGTGGTTCGCAGACGTGGTACAGCTGGCAGTAGATCAGTACGCTCTGCCCTTGGTGCCAGATCTGATCACTCAGGGCTCACTACGCCATCCCAATTTACAAACTCTGGCTTTGACGGCTTGGCTGCTGAAACCTCCATCTTGATGGAGAAGGGGCTGTCTTCCTCGGTTGTGGATACTTTGATTAAAGCTAGGAAGAAGTCTTCCTCTTCCATTTATTACAGGGTTTGGCGTGCCTACATTGACTGGTGTGAGTCTAAGTCTCTTCCCTGTCGTGTGTTCTCTATTCCAAGGATTCTGGAGTTCCTGCAGCATGGGTTGGAGATGGGGCTCCAACTCAGTACTCTGAAGGGTCAGGTTTCTGCCCTGGCTATTTTCTTCCAGAAGTCCTTTGCTCAGCACCCTCTGATCAGGACTTTTTTCCAGGGGGTCACTCATGTGCGCCCCCCACGTAAGCCTATGGTGCCGGTTTGGGATCTGAACTTGGTTCTGTCAGCCTTGCAGGGTGCTCCCTTTGAACCTGTGCAGGATGCTGCCTTAGCTATTCTTACGCTCAAGGTTGTGTTTCTGGTGGCTATCACCTCTGTCAGGCGTGTGTCTGAGTTGGCGGAGCTGTCCATTCAGCCCCTCTACTATGAGAGACACCAGGACAAGGTGGTGTTTCATTTCAAACCTGACTTTCTGCCTAAGGTAGTGTCTGCCTTTCATTTGAATCAGGATATTGTTCTTCCTTCTTTGTGCCCTAATCCTAGCAATGCTAAGGAGAGGGTTTTGCACTCTTTGGATGTAGTTAGGTGTCTGAAGTACTATCTGGTGGCTACTGCACCTTTCAGGAAAACTGATGCTCTTTGTGTGGTCCCTTCTGGTACTAGGAAGGGTTTGGCTCCTGCCAAGTCTACTATCAGCGAGTGGATTCGTCAGGCTGTAATTCAGGCCTACTCTGCTAAGGGGAAGAATCCTCCCTTCTGCCTTACTGCTCATTCCACTCGTGCTATTGGTGCCTCTTGGGCTTTTCAGCACCAGGCTTCTGTTGAACAAGCTTGCAAGGCCGCTAATTGGTCTTCTGTTCATACCTTTTCAAAGTTTTACAAGGTTGATGTTAGGGCCTCAGCTGATGCTGCTTTTGGCCGAAAGGTTCTGCAGGCGGCAGTGGTTTAAACTGTCTGCTGCTGATTTTTATTGGGGATCCCACCCTACTTTATGGACACTGCTATTGGATGTCCCAAGTGTAAGTATTAGATTTGGAGCAGGATGTACTGTATACTAAGAATAATACAATTCTGTGATTACTCACCTGTAGAATTGGTATTATGAGTATACAGTACGTCCTGCTCCAACCCACCCTTGGTTTGCATTTTCTTGGATCCCCTGTATGGTGATTGTTATCATTATTATAGTTGATAGTTTGGATTGTTTAATTCTCCTGGCTTCTCATTAACTGCTTTTCAATGCTGGGGATTTGTGGGAGGTCCCTGGGTATTTGAGGGGCCGGGAGGAGCCTATTTTCGATGTCTCTGCAGTCCAGCGCCATCTGGCGGAGTATATCCCAACTGTAAGTATTAGTGGGACTCTTATCTAGAAGCTCATTTTACCAATTGAATGGACTAGAAAAACTATTATTCTGCTCTGTGCCTTTCTGTTGTTGTAGAATATCACTGTTACTGAATCACCAGATAAGAAGACAATGAAAGTCAATGGAACTCTTTACTCCACAGTAAAAAGGAGTACAAAGTACCATTTACTTTCATTGTTTTCCTAGCTGGTGATTCAGCAACAGTGAAATTCTCAGTTTTTTTCTCTCACAAAGTGAGATTATTTTACTATCATGAGATTTTTTTCCAACTCTTATTGAATCAAGACCTGTGAATGAGAAAATAAAAATAGACAATACCCATACAGTACTGTATTAAAGCTAACTAAGTACATATTTTTTTTTTACTGGGAAGCATCCTCCACATAGACACACAGACTAACATACTCTTCCTTTGTGATTTATTTTATGCACAAACATACTCATTTACCACTACGCATCAGTAAACAGACCTAAAAAAACATAGGAACTATCAAGAGAAGGGTGCTAAAGCTCAGTGATCCCACCAATAGCCTCAATCTGTTTATAGGGGTGGAATAATCTGAAATAACAATGCAGAAAGTGCTTCTACAATTTAAAGTGAAGAGTTTAAATAAGTGCTGAATTAAAAATACTGCCTTTAACAGGAACTAAGATTGATGCTCAGTTTAATTATTAGCAATTTAGGGCAATCTAGGCACTGATTCCACATGACACCCTTAGACTCGGCTGAGTGGTTACACGGACTAACTTTTCATCCGCACATGACAGTAACTGGTTTTCTCAGAGCAACATGTCAACTTCCCCTAGCTTTCGTGTGTCTTCTATGTTCCCCTTGTTTTATAGAGCTGTCCAACAACGTGAGCACTTTTATCATCTAGAAGATTTCTTTGCCTGGGGCTCATGCGTAACTGTCCATCTCCAAGTGCCCTGTGATGTGCTTGCCCACTGCAATAAGTCCACAACTGTCCACTCGATACAATTTTAATCACGCGTCATTATATGAGAATGTATCAGTATGTCTTCACAAGACAGGAAATGTTGAAAAGGATGCTTTTGACAGAATTCACTTAAAAGAAACCATAGGACATGAAGACAAAGATTGATGATAATGATGATGTGCGGTGTGATGACCTGCAGCAACAATTTACAAATGCCGGAGAACTGAAATGTGTTAATACTGTCAGGAGAGTAAATGTGTACTGTGAGGGAAGAGTTGGACCTACACTCCAAGTTTTTGCCAGGACCCAGTATTGGGAGATCCAACGTAATTTCTTATCTTTGCAAAAGAAAAGCTTCAATGGGTGTCACCTAGACCAAAATGGGTTTACCAGCACTTCTGTTTGTCCATCTGTGGGGATATTTATTGCTTGTCTGGCACACTTGGAAATCTTTTACATCTCAGTACCCAATCAGATGTAAAATAGCTCCAGCTTTCTTCTAAGTTTCTCAAATCTGTTTTACTAATGAGGCAGAAAAGTTAAGTACGGGGATAATATCTCTCCACTGGTCCAGTACCCAACTACTCACTGGAGTAAAAAAATGGATGTCAAACTAAAAGGGTTGAAATAGTTAAACAAATATTTTCCTTATGTAAATATGTTTTTGATGGGATACTACAGGCTAACGCCTACAAATGGGCCTCATTACTTGCACAGCATGCACTCTAGCACCGCTTTCACAGTCCTGATGACTGACAAGTACGTGTGTGTCCTCTGATGGTGAAAACAATTGGTGCATCAGAGGATTGTGGAAAGGTAAGTATTGAAAGCCTGGTTGGTGCTTCCCATGACACATTAAGGAGCATGGTATTACAAATCAGGATGCCCCAAGGGAGACTATTCATTAGAAACAAAATCTTTTGAACTTGCAATTCATAGGACTATATCCCCCACCTAACCTCTTTATAAAACCCGACCAATTTAGTAGCCCCCTCCATACTCATGTGAAGCTTCCACTGTCATGGGACTGTTAGTTCATTGTTGGTCACTACCCACGTTGCTCACAGTAGTATAGTGGAAGGGACAGGGATCTACTTTTACAGATATCTGCTACAGGGCCCCATATGAAATCCCATCATCATTTCTATGCCCATCCGCAACAGCCACCCTCTCAAATAAATCTATTTCATGAGAGCAAAATGAGTCAGTGTGACTAGCATAATTAAAGGAGAGAAAATATATATGTAAACAGCTCACGCTGCTTGTTAATTACATGGGAAAGAACTCTTCTAAAAATAAAGGTCTAAACAAGGACATTCTAATACATTTTCCTGTAAAAGAATATTCTGTTTTCACTGGCAAAGAACAGAAGCGTGCCGGTGCTATACAAAGACTGCATGGCGAGCACTGATAAACTGAATGCGCTGGCCAGCTTCAATCATTTCATGTCAGTGACTGCACTGCACTCATTTACCAGAAGCAAAGGACTTCTTCTGAGCCAAAGAAAAGCCACCCACTTTTAATCAGATCTTGCTCAATAATGAAATTGGATTTAATTCTTTACTTCAATTACAGATCCTAATCATTTTCCCTTTTCAGTGGCAGTTATTCCAGCATTGCCCTAATTTTTTCAGCACATTCTGTCAGTCTTCAATGAATAGGGCACTCTCCTGTCAGTGAACGCTAGTGATTAGCAATGAGGTCAGAACATGGCAGCCAGGAGATTATTACAAAAGTGTGAGGTTAACCTTTCTGAAGCAACAAACAGAAAAAAGAAAACTGCTCTGTGACATAACAGGCTACTTGATTAGCAAGTGTCCTTTTTCAAATAACAGGCCAGAGGAAAATATAATACAAAGTAAAAAAGAGACCTAAACAGGATTTTTACATCCCATATATCTTTTGCAAATGTATATTAAAACAACATTTTCTTAAAAGTTGGTTTTGCTGCTCGATCGCGTGTCTCTCTGCATGGATGCAGTAATGATGTAGGAGCTACAGCCTCGGACCAGGAGCGATGGTCTGTGTGGGACACAAGGTGAGTATATATTTTTTTTATTTGACTGAAAATCACCCCTATTTAGTGTTATAAGGTAAAGAGTGCTTTTATTTTCTGTATTTTCATTTGGCCAGGTCTCAACTTATACATCACTTGACTGCTGATGCTTGGGATTCCATATTTTTGAAACCTATATGTTAAGTAGAGCACTCCTCTTAAAACAGAAAGTATTTACAAGGTACATACAGCCCAAGAACAACAGGCCACACCAATCAATTGTAGTGAGTAGGTGGAGCTATGCAATCTCTTGTCTGTTCTACTACCTCAAGCACTCAGAGATAAATGCTTGAGTATAGCTTTTAATATATTATGCACAGCCATTGACTCCCACTTGTGGACGTGTGTTTCTGCCTTATGGGTTGATGGCTGATATGAGGGGTGGATGGCTCTACCAGGGGTGAAACTTGAGCTTGAACTAGAGCAAGCCAATTGTCGAGATTGATATTAAAATACCCTTGAATAGGCGTTTGGTCTGTTTTATTCCACTAAATTATATTACCCTTAACATCTAACTCTCCCTAAGTAGTGGTTTGCACCTTTTTACATTGCTCTTAAGCTTCATGAGGCAAATGAGACCCACAAGGCCAAAACATGGGCCTACACATGTATGTTTGTTTCTCTAGGGATGTTTCTTACTTTTACATGTTTTTAATAGGGACTTGTATATGATATATATCTGAATATTAAGGTGCTATATTGTTGGTGCAGCATAAACTCGTGAATTTATTTTTTGGGGTGTACAGTGTTTAGGGGTTTTCAAAACCTTAAATCCTCTGTATGCTATTTGGGTACCCTTTTCTAGCTTAAATGTATTTAGATATCAATAGCCAATATATCTTCTTATTTTTCTGTGTAGCTGACTGTCAACTGTAGCAGCAGCTTCTGAGGTGCTACAGTCAGTACCCAGTCCAGAGAAGAGAAGAAAAAAAGAAAATGTGTAACTAATAGAAGTACAGAAGCAGAGGTAAAGTTAAGAAATAGGAAGGGTTCTACAAGAACTAGGATGATCATGCCTAGGCAAGTTGAAGTGGAAAAAAACAAAGTTGACAGAAATGGAGCCTCTCACCCAGGAAGCCATTCTATTCCAAGGTGCCACATGGTTTGGGTCCTAGTTTAAGAAGTGGATAAGTAGCAAGATAGAAGGTTGGTGTACAGAACAAGTTAATGCTGAGGTTTAAGATTAGGAACATTTTCAAGTATAGTGAATAGAGTCACTTCTTCTGGACCTCTGCCTGCTCTACTGCTAGTGTAAAAAATAAGGGGTTAGCTAACAACTCCTGCCAACAAAATATCTGAGCCGGTCTCTGTTTTACTGTTTGGACTATTTAGTTTGTTTTTGCAAGAAATGTGATGATCTACACTAATTGTCCACTCTGTACTGCTCTTCAGTAAGCAATCTTCGTATCTGAACTCCTAAAGTCAACCAAATATAGGCAAAATGCCCCCCTTCCCCCACGAAGGAATAACAGGATACAATAGATTCTATACACTGGTTAAATTCTCTTATATTTCACCTAGAGTACATGTAAAAGCCCTTACTGTACCAAAAGTTCAAATTTCAATTAGTAGGGAGTCTTGACTGGCTAAGATCAAATACATACACTTATTTACATTATGCATATTTATTTTGGTTTACAGAGGCTTAGATAGTAAATCCATCAAGCATTTTGTGTTGATTTGACTGGGTTTAGCCTTGCTTACACACTTTTTTCTCATGAAAGCTACAGGATATTCAACAAGCACGTCTCACCCGGCTCTGACATAATCAGTTCAGACACTGTAAGCTGATGTCTTGATGTGCTAAAGAAATAGTGTACTAAATGATAACTCAGGCAGTCTTCTGCATTTACTTTCTGCCACAAAGAGAAAATCATGAATTGTGTTAGGCTTTATTGGTTGTAATAGACTGAATCTAATCTAGCCATTGAAGAATATGCAGAAAATGTTTTAAAAAAAATCAACCTAAACAAGAACAACAGCACTGACAACTCAAGCTTAGACCCCTGGAGAAGGATTCACCACTGTCTGCAACACCTCACACCCCAGAGCTGCATCGGCAGATGCCCTGACATCAAGTCTGTAAAACTTAGTGAAGGTGTGGAGAGATGACCAGGTTGCTTCCTTGCAGACCTGTTCTGCGGATGCCTGGTGTTGGAAAGCCCAAGACATGGCACCTCCTTTCCCCTTGAAGGCGTAGGCTTGTATGACCGCCTGCCTGATCCATCTGCTGAGAGTGGACCTGGAAGCGGCCAGGCCCCTCCTTGGTCCTTCTGGAAGCACAAACAAGCATCCGTCTTACATACCTCTCAAGTAGCGACCAAGCAATACTCTTTATGGCAAGTGAGGCGAGGGCACAAGGAGGGTAGCACTATCTCCTGATTATGATGGGAGAGACCACCTTGGGCAAATAATCATGCTTCACATGAAACACCACTTTGTCTTCATGCAGAACCAAAAAGGGTGATCTGATCGAAAGCGCTGCCAGCTCCGAAACCCGCCGGATGGAGGTGATCGCCACAAGAAAGCCACCTTCAACTTCAGCATTGTCAGGGAAGCCTCCGCCATGGGTTCAAAGGGGAGCATGTATGTGGTTTATGTAGGCCACAGACGTGGTCCGACTGTACCCTGACAGGAAGGCCCTGGAGCTGGGCAGACCAATGCCTGAGAACCAGCAGAATCACTCTCAGTTACAAAAAATTGATTGAAGATTGCGTTCACGCTGGTCCCAGAGACCCTGAACAGTCTGGTTGTACAGGACTGTCCTAACATCATGCAATGCCTCTGCCAGAGATAGGGCTCGGATGAGCAAGTCGTGCAGGTATGGGTTATGCGCACACCCTGCATCCGCAGGAGTGCTATCAGCACTGCCAAGACTTTCTTGAACACAGCAGAGCCACAAACTCGAAATGTCGGGTGTACACTGCAAAGCGCAGGTATTGTTAGAGACCAGGGAAGACTGGGACATGCATCCTTTATGTACACCATGGCCAGAAAAATACAATTCTGTGAGTACTCACCTGTAGAATTGTTTTTGTAGTATACAGCACGTCCTGTTTCACTAATTCTTTATGCTTGGGATATCAGCCACAAGGTGGCGCAGTGGACTGCAGAAAAGATTTGTGGCTCCTCCCGACCCTATAAAAGGACAAGAACCTCCCACAAATTCCCAGTGTTACAAAGCAGTTAGACAAGAAGCCGGGAGAATAAAAATAAAAGGAAACCCCAACCAACATTTGAACAAATCATACAGAGGTAACCAAGAACAATGATAACAAGGGAGGGGTGAAACAGGACGTGCTGTATACTACAAAAACAATTCTACAGGTGAGTACTCACAGAATTGTATTTTTCCAAGTATACAGCACGTTCTGTTTCACTAATTCTTTACGCTTGGGACGTCCAAAAGCAGTGTCCGTAAAGTAGGGTGGGACCCCAAGAACAACGGCAGGCAAATCAAACCACTGCTGCCTGAAGAACTTTGCGGCCAAAAGCAGCATCAGCTAAGGCCCTAACATCAACCTTGTAAAACTTGGAAAAAGTATGAACAGAAGACCAAGTTGCGGCCTTACAAACCTGTTCAACAGAAGCCTGGTGCTGAAAAGCCCAAGAGGCACCAATAGCACCAGTGCAATGAGCAGTAAGGCGGAAGGGAGGTTCCTTCCACTTAGCAGAATAGGCTTGCACCACCGCCTGACGAATCCACTTGCTGATAGTGGACTTAGCCGGAGGCAAACATTTCCTAGGACCAGAAGGAAGAACAAAAAGAGCACCAGTCTTCCTGAAAGATTCAGTACCCACCAAGTAGAACTTGAGAACCCTGACCACATCTAAGGAATGCAGATTCCGTTCCTTGGAATTAGCAGGATTAGGACACAAGGAAGGCAAGACAATGTCCTGATTGAAATGAAAAGCAGACACAACCTTAGGTAAGAAATCTGGCTTAAACCGAAACACCACCTTGTCCTGGTGTCGCTCAAAATAGGGAGGTTTGATGGAAAGCGCCGCCAACTCAGAAACACGCCTGACAGAAGTGATAGCCACCAAAAAGGCTACCTTAAGAGTCAAAATGTGCAAAGCGGCCTCACGGAGAGGCTCAAAGGGACGACCCTGCAGAGCAGATAACACCAGATTAAAATCCCAAACTGCTAACATAGGCTTACGTGGCGAACGCACGTGAGAAACCCTCTGGAAAAAGGTCTTAACTAAACGGTGACTGGCAAAAGATCTTTGGAAAAAAATTGCCAGAGCTGAAACATGACCTTTAAGGGTACTAAGTTGAAGTCCCAAATCCAAACCATGTTGCAAGAATTCCAGAATCCTGGGAATTGAAAACACCCAACAGGGAAAAGACTTGGACTCACACCAGGCAATGTAAGCTTGCCAGACCCTGTAGTAGATAAAGAACGAGGACTTCTTTCTAGCCCTAATCATGGTATCAACAACCGAGGCAGGCAACTTCTTTTCCATCAAGATAGAGGTTTCAGCAGCCAAGCCGTCAAAGCCAGCGTTTGTAAATTGGGATGGCACAGCTGCCCCTGAGTGAGTAGATCTGGATCCTTGTACTGATCTACTGCCAACTGCACGATGTCTGCGAACCAAACCTGTCTTGGCCAACAGGGGGCCACCAGAATGGTTGGCACCCCTTCCTGAGCTACCTTGCGCAACACCCTGCCCAACAGAGGAAACGGGGAGAACACATAGAGGAGCCAAAACCCCTTCCAAGGCATTGCTAGCATATCCGTGGCAAAGGCCAGAGGATCCTGTGACAGAGAGACAAAGAATTGAAAATTGTGATTGTGACGTGAAGCAAACAGGTCCACATCAGGCAGACCCCAGCAGTGGCACAGGGAGTGAAATACTCTGTTGCTGAGGGACCACTCCCCCAGCCGAGACATCCCCCTGCTCAAGGAGTCTGCCTCCAGGTTCTCCACTCCTGGGATGTAAACTGCAGATATGCAGGGGACATTCCCCTATGCCCAGGACAGTATCAGGGACAATTCCTCGAGGGCTCGCTTGCTCTGAGTCCCTCCCTGATGATTGATGTAGGCAACCGCCGTCTGGTTGTCCGAGCGAATCTGAACAGCCTGACCCCAAAGGTGTGGGGTCAACTAAAAAAGAACCAACCTTATCGCCCGTAGCTCCAGAATGTTGATGGGAGGATGGCCTCCTGAGGGCCCCACTGACCCTGGAACTTCAGAGACCTCCAAAAGCCCCCCCAACCTGTCAGAATGGCATTTGTAGTGACCCAGCATGGGGGCAGAAAGGTCCTGCCCACTAGGATATTCCCTGAGTCCAGCCACCAGGAGAGGGACTGACTGACCAAAGGGGACAGAGCAAATACCTGATCCAGGGACCCAGGGTCCCGATCCCAAACCGACAAGAGGTGCAACTGAAGAGGTCTCATGTGAAACTGAGCATAGGGGACCGCCTCGAAGCATGACACCATCAGGCCCACCAACTGCATCCCCTGCCGAATGGAGAGATGAGGGCAAGAAAGTAGAAACCTTGCCTGCATCTGCAGGCTCTCCACCTTCTGCTGAGACAGAAAAACCTTGACCTGAGATGTATCCAGAGTCATGCCCAGAAAGGGCCAAGGACGGAGACAGTGAAGACTTGGGAAAGTTGATCACCCAACCGAAGGCCTCGAGTGTGGAGACCACCATCTGGGTATCCAGCTCGGCTTGATGGAAGGACTGAGACGCAATCAGAATGTCGTCCAGATAAGGAAGGATTCGAATGCCCTGAGATCGCAACAGAGCCATCACCCCCGCCAGCACCTTGGTGAAGACCCAAGGGGCAGAGGTAAGACCGAATGATAAGGCCACAAATTGGTAGTGCTGATCCTCCAGAGCAAACCTGAGAAATCTCTGATGACCTGGAAAAATTGGAACATGAAGGTAAGCATCTATGATGTCCATCGAAGTCATGAAGTCGCCCGGACGCAGGGTATTGACCGCCGAGCGCAGAGTCTCCATGCGAAAATGTTTGAACCTGACAAACTTGTTGAGACGCTTCAAATCCAGGATGGGCCTCAGGGACCCATCCTTTTATGGAACCGTGAACAGATGCGGCTGCTTCCTGCACTGAGGCAGCCTACCATCCTTGGCAAACAGATCCAGACGCTCAGCAAAGAGCCGTAGCCCAGTAAAAGGGAAGCCAGTGAGAGCCTTTTTAGCAGCATTATCAGCAGCCACTGATGCAGCCAAACAGAACGGCATATAGCCACCAAAAGGGCAGAAGTCCTACCACACATCCTGACCACATCATCCATAGCAGAAAGAATATATACAACAAATTCATAGCAAAGCAGGAGGGATCTATACTCCTCCCCCCTGTTGGCATCTGAGGCATTAGCCAAAAGGCACTTAAGCAGGCCTTTAATAGCAATACCCGTGATAGCAGAAGCACACATGGCGCAGCGCAGTCCCCGCACAAGCAAATGCGTGACAGGCCAGCTGATCCACACGCCAGTCCTCACCATCCCTCAGAGTAGAAGTGTCAGGGGAATGCAAGACAGAGGTATTGGACAACCCAAGCACGGGAGCTTCCACCTCGGGGGGACACAACCAGCACTTAACCACATCAGCAGGAAAGGGATACCTTTTGTCCCATCTCTTGGGCACACTATCAGCTTAGGAACAGACTTCAGGCATTGTGTCGAAGCCTCCGCTCCCGGTCAGCACTGTAACTAAAAAAAAAAATCCAGACATCTTCACAGCCCCTTGGGACTACAAGAAAACAACTGAGGAGATTCTGCCAAAGCCTGCTCTATATAGGCCAGGAGGAGCTAGTTTTTTTTCTATGTTGCAGTCCTCGCCTATGGCTGAGATTAATCCACGGGTTGCCACTGGTGGTGCCCCAGAATGGAAGAGATGAGAAAAGTTTTGTTCATTGTCCCGGGGCATTCTAATTTGCCCTGCTGTGTGAAAACCTTCAGGTTGCCCAGAAAAACTCACCTTAACCAAGTTCTATGGTGGATGCACAGAATCTCATCCAATCAGAGCTGCTTGCTAAGAATATGAAATGTTCGACAAGCGTTGGATCACAAGTGGCTGCATCCCCAGCAGCTGAGGCGCTCAGCCCTATCTGAATAGCTGGGGGTGGGAGCGTGCGCGCAGCCCAAATATGCTGGGGATGCAGCCGCTGAAATTTACACCGAGGAGGGAGCAAGAAAGAAGGTGAGTTTTGCGGTGCCCCGGGGGGGGGTTGTCAAACAGTAGGTATTCTGATTTAGGGTAGCCCAGGCGAAAGACAGCAGCCAGTCCTGGAACTTTTTAAATTCCTGGGTCGGCAGCGTTGGGTTTTGTTTTACGCAACTCTGTACAATACATTAAAAATAGCTCACTATAAGTGTCAGAAAAGTGTCAGGTTAAGAAATGCTGGTATCAGAGACATCTGGAATTAACCAAGATATGATGTATTGCAGTGACAAGGCGACCATTTATCTCTCTTCTGTACAGTTAAGGCCACATTAAGGCAAACCCATGATTTTTGGCAATGAGTCTTAATATACGCAGACTTTGTTCCATTTTTTTAACTCAGGTATCCCATGTCAGCTATGACACTCCCCCAACACCATTTGTCACTAATGTATGTTTATCTGACACAGGGGAAAAAAAGCACTGATAACTGAAAAACTTTACTTTGCCACTAGATCAGCTATGTGTTACTGGAAGGTACAATGAGATAGCATATTACGTTAAAGCGGACCTTCACTCTGAATAAGAGTCTATCTTATATGTTTCCCACACCCTGTACATATAGATTGGCCACATTAAAAATCATCCTACCTGCATCTACTGCATGTTATGAGCCTTTAAACATCCAAGATGGCGGCTTATGGAAGCCGCCATCTTAACAGGCAGCCTGCAAACAGGAAGTGCCTCCTGACTGTGCTGCTCTGCATTCTGGGACTGCTGACCTTTACCTGACCCCAGCTCTGCTCTGTCTGAGCAAAGCACAGCTATAACCCGCCCCCCTGTACCTTATCCCACTCTCCTCTCCTCAGTAAGTGTGATGCTTCTGAGTCAAGATGGCGGCACCCGTGTCCTAAATTCCTGAACAGAGTTGCAGCCCAGTGGGGGAAAGAATAATAAGTTAGTGACTAAAAACATAAAATATATTAATTTTAGATACTGGAGAACCGTTTTTTAAGAGTTTGGGCTTTTCATTAAATCACGCTGAAGCTCCGGTTTAAATGAAATGTTGAGGTTTATACTGATTTTAAAAAAAACGATTAACAGAAAAAAAACATGTTTATTTTATCTAGCCGTGGCATTTTTACATTCTTTTTGAGCTGCATATGGACATTCACAGTCTGGATGGGTGTTTTGTCCAATAAAGCATTTATTGTCCAATAAAGCATTTTAACAGTAGTCATGACAATGCATGTCACTGCCAAATGTTGATATATTTCTCAAAGAGCTGACTTGTGACTGTCAAAGGCTTCTAACGCAGCTTGAATGCACAGACCAACAACCACAAAAAAAGTTTCTTATAATTATTAGGTTTAATAAGACACCACAAATCCAGGGTTGTTCTTCTGTCAATAGTGATTTATACTTTCAATAGATTTGTATTGAAAATTACAGGTTCACAATAAGGACAGTTATTAACTTTTTGTATTTGCTTATATGTTTGGGTGCTGGATAAGTTATATAAAGGGATACATTGTTATAGAGGGCTTGCTTCACAGCTAATATATATATATATATATATATATATATATATACAAAACATCTCTTTCTGCCAGTATATATATATTTTTGATGTGTAGATAGTCCATTTAAAGAAAATTTGGTATATATTGAATGTATTTATCTTTATGGAACAAGAGACCTGGAGGCCATGTATTAGTGGTTTTTAATGTGTCTTGTGTGTTGATGTTGTTTTAATTGGTAAATGTCACAAGTGAAATAAAATCTTTTGTTTTTACATGACCTGGTGGTGTGCCCCAAAAAATCTTTTGGATTCTATGTTTTCCTTTTGTTGTAAGGACAGTTATTAAATCGTGATAAGGATGGTCAATATAGAAGGGGGGCTATCCATGACGCACGAAAAACTCCTTGTAAACCATGATTCAACCAAATATGTGGAGCAATGCTCCTGCATAAACAGCTCCACTCATTCATCACTGCTAATAACATAGATGAAGTAGCACAGAGCCCACCCACGGAGCTTGGGTCATTAATCACCCAGGAAACCTGTCCCACCCACGTAATATCTTCCCTATATGCGCTCCTTACCAAGATGAACCACTCAACGCTGCCTAAATTTATAGGCAACTGGGAGATGGAGTTGGGTATCAGGTTTTCAGGAGATGACTTAACCAAGATCTATGCTTGCACTCACGACACATCATCGACTAGCACTACCCAAGAACAAAATGATAAATACCTACAAGGTGGTATAGATGCCTGGCGAATATCCACCGCTTCGCTGGATCGTGCACAGACAGGTGCTGGAGGTGCCTGAGGGAGGTAGGCAACATGACTCATATTTGGTGGAGCTGCCCGGCTGTTAAAGCTTTATCAAATCTTCGCCATTTATGAGCAAGTCTCTGGAACCAAAACAACCAACACGCCACAGGTAGCACTCCTATCTCTTTTTCAGAACTTGATTTCTAGTTCTAAAAAAGATGTGCTAAGACATTTTGTAGCAGCCATGCGAGCTATTAGTCCGAGACACTGGAAGACACAAGAACCCCCCACACTGATAGAATGGGTGCAGGAACTAGAACAAATTTGCTATATGGAAAGTCTGATTGCTAGAGACAAAGAAGCCACTGACAGATACTTGATAACCTGAATGGGATAGTTGACCTACCGGGACTCACACCTCCCTTCTCTGGTACAACCCAATGTATAGCCCCGAGTACTGTGGAGGGGATGCCCCCAGGCTAGCTTGGGATTTTGTCGGACTGCTGGTGTTTGGGACATCTCGGCTACGAGTACCCCCGACAGGACGTGGGATTGAAATTCGACTAGAAGCCACGCACCGCTCTACTTTTTAAAGTTCTAGTGTCTCTTGCCACCATCAGTGCCTTGCTGACTCGATATGGGAATCCACTCGCTCCCCGACCTTACCAGGCCCCTCCTCCCCTCCACTCAATTACTCCCATTCACCTAGTTAGAAATGATAAGAGGAGCAAAAGCGCTACCACCAAGACCCAACTGTAGTAGACGGCAGGCTGTAGTGGTGGCCTTGTCAGGAAGGGGGTATCATTGTCAAGTATCAGTGAGGGCGCCAAGACCTCTAAAGTAAATTAAGTAAGTAAAATAGTAAAATACAGACAGAAAATGGTCAGGAAAGAAAAAAAGAAGGAAAAAAACTGGAAGAATTACTCCTTGGTTTTCTATCTATAGGTTACAAATCCTCAAAAGGAAGCACCTTGGAAAGACAAGTATGAAATAACGGTGATAAAATATCCATAACCCGATACTCAATTGAGTTATTCACAGCTGCCAAATTTCAAGATACTGTTTTATTTTATTATTCATGATGCTCGATAAATTCTAACACTGATCATGAACATATTGACTCAGGGATATTTAGTATTTTATCAAGGATTAAATAAGAAGAGAGAGTCAAGAAATGTACATGACCACTATATCGAATATCAGCTACCACACGATCCAAAGAAAAGATAAGATATTCCTGAAATGCTTAAGCTTAACTAAAAAGGACCATATAGTAAAAAAAAAACATACTTTATAGCTTGCCTCTATCAACAATATATACTAAAGCACTGGGCTGATATTGATGCCAGGCTACCACACTCACGCAAGCTCCACTAACAAACCCTGCTCCCAAGAAATCATGCATGGTAATTCGAACTAAGAATCAAACAGAGAACAATATACTGGGGAGGTCCCTCTCGATATTCAGGGAGAACAGGAATAGTAGCAATAATGAATTTTAAACTGGAAATATCTGATATCAGGTGGCAGGTAAGCGGGTTTCCTTGTGCCAATTGGCACATCTGATCTGTGAAGTAGGTCCACGAAAGTGAACTTACCCTTTTAAGTAATGCCATTTATTGTCTAACACAATAAAATAAAAAGGCAAATGTTCTTCCCCCCTCAGGCTTTCTTCTTAAGGCATAATACAGATTCTGAAATAAAAAACATTGCTGAATATGTTAGGATATATCTGGAAGATAAGGTTAAACTCATAACTATGATTAAATAATATGTAAAATGGATCTATGTGGTTTAATAACAGTAATAATGAAAACACCAGTGGGCACAAACATTAGGTAGCAAAAGCATCCGTAAATCTAGACCCAAACTTATTGAATCTCAACATTCAAGCCAAAATCTTTATGACAGCAAAACTTTTAAACCATTTTGGTCAAAATGTGCAAGCTTATGACAGCTTTCTGGAAATTCTTAAAATGTTTTAGAAGAAATTTAGATGAAATTAACAACATGTCAGAGCTCTGTCCAAGTGTTTAAGGTTATGTCAATCTGTTCTGTTAACATTCTTACAAGATTGCTAGCCTCCAAGTTTTCCCACAATATGATCATGCTTAGTGAGCTCTTATAATTATTGTTTTGTTCTGGGAAGGTGACATTTATCATCAGGACACTTCACTATGAACAGGTGATGGGCAGCATGGAGAGGAAGTGGGATTACAGTGCTGCGCATGTCATACAGGTGCATGAAGACTATACACAATCGGGAAGCTATATCAAGATGTGTCACAAGTAAAAGAGATGCGAAACTGAAGAATCATTTCAATAAAACCAGATAGATGGTTTAAGGGCACTGTTATTCATGTTATTGTTCGTGTTATTCATTTACCTTTGACAAAGACCATACTTGGACCTCTAGACATGAAACTCAACTCCAGTTCAGTTTAGTTGAATACAATGGGAAAATAATTTTTTTAATTTAATTTAAGTTTTAATCTATAGCTGATACCAGGACAAAAGCCCAGCAAAATGGGGTTCATATACCAGTAACGCTTGAGCTTTGTAATGTACATATCTTTTTTGTCAGATGAACATCTTTTATGGTTGTATATTCTATTGATTAACAGGTAGCACAGAGAATTCTTAGGGGACCAAAACCGGTTATTGGATGCCAAGCTGTGTGAAACCCCTGGAATTGCCATATACTCTCCCATGTGGTTTACATGTACAGGGCATCGAATATTGAGGTGAGTATATGGCAATCCCGGGGGCATTAGGGTCCATGTCACAGGTTAGTTCTGGTTCTCCTTAGAATTTTTCTTATATAAGCCAAAAAAATTTTTAGCTGTAGTAGGCATTCAAGCACCAGGGATTTAGACAAAGTTAAGCCAGTAATAAACTTTCCATTTGTATTTGTGAAAAATTGAAATATACATTTACAGTGTGTGTAGGTGTGATAATGCAGCACTTTACGACCAGTGTAGATGTATTAGGTTACTTATTCATCTAAAACCTTAAGGCACCCAGCTAACAAAAAGCCCATAAATCTCATTATTGACAATCTGCCATATGAGTAAAGCCACTGACTCTCAAGACTTGCTCATCTGCTTGAAATTCAGTAACTTTACTGCCATTAATGTTTTACTGTAGCGGATAACATAAGAAAAAGAATCAAAGAATTCCTTAAATGGATTCTAATATCTATGAGGATGCTTCGTTGTTAGGAACATTTCAAAGCTATCTCTCAGTAGAAACCCTTCAAAATGACAACAATGGCTATGCACATTTTTCTAATTACCTTTGCTTAGTGAAATCATGAAAACATGGCTCTGATTTTGTGCAAAGGGATGGTAGATGGTGCCAGGGCAAAGTCTCTCATCTAGAGGATCACATTAGCGCAGGTATTGCCATTCATTTGAAATACCTTGCCAAGCTACCAGAGAACTTGGCAGAACTGTTAATGGCTCTCGGATGTATACCTGCCACACTTGTTAATTAAAAAAAAATATTTATTCTTATACTGATGCTAACATCTAAAACTGATCAAATGTGGCCTCCTTGCACTGACATGCCAGAATCAATTGTAAAGCCTACTAGCAATGTATAACAGCAAATGAAAGCCCTAATCCAGCAATAGTAATGTAGATTTGGTATTCATTAGACTGTCAGCAGCCTCTCCAGACCTACTGGTTTTAAAATGAAAGCTTCCCCATCATCCGAAAAAAATGTATCACGTTGTTGGTAACTGATCATCCCTAAATCGCTATTATAAAAAAACCTTCTAAGTGTTAACCTTACATGAAGTTAGTAGTTAGTTAGTACTTTATTAGTTAGTACTTTCTATTTTACAGCATGTGCTAAAAAAAGTGAAAAGCTCAAAGATGTGTCCAGGCTCTAAGAAGTTTACCAGTGAATGTTCAAGGTGAAAATTATTGTCCTTGTCCAAGGTGAAAAAAAAAATACTAATCTATTCTCCATCCAGCTGGGATGTTTTAAAAAGTACTGAATATCAAGACATGGGTCATTCCATTAAGATGGAATTCTGCTCCTCCAAGTGGCCACTCAATTCATTGCATGTGCCAATCCTGTACCCCCCCCCCCCCCCTCCACTGCAATGAATAAAGTGTGGGAGGCGGATAGCGAAGACTGGCGCATTTCAATGCCTTGCTTGTTCTCCAGTACCAGTAAATTTAAAAAAGCCAAAGCTAGATAAGAGACGTAGCAGACTAAAGGTGAGTATGGATATTTACGTTTTTTGCATGAGCAAGTACATTTTTTAAGAGCCCTAAAAAGTGAACAGGCAAATTAAAGAATACATTTCTATGCACCATCCAATCTATTCTATTCTAAAATACAAAAATTCTATTTCTATGCAGTCTATAGGTCGGCGGTTTTCCTTACAGGGGTCAAGTTATCAAATATCTTGAGCTACCAAAATGTCTTCCCTTATTAACTAGCAATTTGACCTTGTGCTCTTGAATTAACAGTTACTAGAGATGAAACCTATCTTATCCAGAGTGGTTTCCCGCTACAAAGTGCTGAAGTGGTATATCCTTCACCTCTCAGCTCTCACCTGCTGCTTATCATTTGCAGGGGCCACCATGGCTGATTTAGTGCCCAGAACACAAACTGCCGAGCAGCAGGGAGATTCACTTACTGCTTACTAGCAGATGGATTAACTTACATGACAAAAGAGGAATTGTAAGAAGGCAGATTTAAGTGCTGATGTTTGTAGTACCTAAATTACAAATTTAAAAAATTACCTTGCCTGAAAAGGAGAAAACATTCATAAAATGTGCACTCGTGTTTTTTTTCTTGCTGCATTTACGCATTTGTAAGATTGTAAGGTTACGCATGTGTGTTATTTCAATGTGTTGCATTGGGTTTATCCTGAAAGGATCACAATTTTGGATGAGAACCCAGATTTGACCCTCTAAGTCCAGCCTACCTGGAGATTTTGTCAATCTTTGTTGCCAGACCACTTTTCACAATTTTGAGCTACATGTACAACTGTGATTTTTGAAGGGTTTTCAATGGATTTCCCAGGAAAATTATATAATAACTGTCTGGGCTTAACATGAAATGTCTTGTTTGTATTGATAAGTTGTAGTTTTTTTTGTAATAAAAAAAAGTATGTTTGTAAATAAACAATAAAATCTTATTGCGTGTGAAATCCCAATTTCTCCCCCGATTACAGCGGTACGACATATGTATTGGTAGACATCCTTTACTGCCCAGGAGACTCCCCCTAACTGAAACAGCACTTTAGGTGATTTTCAGATAAAAATACAACTATGATATGCGCTATGCACGCCTTGCAGTTTTTTATGAAAAACAACTCAACAACTTTACATCTGAAATACCCCCAACAAACTATATTCCATGGAAGTACACACCTCAAGCTTTCTTGGCGTACCAGGCTTGTTGACATGGGTGCAGTTTCTGGAAGTAATCCTTCAATTAATTTTTTGGTTGCACAGAGTTTCACTAAAAAAGAAAAAAAAGAAGTACCAAACTCATATTTTCCTAAAAAAAAAAAAAAACAGTATGCAAACAAGAAAACACAAGTTCAATCTGAAAAAGCAAGGTCCTCCGAACAGAACATTATCCAACACGCAGAGCTACTGTCAAGGGAAGTGTTGTCAAACACCCCAAAGTAAAGCATGTGCGTAAGGTTAATTTTACTTGAAAAATTCGGCACGGCAGACAAAGTGCGCACCTTGCGCTTTTTTTTACCAAAACAACCCTTTACATTTGGAATACCCCCCACAAACCATATATTCCCTGAAAGAACACGTTACGCTTTCTAAGCATACCCAGTTTGTTGTAGTGGCCTCATAGTTTTAGAAGTAATCCCTCGAATAATAAAAAAGCAGGAAAAAAAACACATTTTCTTAGAAAATCAATATGCAAATAAGAAAAAACAAGCTAAATCTGAAGGTCTTCCAAGCAAAACAATACCCAACATGCATAGGTACTTTTAACCCTTTTAATTGCCAGCCTACTTGAAATTTTGTCACCCTCCGTTGCCAGGTCATGTTTCACCATTTTGTGCTATGTTTAACTGTGATTTTTGCAGGAATTTCCAGGTAATATATATATTATTATTTGCAGCAGAGTGTAGGCTTTACAATGAAATGTCGTGTTGGTAATTTTTCAACTGTTTTTTAAAATATTTTTGAATTAAAAAATATAATTTTTCAGAAAATGGTTTCCTTTATTTTAAATGAAACATTTATTTTATTAAAGAAACCCATAAAGAAAATCATATTGCATGTAAAAGACCCATTTCTCGCGATTACCCCATATGTTTCGGTAGCCTACGTTCCTGCCCAGGAGATCGTTCAAACTGAAAAGAGCTATTTATAACATTTACAAATAAAATGCAAATACTATCCAGACTATAAAGGGTTCCCAGGGGGGTGGACCCCATTTTTTGGGGGAATTTTAAGGATTTAATAATCAACAAAAAAATTACATGGGGTCCCACCTAACCAGCATAACCAGTCTGGGACCAACTATGCAGGGCTTGTAGGAACAGGTTGGTGTCTCCCCACCCTGCTGGATACAATCCCACACAACCAAATGGCCTGTACCCTTCTGCACTCCAATCTGGGCTTTGGGGAGGCAGGGAAACAGAAAAAAGTATTTTATTATTATATTTTTTAATACAACCCGACCCATCCATATCAGAGCACTGTATCCCACCCTAATCACTTTGGCTTCTGCTCTTCTGCTGCTGCTTGAAGCCTTTTATAGCTGCTGGGTAACAGGTAACAAAAGGTTAATTAAAAAAAAAATAACATTTTGGGGGACCCCATTTTTGGGGAATTTTAAGGGGTAAAAACCCTTTAAAAAAAAAATGGCGTGAGGTCCCTGTTACCTAGCATAACCTGCCCTGGGGCCCCCAGGGTCTCTTGGACCCCTTACCAGTTCATAAAGGCTTAAGTTTAAAGTGGACCAACACCCAGGATTTTGACTATCCTGGGTCTTGGTCCACTTCGGTGGGGCACCCCTGATCGGGATACGGTAAGGAGTTTGGGGTGTTTGGGGGGGTTTCACCCCGCGGGACATCCCGATCTCGGATGTCCCGTGGGGAGGGAGGTGATCGGCCCGGGAATCTTATAGATTCCCGGGCCGATCACCCGTGGGTGTTGGTCCACTTTAAAAAAATACTTTTATTATTTATTATTTTTTAACACTCTCCTCCGATCCTGTGTCCCGCGACGATTATCTCCCCCGGCGATCCGCTGACAGCTGCCAGGGATGATCACTGGAGGGGGGCTGGGGAGGCAGGGGACCACAGCCCCCTAGCTCTCCAACCTGCATCTGGTGATCAGCCCCGACTTCTGACAGTCCGGAGCCAGGAGCATGATGGCGTCACAGGTGATGTCATTTGTTTGGGGCTCCTACTCACCACGGAAATCCGCCCAAGGGGTTGGGCACAGAGGTAAGTAAATGTAATTTTTTTTTTAAACCAGAAGAGCCCCAGAAGGTAATCGGATACCCCCAGAGAAGACCCGGACGGTTTGAACAAGGGGTCAGCTGAGTGTTTTTTTACATTATTTTTTGAACTAGCAGGGGGGAAAGCCAGGCCTGTAGGTACTACGGGCTTGGCACTTAACGACAGGAGAAGCAAACCCGTAGTACCTACGGGCTTGGCACTGCTGGCGGAGTTACATTTGGCCTGTAGGCCATTTTTTTGTTTGCGTTGTTGGGTATGTTGAGGGAGATGCAGGGTCAGACTGGAGCACCAGAGAATCAGAGGATCCTCTGGTGGGTCCCAGCTCCAAGTGTGCTGCCGCAAGTGCCAATGGGCCCCAGCAAGCACCAATGGACCCAGGGAGGAAGCACAGCATGAGTAAAGGTGGCGGGGGGTCGGCTAGGGGGGACTTGGGAGTGATGAAGGGAGTTTTTCGCTTAAAAAAAAAGGGCTCTGCAGTCGACCTGCTCTTCACGAGTACTTTTTTTCTATTTTTGTCCAGAGGCGGATTGATCTCTCAGTTACACATGACTGCACAGGGGAGGGGCCAGGCATAGCAGAGCGAGGATGAGCTCACGGCTCGGTTAAACGCATAATGGTTTATCTGACACCCTGCAGGAGAAGTAGCAGCAGCTTGGAGGATTCAGCGTGACAAGTCTGGAAAATAGCCTATTCTTGTCAACGGCAGTAATTAAAAGGTTAGGCTAGAGCTAAGGCTGGGTCCCGTGGTGGTTGTAAATCTTGTATGTAAAAAAACAAAAACAAAGGAGTTGTGGCGAGGGAATCATGGGGACATATTCACTGGGTCTTTGGAACAGTGGGAACATATTCATTGTTTTATCTGTTAGTTGGAGGGTTAAAGCAGACTGAAACCCAGTGTTTCTGCCCCTTGGGTCTTGGTCCATTTAATTTGGGATGCACTTGTGTGTAAAACCTCTGGGATTGACAGAGCCATTACCTTGCTTCATGCTCCCACGGCGCATGCGCCGCCTTCCAGTCAATCAGAATAGATTGCAGCACATTTTGCAGCAGTAATCCATTCTGAATGGATGGGAACCCCACCAGCCACTCCATTATGCAGCAGAAGGAGGATGCCATGGGAAGCCATGGATACACCACAGTAGCAGGTATCAAGTTAAGATTATGACCGATCTAAGTGATTTCACACAGTGAGGCATCCCATATTAGAGATTTGGTCTGCATTAAAAGAAACCCTCCAGCCACTGAAGTTGGAGGAACAGTCACTACTCCAGCACTAAGGCACAACAAAAAATCTCTCACATGGTCCCAGAATGATTTAAAAAAAATCTATTTTGAGTAAATTCATTGCCGGGAGCTTCACTCTAACTGTGTGTGCCCACACTGGACATATAGATTAGCCTGGCTCGGGAGCGTCCATCAGCTGAATGGATGCCAGGAATGGCACCATGACGCGTGAATGCCAAAAAAGTTAAAGTATCATGATGATCACTGAAGTTTCACATAGGGAAGGTTTTGGCACGCTTTATTATTATTTCCTCTGGTGGGCCCCAGGTACTCCAGTACGAGAGAGAGCTTTGCAGTGTGATTCTCAGTTATTGTATTAACAGTTTGAATTGGCTTGAGCAAGCTACAAAGCTTAGTTGGTAAAGTGATGAAACCCCCCCCCAATTGTTTTATTTCTCTTTTCATCCTCTTTTTGTTGCTCTTCAGATTTATTATTTGCCTTTGCTGGTGTCTGCAATATAGTTTAGTTTCTCATTTTCTCTTTCTTATTCTTACAATGCCATTTTCCTGTTTTCCATGTACTCTTCTTTTCAGCTTTATTTGTTTTAAGCAGAACAAAACCCAGGATTTTCACTATCCCGAGTTTTGTTTCTTGCCACGGGGACATCCTGACTTGGGATGCCACGCTATGTGAAACCCACCGGTAAAAACGTAGCTTTCTCAGTCCCATGGGCATGGTCCTTCGTTCAACCAGAGCCGTTTGCTTGGCACGCAGAGCTCGGCATTGGGGAGCTAGAGCGACTGCATTACTGGGCACCCAACCTATCTGAATGGCTGACTCATTGGGAACGTGCCTAAGCCCAGAGATGTTGAGGATACTGATGCAGCTATTTACATCACCATGAGAGCCAGGAAAAAGGTGGGTGCTGATTTGGGATGCCCTAGGGGAAGGTCAGTGGCTGGCTGCTTTATTACTTTTATATATACCTGCATGGTCATTCAAAGTAGATTTTTTTCAGTCAGTTTAGTTTAAATTGTAGAGATTCACCTGGTGGTCTCATCACAGAAGCAGCACCTCACACACACAGAGCTGTTACTGCCGTGTACAGCGCCTGTCTGCGAAAAAAGTTGGAGCAAGTTTACTACAGCTGTTGCTAGTGGGCTAAATGCTGCGGCTCTCTGCTGTCTCCTCACTGAATAAAACATAGCAGATTCCCCCATTTGGCAAATGGACTGAGCCATTTACATTTTAACATTTAAAAGGCATCCATTTATTTCATTTACTATTGCCACATTATTTATAGAAGCTACTATGTGGCTATTTAATTTTTTAAAGTTTTTTAATGCAAATATCCACAATAGTGCTCCTTTAAACCGGACCTTCACCATGATTTGTTGAAAAGCCCAAACCCTTATAAAATTATTCCCCAACATCTAAAATTAATATATTTTAAGTTTTTAGTCACTTACTTATTATTCTTTCCCCCACTGGGCTGCAACTCTGTTCAGGAGATCGGGATAAAGTACAGGGGGACGGGTTATATCTGTGCTTTGCTCAGACAGAGCAGAGCTGGGGTCAGGAAAAGTTCAGCAATCCCAGAATGCAGAGCAGCACAGTTAGAAGGCACTTCCTGTTTGCAGGCTGCCTGATGTTCCATGAGCCGCCATCTTGGATGTTTCAAGGCTCATAACATGCAGTAGATGCAGGTAGGATGATTTTTAATGTGAGCAATCTGTATGTACAGGGTGTGGGAAACATATAATATATGCTCTTATTCAGGGTGAAGGTCCGCTTTAAGCTGAAGAAACAAAGAGCAAACATGGTGGCAAAAAAATTACTGTCAGACTTTTCAGAATGAACTTACAAAGTTAACTAACGCCTAGACATAATGGTTCTCCAATGTCTCTGAGTTTTTATTTATCTACAGAAGTGGAGAGAATGGCAAAACACAAAGCCCAGCACAAAACATGAAGAGTGTTTGAGATAGAATACTTTTGCAACTTACAGCGTATCTTCTTGCTAGATTTACTGCAGTTTACAGCCATGCCAAGTTATGACACTAGATGGCGCTGTGACCAATGCTCAACTATAGAGTTTCTATGCATTTTTATGCTGTGTTGTATTTCCTGTGCATCGAGCTGTGATCTCTATGACTGGTACTTCCTCTTTTTTGTCTGTGTTCTAGCCACCATGTAAGGTGACATTCTCTTACTGCATTCATGTTCCATTAAAGCAAGTTCCTATAATACCACAAATTCCTATCTGGATTTGACTTCGCTGCACTCATACTCTGCAACAAAGCGAACATTACTGAAGCAGAAAGGGTCGGACAAGAGAACATGGAGCTTTGCTTTTAACATAAATCTGCCTGTATCTGCACTTTTGCTTTGTTAATTGACTTTTATGAACTGTGGATGTAATTGTAGTCATCAGGATGGTCGAAGGGAAAATGAAATATGCTGAAAAATTGCTGTTAGAATACAGTGATGCAAAAGGTTTCTGATGTTACAGATTTTTAGCCTCATTTTTCTTACAAAAACACTAAGTTCAGTTTTAAGTTAAGTCAATAAGAGTTAATAGCGCAAACAAAAATAAAGGACCAGTATTGACAACTGCACCCATGTGCGCACTTTGTAGTTGCTCTGCATTGACATAATTTCCCTTCCAGTTATTCAAGACCATATAGAAATACTGATGGCACAAAAAACAATTCACTCTGATCGACTGGACCTTACTATTGTTGTTGGAGTAAATGGTGTGTGATAACGCTGCAAGAACAATGGATCATGGAAAAACATACAATACTCAAGCCAAAATTAAGCAGGTAATCAAACGGCAAAAAGAAGAACTGTAGCATTATTTTCCATACATATATATACACACACACACACTCCTAAAGGAAGCACCTTTCTGTATAGCTTTTTAAATTTTAAATACTAACGATGGAATAGATGCACAACAGCAGTACATCTGTAGCATTAAAGAAAGGTACCTGTAATGCACGCTAAACCAAGAACATTTAATCTTTTCCAATGATTAATGAGTATCTACGTGATGTGGAAGCATGGCAGCCTAATGGATCTCCACACGAAATATATCAAATACACTCTGGCTTGCTTTAAAGCAGAACAAACCGGGGGAATTCACTTTCCTGGGTTTTGTTCCTTGCCCCCGGGAATCCCGATGTAAAGCACACCTGTCTAGGCTCCAAAGGCGCATGCATGGGCTCTCGTCCAATGGGCTCTACGTCATTCGTAGTCACCGGGGATGCGGCTATGCATACTCTCCATTGTAAGCAATAAGACCCGCCTGCTGAATGACGTAGTCATAGCAGGCATCTCCCCAACATGCTCCATGTGAGTGGGGAAAGGTGAGTTTTAATGGGTGCCCTGGGGGGTTTCACAAAGCAGGATATCCCGATTCAGTATGCCCCAGGGAAAGGCCAGCTATCCCTGAGCAGGCACTAACCAACAAGTTTGCCCAGGTGGCAGACGAGGAGAATGTTAGCTCAGGGGTGGCACAGCTGGAGCAAGACAACACCACTATCTGCTTCAGTAAGGAAGGGAAGGGAAATGGCAGAACAGGACAGGCAAGACAGGTGCTAGTAGTGGGTGACTATTAATATGGTGCAATCTGTCACAAAGACAAACAATGTGTTGCCTTCATGGGGCAAAAGTTCGCAGATTGGGCTGATAGATAATTGGGAGTGGCTGGCGAAAACCAAGTAGTCATGGTGCATATTGGCACCAACAAAGAAATAGGTGGAAGGTCCTTAAAATGATTTCAGGGCAGTCCAGTAAGGCAAGGACCTCAACTGTAGTATTCTTAGAAATACCACACCAGAGAGGCAACGGGGCATTAGGGGGGTAAACAGGTGGCTCAAAAATTGGAGTAAAAAGGATGAGTTTGGGTTCTTAGAGGAATGGGCTGTATAATCAGTTATAAAGGGGAAGTTAGGAAAGAAAGTGACAGTGGGTGTAGACATGAAACTGGGGATGGAGAGGGGGGAGGGGAAGCACATCTAGCAGGTATAAAAAATGGATAAGCTAGAACTGACAATAATAGAAGAATAACATGACAGGTAACCTAGACATGGTTGTAAAATCCTCTCTATGGCCCGCTCTGTGGCAGAATATATGTGAGGAAAATGACCATATGCAGTCTGCATAAGTAGAAATACATGCAGACATAAACAAGAATAAAATACAGATGGGGTTTGCTACAAGCCTCCAAATAAATCAGAATCCACAGAAAACTAATACTAAGGCGAATAGATATAGCTGCTAAACTAAAAGAGGTAGTTGGGTTTGGGGGACTTTAACTACCCAGATATAAGCCTTGATTCAGAGACACATTCGTCCGGACTTCCGTAGCTGTCTGTGAAAGTTTTGGTGGGTGTTTGTCATTTTTTTGCTTTTTTTCGTCCATTTTCTACTCGCACGAACGTTCGGGAAAATGTGTATATGCTCTTTCGATGAACGGAAGCAAATCGGAACATTTCCAAACAAAATGGGAAATTTTCCGTTCGTTCAGATAACTTCCGTTGTTGGGATGGTTTCTGTCTGATTCAGAGAGCTGATTTCCGACGGATCACCACCCTATAAATCCGTTTCATTTCCGATCCACTTACGAGACCTTTGAGGGCTTGGATTGCTATTGTTGAACATGTTTTGTGGCTATGTGGAGGAGTCTGCGCGCCTTTAGCACCAAGGCATTGCATGTATCAGCATGGCCGAGGCCATAAATTATATAGCAATGCATACCTGAATCAATACATTTCATGTATGCCTTATAGATGCATTTTAATGCTGACCTAAATTAGTCCTTAGCATGTAAACATTTATTTTCCCACACATCCTTATAATTGCTATATTTTTTTAGACTTATGTCCTTTGTGAATTATATTAGGATTGTTGAACTTGAATCTTAATTTGTTGTAGGAGTTATTGTTTTAGTTGGTTACCTTTGCTTTGTTTAATTATTTTATATTTGGTTGCTGGAACCGCAAGATGTGCCACTCGCCCTTGCTCCTGATGCCCGTTCTTTTCCTGCAGAATGCGGGCAACCCATTGGGGACCACAGATGAAGGATAATGTTCAGTGGCCTGCCATTGCTATGTATTTTGTTTTTTATAGTTGTAAAAATTTTGTAAATTTTATATTTTATGATGGTATAAAAAAAAATGTTACATTGTCATTTCATTTACAAAATACATTAACACAAAACTAATGGGTCCAGAAATATTTAAAGATGAATATTCACATGACCGAGAAGTGATTTGGGTAAGTTTTAGGGGGCTAAAATGGAAGAAGAACCTAACCGAGAAGTGGTTTGGGTGAGCTTTAAGGGTCCAAAAGGGAAGATGGAGGAGAGTGCTAAGTGATTTAGCTAAACATTGTAGTAGAAGTGAGGGTGGCAAATATGTAGGCAAGCACTTTAATGAGTTAAGTTTGTAGTGCGCAGGTGCAAGATGGTAAGGATTTCCGTCTGGACAAATATTTATTGAAAAAGGGAAACAGAATCGAACGGGAAATGTAAAGGATTCGTTGGAGGATACGATGGGAAAAGGGCAAAAACGAAAGCCTACGTTGTAACATGAAGGCAACTGAGGTAATAAATGGAGTGCGGGGACTAGAGTACCCTAAAAGATTGTCAAAGTTAGGTTTATTTAGTTTATAAAAGAGACGCCAGAGAGGTGATCTAATAACTATGTATAAATATATTCGGGGTCAATACAAAGATTTGGTCCACAATCTATTTATACCCCAGACCATAAGCATAACCCCAAGGCATCCACTAAGGTTAGAGGAAAGGTGCTTTCTGCACCATAGGAGGGGATTCTTCTCTGTAAGTGTAGTAAGACTATTGAACTCACTGCCAGAGGAGGTAGTTATGAAGGATACACTAAAAGTGTTCAAAAATGGCCTAGATGCCTACCTTGCATCGAATAACATTTCCAGCTATGGCTAGTAGATCACTGGAAGGAGATAAACAGGCTGAACAGAATGAACTAAAGTCTTTATTCAGCCTTACATACTATGTTATTATGCCATTAAGTATAAATATATAATATAGTAGTTGTATTGCATACTTATCTTTTCTGTTTCCCAGTGCCCCTGGTCTGGTGCTGTAAAACGTATCCATCTTGAATATACGGTTCCCACCCTGCCCAAGAATAGCTGCTCTTCTGTCCCAACCCAGGTTAAAAACTAGACCATGACAGCCACCATGACAACCCCAATTTGTTTCCCAGCTGGTCAACAATTTTGTTTTCTAGTTAACGCTATAGCATTGCAGGAACAAAGCAATGGTATTGAAACTTTAGTATTGTAGAGATACGTAATGTGGCGGGAATAGATATGGCATATAGAATCAAAAAACTGATAAGAGAGAGTGAACCTCACCATAGGCTGCAAGTGAGGTGGGCTGTGTTCTGGAGGGCTACATCTAGCCCAGGTGGCACCAGCCCACAAGGGGAGTATTGAGTTATATTATATTATACTATTTTCCATGACCTGGTTGTGTCCTTAGATTTTTAAGGAACAGAGCAGAAAATCCGTTACTGAAAGGTGGACACATGTAGGACTATACTTATCTGCAGATAAATATATGGATAAGACAACAAAAGTATTTATTAATTCACGCACTCTTTAATAAAAGCTGATCCACAAATCATCTTAAACAAAGCATCAATAGACATGCTCTGCAATTTAGAAGAGTGAAGTAGAAGAAAAAGTGATTAGATGTCTCGATCTAAACAAAACAGGCATAATTCACAGTGTGTGAAATCAAAGCTATCGGCACTTTTCACTTCAATTGGTTAGCAACTCAGCAAATAAAATCAGCATCACCGTTGCCAGTCCTGTGGGCATATAAGTAGGCAAGCTTGTAATTAAAGTTGCAGTCTTGGTTAGTATCATTCACTTGACATTGCAATGAAATTAAAGCACTTAACCATGTCTATGTAACACCTACTTAAGCATTTTAATTGTGCTCTCCATGGCGATAGAAAATAAAGAAGCCAATTGTATTTTTTTTTATAAATTCTTTCTTTATTTAAGCTTTTACACTGAATACGGATACAAGCATGAAGTGCATGGAAAGAACATCACAAGCAAAGCTGTCAAGAGACCATCAAAAAATGTACATTACATTATATTATATCAACGTTATGTTATGGGGTTTGGGCTCCGCCTTGGGTGCCCTGGCCCCTCCACGCTTCCCGGGATAGTCCCGGAGGTTGGGAAAATCGCTCGTATCAACAGCTTGGATTCAAGAAATACAAATAGAACAAATAAAAGTATAAGTAAACAAACACACTTGGCTTGATTTTTGTACAATCACTAGAGAGATGGGAGGAGGAAGAAGAGGGGAGGGAGAATAGGGTGATGGAGAGAAGGGTTTTTGGGTAGGGGAATCTAGTGCAGGGGAGGGGGGAGGCGTTTAGGCCTCGGTGAAGATTCCCTTATAATCCTCTGATTCGGTGTATTGCATCCACTGGAACCAGATTGCCATATATTTCTCATAGTTGTCCTCTCCAGATGTCATGAGGACCCACATAGCACATGTGGGGGGTCTTCTTTTTTCCACATTTGCGTAATGCATATTTTGGCTGCGTTAAGGAGGTGGAAGAGAAGGGAGCATCGGTATTTTTCGGTTGGTCCGCCATATGTAGCAGGCACAGGGCCAGGTCCTCTGGCACCGATTCGCCCAACATGCTACCCGCTATATCCCTGATCCTGTCCCAGTAAATTTTCAGTTTGGGGCATGACCAAAAAATATGCAGCAGGATTCCATCTCCATCTCCACACCTCCAGCACTTCGCCTCAACCCCCGGGAACCATTTACTAAGTGTGTCCGGCACCCTGTACCACAGCGTTAAGATCTTATAGCTACATTCTTGGTATTTGATACAGATCGAAGTTTTATGTGGTGCTTTCAGGAGTCTGTCCATTTGTTTTGGGGAAAAGGACCTGCCCAGATCTCTCTCCCATTTCCCCACAAATAAGGGCACCTCCCTGTCTACGGGGTTTATCAACATTTTGTAGATGTACGAGAGGGTATGGCTTTCTGTTTTTGCTTGAGCAAAGTTCAAAGCAAGTGAGCTGTCTTTGCTCCCCTCTGTGCCCCTGGAGTGTGGAGAGGAAATGAGAGAGCTGCCGCTGCTGCCACGCTGCCCATCTGGCCAGAGCCTCCAGGTTGCGCTAGTTTCCTTCTCTGACCGACTCTAAAGGTTCCAGCCGAGCTCCCGCAATGGAACCTCGGCAGCCCGGGGGGAACCCAGGATTGCCCAGAATTGGGACTAGCGGTGAGGGGCTCGGGGACAAGCCCACTCCCTGAAAGTATTGGTGGCATATCTTTAGCGTGGCTCCTACTAGGGGGTGTTTCACTGCCATTGGGAGGTCCCCTCGATCTGCCCAAGGGATGCAATCCATTCGGGGCCCAACTAGACCTTGCTCTATTGATACCCATTGTTTATGGTTTTTGTGCAAACACCAGTCAACTACTCTATTAAAATGGACCGCAGCATAGTATAAGCCTCCGTTAGGGAACCTTAGGCCTCTATGTTCCTTGCTCCCAATGAGGACCTCGACCTCAACCTTCCCCCTCCCCAGAAAAATCTCCGAAAGAGGGCGTCTACCCTACGAAAGAAGGTCTGTGGAATGGCTACTGGAAGGGCTTGCAGCAGATAGAGGAGCCGAGGGAGCAGGACCATCTTCAGTGCGTTGCATCGGCCGAACCAAGAAAGCCTCCCTGTCGCTCATCTGGACATCTCATTTTCAAATTTTTTAAGCAGAGGAGGGAAGTTTAAGGAATATATGTTGGTCAGGTTCCTGGATATTTTCGCTCCGAAGTAGGTCACACTCTCTCCTAAACATCTGAAGGGAAAGAAGCTCTGTCAATCTTTAAATCTTTTCACTGGGATATTTATTTTGAGGGCTTCTAACTTCTGGTAATTGATTTTGTATCCTAATAGGTCTCCATACCTTTTTAGTTCCCTCATCAAGTTCGGCAGGGAGACCTCAGGAAGTGTCAGCCCGAAGATGAGATCATCGGCGACCTTGTATCGGCCTGTGAGGTCACCCATTCACTTGATAACACCAATTTTAAGAATCATTCATAGGAGGGGTTCTAAGGTGAGAATAAAAATTAAGGGAGAAAGTGGGCAACCTTGTCTTGTCCCATTTGAAATGTTGAATGATTCTGATAGTGTGCCATTCACTCTCACCCACATGGATGGGGCACTATAAAGGCTGTTTGGGCCAAGGCCTATATGGCTGAGGGTAGCCTGCATGAACTGCCAGAGATTAGCGCAGTTTTCCTTCTTTTGGTTTACTGATATGTGTGCTCTCAAGGAATCCGGGGGCATATGGCCAACCTTTGTAAATGAATTAAAGGCGTCTAGGAGCCTAGGGGAAAGTAATGGGAGCATCTTTTTATAGTATTCTATGCTAAATCCATCTGGGCCCGGGGCCTTTCCCCCTGCCGCTCCCGAGATCACCTTATATAGTCCCTCATAGAATTTTTTAAATACTTGGGCAATTTCATTTCAGTCAGGTGAGTCACCTTCCCCTTCGGGTTGGTTATTCTCGGGACGTATGCCCTCGCCCTCTCGACCCTCAGCACCCAAGGCAGGAGCTTCCCGCATTTGTCGCCTGATTCATAAAATTTCCTGCGGCATTTGGCCTTTTGTACTTTAAGCCTGTTGAAACAGCGCGTTTTTAGTTTCTCTCTGAGCGCTGTTAGTGCCGAGAGGTGGACGGCAGAGAGGGACTTCTTATGTAGGGTCTCCAGTTTTCTGATCTCACTAATAATTCTCAGGATGCACTCTGAACGCTCCATTTTTTATTTTTGCACCTAGTTTTGTGAGCCATCCCCTAATGTAATATTTATGGGTCTCCCAGAGGGTCCCTGGGTTGACCTCGGGTGTCGCATTTAATTCGAAAAAATCTTGAATGTCTCTCTGGATTTCCGTTAGGACCCCTTGGTCATCTAGAAGGGAGTTATTTAAGCGCCATGTCCAGTTCCTGGGACCAGGGTGAGGGAGGGCCAACTTAATCATCACAGGAGCGTGGTCAGAAATGGTGATGCATCCTATCTCTGTGCCTACTACCTGACCCAGGGATCCATGGGCAGTCATAAACATGTCAATCCTAGAGTATGACCCATGTGGAGGGCAAAACAAAGTGTAATCGCAGGTATTAGCATGTTGTATCCTCCACAGGTCTACTAATTGGTGTAGGGCAAAGGTCTTTTTCAATCTCTTTAATTTGGCGTATGACAGATGGGGGGGCCCCCCTGGAGGTATCCACGAGAGGGTCTAGGACCAAATTGAAATCACCACCCAAGACAAGCTCGCCTTCTCTGTATCCCGAAAGCTCCTCCAAAACTTTACTTAGAAAGGTTATTTGTTCAGAGTTTGGCGCATATATGTAAGCGAACGTGAACATTAGTGATGAAACTCGACCTTTCAGGAACAGCCATCTTCCCTTAATGTCTGTTTAAAAGTCTACCAGTTCCCATGGAAGGGACTCTGATATGGCTTACTCCTCTTGACCTAGAGTCAGGGGAGTGGCTATAGTAAGTTTTTGGAAAAAGCGCCTGAGGTCTCGATAGTTCCGCGTGCCACGGCGTCTCTCCTCCGCTGGGAATTGGTAGGCCGGGGGTGGGCTGTTTTCCAGCCAGTTCGAGACCTGGATCGGTTCGCATTGAAGGAAATCGAATAGGTTCTCCAACTCTCTATGTGTTTTCAGCGCGAAGACATCCCTCCCTTTTTTGACTATTAAATGAAATGGGAAGCCCCATCTGTAAGTCGCCCCGTTTTTCACGATGACGTCAAGCAGGGGTCTTCGGAATCTATGCATTTGCAGGGTCCGTCTGGACAAGTCTGGGAGGATCTTCACCGCGGCTCTGTTACAGTGCCCTTGCTCCAAGCTTTCTTTGCAATTTCTTCCTTTAAGGAGTAAATGTGAACTCTGCATACGACGTCCCTGGGGTTTGTAGGGTCGGGACTTTTTGGGCCCAGCGCCCTATGGGCCCTATCCAGCTCTATTGGCGTCGAGGGGTCTCTGTCTAGAACCGCATTGAAGATGGAGGAAACAATGTGTTTTAGGTCTTCCCCAGCCACCGTCTCCGGGTCGCAAGTTATTTCTACGACTTCTGTTCTCCAGGTAGTCTAAGTGAAGATGACATTCTTGCAGCATTGCTTCCTGCCTGTCGCATCTGTTCTCCAATGCTTGGATACGGCTGGTCGTCAAGCTTCCATCTGTCTCGAGGGTAGTTACTCTGGTTTCCACTTCTGACACTTGCTGCTTGACAGCCTCTATTTCTCGTTTGTTTGCGGCCTCGTATCTCGCTATCAAATTTTCAATATCGATTTTCGTAGGTAGCCCTTTCAGCAGAGAGATGGTCTCAAGGTGAATTTCTGCTTAGCATGAGCCTCCGTTTGGGGGAACAGTCTCCACCGTAGCCGCTACTCCTCTATGGCTCTGGACATCTGCGACGGTGGAGTTGCATGGTCTACGGGGTCATCGGGGAGGGGCTTGCCCCATGGGGTAACTCTCTGCTTTCCGAAGATGGTGGGAGGGGAGAGGTCGGGGACCCCATGAGAAAGGCTGAACCCGCCTTCGCCCTGATGTCTGTGTGATGTTTGTCACACTGACTTCCTGCTCCCTGTGGGAGACCCATTAAATGTGTTCCGGGCACCGGCCTCTGCCTGTCTGGAGTGGAGTCAGGAGTTATTGCCTCTCTCGTCTCTCTCTGCATATAAGCAAATTTCCCCGAATCCATCATTCCCCGCCCTGGTCTGGGGGCATCCCGTTTTCCTGTGCTTCCCCCTGTGTCATTTCTCTCTGGGGCTCTGGCACTGGCCAGCTGTGGCTTTATAGGGGAGCTTGGCCCTCTTTTTGATTCCCTATCTCACGGCCAGTCTGCCTGTTTTCTGCCTGGCATGTGGTGATCATCTGGCCACTCTCCGAGAGATGCAGCCTGCTCCCCTGTTTATTCACCCCCTCCCCAGCCTGTAGTTCCACTCCCCTCTTCAGCTCTTCTGTCTTGAGCCTCCATCACACCACTTACTTTTCCGTCCGCCGTAGCGGACGCGCCAGTCAGAGCCGCGCCGGCCGCCATCTTGCTACACCTGCTTTCAGCGTGTGCAGCTCTTCTCTCCCTTCTCCAGTCGCAGGCAGTGACAGCTCCTCCGGCGCTCCCCCTGCGAGTCTCCTGCCTTCCTGCCTGTCTTCCTGGGGCCCTTCTTCTGATGAAGAGGTAAGGCGATCGTCTTCCTCCGCCGTGCCTTCTTCTTCACTCCTGGGTGCGTGCGCCATCTTGCCTGCGGTCTCTTTTTCTCTCCGCAGCCACTTCCCCGCTGTTAACCAGCTCGGCGGGCTCTTCCGTCCTCCTCCGCCACTTCTTATCTTGCTTCGTCACTTCGACATGGTTGTCAGATGCTCTATCGCCCATCAACTTGCTGTTTTCTGGTCAGGATCATGGGAGCCGAGCTAACCGCGTCTGCTCTCCGCCATGTCCAGGACATGTCCCCCAAGCCGATTGTATTTAGTGCTAGTAATATCAGTGATAGAGCAAAAATGTGATCCTGCGCAACTTGATTTTGCTAAGATAAGTGTATAAAAAATATAACTATGGAAGATTGTATTTTAGTGACTTTTTGGTTCAATTAAGGTTATATAATAATTTATATTGTAACAATATGTTAACCCAAAGTACCGTATCATTAGCCCCATAAGAAACAGCTGCCCATAAATGCACCTAGGAAATGGAGGTGGAAAATGGGAAAAAAATATTCAAAACAAATGTGCTAAACCACCCCTCCAGAAGAACCAAACAATAGGCAAGGAGCAGAAAAATCCCCCATTAAAGGCAGAGTGGGTCTTTAACTGACTACACATCACTTCCTCTTAAAGGGATACCACATCGGAAGCTATGACAACAGCTTTATAGACTGCTTCAATTAACACTGGCACCCAAGGTATATCTATACTTAATACTATACCCAGAAACTATGCAAAACTTTGCAATCCTATTATCTCACTGCACTCCATCTAACTTGGAATATTACATTATCTCCACTGCATCCCTAGGTTTAGAACTCCTAACCTAGAATACTAACACTAGATCACCCTCTATCAAAAATACAGGATCCAAAATCCACCATAAACTCCTATCACTCAACAAGGCAAAAGGTAATCACTTCAATTATATGCAAAAATGGTATGTAAAATATCTGAACTATGATTTGGAAACCTATATCCTATAACTAAATAGTACATTCTGTACCATATCGCATCACAGATACCAGAGGCTACTTGCACTGATGAAGCGAAGTAATCGCGAAACGCGTTTGCAAACAGCCACCTACTGAACCTATGCATTTCTTACTTGCTACAAACTGCATGCTTGTTATGAACTGAATGTTATAAGCAGCCATCCACTGGATTATTGTATGCCTACTTGCTACAAACTACACGCTTGCCATGAACTGAAGGGTACTCCTTTATTTCTGTGACACAAACAGATATGTATGAGATGTAACGAATAAACATCATTGCATCTTTTATCATTGTTGAGAATGAACTATATCAAATACATAAGTAATTTTGGGAGGGAAATTAAGGGACAAGAATATCGGGTGACTTGATACTCCACATCCACCTACATAGAGGCCAGAAGCTAGAAATGAAGGGAGGCAGTGAAAGATGACGTGGGAGTGGCAACAAGTAAGTCGGGGAGGCAATGCTGAACTGTGAAACCCATGAATCATGTTGTTTACTTACCTGGACTGGTATGTATACAGGGTAGCTGGGAGTTTCACACAGTGGGGCACCCAAAATTGGGATTCTCCAGGAATTTGGAATAAAATCTTGGAGAGTAAAAGTCCTGGATTCTGTTCCACTTTAAAGAGATATTATAATAGTACCCTGGGAGCATTATACAACCTACACGAATGTCACACACTGATCTCATAGACTGCACCTTAGTGGACACCTGGATGCCGGAGGACCAATGACAAGTGTTGTTTTCAAGCGAAATCATACATTTTTAATCCTAACACATGAGTAATTATTATTGGTCAAACACAGGCCATGAAGACAACATAGAACTTCCTCCATATTATCGAGGTACCATTCATCTTATTTGACCATTCAAAGTAAAACGCAACAGAACATTGGCTATGTTTTTTTCTATTTTAAATGCAAATAGGATTTCCATACATAGTAAGCCCCTTGATCTTTGTGAGTCATCCGTCACTGCTGTTGGTAGCCTTGGAATAATAAAACACACATTAGAGCTACAGAGCACAAAGGCTTCCCAGTGGCAGCACAGCACTTGTCTTCAAAGTTCAACTGCGACTTACTTATGTCACAGCCATTGTTCACAGTAAGATTAGGAACATACTCTCAAGAGCACTTAAGATGTCTCTGCTTTGTCCCCCTCCCCTATCTGTTCTTGCTGGGAGAAACACACTTATTCCAAATAAATTTTTTACCCAAAAGGAAGTACAGGAAATGCAATTTCTTTTCAAGGAAGGATAAGATTGAAGAATGCCGGGTATTCAAAGAAAAAGCTTGCTGATGTTCGAAAGCATTCCATGATTAATATCAAATATACTCTCTCGGTTGGTTGGTATTCAATAAAGATCTTCAAACCAACACACAAAAGCAAAACAATATAATATATATATATATATATATATATATATATATATATATACACTTGCATAACATTGTGGATCTTCGAACGTGGATATTATCTTGGTTACAACACAGAAAGAAAGTGTAAAGCAAGTTTACAAATTCAAGGTCAGCTAACTCATAGGAGGCCAATACATCAGCTGTAGGCTAAAACAAAAAAAAATCCTCCTTCTCCTTTGTTTCTAAACACTCTTATTATTCATAAGAATACATCCAATTCATACCAACTTCTTGCTTGCTTGCATCCTTCCTCTGTCAACTTTCCAGGATATGATGCCTTGCTTGAAGACTATCTGTCATCTGTATTGAGTCATCTGCCTTAATTAGAGGCATCAACAGCATCTTTTTTCAATAGTTTGATGTCTGGGCATCTCAAAATCAGAATCAATGTAGCCAATAGAATTTGTCGCCAAGTATATATTTCCATACATACAAGGTATACAAGGTATTTTATCTGGAAAGAGTGATGTTATGCAATAGCATCTGCGACATTTGAATATCCAACTAGTGCAGGTCAACCTTTGCTTCACCAAAGCTAACAGCCAGGGACTGAGGTTTCCACCACCAGAAAGAGTATTTACAGGAGGAGGGACCCGTGTTCCACTGATCTAGACTTTGAGTAAGAAGACAGTGCTCATGGCTCCAATCATGACAGAAAACCCTGAATGTATGATAGTACCTTAAAGCGGAACAAAACCTGGGAATTTGACTTTCCCGGGTTTTGTTCCATGCCCCCGGGGCATCCTGATTTGTTATGCCCTGCTGTATTAAAACCCCCGTTCACCCATAAAAATCACCTGTCCAGGCTCCAATGATGCATGTGCAGCCTCTATGAGAGCTGACTGCTGTGACTGCATCATTCAGCAGGCGCTTCTCATTTACGTAGTCACAGCAAGCGACTCTCATTGCATTAGAGCCAGCGCAATTGGCCGTTGGAGCGGCAAAAGACGAGTTTCAGGCTGGCTGCTTCTGAGTTCTGTTATGCTTCAAGCTGGGTAGAAGACAGGTCCAGGAACTAAGAAAGCAAGATGACACTGCTGATGCTTTTTTTAATAACTATTAAACTGGTTAAAAAGGGGGGGGGGGGGGGGCAATTTTTAATGTTACAACTTGGAAGTAATTAGAAGCTGTATATGAAGTGCAGGGAGTTGCAAACTGTCTATTATTGTGAGCCAGAATGATGTTCTCAAAGTGCTGAGCTTATCTGTTTTTGTATTTTCTATTTGTTTGCAACTCTGTGTTTAAAGTTGACCAAAACCCAGGATTTTGGTCCTTGCCCCCGGGACACCCCAGTCGGCAAACATCATGTTGTCTAAGCCTTCGTCTAAGGCGAACGGCTCAGAGCGAGTTGACGGGCGCATCCCCACTACCCTCTAACAGGAAGCGTGCCCGCACCGGCCACTCACAAATGCCTGGCGTGGGCATACTCCCGCCAGAGAGACAGCGGGTATGTGGCTGCGGCTTGCACATGCACCGTTGGACCGGGAAAGGAGGTAAGTGTCCGGGGCGACCTGGGGGGTTTCACACAGCGGGGCATCCCAATTTTGGATGCCCCAGGGGAGGGAATCGATCAGTCCATCAGGGATCAGGGAATCTATAAGATTTGGGTTTTGATCCACTTTAAAGAGGAACAACACACAGGAATTTTACTTTCTCGTGTGTGGTTCCTCTGTGTGGCAGCATCCTGAATTGGGATGCCCCGTTTTGTGTATTTCCCCAGATCGCCCGATCAACTCACCTTCCATTTGCTCCCACAGCGCAGGCTCGAGCTGAAAGTGAGCCCGCTGATTGGCTGAGCGTCCCACTTAGCTAATCAGTGTGCTTGCTGTCACCCGGCTTCCTTTGGCTAAGCCTGGACGGCTAAGCACTCGAGTTGTGCCGAGTGCTCCTCCAGCCGCATCCCCTGCTCACCTTGCCGAGATGTGCCTGCACTGCTCATTTAAAAAGGTGGGGCGCATGCGCGAGCACGACTAAAGATGTGCGGGAAAGCGGGTGCGGCGAGGGAACAGGAGAAGGTGAGTGGATCTGGGAATCTGGGGGGTTTCAGGGCCTCTGAAGTTCGTCTTAAAAAGAAACAGTTTTCTCCAAAAACAATGTGTTAGGGGTACAGAGAAGGGACTTCCTGATTCTGGCTTGATAATCATCTATCTCCTGGCTTAGACAGAGATTTGCCGCTCTATACTTGCTAACAGGTTTAACCCCTCTTGGTCTAATTCATCCTTTTCAGATGAGGGGTTTACAATGTTGTGTTCCAGTAGCTAAAGGGATACTGTCAGCTTTCTCATCTGAAGAGGGGTTGTGTCATTACTGATGCCTGATTTTTCCAGGCCCTGCTTTGGGGGGGGGGGGGGGGGGGCTGCTGCTGAGCTTACCCTTGACAGTGGAAGGCTGATGGGATTCGTAGGCAGTAGCTATACTAAAGAGCATTTACTTTAGCAACCGCAGAAATATTACAAACACGGGAAACGCATGCTAATAAGTGAATCACAGGTATGGGGCCAATTCTAACACACATGTTTATTATACATTCTAAAAGAGGAAGAGGCAGAACACCAGGCAAACTTTAAACAGCTTTACGGAAGGTCATTGGGTGGATTTTATAAATACATCACATTTTCCATGACAGATCTCCTTTAAGATGTGATTTAACGTGACCCCCAAAACGTATACTGGCAAAGACAACTGTGATAGTTTAAATTGGAAAAAAAAAGGAGTTTTTGTATGTATGGATATATATGGATAATATAACTATACATCCAGTTAGAATCGTACAAATACATTAATACAAGTCATATCTTGCTATGCTAGTGCCATTGCATATTTTTAGACTATATGGTGATTGAGGAATGCTTCAACAACAGAAGCCTATTAATTCATCAGTGAGACTTTTGGGAGTCGCACATCTCCCACTCGAAGCCTGTGCACGTTCTCCTTCTATTATAGCTTAGACACAGGCATTTGTTTTCATTTGCAACAACAGGGAGGCTCAGAACAGAACCAGCCGAGCTGGCACGTGGCAAGCACTTGCAAGAGATAAGCTCATTTTAGATGGCCTCTGGAAGGCCAGCTGCACTTTGGATGAGTATATATTAAAGCTGCAGCAGTTTCCCATCACCCCGTTTCCAATACTTGCTAACAGGTTTAACCCCTCTTGGTCTAATTCATCCAAATGACACCCCTCAATTAATGCAGCAGCTTCCCATCACCCCGTTTCCAATACTTGCTAACAGGTTTAACCCCTCTTGGTCTAATTCATCCAAATGACACCCTACAATTAATGCAGCAGCTTCCCATCACCCCGTTTCCAATACTTGCTAACAGGTTTAACCCCTCTTGGTCTAATTCATCCAAATGACACCCTACAATTAATGCAGCAGCTTCCCATCACCCCGTTTCCAATACTTGCTAACAGGTTTAACCCCTCTTGGTCTAATTCATCCAAATGACACCCTACAATTAATGCAGCAGCTTCCCATCACCCCGTTTCCAATACTTGCTAACAGGTTTAACCCCTCTTGGTCTAATTCATCCAAATGACACCCTACAATTAATGCAGCAGTTTCCCATCACCCCGTTTCCAATACTTGCTAACAGGTTTAACCCCTCTTGGTCTAATTCATCCAAATGACACCCTACAATTAATGCAGCAGTTTCCCATCACCCCGTTTCCAATACTTGCTAACAGGTTTAACCCCTCTTGGTCTAATTCATCCAAATGACACCCTACAATTAATGCAGCAGCTTCCCATCACCCCGTTTCCAATACTTGCTAACAGGTTTAACCCCTCTTGGTCTAATTCATCCAAATGACACCCTACAATTAATGCAGCAGCTTCCCATCACCCCGTTTCCAATACTTGCTAACAGGTTTAACCCCTCTTGGTCTAATTCATCCAAATGACACCCTACAATTAATGCAGCAGCTTCCCATCACCCCGTTTCCAATACTTGCTAACAGGTTTAACCCCTCTTGGTCTAATTCATCCAAATGACACCCTTCAATTAATGCAGCAGCTTCCCATCACCCCGTTCCCATTTTAACCCTGCTGACGTGAATTTGCACAGGTTTAAACGTTGAACTTATTAAAAATAAAAACTGAACTATGTGCAGTGTAGCAACAGTGAGCTAAAAAAATATTACTGCCTACTTTTGCTCTTAAACCGGACCTTCAGCATCTAAATTAAATATATTTAACATTTTTAGTTGCTTATTTTTTTATTCTTTCCCCAACTTCTTTCTGCAACTCTGTTCAGGACTCTTTGATATTAGCGCCGCCCTCTTGCTCAGAAGTATCACACACACTGAGGAGAGGTGAGCGGGGGAGGGTTAGAGCTGTGCTTCGCACAGGCAGAGCAGAGCTGCGGTCAGGAAAAGGACAGCAATCCCAGAATGCAGAGCAGCACAGTCAGAAGACACTTCCGGTCTACAGGCTGCCTGATGGTCCATATGCCGCCATCTTGGTTGTTTAAAGGCTCAGAAAACGCAATAGGTGACGGTAGGATGATTTTTAATATGGGCAATCTATATACAGGGTGGGGGAAACATAAAAGATAGGCTCTTATTCAGGGTGAAGGTTTGATTTAACGGGCAGCTCTTCTGGGAGGCAATCTTTAACGTAGCGAGGGAAATGTACAGTGTAAGAGCTATCCACTCCTGCACCCCTGTTTCCCTGTTTGAGTGGAACCGTCTAGTCGAAACTGCCATTATATACACTAATCTTACACTGATTCTAGTTGTACAGTCACAATGTTGTTTAAGTGACTAGACACAGAATAAAAATGGGCAATCTTCAGTCCCATGAATGGTCTGCATGTAAAAAAAATTGGCACAGATAGGAAGCCGTCAATGGGATTGTCAGTATAATAATAATGTACACAACCCAACACCGTGGCTAACAGTGGAAATATCTCAAAATGTTGTAGAATGTTCTTGCAGTAAAAATGTTTCATTCATCCAGGCCATGGTGGATCTGGAGCAATGATCTAATTTTCCTTGATGGCCTTTTGCTAGTCACTCAACAGGCAACATGTCTTCAAGAAGAATGCAGCAAGACCAGTTCCCTTAAACCGGACCTTCAGCATCATTTAACGAAAAGTCCAAACCCCTCAAAAACGATTCCCCAGCACTTTACGTTTTAGCCCACTGGGCTGCAACACTGTTCAGGACTTTAGAATACCGGCGCCGCCATCTTGCCTAAAATGCATCACATACAGAGGTGAGGGGGCAAATGTACAGGGGGGGGGGGTCATAGCTGTGCTTTGGACAGACAGAACAGAGCTGGGGTCAGGAAAAGGACAGCAATCCCACAATGCAAAGCGGCACTGTCAGAAGATACTTCCTGTTTGCAGGCAGCCTGAGTCTCCATGGGCAGCCGCCTTGTATGTTTAAAGACTTATATGCAGTAGATGCAGGTAGGATGATTTTTAATGTGGGAAATCTGTATGTACAGGGTGGGGGAAAAATATAACTTAGGCACTTATTCAGGGTGAAGGTCCGGTTTAATTTATTAGTAGACTGGACCACCATTAGGGATTCCAAGCTCCATTATGATGAATTGCCTGGGCTCATTAGGCTTTCCCTATATATATGTTCCTATTTTTAGAAAAATGCTACTTTATCTTTCATGGGTCTGCAATACAATTTCAATCCTTTTTCATTTGATGCCTTATATATTTTAAAGAAAACATTATTTCAACACACTCATCTCATGTAAACTGCCAACCACTGGCTACCAAAAGAGGCTTCAATTGGAACACTAGTTAATAATAAGTAGAACTAGGCACCATGTTCAACCACTTAGAACTCATTTAATGGGTCAGCGATTAAAATGTGGCAACTTCTCTTTCTCATACAGGAGAGCTAGGTGCATTATGGCAACACTGTCTCATATGGGAAACATTGGCTTCTTTTGTGGTAACTCTCAAGCTCATATGGGAGAGCTTTGTGCCGTATAGGGCAATTCTCTGTCTCACTAAGAAAAGCTTTCTGCCCCTGTTTGGGAGAGCTTTGTGCCTTTTGTGTCAATTCTCTGTCTCATATGGGGGAGCTTTGTGCCTTTTGTGTCAATTCTCTGTCTCATATGGGGGAGCTTTGTGCCTTTTGTGTCAATTCTCTGTCTCATATGGGGGAGCTTGGTGCCTTATGTGGCAATTATCTGTCTCATATGGGGGAGCGTGGTGCCTTTTGTGTCAATTCTCTGTCTCATATGGGAGAGCTTGGTGCCTTTTGTGTCAATTCTCTGTCTCATATGGGAGAGCTTGGTGCCTTTTGTGTCAATTCTCTGTCTCATATGGGAGAGCTTGGTGCCTTATGTGTCAATTCTCTGTCTCATATGGGAGAGCTTGGTGCCTTATGTGTCAATTATCTGTCTCATATGGGAGAGCTTGGTGCCTTATGTGTCAATTATCTGTCTCATATGGGAGAGCTTGGTGCCTTTTGTGTCAGTTCTCTGTCTCATATAGGAGGGCTTGGTGCCTTACGTGCCAATTCTCTGTCTCATATGGGAAGCGTGTGCTTCCCATTCATCCCAATCAGAGCCGCTTGTCGAATTACATCATCACGGCAAGCGGGTCTGATTGGACGGGAGCCCGGGCATGTGCCGTTGGACCCGGCAGAGGGAAGCAGAGCGGGTGCCCTTGGGTAGTTTCACACAGTGGGGCGTCCCGAATCGGGAAAGTAAGGAATGGTTCAGTACAGACTGAAACCCGTAAAAATAAACAAACCGGGTTTTCTTCCGCTTTAAGTGACAATTCTCTGTAGTGGCTACACTGTTCACTATTTCTACAGTGTGTGGAGGCCAACCCATTCAACACACAAAATAAAGCAATGCCTAAATCCTGCAACTGACTGGATTTAGATGTGACTAGGTTATCCAAAGAGGTATAGGCATTTGTTCACAAACAGAAAATAACAATTCCCCAAGGGGAATTGTCTTAATTCTGAAAAGCTGTCACAATAAGACAAAACACCAGACAGGGTGCTCTCCAACATGGCATTGGCTCACTTCAGTTTGTTGAATAACTCCCTAAAGACTGTAAACCCAATGGCAATAATAAGCCAGCAAGCAGCTTACCTAATGGCTGTCCCATGTGCCTCTCCTTCTTTTCCTGTAGTGCATGGTAGAAGATGTAGCAGGGCTCCACACTTTGCCCTCCAGGATCATGCAAATGTGGTCTAACAGCAACTCTTCCCATCAGGGTTCTAAGCATAAGTGAGTATGGCACAGTTGTCCCACATCTGTATCTGACCAAAGTATTGACTCATAAAGCTGCACAATAAAATGCCCCAGAAATGTTGGCGCTAGTGATAAATAGGACACTATCCGTGGTTGCATCACTGCTGCTGTTTTTTTCTTTCTTAAATGCCACGCTGAGTGCCGCTGAGGAAAAAAAGTGGTGCTGTGTGGCACTGATGCTTCTTAAATAAGGCTCCCCATGTGTGCCAGGACAGGAACTTTAATCCTGGCAGTTCTCACTGTAAGCCACACCAACCAATTAACAAATACGTGTTGCCAAAAGCAATTTTTTTTGTTTACTTACAAAAGTCCACCCAAATATAAGAAATGGCAGTAAACAGCACATATCAAATTTGAATTACATGGACTACAACAAAGAAATGAAAGCACGACATACGCTACTGAATATGAATGAGAATTTGAATACCTCTGCCAAAGGCTGAATTACTACATTTTTTGGGATGTGTATCATAATGTGCTTGACTTGCATCTGATTCCTTATATCTGACCCAAGGCTAGATTGCACTAAAATAGCTGACATTTATTTTGTTCGCCGCAGCTGTCATAGCAGTTCTGTGCTGCTACCATCTGTCATCAGAACCTAAGTGTATATATATTATATATAAAGTCCCGGATTAAGTGTGGTGGAGACCCCTGGGAACAAAATCTAGTGGAGGCCCGAGATACGGATTTTTTTCCCCTTTAAAATAATAGTCCAGCCAAGTAACTGATTGAAGGTTGTCTGGCACCCACCTACCTACTGTAATGTCAGACCGAGTCCCTTGTCTCATTCTTGTGTAGGTGCGTGCTGCCCGGGAACTCCTGCTTTGCCATTCTAGATGGTTGTGGGGGTCTGGTCCACCAGAAAACCCTTTCCCTGCATTGAGTTGCCAGTGGCTGTGCTTGGTGGCTTATGTGACAGCTCTACACCCACCACTGTAGCGTTACTGCCAGGTTCATTGTGGTTTATGGGAGCAGCTATGATGAGATTACTGCGGCATGGCACCCCATAGCATTCTATTGAGAGGAGAAGGGAGGGGGAGTGCTTTGACTTATACATCTCATAGGAAGACAAATGGGGCAGCAGACGCAGTAATCCTATCATGGCTGCCCCTTAAAAAAATACCATTTTGTGAAATACTCACCTGTAAAATGGGTATTATAAGTATGTCACACACCCCGCTTCAAGATATCCATAACATGTGGTCGGTATTACCCACATGTTATGGATATCTTGAAGCGGGGTGTGTGACATACTTAGAATATGTCGGTGTCTATAGGTATCTAATTGGAAATCTGTCTCTGGTTTTCCATACAGAATCTGCCATTTTCAAAAAGGAACGTGTCTATAGCCCCCCAAGCCAATGCAGTAATTAAATGTATATTTTAGGTATTTTGCCATGAATTTAGGACATATCAGTAAAAGTGACTGTCTATTAAAACATAAAGTATTACTGTATCATGTCTACAATATAATAGGGAAAATCAACACAAGCTGCTTTATTCCAAAGAAAAGTTGTGTAGAATTTTCTGGCTTGAAATGCCGTGGGCAAGCCAGAAATATGGTGAGCAAATGACCGGAAGGAGCAGAATGTGAGATCTGGATGCAATTATCATGAGCATGACTGGACTAAGCCTTGTGATGTACTGTCGAGCTAATTAGACTCACATTGTGGGTGCGTACAGCTGGAGAAGACCAAACGTTTGTCAGGTTCTGCTCATCGATGTGAAATGTGCTCAGCCTAATCGCCCAGAATGTCTGATCTATTATGTATTCTTTCTGACAGAATGTCTGCCAGTCCTTCCTCCTCACAATATTCTATATAGCTCCTGCCATCTTTCCTCTTTAAGCCCCATGTCATATTAGCCGTGAGGGGCCTAATTTTACCTGCTGTAAGAAAGCCTTTCAGAGCTGGTTGGGCCATATTTGTAGGCTTTGTAGCAGGTGTTCTTTCTATCTAGTGGCTTCAGATCATTTTATCCATGATAAACACGCATACGGTCACCTTGAAAGGGAACATTTGTCTTCCTCATGCATGTTTTTTTGATCTTTTCAAGAGCTTTTGAGGGACAACCTAGGCGTATGGTACCGCCTGCTGTTACCAAATGATCTGTGACAATATAGCAAGTGAGCTTTATAGAACCCTCAGGGGCTGTGAGATTCCTGCAGAGCCAGTCCTCCCTCTCAATTCCATGGCTTGCTTTTTACAGCTCTCCTGAACCAACTTCTATCTTCTTGCATCAAATTAACTTCTGCACTGATAGAGCAGAACCTAATAGGCCTTTGAGCTACAGGCATTAGTATAGGAAGCAAAGAAGCTAGTCTATAAAATCCAACAACATTTTTCTAAAGTAATAAAACACTAGAAGCGAAGTCAGAAGCATGGAAAAGTCATTCTATATACTACCACCAGCGCTACACGATTGGCAGCACAGTAACAGACAACTTTTTCATAACATTTTTTAAAGCAGGCCTTTAGTCTTGCATACGACCATGTAAAAAATACTTTTTTCTTTTTTTCCTAAACTACCCTTTTAATCCTACCAGCATATACCCTGTTCCAGTCAGCTATCCTAATATGCTGTCAGTCAGTATGTTATCAGATACTTGTATTAGACTAACGCATCCCCTATAGCTGTTAGCTGTAAAAGAGAACTTTGTCTCTTGGTCAAATTATACCTCATAATGTTTTACCCTGCCCTCAGGATGTCTGACTAAAATACTGCAACCATAAGCTTAAAAGAACATTACAGTTGTACCTTTTTTCTATATTTAAGGTTCAAGGAGGGTAAGGTTTAAAAGAAGGCTTCTTGTTTTTCAGCAATATGTCTGCTTTAAAGCAGACCAACACCCGTTCACGGCTAAAGGGTGTTGTTTCGCTTCTAGCTGCATTAGAACAAGCTCGGGGGGGGGGGGGCACCCAGAATGCTAGAAAACCACCACACATCGCTCCAAAAAACACCCACAGTTCTTACCTTTTCAATGATTTCTCACCCAGGAATGGAGCTCCATGATTGGCCACTGGGAGGTCACCTGGGTCGGGGTCACTTTCCTCGCCTCTGGCTACTGAAAGGCTCCGCCCTTGTGACAATCACGGGGCGCTGTTTCCGGCTGAGGATCATAGAAAGGTAAGAAATAAGGGTGTTTGGGGGGGCGATGTGCAGGGTGGTGGCTCCAGCATGCTGGATTCCCCCCCGAGCCTGTTTTAATGTGTACGGAAGCGGACCAACATTTGTTCAATGAACAAATGGGTGTTGGTCCGCTTTAATATCCCATTCCTTTTTTTGCTCCATGCAGTAGTAAGTAATTGCAAGATTCATACAGACTATGATAGGCCCTAATAACTAAGCAGAACCATCCACATTATCTCTTGTTTTTTAAAGCTTCTGAGCGTGCAAAGCTTGGCTATACCTTTTAATATTTATACATCTATACACTCCTCATTGTGGCTCTGTGATTTGGACTTTTGGCCCGAATAAGCACAAAGCTGGTGATGATGGTTGTATGTGGTGTGAGAATTGAAAACCCCATAACAGAGGAGCAAGATACCTTAGGGATAGACCAATGTTAGGCTTACAGTGCACTGTTTCTTAAAGTGAACCAACACCCAGCTGGATCGGCCCGGGAATCTATAAGATTCCAATCCCTACCCGCGGGGCATCCAAAATTGGGATGCCCCGCTGTGTGAAACCCCCAGGACGCCCGCTAACCTTATCTGAATAAGGCGGCCGCGCCCGCATCGTGCTCTCTAGCAGGGCGCGTATCCGCACCGGCCATTTGTGAATGGAGGGAAACGCGAGATGCAGCCGCCAGCGTTCTCGGAGCCGCTGAGCTTTGACGCCGCTTTGACGTGCATAGCTTAGCGGCTCCGAGCGCGCTGATTGGACGAGCGGCCGTGCATGCGCCGTAGGAGCAGGTTGAGTTGATCTGGCCGTTTTGGGGGGTTTCACATACCGGGGAAGTGGACAAAAACCCAGAATAATCAAATTCCTGGTTGTTGGTCCACTTTAACCTGTGATACATGTAGACACACAGCTTGAAGGGGTACGTCGTGATTATCGGGGGTGCACCAACATGTTAGGTCTGATGTGTTTGGTATATTATTTTAAAGAGGTTCTTCACTCTGAATAAGAGTCTATCTTATATGTTTCCCACACCCTGTACATACAGATTGCTCACATTAAAGGTCATCCTACCTGCATCTACTGCATGTTATGAGCCTTTAAACATCCAAGATGGCGGCTCTTGGAACATCAGGCAGCCTGCAAACAGGAAGTACCTTCTGACTGTGCTGCTCTGCATTCTGGGATTCCTAACCCCAGCTCTGCTCTGTCTGAGCCAAGCACAGCTATAACCTCGCCCCCTATACTTTATCCCACTCTCCTCTCCTCAGTATGTGTGATGCTTCTGAGTCAAGATGGCAGCGCCCTTATCCTAAAGTCCTGAACAGAGTTGCAGCCCATTGGGGGAAAGAATAATAAGTAAGTGACTAAAAACTTAAAATCTATTAATTTTAGATGCTGGGGAATAGTTTTATAAGTGTTTGGGCTTTTCAATAATTCATGGTGAAGGTCCGCTTTAACAGTAATTATTCCTTCTTGTTACAATGCCTGTGAGCTACTTATTTTGAGAACATTTATAAGTTATTCCATACTTGGGGGTACTTGGTTAGAATTTTTTTCTAGCTAGGGGGTACTTGGTTGGAGTTTATTGTTGCCAGGGGGTACTTGGTGTTAAACAGTGGAGAACCACTGATATAGTAAACTAAAGAGAAAAGGAAAATTGACTTGTGAATATGGTAAGAAATAATTAAGTAGTAATAGCAACTAAACAAATGTTTTCAAAACAAATCTGTTTAAGCTGGAAGGATAATTAGGGATGTACATAAGCAAAGTTCATGAACAGTGGGTAAGCAGAGCAAGACAGATATTTAGGCCAAGTTTCCAGAGGCAGTTTGTGCTTTATGATTTAGCCATGTGTTCTGACGCATTTAAAATCAGTATAATAAATGGGAGCGCAAAATATGCATGCACAAAAATGCATGCTGCTGGAGTTTTCACTATATCTGGTGAGAGCTAGCCCCATTGGAGCTACTATGCAAGTAAAATAATGACACACTTAGGCTAGCATTTATTGTCTAGCCAGTACTGGTGCAGCGTAAATCCATAAGGATTCATAGTACTGAGGCCACACAGCAAACAATCTCTGATAAATATTCAAGTACTCTACAACTGATTAGCATATGGCTCCATGTTGCAGAGACAGCAAATGTAACCTTCTATAGGTATGATCGTCTCCCTAAAGGGCCCCTTGTTTAATGTTGGATGAAAGCATGTGGGACATGGCTTAACTGCTATGTGTTCCAGTTTTTCGTGTCCCTGAAGCATTGCACTGTAATGTATGCTAAACTGCAGCCAGAAAAGAAGCTTGTCAAATGGAATGCCTGCCGCAAGCTAATCCACAACATTCCCAATTGGAAAATGAGGAGTGTACAGATTGCCCTGGTTTGAAAACCTGATTTATAGGAGAACTGGGGCTCATTCATGGCTGTATACCCAGCTTTTAAGAGGAATATTTTAGACTTTAGACTAGCTTAAAGCACACCAATTTACCAAAAATACACGCCGCAGCAACTGCAGTCAGGATTAGGGGGTCACCTGGTGACACCCATTCCTGCGGTGGAGATCTCCTGCAGTATAAGCCAGGGGCCAGAGGTGTGTCTTGGGGTTTCCTGGGTTAGGAACACAACAGCCCTCGGGCAGAGGTGAAGTGTTAATAATTCTTTATTATGCAGACATAATTAGATAACTCATATACCAACTGCTATTAGTATCCTGTTAACTGGATATAAATACTCTTATCATCCTACAAGCAGTATTTTCAATAGGCTCTAATTGTTCCCAGCACATATTTTTGGGGAGGGGGCTTAAAGAGAAACAAAACCCATGCGCCAGGCACTGGAATCCGAAAAGATAGATCCTATATAAGGATATAATTCTATAGCAGGATGCCCAGCTGTATGAAACCCCCAAGGTCACGAGTAAATTCATTTTTACAGTGCGGCTCCCGCGACACTATGATCGCTAGCCTCTATGTAGCTGTGCGTCCGAACAGAGTGCCTGGAATGCAGCCAGATCAGCCAATCTGCGACCTCAAAAGAGACTCTGGGTGTGGTTTCTGCCAAGCTGGGTCCGGAGGAGAAAAAATATGTTTTGCTCCGCTTTAAACTGCTGGTTTAGAACAATAGAATCCTATCAGAAACCAATGGCATACAAATGACATTAAAGGGGAAAACGAAAAATTTAAATCACTATAACAGGAATAATAAGCAGCATTGAGGGCAGGAAACATCCAAACAGTAATGTACATGGGGAGGGGGAGCAAAATAGATTGAGTTGTTTTTGGGTGTTTTGGTTCGCTTTAAAGTGGACCAACACCCAGGGGGGATCGGCCCGGGAATCTTATAGATCCCTCCCCCGCGGGGTGAAACCCCCAGGACGCCCACAAACCTTACCTTAACCCCCGTTCCAACGGCGCATGCGCGGGCCGCGTCTCGCGCCTCCCTCTAGCAGGGCGCGCACCCGTGCCGGCCGCTTGTGAATGGCCGGCGCGGGCGCGCTCCTTGTTAGAAGGAAGCGCGAGACACAGCCTCCAGCACTCAGAGCCGCTGTGGTTGGACGCCGCTTGTACGTGCATGCCACAGCGGATCTGAGCTCTCTGATTGAACGAGCGCCCGCGTAGGAGCGTGGGGAGGTGAGTGTTTACGGGCGTTCTGGGGGGTTTCACACAGCGGGGCACCCCCTATCGGGGTGCCCCACTGAAGTGGACCAAAACCCAGGATAGTCAAAATCCTGGGTTTTGGTCCACTTTAAGAGTATATTATTGTTCACATCCTGTCCCCAGTGTCCAAGTGACCTGAGACAGAAAGTTCAATGCACAGCAATGCCAATCTGCACTAACTTTCTATTATAGCAGCCCCAAACACATAGATGCGGTTTATAACACCCTATAATTATGACTTTGATGTTGGCAGGTGAAATAGATAATAATCCATATACAGTATATCTCTTGCGGAATTTTTGTGTCAGCCTCAAACCTCTGTGCATAGCTCTATCCATCAACATAGATTTTCTACAAATGTCACAATGTGATTGCAGCAGGACTCCACTTGCTGTGAGAAGAAATAATACTTCAGCCCACCAGCATCTGTCACTAACCAGTACAACTATAGCAGTGCTTGGGTATGAGATCCTTCAAAGGGATTTTGCAGATCATTAAAACAGTGTGACAGAAGTCCTCTACAGTATGTTAAACTGCAGAATACTTACAGAGGCAGGAGGCGCAATATCATCTGCCTGTTGCATACAATGCTGTCCGCAGTAGTGCAACACCTTACACCCCTGTCAGTCATGTACATCTTTACCTTCATGACATCAATGACACAATGCTGACAACATGTGAATATTATGCTGATTGAATTGCATGCTGGAGTAATCTGTATTAACCACAGTACATAGTCTGCTGCATTCTTTGCACCAATCATTTTACATTGCTAACTAATGATATACCATAATAAAACTAGGCAGGGTTTATTTGTGTAATGTGATTTATTACTAGTAATTATTAAAAATGACTATTTATTAATTTAATTCTGTCAGAATATTTGATTGCATTTATTTGTGAATAATGGTGATTTAGTGTTATTATAGTACTCATTTTATTCATTGCTAATGACAATTAATTCCATTGGTTTATTAGCTGTTGTTTCTTATACTTTCGTAATGAAATTAAAACATTATTGTTCACTATTTTCCCAAATGCACAGACAACATTTTATTCCCAAACTATCACTTTACCCAGAAAGATCAGCTATAACATTTTTGGAGGGTTATTTTGAACAGTCCGACTTTAGGAAAACAAAGTTATAGTTTTTTTTTTCCATTAAAGGGCCAGTCTTGCCAGATTGCCCATTTTTAAACTACCTCTCACTCTTCCACCCTTACCTGGCACTAAAGCAGGACTAAGAGGTTAAACAACAAAAAGACACTTACCTAGCCTGTTATCCAGCAGTGCTCTTTGCCCTAATCACCGCATAGGGCGCCGGCAGCTTGCCTCTGCTGCACGGGTGCCGCTGGACCGGACACTCCCCAACCAAGTGAATGGACGGAGCCTCGAGTTCTACTGCAGGCGGGATCACTTTATAGGTGGGGTGCTGCATTCTCCACAGTTCCAGAAGAAAGGACCTTTGAGTATTAAAACTCCTTTTTTTCTGGAACATGTGGGAGACGTGACCTTGATTGTATTCATCACTTCTGGGATGTCCCAAGCAGTAATTAAGTAGTAAGTAAACAGAGCGGGAGAACAGCAACTCACTATAACTCTGACTGTCAACTAAGTAATAACAACTATGTTCAGTAACCAAGGACATAGCAGAATAATTAAATCTAAATCCTACTAGAACTCTAGAACTAGAAGTATTTTATTGCCCAGTTCTGCGTTGCAGAAGCGACATTATTTCATTTTTATAAAATGTAGTAAAGGTGAAAACGGATGATCATGTAGCTTCCTTCCACCTTCCACTGAGGCCTGTTGATGGGAGACCCAGAATGAACTAACCATGTAGGTCAATGGGCTACAGGAGAATCTTAACAGGCATCTATTTTCCATTAGCCTTGTAAAATTTGGCAAAAGTTCACTCTGATCTGTTTACAAATGGTCTTAGAAAGAACTGGTTCTCCATTTTTCACAACTATCCAGACAAATGAAACTGAGACTAAGGTGTTACTAGGGTATCCACTCCTAGGTCAAGAGGATCTCTTACTCTTCCCACAAAGTTCATTACTTTTCTGTTGAATCTGGAATTAAAAGATTCAAATCTGAAGTGCACCAAATTATCACATTTGGAGTTAAATATCTCTTAGTTTAGATCCCACTTCTGATGTACTTCTTGACGACTCAGATGGTGATGAGTTCTCTATTCCTGGAATATGTACAGTGGATATTGCTGGTACATGGGGTTCTGCCCAAAGTAGAATCAGCTCTGCTACCAACATGGCTGAAGAACTTCTTGTTCCCACCTGATGATTTTTATAAGCTACCACTGTTACATTGTCCAATGTCATAGTTATCATCTCCTGTGAAAGAATCGCTTTCAGTACATTGATGGATTTCTTTGTTTCCTGGACTGACCACTCGAATCGATATGTAATGCAAATGGATGAGGAGTAAAGATTTTCCCACTTGACAGATGGAGTGTAGTAGATCTTTTTCTGACTGAGAAAGTAAGGTGAGTAGGATCTTGTGGCAGATTAGACACAAAAACCTGATGAGAGGAAGGGACAGAATTCCATCTTGTAACACTTTCCTGACCAATACAACCTACATTTGGTCTAACCAAATTTTGATCTGCACAACCGCCCCCTTCACCCAAGAGGGTGAGGGCGTCCCATCATGCAGAATTGTGGTTTTGAGTCAGATTTTGGTTTGGATTCCAAGACTCACTACCTCCAAAAGGTGCTTTGTCTTTACATTTGGAAGAGGAATATTGTCGCTGTAGACCCTTGTTATTTCTATTGAAAGAAATTAAAAGCTCAGTTTAATGGGTTTACTTTCAATGTATCAAAAGCCCACCAATGGGGAAAAATAGCACATTTACCTCCTGTAACGTCAATAATTAGGACTGTCACCAAATTTTAAAGAAATCTCTATTGCCAATATTAAGGTTTGAATTGGTGAATGATTGTTTAGAAGTAGATCTATTAAGTTAAGTAATCTTACCTCTGCTGCCTTTGCAATAGTGCCAAGGCACAACAGAGGCTAGCAGCTACTCCAACAATTGTTTGACGTCTCAAGAAGGATTTGGTGCTCCAATCATCAGAATCTTTAAGTGGACCAACAGTCTAAATAAAAGACATTTTGACCAAACCCCTACCCCACTGCACTGTCAAAATGACTAATAAAAGCTTACCCAAAACGTGATTTTCCTAAACTTACATCTGTGGCCTGGCTGCTTCTGCATCCGTGGCCTGATGCGGAAGTAAAACAGTCCAATGTCATCCCCAGCAGCCGTTATGCCTAGCAAGTGTTGGCAACATCTCCCCACAAACGCTAGCTTGTGTCATAGCGAGACTTGCCAGATGCCTGGTTTGGTCCCTTTTGCAGGACAGAAGGAAGGCGATCGATCTGCGTTCAGACAGCAATTCAAATCCTACATTGGCAGATATGCAACTGCAGTGGGTACATGTAGGCAGCCCGCTCGGTGAAACAGCGCATGCACGTGGTTGTATGGCTACCTAGGAAAACTAGTAACTAACCCAGCTCCAGAGTGGACTAATATGGCGGCGCCTACTCTTACATGTGAGAAACGTGAACCAGTCAGAGTATTACACTTCCTGCAAAGGTAAAATCTTATTATTACAGTCCAGGGAAGGGATCAGGGAAGGGATCAGCGAAGGGGGAAGGGGGGGATAGACAGCACTTTTAAACATTTTATCTCAGTGTTAAAGAGTGGCAGGTTTACCAACTGTTAGCAAGAACCTTTTGACAGAACACAGGAATGGAATAGAATCTCACTCTTTTCACTTTTCTTTGGAAAAGGACAACATGCATCCCATAATTACCACTGACATTGTGTCCAGTTTTGACCAATATATATATATATATATATATATATATATATATTTATATATACATATATTTATGTAATTATTTTTGATCATTCTGGATCACGATTGAGATCATGGAATTTTAAGACCTCTGTCATTCCTTTATTTTGCATATATGTACTAGAGATTAAGGAAGAATCAGGGTCTTCTGGATCAGATATAGTTTCTGTATGCAAGAAGCCCACCTCCTCAGAAAAGGAAGTTTTCTTATGTGCTTCTCTAGTACCCTCAGTATGAACGGGAATTATGGCTACCAGACATTGTGGCCTGACCTGTACCACCCAAAGTAGAAGTATGCATATGTACTTATGTAAATTCAATAAGAATTATTCTAAAAGGCAGAAGACATTTTTAGTTGTAATCAACATCACAAATGTCCAGGAAGAATGCTGCTAAGATACATTTGTTGGGGGTAAGGGTACATTTGTTGCCGTGCTAATGGAAAGTCTAATAGTATCATCCTGGCTGCGACATAACACAAGCCTCATCCCCATTGCCTACAAACAACTGTTTACAACAAGGGCAGAGAGTCTAATAGCATTCCGAATGTGTTATAAGGGATAGTGACCATGGGTACACAAGGAATATCAGACTATCTGAAGGCATTATGCTATAACAAAAAGGCCCCATGCAAAACAAATTCACTGTACATCTCAGCATTAAATTATTCCTATTAAAATGTAATTCATTGTTTAAAAGAATCCAGATATAAATATATATGTACACACACACCACCACCATACATTAGCAACTGTGTGTTCATTTTCTTAAGTATTGGACTGGGATCACTGGCCATAGCTGCAGAGAGATGTAAGTGCATCACACTCTCAATGGGAGCTCTTGAGGTGAATGAAGGAATGAATAGTGACGCGCCCTATGTCATGGAGACTGTCCAATCAGCGCCGTCTGAAGTGAAAAGCCTGTACATAGACAATCCCAGCAGCAAAAGAAGAAGAAAAACACACAGTAGTGCTGCCTGCAGCACTATGCCTAAGCAGAGTACAAAAAAAACCAATTCCACACCCACTGTTTCTCACTTTTTCTTTGCATCTCCAATACATTTAATCTGCTTTGATACTTTTAAAGATAACTTAGAAACTACAGGGTCTCTTGACTGAAGTTTAGGACAGCACATGTAGCCCCGGACATTAGGACAACAATCAGGCTTGCCTATGATTACTTTAATAAACAACAAAGAGCACAAGTTCTTCTCTTATCTCCATGAAAATAAATAGTACACAGTGCATTGCAAAAACAAATCCAATGATTGATACCAAAACAGACCAAAAAGGCAGGGGAAATTAATCAAATATAAAAACAAAGATTACATACCAGTAATAGCGTCCCCCACAATCTCCACCTCTGGGGTCTGTATGCCCACTTCACGAAGCTAATTTACCAGGAGTGGCCGTTAAGGAGAACAGAATACATGTGAAGTGCAATCAGCCTCTGAATGGAGGGAATGATAAAAAAACATAGCTGTCCCTACAGAACCACACAATTACAAGTATCATCTGCCCATTAAAATGCAGCAAAGGGAAATAATGCTGAATAATAGCAAGTAATACACTAAGCATGATGAAGTCTACTGACACTCCTGTTCAATTTTAATGTGTAAATACCTAGAAATACATATTTTTTAATTGTGTACTCACTGACCCATTAGTTGCTCACAAACAGGATCCTCACACTGTGTAAGGACCTACTGCTACAAACCTTTTGTGTGGGAGTTTGTTAGTGGAATCTTCACTCTTAGTCAGGTACTGTGGTGGAAAAAGCTGAATAAATGTAAATATATAAATACATTTTGGAAATAATAATAAGATAAAGGCAGAGCTAGCTCTGCTTGTGTCCAATCTCCTCAGGACACTCTTTGAAAACTGACAAGCTGTGCTGGGTGCTAGTATATACTGATTTTAAATCAGTGTCTATCTCCTGCGGAAACCCCTACAACCCAGAGGTAATGAACACTATCAAGACCATGTCCTCCCCATGTTTCAGAAGAAATTACCTTTGTTGTCCTCTATATACCCCTATGCCTGAGAATAGACCAAATTTGTCCAGGTTAAAATTTTAATACTTGTCCCCTAAGTGTAACTGGTAAAACAAATAGGCCTCATAGGGAGAATTTTAGCCAGAAACCCTGTATTAAGCACCTCCAGGCATAACTGGACCCATGTCACTAAATTCTGGGCCGGAGAGTTGTTAACATGCTCCTTTGGTTGTGTGCTGCTGAGTCAGAGCCACTCCCCATAGTTTCTCAATATTCCCAAAAACATCACATAAAATAATAATGACTAATTTAATTTTTATTAACCTATTTTTTTAATATACAAAGGTACCGCAAATTGCTAAATCTGGTACCATAGATGGGATAAGTGTAACCATTTCTCACATCAGGTCATATGATGACATTATGCATTATTTGTTTGGTAATATAGGCTGCAGAATAATCCTGCGGATATGATAGAAATTTACACAGTGTGAAAGGTGCTATGTCTTCCTTGTCCCAGAGGATAGAGGGAGGTGAAAAAGTTGAAAATCAGATGGAATAATGGTGGAGAGTATTGTAATAGCTGCAAAATGAGCTAGCCAGAAGGACACAGTAGTGTCATTTAAAAGCAATGCACAAAAGAACATTAATCTCTTCTGGCTGCAATCTTCCAGGGAAGTCACAATACGCAATATGTATCAAGGCTTCCAATAAATTGATAATGCCTTATACAAACAACAAAGATTCATTTTCGTATCACCCAATCAGCTGTTTAGAAAGCATATCAGTGGTTTGTTTTCAAAACAGAATTTCAGAACCCTCTCTAACAGGGTTCCCCAGTTTATTTCCACCGCTTTCCAATCACTTTCCATTTTCGAATTATCTCAAGTACAAGCTGGGTGGTAAGTATGGATTGTCAATCCCCTAAAACCATGTTAAATTAACAGTTGCCATCAGCTTTTTCTATTTATGGAGTAAATCAGGTTTAAGTATAACTTGCAGCACATTGGACTGGGGTACAAATGATTCTTTAGCTTTGCCACATACCACATGATAGGATCTTGCATACCATCAGTGGTATGCGTACCGCTGGTTGGGAAACACTGCTCTATACCAGGGGTCTCCAACCTTTTTTCATCAAATACCACTTTCCAGTTTTTGAGGCTGGCAGTTAAAAGGGTTAAACGTAGTTATGTATGTTAGGTATTGTTCTGTTTGGGGGGCCTTGCACTTTCAGATTAAGCTTGTATTTTCTTGTTTGCATATTGATATTTTAGAAAAAATACAATTCTGTGATTACTCACCTGTAGAATTGGTATTATGAGTATACAGTACGTCCTGCTCCAAATCTAATACTTACAGTTGGGATATACTCCGCCAGATGGCGCTGGACTGCAGAGACATCGAAAATAGGCTCCTCCCAGCCCCTCAAATACCCGGGGACCTCCCACAAATCCCCAGCATTGAAAAGCAGTTAAAGAGAAGCCGGGAGAATTAAACAATCCAAACTATCAACTTTAACAATGGTAACAATCACCATACAGGGGATCCAAGAAAATGCAACCAAGGGCGGGTTGGAGCAGGATGTACTGTATACTCATAATACCAATTCTACAGGTGAGTAATCACAGAATTGTATTATTCTTAGTATACAGTACGTCCTGCTCCAAATCTAATACTTACAGTTGGGACATCCAATAGCAGTGTCTATAAAGTAGGGTGGGATCCCCAAGAAAAAGCAGCAGCAGACATTTTAAACCACTGGTGCCTGCAGAACCTTGCGGCCAAAAGCAGCATCAGCTGAGGCCCTAACATCAACCTTGTAAAACTTTGAAAAGGTATGAACAGAAGACCAAGTAGCGGCCTTGCAAACTTGTTCAACAGAAGCCTGGTGCTGAAAGGCCCAAGAGGCACCAATAGCACGAGTGGAATGAGCAGTAAGGCAGAAGGGAGGATTCTTCCCCTTAGCAGAGTAGGCCTGAATCACAGCCTGACAAATCCACTTGCTGATATTAGACTTGGCAGGAGCCAAACCCTTCCTAGGACCACAAGGTACCACAAAAAGAGCATCAGTTTTCCTGAAAGGTGCAGTAGCCACCAAATAGTACTTCAGACACCTAACCACATCCAAAGAGTGCAAAACCATCTCCTTAGCATTGCTAGGATTAGGGCACAAAGAAGGAAGAACAATATCCTGATTCAAATGAAAAGCAGACACTACCTTAGGCAGAAAGTCAGGTTTGAAACGAAACACCACCTTGTCCTGGTCTCTCTCATAGTAGGGGGGCTGAATGGAAAGCGCCGCCAACTCAGACACACGCCTTACAGAAGTGATAGCCACCAGAAATACAACCTTGAGCGTAAGAATGGCCAAGGCAGCATCCTGCACAGGTTAAAAGGGAGCACCCTGCAAGGCTGACAGAACCAAGTTCAGATCCCAAACAGGCACCATAGGCTTACGTGGGGGGCGCACATGAGTGACCCCCTGGAAAAAAGTCCTGATCAGAGGGTGCTCAGCAAAGGACTTCTGGAAGAAAATAGCCAGGGCAGAAACCTGACCCTTCAGAGTACTGAGTTGGAGCCCCATCTCCAACCCATGCTGCAGGAACTCCAGAATCCTGGGAATAGAGAACTTAGACTCACACCAGTCAATGTAGGCACGCCAAACCCTATAGTAAATGGAAGAGGAAGACTTCTTCCTAGCTTTAATCAAAGTATCCACAACCGAGGAAGACAGCCCCTTCTCCATCAAGATGGAGGTTTCAGCAGCCAAGCCGTCAAAGCCAGAGTTTGTAAATTGGGATGGCGTAGTGAGCCCTGAGTGAGCAGATCTGGCACCAAGGGCAGAGCGTACTGATCTATCGCCAGCTGTACCACGTCTGCGAACCACACTCTTCTTGGAACCCTGCCCAGCGGGGGGATTGGAGGGAAGACATACAGGTACTGAAAGTCCTGCCATGACATTGCTAGCGCATCCGAGGTCAAGGCCAGAGGATCCTGGGACAGAGAGACAAAGGCTGGGAGCTTGTGATTGTGGCGGGATGCAAACAGATCCACATCTGGTTGGCCCCAACGGAGACACAGATTGAAACACCCTGCTGCATAGGGACCATTCTCCCTGGCGAGAGGTCCCCCTGCTCAGAGAGTCCGCCAGGTGATTTTCCACCCCCGGGATGTACACAGCTGATATGCAGGGGACATTGGCCTCCGCCCAAGTCAGTATCAGAGACACTTCCTGGAGGACCCCCTTGCTCCGGGTCCCTCCCTGATGATTGATGTAGGCAACTGCCGTCTGGTTGTCCGAGCGCACCTGAACAGGCAGGCCCCGAAGATGAGTAGTCAAGCGAGCCAGAACTAACCTGATCGCCCGCAGCTCCAAGACATTGATAGGTGTGTGGGCCTCCTGAGGGCCCCACCTCCCCTGGAACCGCAGGGACTTTCAGAAACCCCCCCAACCCGACAGACTGGCATCCGTGGAAGGGGCAAGAAAGGATCTGCCCCCCAACAGGTTCCTTGGGTCCATCCACCACAAGAGGGACCTCCTGACCAGGGGGTAGAGCACACAGACCCTGTCCAGGGACGCTGGGTCCTTGTCCCTTACTGACAAAAGGTGAAGTTGCAGAGGCCTCAAGTGGAACTGAGCATAAGGGACTGCTTCGAAGCATGCCACCTTCAGGCCCACCAGCTGCATCCCCTGCCTGATAGAGGGATGGGGACAAGCTAGGAGGGACTGAGCCTGTGCAATCAGACTGTCCACCTTCTGCAGCGGAAGGAAGATCCTTGCTTGAACTGTATCCAGACTCATTCCTAGGAATGGCGTTACCAAGGAAGGGAAAGTGAGGACTTGGGGTGGTTGATCACCCACCCAAATGACTCCAGAGTGGACACCACCAGCTGAGTTTCCAACTCTGCCTGATGTAGAGACTGGGAAGTGATGAGGATGTCGTCCAGATAGGGAAGCACGCGGACGCCCTGACATCTGAGCAGAGGCATCACGCCAGCCAGCACCTTGGTGAACACCCTGGGAGCTGAAGTGAGGCCGAAGGGCAAGGCCACAAAGGTAGTGTTGATCCATCAGAGCGAACCTGAGGAACCTTTGATGACCTGGGAACACAGGAATATGAAGTTAAGCATCTTTGATGTCCATAGAAGTCATGAAATCCCCTTGGCGCAGGGAACTGATGGCAGAGCGCAGAGTTTCCATGCGAAAGCGCCTGCCCCTGACAAACTTGTTGAGGATCTTCAGGTCCAGGATGGGCCTGACAGAACCATCCTTTTTGGGTACTGTGAATAGGTTGGAATAAAAGCCCTTGACTTTTTCTCTTAAGGGGACCTGGCAGATGACCCCCAGCTCCAGGAGGCCTTGCACTGCTTGCACTAGCTCCTGAGCTGACACAGGGTCCTGAGGAATCCGGGATCTGATGAATCTTGAAGGGGGATCGGCAGCAAACTCCAACTTGTAACCGGAGGACACTACCTCCTGAATCCACCGGTCTGAGACATGAAGCCTCCAGACGTGAGCGAAGTGCTGCAGCCGTCCCCCCACCCGGATGGGTGAGGGCGCCCCATCATGCCTGAGGGGGCTTGGGAGAGGATTTAGCTTTGGGACCCCAGGAGGAGCCAGGACGTCCACGTCCTCTGCCTCTACCCCAGAAATCTCCCCGGGCCCCAGGGAAAGAAACCCCAACTTCCCTGTCTTGCACCTCGGTAAGGGAAGGAGAAGGAACCCTGACCCCGAAAGGGCCGAGATTGCTGCCTGTGCTGGGGTAACCTGCCTCCCTTAGCAAACAGGTCCAGGCGGTCCCCAAACAGGCGCAGTCCTTTAAAGGGAAACCCAATGAGGGCCTTCTTGTCAGCGTTGTCAGCAGCCCACTGGCGCAGCCAAACCAAGCGGCGTATAGCCACCACGAGGGCAGAAGTTCTGGCACACATTCTGATGGTGTCAAACTATTGACAAACTTACATTTTTTATTACAAAAAAGCATTAATTTATTATTTGAGTGATTGGAACAAGGGAAAGGGAGCAGCAATGAAGTACCATGACTGAAGAAGCAATAAAACATGTCAGAGGATCATACTTCACAATATTCAAACCTAGAAAAACAAATTTACTTTACTTTATATTTATTTTTTAACCTTTCATATAAAATAGTTGATTCATGACTTGTTTCATACTTTTTCTATGCCAACCCTCAACCATTCTGTAAATAGCAGGGGCTGCAAGACACAAAGTGAACTCAAATATAAAGTAGGTGGAGAAACGTGGTGTGCCTGAGGCCATAAGTGCAAACCAGCTAGTAATGATACCACAATAAATTATATAGAATACAGTATACCGTATCACTAAAACTAAAGTAAATGACATGACATACTGTATCTTGGCCTGCCAGTCACACATTTAAACATTCCCAGGAATTCAGTGTACATTTGCTTATATGTCTACAGCTAGAGGGCACATGCGTATACTTGATGCTGGCTTGAATCAGATAAAAACGTACGCAGTACAAAGAACCTCACCCAGCTGCCACATGTTAGACCTTTTTGTTAAACACAGCTTTTAGTCACCCAAGGTTCTATTTCTATCACTAAGAACTAAGTTTGAAAATGTCATATAATAAACAAATAGAGCTATCCAAATGATCTTGAGAGCGTTTGCAATTTTCGAAGAGGTTGAATTTTAGAGACCTTGCAGCTCAACACAAGTAAAAAGAAAAACTGGTATACAGGCCAGGTGCAGACAATTTCTACATGTATAAAAAGCAGTAGCCTACATATGGAATACAAACTATTTTTTTCATTATATTAAAAATGTAAACATTTTGAATGCTTTCTTTGACACACCTACATTATAATAAAATATGTTAATAAGATTGTGAATATTAAGTTGTGGCTTGGCAATTTTTTAGCATTATTAAGCTACTGATTTATGCTCATAAAATTCCCCCACTGGTTAATAGCTTAAAACAGTGAAAGTTAAAACAGCACTAGAATTGCCTTTAAGAAAGCTTTTGACCTGTCAATGGGCTTTGTATAGATTTTGCTAATAGGTTCAGTTATGTAAAACTGGCCTTATGGAATAAACCATGTTTTGTAAAATAAATATCAAAAATCACTGACGTGTTGCATAATTGTAATTATGATGCCTCAGGCATTTTTCATTAATGGCAGACCACTTGGGATGCATCTAATTATATTACATCACCTACAGGGCCAATTTGGTCAAAAGCCACCCAATCTCAATTTCGAGCTGGGGCACCCAGAAAGAACCAAAGCAAACATGTGAATAGCATGCAAATTAGATAAGCATTATATCCCAATTGGCAGTTGTAACAAAAGGTAATGCCAGAAATCTCTAGTCAAATTTAGGTTGCAAAATAAAATAGCATAGTATTTATCTATGTGCATTGTAAGTTCAGATTAGATGTAAAAGTGCACCTCTAGTCAGAGGGAAGTATATGTAGTCACCATCTATTCCCAGCCCAGTGCCCTGTGTTTCTTTTTTTTACCTCAGCCTTTGCCCAACATTCATAACCACACAAACTGGAATCAGTCGGCCACATTCTCCCTGGCTGAGCAGCCCCACTCTTAGGCCCTTATTTATCAAGGGATAGCGCCAGGTAGTGTCTTACTAGCGCCAGGTAGCGCCAGCTATCGGCGGCTACCGACTCCAGAACGCCAGGCTGCGAACACAATCACGCATTTATCACGCTAAATGAGGCTAGCGCCGGCGAGAGCGTCAGCTAGTGCGGGATTCATCATGTTGCAGACTTCAGCGAACAGCGCCGCTGCTAATCCCATCACAGCGCCAGGTATGACCTCTCGCTACCTGGCGTTCTCCAATGCATTTCAATGGAGAAATCTTTAAATATTCATAATTAATTGATATTAATGTTTTGTTTTTTTTTTAAATGTCAAAAATTCTGTGACCACTTCTGCAATGTTAGATATTTTTTTTTAAGGTAATAAAAATTAAAAAAAAAAAAATTGGTGCAGAATTGATATTACAGGTCTGATATTAATGTATTCATATTACCAAATGTTTATAAAAACATGTTTATTTTTTTTTTACAAAAATATGGTTGTTTGGGGGTTAAAAAACTACTTTTAACCCATCGCCGCCAGCGCTCTGGGGTTTAAACATGCATTTCACAGCGCGAGAATTTTTTGAGCGTGATTTGTTAATGAATATGCTGGGAGCCGTTCGCTATGGCCATTCGCTGTCATGCGCTCCCATACAGCGCGGAACCAGTCAAACAGCGACTCCTAACCCCGTATTCAACATTACCGCACACCGACTGAGTCGCTGTCAACAACCGAACAACGGCCAAGCACAGCGAATACTAGCGGGCGCTGTGAAAATCACGCTACTGTCGCTCATCTGTCGCTACCTGGCGCTATTAATAAATCGGCCTCTTAGTGATGATGCAATCAGTTACAGTACACACAACTGAGCAATGGGGAGCACTTCAACCTAACTGCCATTATGTGACAGTTTGGTTGTAACTGAATTAATTAGCATATGGCTGCCATTCACCATAATACTACTTCCTGTTTTTTCCCTGGTGTTTTTATGAATGTTGAGCAAAGGCTGGGGAAAAAAAAAGAAACCCAGGCTGTTTTGGGGCAAAGGGCTGGATGAGGACTGCATTAACTTTCTTTCTGAGTATACTTTTAAGGAAAGTTTTAAACTGTAAATACAGTAAAGTTAGAATTAATTCAAAATCCATGATAAGGCTTAGAGGTCAGGTTGTTTACGTCAGTAGAACTCAACTTGTAGCCCATGCTACTTTGGTGCAAAATGGGTACAATAATTGTTAGACACAAGGAATACGTTTCTGTCAGAAGTGCCCTATCTCTTGAAGATCGCAGGACACGTAGGTGATGTGGGAACTGTCTGTGGGCCACAATTAAACTATTTTGTTTTATTTTGAATAACATGAGTAATCTGACTTGATTATTATCACATGTAATCCATTAAAGATAATTTTTACACTTTTATGTTAACCCACCACACCACCCTATTACCACATTTATAGCATTCCCCACATGCTATAAGTACACATGCTGATCGCATAAGATCTCAACCAACCAGTCTAATCTCCCGCCAATGCTAAGCACACAAGTCTTATAGAAAGATTATTATTGTGCTGGAGATTTCCCCCAGAGTTTGCAGTGGTTTGTACAAGGGGTCAAGGGATATCCCCTGCTAGGGATACTGCTTCCAATCAATGTAAAGGTGTTTCTCCAATCCACCACTGTTGCCGCTTTTTGCCAACATGCCCCTTCTATATCACCTTCCTTGCAATCTCCCATACCTAATTAGTCTCTATTTTACTTCCTTTATGTGCCAGTTCTATCTACCACCCCCACAGTAGTGTTCTTACATCCTTCTACTCAGATGCTTCTTTCCATGCTGCATCCCGCCTTCACTTCCTCCAAACCCAGTGGTTAGCTGTTTATGGTTGCAGGCCACAACACAGAGGACTCCAGAGATCACATATGGTTCACAGGCCATAGGTTGTGCATGTCTGGTTTATGTGTTACACATAGGATTAGGATTGTTTTAAGAAACCTTTTCATTACATTTCAATCATAGCTGTGACCTTCAATTTCCTTTCCCTAAAACATAATGTAAGGTGCATGGAAATGCTATTTCACCTGTATAAACTATTTGTAGATCATGGGTTTTAGCCAGATGAGCAGCAAAGGAACTTCAACATTTTCCAGACCCGTCAGTTGGTAAACTAGACAGTAACAATGTTCAAAAGCTTTACACTAAAATAATCTTATCTTAAAGTGAATTTGAAACTAGAAAGAAAATAAAATAGCATACATGTAGGTCCCTACTGTTATCAGCTGTCTTCAGAAACTGCTTGCTTCCCTGCCAGCTCCAGCACACTCCAGATCAACAACGCCTAAATAGGAACCCTGGGAGTGGTAGGTCTGGGACACAGTCCCCTGTCACCAATCAGGGACTGAGTGCAGGTGAGAATGCTAGAGCTATATGGCTGCTGAAGATACATGTTTTTAAATATTTTTTATCTACATATGTACCTTAAGGCTAGTGATATGGTCCGCAATGTAAAATATGCCGACTTTGTGGATGACAAACTTTGGAAATATCTTGCCTGTATGCTTGAACCAAAAACAAATGAGGAAATTAAAAGACAAAAGCAAATGTACAGCCCACAAACAATGAGACAAATACAAAGCAAAACATTGTTAAGCAATTAGCTACTACACTAATGTTGCTCAGGTGATCTGTTTTATTGTGTTATACTTTAGCCAGTCAGCAAAGAAACAGAAAAAAAAATCAGTTCACCCTTTAACATTTAATTCTATGTCAGAGAATACAGCATAACTATAAGAGAGATTTCCCGTAGGATGCCGCATCTTGGGTGTTCTAAAACATTTGTGTTGTAGCAGCTCAGAAAAGACTCTGAGGGTTAGGAATTCCCTAGGAACTCTGTGGCTGCATGTGGAAGATAACAACTGACAAGTGTATAAAATAATTATTACAATGGATGGAACAACATGAGAAGGGCAAAATGAACATGATGCAGTAGCTGAAAACAAAATCATGTATTTACTTAAAGCGGACTAAAAGTAAAAAAGGCAAGTTCAGTAAATTTCACCCCTAAAGCCCCACTCTGGCAATCAGTGACATAAACTAATTGAGAGAGCTTAACTCCATACAGATATAACTGGATGGGAGCAGCCATCTTGCCACGTACATAAGCCCAACTTCTGAAAAACCCAATACCACTGTCAAAATTGGCACACATATCAGTGCAATCCTCCTTTATTTTTAGTAGAAAGCCATCAGCTGTGATGACTCATTGCTCTGCTGCACAAATGAAAGAATTGTAACATTTTAGAAAATACATATGTTTACACTGGCTTAATGGTGTGCAGTAAATCCAGATTCCACAGTGAACAGTGATAAAGAATAACAAGATAACATTGTTTTAGCTTCCCCTCACACACCCATTCCCTCTAAGCAGCTAATTATTCAGTGTGTGTTTACATAACATAATACACAAGCTGTCTGTGTTTCTGATGCATTTATTTCTCTTAGTTTGGTGTGGGCTGCTGCTGGCACAGCTCTCCATTCATGCTTATGTTTGTGACAAGATGGCCTGTTATTCCAGGACATCTGCATGGAGTTAAGCCCTCTCAAAAAGGTTTTGACAAAGGGGGGCTTAAGGGGAGCAATTTACTTTCTTTTTTTAACTTTTGGTCTGCTTTAAACCTGCACCTGAACAAAGTACTATCTGTGAGTAGGAGGCCTATCTGTGGTCTATCAAGCAGAGGAAACCCTAATTTTTTATGAGAGAAAACTGGTATTCACCATTCATTGTTTCCAAGGTGGTCATGGCAGATACTGAAATAAAATTTAACACTTTTGCCATTCAAAGATATAAAAAACACTCAATAAATAAATGACCACATCTAATCGTTTGAGCTAGTTCTTTTTATCAACTTTTAGAGCTTTTGTAAAAAAAGGTTGTTTTAGGTTAGACTTAGGAAGAAATCTGTGGGCTTCACACACTTTTAATCACCATTCAAACACAATAGCCAAACAGTCCCTGGAAGGCACCTGTTGTTCCCCATATTTTATATGTGTATCTGGCTTGAGACATTAGGGCAGTTAATACAGATAACCCTTGTAAAATTAAATCTGAATTGACTGAAAGTGGGAATGTTTTGTCAGTCTGACAGAGTACTGATAAGTCAATATCCTGAGAACTAGCTGTGGGTTTTGTTGTGCATAGTGGTGTCAAGTGAACAAAGATTCCTTACAGGATCTTCAAAGTACTTAATTTAATTATTCTATAAATACATGTTTTGCCTCAATTTAAATAATTTAAACATAATGTATACTTTTTAAATGTATCATTTTCAGTTATCTTTAAAGCTATTAAAAAGCAATGTCATCTAGACATAGCTATTTGAATCTCATTCAATTCTAATCATATACTAATAGATTGGCTACAACTCCTCCAGGCCTGACAAAATAATAATGATTCATTAGCATAATTGTCACCTTCAAGGAAAAGACTTGACAAACTAGTGAATATTCATTATCTCCCACTTTTACTTTACAGTAATTCAACATTTCAGGCTGTAGAAAAAGCCACCCAGCTATCTAAAGTAAAATATGTTATTGTTCTGAATATTAGCACAAAGAAATTTCTATCTCACATCTCCAAGCTGATAGAGGAAATCTGACTATTTTTCCAGGAAATCGAGTAAAGTAATCCACATTGCTCCATACAACATACATTTGGGAGGAGATTCATCTTTTTCAAATTTGCATATATTTGCCCAAGCCCTAGAGCTACCATTCACGTGAGAGCCAGCAGCCAATCGGGTTCGCTGGGTCAGCAGGTGCATCCTAATGCAGCCTATTAGCAAAGCCAATAGGCTGCAGATGCTCACATGAACAGTGAGGGACAGTAGGGAATGATAAAAGGGTAATGACTGCCGGGTTGCCAGGAGGAATGTGCAGCATTCAATGCTTAGAGTGTAAGCAGAGCTCAAGTCAGCTCCTAGGGAGGCTGTGTGTTCACTGTGATCCTTACCTTCCACCTGCCACATTGCCCCAAAGAAATACCCACAAACTGGTCTTCTTGAAGCAATCTCCTTAAATAGGAGTTTCCAGTCCCTGTCCTGGGAAAGTGTGTAGGAGGAGGATGTTAAGGGTAGACAGGAAACTCTTACAACCTAAACTCCAAAAGATAATTTTTGAGACATTTCCCTTAGGTGTCAACTGTGGGTCCATGTTCGCAATAATGCAAAATCAGTAGACCGAGCTTGGTGCAACTTGATCAGCATAGCTTTAAATGTATATGTTTTGAAACAACCTGCAGTATGAACTATTTAAAAAAGACAGTCAAGTCACATTATTATGAACATCAGCTAATATCCAAAGCAATCACCTTGTGTAGCATGAGCAGCAGCTAGATGGTGGAGGACTTGAATGGATTGCACCCCAAGTTGCATATAGTGTCATTCTATGTGTGCTTCTATCTGCTATGTACTAATGATGACCTAATAAGGTTCCATGCTAAAATGAACCATCTGATCTATGATACTCCAGGGATGGCTGTTTTCTTCTTCCTGGGGCATCCCAAACTGGAATTCCCCACTTTTTGAAAGCCCACAGATCGCCCAGAATTCTTACCTCTCCCCCGAGCCCATGGCGCACGTGTGGCCAGCCAAATGCGCTGCCCAAACCGGGATGCCCGAAGGGGATGGACAAAACCTGGGATAGTGAAAATAACATTTACACAGTTATCATTCCCCATATGAACTTCTGTAATGACATGCAGCCACTCCATGCTCTTTGTATATGTGTATAGCCTAGGCACACATATGCTATATGCTACTGTGCCATTCATGTGCCATTCCTATGGTTATGGGGCACCTGCATGGTGGTATGGGATTCAGCATGCGGTGAGTCTAGTAAACTGGAACCCTCCTGCGAGAATGGAATTTATAATGCTGCAAGGGTGCCATATGTATCGAAATCACTGTGCACACAAAAAATGATAAAAAACTATTTAGGGTAATCAACCAGATACGGGGTTCAGACAGTGCTCTGGGTGACATGGTGTGCCTTGGTTTAGCTCTTGGGAGTCAGCGGAAGGAGAATTAAAAGCTATTTTAGGACACTGATTGTCTGTTCACAATGAATTTAATTCTGTATCAAAAGCACAGGAGATAAGGCAGCTGGCTTCAGGTCACACGTCAAACAGAGCCATTACTTTTCCCTCTGTGATAAGAATAATGTCACAGTGTCTCTGCAGATATGCACCACATTCCCTACAGTCCTAGTACCAACTCAATTATTTCAACGATCTTAAAGTGCTGGATGGCAGGTGGCTCGAGCAAGCAAGTGCGATTAACCCTTTGTAATGCCAGATCACACAAGATACAAGGTGTTCATTATCAGGTCTAAAGTACTTGGCATAGAGATGCCACAGATAAAATATAATACTGGAAATTTGTCAGGCTCTGAAAGAGGTAGTAAGACGGCAAATTAATTACAGATTACCTACTCCTAACAGATAAATGAAACCAAAGCCTGGCTGGCCTTGGCTTGGAATGAAAAACGCAAAAATAAATGTCTAGATATCTGTACCCTGAAGGTCATGAGAGAAGAGGACAACATGCTCGGTTTACCAGTCAGCAAATTCTGAGTATCATAGAAATGTCAAAAGGTTCTTCTTTGCCAGGTAAATTATCAATAGGCACAAGGGCACTATAATGACAAGTAAATAACCTTTATAGGTAACAAATCTCATCTTTTAATGTATTGCAGGTAGTTACATATATGTATTATTTAAAGTAGAGCTACAGTACAAAAGGACTTATACTCCTGGGACATCTGTAGTGATAGTGTAGAGATTTGACAACTATAGGGTTGATTAAGCAGCATCTATTTTTTACTTATGTTTTTTTAGAGGAAACATGATTTGATTTGCTCTTAATATGGTGCTGAATTGTACTTAAGAAGAAAATCGTGAGAAAAAGCGTTCTCTCTTAAAAAAAGTGAGTAAAAAATAAAATTCTGTGATTACTCACCTGTAGAATTGTTATTATGAGTATAAAGTACATCCTGCTCCAGATAAGAATCATTACACTTGGGTATTTCTCCGCCAGAGGGCGCTGGACTGCAGAAATCGCGAAATTGGCTCCTCCTGGCTCCTCAAATACCCGGGACCTCCCACAAATCCCCAGCATTGAAAAGCAGTTAACGAGAAGCCGGGAGAAAGAACAGAACCAACTGGTAACTATAACAATGATAACAATCACCATACAGGGGATCCTAGGATAATGCAAAACCAAGGGTGGGGTGGAGCAGGACGTACTGTATACTCATAATAACAATTCTACAGGTGAGTAATCACAGAATTGTATTATTCTTAGTATACAGTACGTCCTGCTCCAGATAAGAATCATTACACTTGGGACACCCAATAGCAGTGTCCATAAAGTAGGGTGGGATCCCCAAAGGTAACAACAGGCAGGTCAGACCACTGCCGCCTGCAGAACCTTGCGGCCAAAAGCAGCATCAGCTGAGGCCCTAACATCAACCTTTTAAAAACTTTGAAAAGGTATGAACAGAAGACCAAGTAGCGGCCTTGCAAACTTGTTCAACAGAAGCCTGGTGCTGAAAGGCCCAAGAGGCACCAATAGCACGAGTAGAATGAGCAGTAAGGCGGGAGGATTCTTCCCCTTAGCAGAATAGGCCTGAATCACAGCATGACGGATCCATTTGCTGATAGTAGATTTAGCAGGAGCCAGACCCTTCCTAGGACCAGAAGGGACCACAAAAAGAGCATCAGTTTTTCTGAATGGTGCAGTAGCCACCAGATAGTACGTCAGACACCTAACCACATCCAAGGAATGCAAGACCCTCTCCTTAGCGTTACTAGGATTAGGGCACAAGGAAGGAAGAACAATGTCCTGATTCAGATGCAGACACGACCTTAGGCAGAAAATCTGGCTTGAAGCGAAACACCACCTTGTCCTGGTGTCTCTCAAAGTAGGGGGGCTGGATGGAAAGCGCCGCCAACTCAGACACACAAAAAGACAACCTTGAGAGTAAGAATGGCCAGGGCAGCCTCCTGCACAGGTTCAAAGGGAGCACCCTGCAAGGCAGACAAGACCAAGTTCAAATCCCAAACAGGCAACATAGACTTACGTGGGGGACACACATGAGTAACCCCCTGGAAAAAGGTCCTGATCAGAGAAATTTGGGCAAAGGACCTCTGGAAGAAAACAGCCAGGGCAGAGACATGACCTTTCAGTTTACTGAGTTGGAGCCCCAGCTCCAACCCATGCTGCAGCCTTTATCATGGTATCAACAACAGAGGCAGACAGCCCCTTCTCCATCAAGATGGAGGTTTCAGCAGCCAGGCCGTCAAAGCCAGAGTTTGTAAATTGGGATGGCGTAAGTGACCCTGAGTGAGCAGGTCTGGCACCCTGGGCAGAGCGTACTGATCTACTGCCAGCTGCACCACGTCTGCGAACCACACTCTTCTTGGCCACCTGGGGGCCACCAGGATTGCTGGCACCCCCTCCTGAGCTATCTTGCGCAGAACCCTGCCCAACAGGGGGAATGGAGGAAAGACATACAGGAGCTGAAAGTCCTGCCATGACATTGCTAGGGCATCCGTGGCCAAGGCCAGAGGATCCTGGTATAGGGAGACAAAGGCCGGGAGCTTGTGATTGTGACGGGGAGCAAACAGATCCACATCTGGTTGGCTCCAACGGTGACACAGAGATTGAAACACCTTGCGCAGAGGCACCATTCTCCCAGGTGCCCCATCCCATCTGCCTGCAGATTCTCCACCCCCGGAATGTACACAGCTGATATGCAGGGAACATTGTCCCAGGATCAGAGACACTTCCTGGAGGGCCCCCTTGCTCCGGGTGCCTCCCTGATGATTGATGTAGGCAACCGTCGTCTGGTTGTCCGAGCGTACCTGAACAGGTCGGCCCCGAAGGTGATGGGTCAAGTGAGCCAGAACCAACCTGATTGCCCTCAGTTCCAGAATGTTGATAGGTGTGTGGGCCTCCTGAGGGCCCCACCGCCCTTGGAACTGCAGGGACTTCCAGAAACCCCCCCAACCTGTCAGACTAGCATCCGTGGTGACCGTCTCCCAGCAGGGGGCAAGAAAGGATCTGCCCACCAACAGGTTCCTGGAGTCCAGCCACCACAGGAGGGACCGCCTGACTAGGGGGGACAGCACCAGTAACCTGGTCCAGGGACACAGGATCCTTGTCCCATACAGACAAGAGGTGGAGTTGCAGAGGCTTCATGTGAAACTGGGCATAAGGGACCGCCTCGAAGAAGGACACCATCAGGCCCACCAGCTGCATCCCCTGCCTGATGGAAGGATGAGGGCAAGATAGCAGGAACTGAACCTGCGCTAGCAGACTTGGAATAGAAACCCTTGCCCCTTTCTCGTAAGGGGACCTGACAGATGACCCCCAGCTCCAGAAGGCATTGCACCACCAGAACTAGAGCCTGAGCTGACATATGGTCCTGAGAGATCTGGGATCTGATGAATCTTGGGGGCGGCCAGGCAGCAAACTCTATCTTGTAACCAGAGGACACTACCTCCTGAACCCACCAGTCTGAGACATGAAGCCTCCAGACGTGAGCAAAATGCTGAAGCCATCCCCCCACCGGGATGGGTGATGGCGCCCCTTCATGCCTGAGGGGGCTTGGGAGAAGACTTAGGCTTGGAGCCCCAGGATGAACCAGGGCATCCACGTCCTCTGCCCCTACCCCAGAAATCTCCTCGGGCCCAGGTAAGGGAGACCCCCCCTCCCCTGTCTGGCTCCACGGTAGGGGGAAGAAAAGGAGCCCTGTCCCCTAAAGGGCGAGACTGCCGCCTGCGCTGGGGTAACCTGCCTCCCTTAGCAAACAGGTCCAGGTGGTCCCCAAACAGGCATAGTCCTTTGAAGGGAAACCCAGTGAGAGCTTTCTTGGCAGCGTTGTCAGCAGCCCACTGGCGCAGCCAAACCGAGCGGCGTATAGCCACCACAAGGGCAGAGGTTATGCCACACATCCTAATGGTATCATCCAAGGCAGAGAGGACATAAGTCACAAAAACCTCACAACGAGAGAGTGCATTAAACTCCTCCCTAGACACATCATCAGGAGCACCGTCTAGGACACTTCTAAGCAGGGTCCTAATAGCCACAGCCGTAATGGCAGAGGCACAAACCGGGCGCAGCGCCGTCCCCACACAGGCAAAGGCATGGGACGCCAGCTGATCAATACGCCGGTCCTCACCATCCCGCAGCGTAGTAGAGTCAGGGGAATGCATGACAGAGGTGTTAGATAACCCTAGGACCGGGGCATCCACCTCTGGAGGCGATGACAACGCTTCACCACATCAGCAGGAAAGGTATACCTCTTATCCCAACTCTTAGGGACTCCGGGAAGCCTGCTGGGATGCTCCCATTCCTTGAGCACGAGATTATTAAAATGGGCTTGCTCAGGAAACACTAAACGTGGCTTGGCAGTATGAAACGATTCCCCCTGCTTCCTGGGGGCCGCAACCGGGGGAGAGATAGACAGTACCTCAAAAATCTGAGCCAACAGCCTATCAGTATCATCTGGGGCCCAGGGGTCAGAGCCAGAATCATCATGACCCCTGGGCCTCTCATCAGATGACTCTGAGTCAGAGAATAACTCCCCTTCTTCCAAAGGGGTATAACCAGACAGTTCCAAGAACTCATCAGCCTGCATAGGAAAAAGAGTGACATCAGGCGTCAAGTGCCGCTTTTTAGCAGAGGCCTTACGCACCAAGGTATTAGCAAGCAACCTCTCAACACTAGCCAGTCTGGAAGACACATCAGGCTGAGAATGCCCACTGGTATGCTGGTATAACTCAATGGGAGTCAAATTTAAGCTTGGGGGAGTAGGTGACGCCATACGAGGCGCAGGCCCAGCTACTGGTAAACCAGGCTGCAGCGCAAGCACCTGCTGGGCACATCGTCAGCACTAGTAGGGGACACCCCACAAGCTACACACAGCCGGGCTTTTCCCGAAGGAACCCCAAGCACATTATCCTGAGACGCCTCCATATGGTGATTATAGCGGCACAATAGGCTGATAGGGATTCACGCTATAAAAAGCAATCCGGGATGCCCCAATAGCCCGCTAGGGAAGTAATTTACACACTAGGCCTCACAAGTTTAATAACTAAATAGAGGGAATAGGGTCGGGAGAAACCAATAGAGTTCGACCGTCTGAAAGACATAAGCGAAGAGAACCCCATAAGTGACATGTATAATGACATAGGGTAAATAAAGCCGCCCGCAAGGGCACTCACGGACCGCGGTAGGTAGATGCCAGCCACGCAGCAGCCGAATCCAAAGAAAAATGGCGCCGGGTATACCTCGAGGGGCGGGCTGCGGAGACAGTGACACGGAACGTGTCATCCGCGGGCCCCGCCCCCCCCAAGAGCGCGAAGCAGCACACGTGACAAGCAGCCAATAACAGCGCACCAGCGCCTGAGGTAATGCCGCCACCACGAGGCACAGTGGAAGCTCGCGCAGCGGCATATTAAAAAACGCAACCAGTGCAACCAAGTCAGCGCGGAGACTGACACCAACCAGAAGCACATAATACAGTGAAGCACCAAGGCATATACACCCCCACCCGAGAGCTACAAGGGAGAGCGAGGGAGGGCAGCGGCCACTTAACATAGGGCCCACCGATAGACAGGGGCAAGGGGCAATAGGGCGGGAGGGGTATCCCAAAGAGGCTCACCATATGCCTATACCGCCTACCCTTTGGTGGGGAATTGCGGTGGAGCAGCGCTCCTAAGCACCTGACAGCGGTGCTGCCTACCATCACCCGGACCAGCGCAGCCAAGGCTGGGAGGCACATTAAAAATGGAACGGGTGGGAATAGTCCTACAGGGCCGCAGGCTAATAGCCCCACTCACCTGCGAGAAGAGAGAGCCATCTTCTTGTCCTTCGCAGTCCAGACTGCAGAGAAATTCTGGGGATTTGTGGGAGGTCCCGGGTATTTGGGAAGCAGGGAGGACCAATTTCGCAGTATCTGCAGTCCAGCGCCCTCTGGCGGAGAAATACCCAAGTGTAATGATTCTTATCTGGAGCAGGACGTACTGTATACTAAGAATAAATATATAATATATATATATATATATATATATATATATTATCAACCCTTATGTGTATTCCTAGGAAGAGTTATTGACAATTTTATGTTTTACTCTACCACACTGATAAACCAAGCTGGAAATCTCAGCAATCCTTTTGGTCATCTCACATAAAAGATGGGATTTTCAATTAGTGGGGTTGAAGGTGCCGAGATTCCCAACAAGAGAATGCCAGGCCAACTACCAGTTCAAATGAGTTGGCTGGATGTAGTGCTGTCCCTGGGGCATCCTGGTTTGGGATGCCCTGATGTGTAAAACCCACAGCGTAACTCACTGCGTAACTCACCTTTCTCGGGGCTCCCACAGCATTTTCGCAGCCCGCAGCCACACCCCCTGATTTTCCATTAGCTGAGGCCTGCTTTTGTTAGATCACTCCCTCTGCATTGCAATATGTGGTTATGAATGTATATTGCACAGAGAAGCGATTGTGAATAGAGGATTGAGTTATAAGCTGAACCTGTTAGGCTCTGGGTAAGCCTTCTCTTTTTATATAATCTATCGTAGAATGATGTAAGAATATTAAAGAGGATCATTGATGCAATTTGCAGGAGATGTCTGTTGATTTGGTTACAGATTACATTATTTATTGGACATTTATAGACCCATATTCCAGGGGTCTTTAGTGGACTACAGTCCCCTCTGCACAGCATTGTCAATGCATCGATGCGGCGGAGGAGGAGGGAGCAGGAGGAGGGGCCAAGCCCACCACAACACAAGGGATTTGGGAGATCTGTAAACACAGGACTAGCAGCAATAGCCTGTGCACGATGAAAGGTATCATGTTTTTTTTTTTTTTTTGACTGTAGACTTGCTATTATAAGTAATCATGGCAAAGATAGTTGAGTTCTCACAAAGAGACCAACCCTGTTTTTAACAATATTCTTTAATTCCTTGGTCTGTTAATTGGATTTATTTAAGGTATGAAAGGCTTTAGTGCCTGGAGGAGGAGCTGCCTTGTCTTCCCATAGACTGAAAAGGGTATGAGGGGGGAATGAGTTGCACAAGAGTCACATTTAACTTTTTGTAGCCTGACTATGCAATTTTGAATAGGGCTTGATCATTCTTCTCTATTTATTGTTAAGGGAATGGACCTCTCTTAAAGGTCCATTTAAAAGCTACTGGTGAGAGATGAAGGTCCGGCCAGAGGTCTGTAGTGGGGGGGTTGGATAGTTAGAAATCAGCACACTGGGGGAGAAGCTATATAGTCCCCAGGCAAGGCTAAAAAGGCTACTTGCCCCCCACCCCAAAAATCTTATTGGACACTAGGAAAAAACAGGAGCCTTTTCTTCTTTTTTTGGCCCCACAGAACCTACAGCTCTGGCCCATATCACACTGCTTTAATGCACCCTCCTTGCATTCTGTGGAGGGGTGGACTAGGGCCCAAAATGTTACTGGCAATAAGGTCTGGTAAGAAGGAAGGATAGATAGAGCTTGGGGGAGAAGGATGAATGGGAGATGAACTGTAAGGAAGAGAGATAGATAGACAGAACAGGAAAGGCAGGGAGGGATAGAGAGAGAGCTGGGAGCAGGGATGGATGGGCAGAACTAGAAGGACAAGAATGGATGGGCAGAGCTGGTCTGTGTCTATGGAAACAAACTGTGTCCATTCATTGTAATGGAGGGGGAGTGCCAAGACAGAGGCAGTGACTGGCAGGAGTGATGGGGCCACAATCTATATAATGTTGGGATGTATGCTCTGTACCGAGTGGCGGACAGGCTGGGAGTGCAGGTGAGAAGGTAAGCTGTTTTTTTTTATTTTGGATTTAGTAACCCTTTAAAAACAGACTTTGGTGCAGATGCAAAATGGCACAGAAAGGCCCACTTCATAAATCAGGTTCAAAACATTGATTGGATATAACAAAACAGACCCTTTCATTTTACAAACTTAAAACTTTTTTTATGCAGACAACTTAATATAATCCAATATTCAATATGAAAAGGCAAATCTTATTTTCATCTGCCTCTACCCAAAACCTGAACATTTGTGTTTTCATTTTGTGATTAAGACACCGCTATTGTCTGAGACCGTGTTTTTTGGATTTTAACCAAATTCAATTGTCTAAACAAACAATGCTTTGAGTTATCTCGTGCTTTGCCTGTCTGTTTTATGCAAAAATAATTTTCACACTGAGCTGAACTGAGAAAAAAGCAGCAGCATTGGTAAAAGATTTTCGGCACTAAAACTAAAATTGTTCATAAAATATAAACTGTAGTTTATGTGACACAAATGTAAGAAATGTCTCTAGTAAAAGATTTATAAATGGTTTTGTAGGAAAAAAAAACATTGGCAGAAATGCCATGTTTCTTCAATCAAGTCTTTTAATACGACCCCCTAAAGCCAAAGAAGCATAGCTGATTAGCTCAGTAAAGCAATATAACTAATTGCCACCAAAACCCATCAATTCAATCTAAAGCCTTTTATGCCCATTTATTGGTCTGTGAATGCTATCCTCAACTCAGCTTTCCCTAAGCAGATTTCCAGCTCTGTCGTGCTTTGTTTTAAATCTTGGCTCACACAAATGCTTGAATTTTTGTGCAACCCAGTCCGGATCAGTTTAGAGTGAATAGTTTGAAAAGTGTCCAATATATCTAGTAATATTCAAGCCAGTGAACCTGAAAGGCAAACACTGGGATTGATTGTGTGGAATGTGCAGTATAAGAGGATAATTGTGTTAATCATAATATTGATGACCTTCATGTCAAGTCAGACAACCAAACTTCTGCTCAGCTCAGCTCCTGAAGAGAAAGTTGTCTAAAAACTAAATCTGCCAATGATTCATGTGGATGTCATTTATATGAACATATTCTTGACTACAATACGCCATGTATGATATGACTACTGAACCATTGCTTTGAGTCCGATTTATAAAGTGAGCCATTCTGTGCCATTTTTCAGACATTAGCTTCATTTCATTTTTACTGAGGTTCGATAAAGGCAATAGTGTAAAAATTTGGAGGAAAAGGTGATTCTTGACAATTTGTAAAAGACTAGCAGTTGCAAGTCTGTGTTGGCATTTTGGACATGTTACACAAACTATTTACTTGTTTTCATTTCTTTTCAACATCTGTTTGTCAAAAAAATCTTACCGTTGTCTTCCTTGTTAGCTTAAGCTTGAACGTCTTGAAGTTCCTGTCCAAGCACACACTAATCCTTAGTGGACACAGTGTAAAATGAGCCATTCTCTTATTATACGTAAAAACCTTCTGTATTCTAAGCTAGGATGCTTTCATTGCCTTAATTTCTGGATCATGGCCAAGATGGAAAGGGTGTATCATGGCACACCTTTATGAGTCATGACCATGCTGTGGTCAGAGTTGAACCACTGTGGCTTGCCGTAATTGTTCACTAAAAGCCCCAAGGAAAAGAGTGGCTGTTGGAACACTGTCTGTGTGGTCCTGGATGAATTAAATTGAAAGGAGGGAAAACTTGGGAACCCTGCTATAGCTTCTACCCGGCATTGCAGGAAATGGAGGAGAGGCACATAGGGCAGGCTTCAGGTATGCTGCTTTCTGCATTATTAATGCCATTGGGTTTATATACTCCAAAGGCTGTTCTTTCTCCAGGAACCCTAGTGTACCTTTGTAAAAGACCATCACCTTTGCTAATGTCTCGCTAGTAATATCGCTTTCTCTAGATAGTATGTTGAAAAATACCATTTTGTTATTACTCACCTGTAAAATGGGTATTATAAGTATGTCTCACACCCTGCTTCGGAAGTATTAATTACACGTGGGTTATAGCCAGTAGAGGGCGAACTTCTGCAGAGATGACTAGAAAAAAAGAAGCCCCTCCCAGTCCATAAATACCTGGGACCTCCCACACATTCCCCAGTATAAGAAAGCAGTAAGGAGACCAGGAAGAGCCAATAAAATGTATGAGAAAAAAGTTTCACCACATAGAGGATCTAAGATACAACTCAGGGTGGGACGAAGCAGGGTGTGAGACATATTTATAATACCCATTTTACAGGTGAGTAATCACAAAATGGTATCATTCCATGTATGTCTCACATCCTGCTTCGGAAGTATTAATTACACGTGGGACATCCAATAGCAGTGTCCAAAAGGGTGGGGATCCCAACAGGCAATAGTGCACAAATTAAACCACTGCAGCTTGCAGAACTTTACGGCCCGCACATCAGCCTTATAAAACTTGGAAAAAGTATGAACAGAAGACCAAGTAGCAGCCTTACAACTCGTTCAACAGAGGCTTGGTGCTGAAACGCCCAGGAAGCCCCAACAGCACTAGTAGAATGAGCAGTGATCTGGAAAGGGGGATCCCTCCCCTTAGCAGAATAGACCCTAATAACGGCCTGACGAATCCATTTACTAATGGTAGACTTGAAAGGCGCCAAACCCTTCTTGGGTCCAGAGGGCACCACAAAAAAAGGCGTCCGTCTTCCGGAATGGTGAAGTAGCCACCAGATAGTACTTTACACATCTAACGACGCCCAGAGAGTGCAAAGCCCTCTCCTTGTCATTGCTAGGTTTAGGACACAATGAAGGAAGCACTAAGTCCTGATGGAGGTGAAAGGCAGAGACAACCTTTGGCAGGAAGTCTGGTTTAAAGTAGAAAACCACCTTGTCCTGATGTCTCTCAAAGCAGGGGGCCTGAATGGACAGAGCCGCCAACTCCGAAACATGTCGAACAGAGGTGATAGCCACCAAAAAGGCAACTTTTAAGGTGAAAATGGATAGAGCAGAATCCTGCACTGGTTCAAAAGGAGGACCCTGAAGGGCAGACAACACCAAATTCAAATCCCAAACAGGGAACATGGGTTTGCAAGGAGGGCGCACATGAGTGACCCCCTGAAAAAAGGTCTTAACCAAAGGATGAAGAGCGAAAGATCTCTAAAAGAAAACCTCCAGAGCGGACACATGCCCCTTAAGAGTGCTAATCTGAAAACCCATGTCCAGACCATGCTGAAGAAACTCCAAAATCTGAGGAATGGAAAACACCCGACAAGGAAAGGACCTAGCCTCACACCAATCAATGTAGGTCCGCCAGGTCCTGTAGTAGATATTAGAGGAAGATTTCTTCCTAGCCCTGACAAGAGTCTGGACAACGGCTTCAGACAAACCCTTTCCCTTTAATATGAAGGTTACAGCAGCCACGCCGACAAAGCCAGCGTTTGTAAATTGGGGTAACAAAGCTGACCATGTGCGATCAGATCCGGAACCAGAGGCAGCCTGAATTGATCGACCGCCAGCCGGACGATGTCTGCGAACCACACCTGTCTTGGCCACCTTGGGGCCACCAGGATTGCTGGCACACCCTCTTGAGCCAACTTGCGTACCACCTTGCCCACCAAGGGAAAGGGAGGAAACAGATACAGGAGACCGAGCTCCCACCAGGACATAGACATGGCATCCACTGCCAGAACCAGAGGGTCCTGGGACAGAGACACAAATGCCGGAAGCATGTGATTGTGACGAGAGGCAAACAGATCCACCTCCGGACTCCCGCACCTGCGACAGAGGGATAGAAATACCTTGTAGCTGAGGGACCATTCCCCCCGGCGAGAGGTCCCTCTGCTCAGAGAGTGCGCTTCCAGGTTCTCCACCCCTGGAATGTAGACTGCCAAGATACACGGAACATTGCTCTCGGCCCAAGCAAGAATCATAGACACCTCCCGGAGGGCACTCCGGCTGCAAGTCCCTCCTTGGTGATTAGTGTAAGCGACCGCTGTCCGAATGTCGGAGCGAACCTGAACTGGTAAGCTCTGAAGGTGATGTGTCAGATGCGACAGCACCAACCGAACCGCCCTCAGCTCCAGAATGTTGATGGGGATATGGGCCTCTTGAGGACCCCACAGCCCCTGGAACTGACGTTCCCTCCAGAAGCCTCCCCAGCCTGACATCCGTGTTAACCGTCTCCCAACAGGGCGCAAGAAAGGACCTGCCCCCCAGGAGATTCCTCTGTTCCATCCACCACTGGAAGGACCGCCGGACAAGAGGGGACAGAGCACAAGTCTGATCCAGAGACAGAGGACATTTGTCCCAAATCGATGAAGATGGAGCTGAAGGGGTCTCATGTGAAACTAAGCAAATGGCACTGCCACGAAGCAAGCCACCATCAAACCTACCAGCCTCATGCATTGCCTGATGGACGGACGAGGGCTGGACAGAAGAAAACGAATAAGAGCCTGAAGAACATCCACCTTCGGCTGGGGTAGGAACAACCTGGTCTGAATGGTATCCAGAGTCATGCCCAGGAACGAAGCCACCCTTGACGGGGATAGAGAGGACTTGGGGTAATTGATTACCCACCCGGACCTTTCCAGCGTCGTCACCACCACTCTGGTGTCCAGCTCCGCCTGGTGGAGAGAGGATGACGTAATGAGAAGGTTGTCCAGGTAAGGCAAGATACGAATGCCTCACACTCTGAGAAGGGCCATCACGCCCGCCAAAACCTTGGTGAACACCCTGGGCGCCGAAGTCAGCCTGAAGGGAAGAGCCACAAACTGAAAGTGCTGGTTGTCTACCTGAGGAACCTTTGGTGTCCCGGGAAGACCGGCACATGAGAGTAAGCGTCCTTGATGTCTACTGAGGTCATAAAGTCCCCCGGACAAGGGAGTAGACCGCAGAGCGCAGAGTCTCTGTGCGAAATTTCTTGGTTCTGAGGAACCGGTTGAGAAACTTGAAGTCCAAAATGTGCCTTATGGATGCTTCCATTTTGGGCACCGTAAAGAGGTCGGAGTAGTAACCGGGACCTCTCCCTATGGGGGGAACCGTAGAAACGACCCCCATATCCCGAAGGTTTTGCACTTCCAGGAAAAGTCCCTGTGCGGTCCGAGGGTCCGCAGGAACCCAAGACCTGAGGAATCTGGGAGGAGGCCGGTATGCGAACTCCAGCTTGTACCCAAAGGAGACCACCTCCGGGATCCAGTTGTCTGTGACCTCCAGAGTCCACACCTGGGCAAAGAGCCACAGCTGTCCCCCCACCCGTGAGGGTGAGGGCGCCCCCTCATTGCTGACTGGGCTTGGCAGCGGCTTTGGGTTTGGCACCCCAGGAAGTCCCGGGTCGGGCGCGCCCTCTGCCCCTACCCCAGGAATCTCCTCTGAACGCAGGGAAGGAAATTCCCCTGCTCGTCTGAGAACCACGAAAGGAGGGATTGAATGAGCCTGAACCCCGAAAGGGCTGGCGCTGCTTTTTGCGCTGAGGTAACTCACCTCCTTTCGCCACCGAGTCTAATTTATCACCAAACAGGCGCAGACCCACCAAGGGTAGCTCTGTGAGCGCCTCCTTTGCAGCGATATCGGCCGCCCATTGGTGCAACCAGACCGATCGGCGTATAGCAACAAGCAATGCCGAGGTCCTGCCACACATACGGATAGTATCATCCAAGGCTGATAAGACAATGCAATGAACATCTCACAATGCGTCAATGCTATAAATTCCTCACTGGAAGGATTCCATTGGGAACCATCCAACAGGCCCCTGATTAACGCTCTAGTAGCCATGGCCGTGAGAGCAGAGGCACAAACCGGGCGCAAGGCCGAACCCACACAGGCAAAGGCATGCAAAGCCATTTGGTCGAGACGTCGGTCCTCACTATCCTTCAAGGTAGTGGAATCCGGGAAATGCACAACCGACGTACTGGACAATCCCAGTACTGGAGCGTCGACCTCTGGGGGTGTCGACCAACGCTTAACAACATCAACAGGGAAGGGATACTTCCTATCCCACCCCTGAGGAATACCATGGAGCCGGATAGGCTTATTCCATTCTTTAAGGATCAGATTGTTAACGTGTTTCTGATCCGGGAACTCCAAACTCCAAAAAATTCCCCCCGTTGCGGAGGGGCCCCCGCAGAAGGGGAAATAGCAAGCACCTCAAAAATACGGGTCAGGAGTCTGGGGGTATCCACGGTATCCCCACGCTCCGTACTGGCATCAGCATCTAGGTACTGCTGATCGTCAGAGCCTTCAGATTCTGAAAACAATTCCCCTTCCTCAAGCGGGGAATAATAAGACCAAACAAAAGAGTCATAATCGTCATAAACAAAGGCCGGCGCAGCGGGCGCCAAATGCCGTCTCTTAGCTGGGGCCTTCCTGGCCCCAGAGCTAGCAATCATCTTCTCAATGTTGGCCCGTCTAGCACAGACATCGGATTGCGACTCCCCGCTAATGACGTCACTTGGGGTCAAAGCCAGGCGTGGGGGTGTAGGTGATGAGGCCAGCGGAGCCGACCCGGCCGCACGGGGTCCGGATTGCCGTGCAATGGCCTGCTGTGCACATGGTGCACAAATTTGCACATTGTCTCCCACAAGGGATACCCCACAGACCGCACACTGCCGAGGTTGCCACGAAGGGATCCCGAGCCCGGTATCCTGGGAAGCCTCCATATGGTGATTTTTTATGGTAGTCGCAATGACCAATGGGAATTACGCTAAAAGCTACCCGGGATGCCCCTTAGTGTCCGTTAGTGGGAGGATTTGGCAATGACAAAGGGAACCCCAAATTGAAACAAGGGACCTAAAGGACCGGAAGAACCCCCTTTTTTATTAAGGTACGGTAGTCCCACCTGGAAGACACAATAAGGGCCCCATAAATATAACATATGCACACAGAAACCCATTTTAACCACAACATATGCAGCATATATAAATATTCACACACACACATACGGTGATAAGGAAGACCATTAAGGGGTTAAGTGCAGGAAATAAGCCGATAACCCCAGGTCCTCAGGCGCTGTGCCAACAGAGCAAACTAATCAAATAACAATAAAGACCAAAGCCCCGAATGGCACTCACAGAAGCCTGCGATCAGAAATGACGTCCATTCAACAGCAGCACCAGGAAGAAGGGTGGGCCAGCGCGGATTGCGCGCCGCACGTGGCCCCGCCCCCTCCCGACCCGGGAAAAGACAAGCGGCTCCCAGCCAATGGCTGAGAGCCACGAGACGCGCCGTAGGAGGGGGGCGGGCCGTAAAAGAGCGCTGAGCGCCTGGCCCCGCCCCCTTCTCAGTGAAGGAAACGAGCCGCGCTCCTCAGCAATACACAAGCCGCCGGCCCGCCGCCGCTGTCAGTGCGGCGGGTGTGCTGGCCGCTGAACACAGGGCACTGTATAAGTGAAAAAATAAAGCACCATCATACACAACACACACTCACACGCGCGCTGGCAGTCGCCAGCGCGTTAAGTAAAACAGCACACAAAAGATTAAAGACAAGATGGAGGGTAAGCCCCCCCCCCAACTATCCGGGAACGGGGAGTAATGGAGGGGAAGCCGGAAACTACATACTAAGTAGTGATGGCCTAGATACGGACAAGGCATCCCACGTCAGGATCACTAACCTGACGACCGCTCACCCATTGGTGGGGGCCTTGCGGTGGAGCATGGCTCCTGTATAAACACCTCTAAGGTGTGCCCTACCTTCACCCGGACGCTACGGCCAAGGCTGGGAGGCATGGGGAAATTAAGAAAATAGTCCGGGTGGCAATAGGAAAAAAACAAAGTGGCCGGGTGTACACCCGGCTTACCTGCAAAGGAAAGAGACAGCCATCTTCTTGACTTGCTTCGTCGTCTGCAGAGACTAAACTGGGGAATGTGTGGGAGGTCCCAGGTATTTATGGACTGGGAGGGGCTTCTTTTTTTCTAGTCATCTCTGCAGAAGTTCGCCCTCTACTGGTTATAACCCACGTGTAATTAATACTTCCGAAGCAGGGTGTGAGACATACTTGGTATATGTGTAGCTTAAACCGGACCTTCACCATGATTTAATGAAAAGCCCAAACTCTTAAAAAACAATTCCTCAGCATCTAAAATTAATATATTTTACATGTTTAGTCACTAATTTATTATACTTTCCCCCCCTGGGCTGCAACTCTGTTTAGGAATTTAGGATACGGGCGCCGCCATCTTGACTCAGAAGCATCACACTTACTGAGGAGAGGAGAGTGGGATAAGGTACAGGGGGGCGGGTCATAGCTGTGCTTTGCTCAGGGAAAGGTCAGCAGTCCCAGAATGCAGAGCAGCACAGTCACTTCCTGTTTGCAGGCACTTCCTGTTTGCAGGCTGCCTGCAAAAATGGCAGCTTCCATAAGCCGCCATCTTGGATGTTTAAAGGCTTATAAAATGCAGTAGATGCAGGTAGGATGATTTTTAATGTGAGCAATCTGTATGTACAGGGTGTGGGAAACATATAAGATAGACTCTTATTTAGAGTGAAGGTCCGCTTTAATAAATGTTCTTAGTGTTGAGCAGTCCAAAGTAAGCCAAAAAAGAAAGACAGCTCATGTTCTATGAAAGGAGTCGCTGGCTGGCAGTCATATGTCTTTCAAGTGGCTGATAAACTATTTAACAAAAGTGTATTAATCAAACCTTACCATTGAAATATAAAGCTTGATTAGAGGTCCTTAATCACAGGATATATTGCCTAACTAAAATATAACTATAAAGTATATTTATTTACCATTCCAAATAAAGACATAATAAATAATTCATATCAGCCAATTTAGCAACACTGGTCATGTTTTGTGGAAATGGAAAACCAGCTGCTGCTGTCACAGATAAACTAAACAGGAGTTTATTGCGGCAAGCATGTTTCCTATGGGGCATTCCGATTTGGGATGCTTTGCTGTCTAAAACTAAATGAGCAAGTCAAAGATTGTTGCCGTTCCTCATTCCAGGGCGGCTTTAAAATGCAGTAACTTGCACAGTAGCAGCATCCCTGCTTTCCGCCATACAGTCCATCAGGTTCACTTGGCAGGTGTGGAGGGAAGAAGGGGGAAAGTTTCTGTACAAAATAGTGCATGGAATGGGGAGGAGTGAATACTTAAACATAATCAATGGCTCTCTTTTTGTTCGCTGGACCTTTGATTCTGTTTAAATAATTTCTTTTGACATTCTAAGTTTTCTATCCACCCTTAAAACCTACATGCCTTGGAGCTGTTTGCTAGTTCATTTCCGACAGCAGATCACTGAAAATTCAGGCTGTGTGTAAAGCAGTCTCTTTGCTGATCTTTGTTGTATGTCTAATGTAATTTTCACATGGCTTGTGCCCTGCCACAAGCACTTTTTTGAGGGCAGCTCAGTGATTTAAGCCTTTGTATATGTGCTGGGAACCCAAGTATGGGAGACTAGTTATCAAAGACATTCTGTGTGCAGGAAAAAAAAATTATAACATACCCCTCGATTCAAAGAGCAAAAGTTAATTGATTTCGTATCGAGAATCGTAAGTTTGGGTGGGTGTTAGTCATTTTTTCCTGTTTTTTTGGCCATTTCCGACTCGCACGAGCCTACGTACGAATGCGTATATGCTCTTACGATCATCGGAAGTTCGTTCCTAAATTTTAGGATGAAAACGTAAAACTTAGGATCAAATCCTAAAACTTAGGATCAAAACGTAAAACTTAGGATAATCGGATGTGTTTAGGTGTGATTCAGAGAACAGTTTTCAAACCTCTAAATACGTTTTAAAAGAAAGCCACTGCCGACACCTTTTAGCAGTCGGATTGCTGTTCTTGAACAGGTTTTTTGGCTATGTGGAGGAGTCTGCGCGTCTTGAGCTCCAATGAACTGCATGTATCAGCATGGCCGAGGCCATAAATTGTATGGCAATGCATACCTGATTCATGTATGCCTTATAAAAGCATTTTAATGTGGACCTTAATTAGTCCTTTGCATGTAAACCTTTATTTTGCAATATATTTGCGTTAATTAAAGAAACTTATGTCCTTTGTTATTTATTTTTAAATTGATGTACTATAATAATATTTTTAGATTGCATTTATTGGTGTAGTTGTTTACCTTTGCTTTGTTTAATTATTTAAGCACATCTTTGGTCAGATGCATCACACTTACTGAGGAGAGGAGAGCGGGATAAAGTGCAGGATGTGGGTTACTGCTGTATTTTGCACAGACACAGCAGAGCTGGGGGCACGGAAAGGTCAGAAATCAAAGAATGCAGAGCAACACAGTCACAAGGCCCTTTCTGTTTGCAGGCTGCCCGGGAATTCCTGAGGCTCATAACATGCAGAAGTTGCTGGGTGTTTTTTAATTTTTGAGAGCAATCTGTATGTAGAGGGTGTGGGTAACCACACCCAAAATTTAAAGTTGTACCATTTGAAGCCAAAATATTAAAATTACATCCACAAGTAAAAAATGCAAGTAAAAAATTAAACAAAGTAAGATTTACTTATGCAAATGCATTCATTAATGGTTGGTTACTACAAAATGAATGAAATAAAGAAAAATAAAAGACCAAATATTTAGAATGCACTTTAATGAGGTAAGTTTGTAGTGCGCAGGCGCAAGATAAGAAGGATTTACGTCCAGACAAAAAAGGAAAAAGGGCAAAACCAATGTTGCAACCTGAGAAATGAAACGGAAAATTCAGGATGGAAACTGACATAGGTCTGATTCCCGAACTGCCATACAAACGGACGTACATTTTAGGATAGAAACGTATTTGCTTATAGAATCACTCGCAAGTTCATACGAACGCACGAGCGTTCGGGAAAAATAGGATGATCGGCACCAAAATCAAAGGTGTAACATGTTTCTTTGAATCGACCCTATAGTTGCTAGTCCGGTGCTGATACACTTACCAGAACACCCAATCCCAGCGCCCCCATCTTCAACAGCTCATGTCTGTTCAACTGATGGACCACCACCCTGTGCCATTGTCACAAGAACTACAGCACGCCCCCCTCTAATCATGACAATGGAGGTGGCGTGCCATAGTGCAATGACGAATGGAGAGGGACGGTCCACAGGCACTGAATGTACGTGAGTGGGTGGGTGGATGATGGCACTGGCAGCCCCGGCGGGGCGGGACATGAATCGGGCAATTACCTAAGTGTAACATTTTGACTGTTTTGACTGAAGAATGACTTGACTGACTGACTGATAAGCACACATGAGCTTTGTTGTGTGGCCAGTTGTCAATACCCTGTCCACATGAACCGTGAACCTGTTGGGTGCACTGCTGCATGATCTAAATCTGTTTACTCTTTGCTAAACTTGCCTGTGTGAACATAGCATTAGACTGTCATCTGAAATGACCATGCTGGTTTCTGACCATGTCTCTGGATAAACCCTCTGAGTTTGACCTCTGATATTTGGACTGCATGCACTGGACTACATATTCTGAATATTCCCTCAGTCCTGATGCTTGGAAAGCTGACTTTTCTTGACTATTTCTCTGTTCCTGGCTGTCTGTTGGTATTTGAGACCGGTATCATGAAGATGTGCCTCCCATAAAAGGGAGCTTTATTTTACCATTTTCACCATTATTTTAATAGTGGCATACTAATCTAGGCTACACCATGTGTGATGTGCATGCTGGACCTTTTAGAGTGCTGTTTCTCAACCAGTGGTACATACCCCAAGGGGTATGTTGTAATGTTCTGGGTATCACCAACAGGGAGGATCTAACTGGTCTGGGTTATTATTTTAAAAGTAAAACATCACTCACTGATGCTTTAAAAGTGCTTCAAAGCCATTGAACTACTTATTTTGGTAATATTTATAATTGATCCCCTTCTAGAGGGTTCTTAGTTGGAACTTCAGGTCATTAGGGGGTACTTGGCATAGAAAGGACTGCCTCTCTAGAGAACTATTTACAACTAGTCAAAATAGCTATTCATGTAGTGCAGGGTTTAGGTAATAAAGCTAGTAACATTTAATGGTTTTAATCATAGATTATTATGGCAGTATTAAAAAATGATAACACATATTATTTATTGAACCTGTCACAATAATTTTGCAAGGGAGCTCTTGCAGCATGAACAAGTATCTCCATGACCCTTGGATCAGGTGTTTTTTATTTTTACAGATGACGCCTGGCACCAGGAGAATGGTGTGGTTTCCTTTCCTGTTTTGCATATATAGCACATATGTCACTGTTTATTGGACACCAGCCCAAATCAACAGTCACTCAGCAGAATTCCCAAGGAGATGTCAGCAGAGGAAATAGACATAGCCATGATTCAACTGTAGAGGTATATTGTTGCTAGCTCATCGTGAGCCATTAATGTTCTCTCTAAGCAGAACAATCTGTGATATTTGAAATACCTAAATATATGCTGCAAATACAAAGCTTCATTGTGTGAGCATCATCAGGGTTCTTCCTGGCATAGGTGGCTTAAGTTACAGTGTGCCCTTCAAATCAATTCCTAGAAGTGGCAGCTGGTAGAGGTTTTGGTAGCTTTACAGGGGCCGAAAGTCTGCCCCCTGGCCCTGCCGTTTAACCAGCACCTATGCCCTTCAGTACAGGTTGCATACTGATGGCATACTAATGGGTACCGGGCAAAGGGTACAGGTACAGTTGAGACAATCTTCAGTGTTCTCTTCCTCACAGCAGTGTGATTCACATGATGCAGAATGCTGTGAGGTACCTTTAAGCTATTTCTATTTCAATAGCAAGCTCATGACTGCTTTACAATAGATCACAGCTTAATACAAACAATTAAGATACATCAGCTGCAGCCTATAACAATGTACAACACACCAGGGTCATGTCACTCATCTTGTTATGGTCACAGCAGGAGGGAGAGATAATGCAAACTGATTTTTTAAACTCCCAATGCAATCTTTAGCACTGTGTGATTTATTACCCCTGTAATCGGGTGGTGGTACCGGCGTGTGACCAATCAGTCCTGGCAAGTGACATGCTACCCCCCCACCCAGTGAACTGGACCCTGTCAACTGGACATTAATTAAAAAAAAAAAAACATACAAAGTTTGGAGCAGAAGTAGCTAGCTTAAGTAGGTGTCTAGCTTTAACCAGTAGTGTTACTGGTAGTGAAATAAAAGGAGCAGTATGTAAGAGGAAGAAGTGAGCAGCCAGGAGCTTACACAATTCCCCCTATCACAGTAACTGACAGTACTCCAATTCCGGTAAATACTCCAATTCGGTAAAATTGGCCCTGCTCTCCTATTATAAAATGTGACTTTTGGTAGTACTTCCTGTTGCTTTATAACCAATGGTATCGAATTCTGGGCCATCTCTGGGGTATCAGTTGCGCACTTGGGCTAAAAAAGGAAACAGCTGATCACATTGTTATTGTGTCCCTAAGTGACAGTGGGTTCCCAGGAAACCCAAAGGCCTCTGAGTTCAGGGGCCTACTGGAGGATCCCCCCATGCCAACCCTGGTAAGGTTTGTCTTTTTGCTTGTTATTCTCGGATGATCAGGTCTTCAACTAGAGATGTAGCAAGTCAGGAACCTTTGATAAATGTCTACATCTAAATTCATTCCCTTGATAGACAGTCAAGTGTAAAATAAGTACTTTATTTTTCAGTATCATTAGCTACTCACTTGTTTTCTTTCAGTGGGTCATAATGTGCTGCTTGCCCTCTCCTTGCCTCATACATTTTAAAAACAATGTCATAACTGATCAGTATCTCTTTCAAACTCGCTTCCTGTCTGGATGTGCCAGGCATTTCTACACATAGCTAATAATTCAACCTGCAGATATGACTGCTCTAGTCCAGGTATTAAACACTTCTGCTAAAGGCAATGGAGCCCAGGCGTGTGGAGAGATGTAACACAAACCAGGCGAGCAGGTTGCAGAGCATTATGTTGTCACCCCTCCAGCTGCAAAACGGATTAATAATCTTGCGTTAACTTTTAAGTACTTGTCTGAGTTCTGTCTACAGTTGAAAAAAGTTAACCCTGGCCTCCGAGCCATTCTATGCATGTTTACTTAAGCTCCCTGGAAAAACATTCATATCATTCCAAGGATGACTAAATGTTTTCCACAGCCATACTTCACATATTTTGGTATGTTGCTCCTAGCTCATTAGCTAGAAAATAAAAAGTACAACTAAGTCAAAAGAAAAACAATAGGTTATATAAAAAGTGACCCAAGCCTATACAAAACCTAACTCTTCTGTGTGTTTCGGAATCCTCACACCGTCATCCACTTCTTCACTGCAAAAGGCAACCCAACTGACAGGTCACTAATTTTGGCAGTTTTTACCATACGCTACATGTTTTACAACAAACCCTCTTACTGAAACACTGCCCCACTTAAAAGAACAGTCCAGGTTAGATAACAAAAAAACAAACCTCACCAGCTCACACTCTCAATCACACTTAGCACTGCAACTGTAATAGTTCAGCACACGACACTCTTAGAAGCGCGCTTCCAACTGGCTCTGGATGCATGTGAGTATCCACCAATAATAGCACATCAGGAATAGAGGCCCACTTGCGTGCCCACCCTGCAGCCAATCAACCAGGATGCCTGTAACAACGACACGCACAAAAGCTGGCAATGAAGCACTCTCTCGGATTGTGGTTTGTTTTTTTTATGACCCTGGATAGTCTCTTTAATGCAGAGGTTCCAAAACCTCCTTACTATAAGAGTCCCATTCAGCAATAAAAGATGGATGTGAGTCACATTCAATGTGAACAGATCGTAGAAGACATATAAAATACATAAAATACTTCCCAAGCCTCCAAGGGTCAGCCTAGAGATAGAAAGTGATTTTGTGACCAGAGTTGCAGGTTTGATTTCCAGCTGGGACATGACTGAAGTGCTTCTGAGCAAGGCACTGCTACCCTGGTGCAGCAACTCACTGCTTCTGTGGTCTCACTGCACAGATGGGTTTAATGTAATTAATCATATGCACAAGCATACAATAGCCATATAAGCCCCCAAATTCCACCCCTTCCCCCCCAAAAAGAGGTGAAATGACAGAATTAGGCGGGTGTATCCAAGGAATGTAATACAGGCCTCCTGTGAAGAGCGGGAATTGAATCTTCATTAACTGACTCTTCAATACCCAGCCTTTGGCACCATGTACCTCACCAGCCTAAACAGTGTGCTAGACCTCTACAAGTGCTGTGGTCTGACAGCCTATGGGCAACACAGCAGAGACCACCACAGGTGCTTGGGGATCCCTACTTTAACGATACCAATATATTTTATTGAAAAATGTATATACATCTTATTACTATAATCACCCTAGTGTTATAATGGATACTGCCCAGTTAATGCTGGGACGCCTATATACCTTAGACTTCAGAACCCAAATTCCTCTCTCTTTTAAATAACTTTCACACAGAAGGGTCACACAGAGGGACATCCCAGTAAAGCGGACCAAAATCCAGGTGAGTGAAAAACCTGAATTGTGTGCTTAAAAAGGAAGTAAAGTATAAAAAATATGCATTGTGACCCTGCAAGCCCGGTTACCAAGGACTGTGATACCAACTTCTGTGTTGCAGAGAACATGTGATCACCCCCCCCCCCCCCAGTAATCCATTGCTCGATTGTGGAAGTGGATGGTGCTGAACAGCAGGGCATCCTGATCTGGTGGTGCAACTTTGCCAGTATTAGGGGTGGTAAAATCTTTTTAGACTTTACTTCCTCTTTAGGCTAAATGTTTGACTTTAAACTCACTGACTGAATTCAGCCAGCCTGCTTGATGTATTGCAGTATTATTTAGTAGTAGTAGTCAGGTGTTCCACCTTATAAAGTCTATGGGTGCCTGTCCAAGCGTGCAAAAAAAGTCTAAATGCATGGATCCATTTTAACAGCACAAAGCCAATGAATACGGGGCCTGAATTTATTGTAGGCAATCGCTCTTTAAAATCTAACATAATTTGATATGAGTTTTAAAGCCTGTGTTTCCGAAACCGTAGATTAAACCTTTGTATCACGAAAAACTGTTATGAGGCTTGAAGTTACTATGGTTACAGTGTCAGGAGATGGAGAAGGTTTTACAGGCAAAATTCAGAATGGATTTGATCCACCAGAGGGGGCACTGTTTCCCCTCGCTATAAATTATAGACGTCTACTAATGCTTTATCTGAAAGCTGCTGAGTTGGTGCAGGCCCAGGAGTAAACTGGAATTACCATATTAAAGTTGGCATAATTTTCATCAATTTCCCCACATCTAGAAAAAATGTTAATTTAATAAATGCCAAGTTCATTTTTTCTATGCAGTGGCAGATTAAATTCACTCCTCAGGGAGCAAACAATTGCTTTCTTTGTGCAAAACAGGCACAATTCTATTGCCAATGCCTTCCATACATCAAGGTGCATTGCATACATTTTCATAATGTTTGTCAGGCAGCTCTGGTAAATATAGGAAGCAATTTTTTTTTTTACTGATATAGGGGCATATCGGCATGTAGATTTAACCCACAAAAGCTTGAGTCAAAAACTACACAACTCCAACTCTCCAATTCTATTAACCAAACAACTTGTAAGTTGTACCATGATAGCTGTTGATGTAAGCAGAACATCTGAAGTTAAAGTAATACCATTTACTAACTTGAAGAAATATCCCAAGTTTACATGAGCTGATTTCTGGTTTCTCTATGCTGGGTGACAGGGGTGGCTCTTTCATTTACCAGAACTTTAAGTTCCCTGATAAACCCTATAGAACCCATCTGCTGACTTTTTTCATTCTAATAAAAAATGATTTCACTTCTGAGGGGACACGGGCATTGAAATATGCATGGATGATGAGGCCCTGCAGAAGGGACAGATTTTACTAGGACTTATTAAGAAACATGAGGCTGAAAAAAGTTGCAGCCCCTGACAACTAGCATGGGAAAAGCAGAGACTGGGATAATGTAATCTTTTGCCTTGAAAATACAAGCTTTCTAAACAGGAATAATATCTAAAGAAAAACATACACAACATACAAAATCAAAATTGCATTGTGTGTTATGTCAGTTAAATCCATGCAGCAGCACGGTTGAGATGTCGGGAAAGGAAGCTTCCCTTGACCTGCAAGACAGCCACGACCAAGAGAAAATTGGTGAGGCGGCATTTAGGCTTTGAGTGGATGCAGGAGCAAATGTAAGCGCCGACAATGGGGTCGATTCAGAGCCTGGTAAGGTTCTGAATCGCTTTTCATTCATGTATACTCAATGTGGCCTGGGCCTATAAACAAGCCCTGTGGTTACAGCCTGAGGTCCTTTCGGTCCTGCACTGGTTTCCCAGAATAAAAAGACTAGTGCCCTTATTCATCAAGTGATTGCGCCAGGTAGTGTCTGACGAGCGGCAGGTAGCGGCAGCTGACGGCGACTACCGACTCAAGTACGCCCGGCGGCGGTCACAATGACGCATTTATCAAGCAAAATGAGGCTAGCGCCGGCGAGAGCGACGGCTAGCGCGGCATTCATCATGAAGCCGCCTGGACCGAACAGCGCCGCTGCAAATTCCCTCACAGCGCCAGGTATGAGCTGTCGCTCCCTGGCGATGTCCAATGCATTTCAATGGAGCAATCTATAATTAATCATAATTAATTGGTATTATTTTTTTTTTTTTAATGTCAAAAATTCGGAGACCACTTCTGCAATGTTAGGATTTATTTTTAAGTAAAAAAAAATTTTAAAAAAAATGTGTGCAGAATTGATCTAACAGGTCTGAGATTAATGTATTCATATTACAAAATGAATCTAAAAACATGTATAATGTTACATTCAAAAAATATGGTTGTTTAGGGGTTAAAAACTAGTTAATACCCATCGCCGCCAGCGCTCTGGGGTTTAAACATAGAATGGACAGCGACAGCACATTCGGAGCGTGATTTGTTAATGAATATGAAGCTAGCCGTTCGCTCTGGCCATTCGTTGTCAGGCGCTCACATACAACGCTGAACCTGTGAAACAGCGACCCCCCAGCCCGTATTCAACATTACCGCACACCGACTGAGTCGCTGTCATCAAGCTAACGCCGGCCAAGCACAGCGAATACTGGCTGGCGCTGAAAAAATCACGCTACAGTCGCTCATCTGGCGCTACCTGGCGCTATTAATGAATCGGCCTCCCCGTTATTGGAAAACCATACAGCCTCCCTAGAAAAAAATCAAACCTGGTTTCAATAAATAACTTTTAATGGAGGGTCAAAACTGCACGGATGTTTTAAGAGGTTACCATGTTACTTCCGCCCCCCCATTATCCTCTTTCCTTCAATGCAACTATGCAGAGATATATGAAGAATATAAGCATATCTGCAACTGCATCTGCTGTTTGATTATTATTGATTGGAATAGGAATAAAAGGAATAAAAATAGGAATAAAATTTGGTGTACAAAATTAATATTTTACACCCACAAATGGCATGTTTATATATAAAAATTAAGCATCATTCAAAGGATGTTTATCTGAATTCCAGGGATAATCACACATGTCAAACATGTCTGGTATGAAACTAATATATAAAAATAGTCCTGCAATATCAAAATGAAAGAAGCTGCATTCCTTAATCCAGATTTTTCCTGGCAATCACTGGCTACTCTAAGGTTCAGCAGGACTGTCTTTTATCAAGCAATAGCATGAAGAGCATATCACGAGCATTTCTTGCTGTCTTCGAGCTGTGGCCTGTCTACACTCAGCAGTCAATAGCGTTGAAAGGAGGTACAGGGGAGGCTGTGACCCTGCTATGACTGGCTGTAATTAGAATGGATGTGATTGTCACATATTACTGTAAGACCCATATAAAGCACTTTTATTCCCCAAAAAGTGTGTGTGGGGGGGCATTTGGATTACGTGTCTTATGGGGCAAAAAAATACTCACATGTACCGGTGCTCCCGTGCTGCTGACCGGGCTGCCACAGCTGTCAGGAGGCCAGAAGATCGAGGCGCAGTGGGTGGGCAGGGTAACTGATGCCTGCCAGCTGTCCCCACACCTCCCTGCCACTGAAGCTTCTCCTGCGGGCATGGGCCTGCGCAAATACCCGGCTTCATGCAGAGGGTGGCATGGTCTGGACGCTTGGCGCAGGCCACAGGGGGAGATGGGGGGTTATACCACACTGCCTATGGGAATAGGATGGGGGAATGCCACACCACCTATATGGGGAATGGTATGAGGATAGTGCCACACTGCTTATGGGAATGGGATGGGGGTAATGCCGCACTGCTTATGTGGAATAGGAGGGGGGTGCCATAGTGCCTGTAATTGGGGGATTCAGAACCTTGCCTACTATTAGGCCCTTGAAGGGACGTTTTAGCACAACATTTGGTTCAGAATATTTTTTTTCTATATATATATATATATATATATATATATATATATGACCTCCAATGTCCTTGGGTCAAAGAATAAGTAGGTTCCATTGACATGCTACATGATCTGCTAATCTGAGAATTGGATTCCAGGTATGGTTTAAACATACTAGGTTTATATTTTTATGTATCTACATTTCTAAAATATATATTGTTTATGTTTAACCAGAGTTCTAAAATTGAATTCACTTTATAAGCCCCCTGCCAGCTCCCCAGCACCCGTAGTTACTTGTCAGTATATAACTGGGAAACCTATAGCTACAAACAATGCCAAATGGGATCTGATTAGTAGTGCGAGATCCATAAACACTACACAAGGTCTTCATGACTCATACATATAAACAAAACATTCCACCGCTGTAAGCTCCAGTAATGTGCTAGGAGACCTTTGCAGATTGAATGCAAGGTAGCACTGCCGATCCCAAAGCTAGTGAAGATATGTTTCGCTATCATTAAACACGTGTCATCCTGACTTGCAGCGAGAGGGCCTTGTCAGATTCTCCAGATTTTCAATAAATCATGTCAACTATATGAAAGGCCAAGGCTTTCAGAGAGGAACTATAGATTTTCACCACCACCCACCCGTCTCTTCTGCTTACATATTTCAATATTGTTTTGAGATCATCAAGACGTTGGGCTCATTAGTTTAACTTCAGTTTTATTCTGCAATTCAGCAACAATTCCCCCAACAGATTGGAAAACAGGTCAAATTAAATGTATACTAGGAAAAGATGAATTTTACATTCTACCTACATAGTTCTGCCCAGGTAAAACTTTTTGCTTTCAATTATTTATCTTTCTTTTTTTATTAAAACAGCAAAGGGATTGTCCAGGCGAAAAAAAAAAAAAAAAACATACACACCTTTTGTCCCTCACAGCTTCATCTTGTTCTGGATATCGATTCTCAGCTTCCTCCAAGATAGGAACACCCCCATCCACACACCCACTCTATTATTTGCAATGGAGGAGATGTACAGAGGCAGGGACAGATCATCACACCCCGACTTCAGCACGCCCCTTCCACTGTAATGAATTGAGTGGGTCTGCCATGGTACGTGATTCCGTCTTGATGAAGGCCACATGTCTAACCATCGCTGGGCAGCAGGGTGCTACTTTTCGGTATTTATATGTTGAAAAACACCAGAGCTGTACAGAGGAACTGCTGGGGACAAAAGGTGAGTATAGATGATTTTTTTTGCTTGAGCAATTACTTTAATGAGCATTGGGACATGTGCCTCCAAAAGGGATGAAGGCAAGCTACCAATAAGTAAAAAACTACTCAATGATAGTATTCTTTATAGTATAGTACAGCCCACTTGCAAAGCAACACAGGTCCTCCAGAATGTAGGTAAATGGTTAACATACAACCTTGTGTGGTGTCCTATGCCCATGCTTAGCCATGGATTGGAAGAACAAGGGTGGCTTTGGCCCCACTGTTCCTCATATTTTAATAAATATACAACTAAGTCAAGCTGACTTTCAATTTGGGCTAACTGATGACCAACATGCTGCAGGCTATAATGCTGTCCATACACTCGGCAACCTGGCTGTACAGCCACTGTCCAGTTTAGATGAAACTAACCAGGTCACCAAGACTTGAATCCATCTAAAGACAGAGCTAGCAGTTGTCCTAAAACAGAAGGTCATCTATGTATTTGTTTTTCTGTTGAACTTCTAGCCATAATTTCATATTTCCTGCTTGATCAAACACTTTGACTAGTTAACTAATTCCATTCTTGAATAGCCTAGGGAATGTTTTAGTTTTAAGGGCTCTTCTTACTATCTCCGGTGGAGTTAAGTTTCCCCCGGAGTATCACCGATCAGCTGTGTGGGACTATATATAAGTATGTGGTGTTTATTGTGTTTTCCCATACAGTCCCTTTAAGCCTGCAATAATTGGCCAAGCTAGGGTAAACGGGTACAACCTACACCCTATTTTACCCTGCCTTGGCACAGTGAGAGAAAACATTCCCGCAGACAGTGCAATTTATCTCGTAGCCTTCATCCAGTCAGAGTCAAAGATATAAATAGCTCTCAGCAACTTGTACCATCTTCAATCACTTATAAATGACTTTGCCAACACTTGATATCTGTTATATCTTTCACTAAGGTTTGCAAAAGTCTTAGTAGTTAAAAACACTGCTATTTTAGCATAACGTATTGTCATCTTAAGCATGTTTGATGAGTGCTGTGTGTCTTCACAGAAGTCATTAAGCCCCATCAGATATGCCATTGCCCTCCAGAAGTGCACTATGGGGCCCACGCATATAGGATATTGTTCTTGTATTGAAAACAATGAAGACTGAAAAAAGGGTAAAAATAAACAGAGAACTGTACTGTACATTGTCTCAATTGCCAGAGAAAATACAATTCTGTGAAATACTCACCTGTAGAATTGGTATTATAAGTATACAGTACGTCCTGCTCCAGATATAATACTTACACTTGGGTTATCCTCCGCCAGATGGCGCTGCACTGCAGAAGCATGCGAAAACAGGCTCCTCCCGGCCCTTCATATACCCAGGGACCTCCCACAAATCCCCAGCATTGAAAAGCAGTGAACAAGAAGCCGGGAGAATTAAAAACCACCCAGAACAACTGGTAACCAAAACAAGATAACAATCCCCATACAGGGGATCCAGAATAATGCAACAACAGGGTGGGGTGGAGCAGGGCGTACTGTATACTTATAATACCAATTCTACAGGTGAGTATTTCACAGAATTGTATTATTCTTAGTATACAGTACGTCCTGCTCCAGATATTATACTTACACTTGGGACATCCAATAGCAGTGTCCATAAAGTAGGGTGGGATCCCCCAACAACAAAAGGTGACAACAGGCAGTTCAAACTACTACCGCTTGCAAAACCTTACGGCCAAAGGCAGCATCTGCTGAGGACCTAACATCAACCTTGTAAAACGTCGAAAAGGTATGAACAGAAGAACAAGTAGCGGCCTTGCAAACCTGTTCAACCGAGGCCTGGTGCTGGAAGGCCCAAGAGGCCCCGATAGCACGAGTAGAATGAGCAGTAAGGGGGAAGGGAGGACTCTTCCCCTTAGCAGAATAGGCTTGAATAACAGCCTGACTAATCCATTTGCTAATAGTAGACTTGGCCGGAGCCAAACCCTTCCTAGGACCAGAGGGGACCACAAAAAGAGCATCAGTCTTCCTGAAGGCCGCAGTGACTACCAGGTAATACTTCAGACACCTGACCACATCCAAGGAATGCAGAGCCCTTTCCTTAGTGTTACTAGGATTAGGGCACAATGAAGGAAGCACAATATCCTGATTCAAGTGAAAGGCAGACACCACCTTCGGCAGAAAGTCTGGCTTAAAGCGGAACACCACCTTGTCCTGGTGTCTCTCGTAGTATGGGGGCTGAATAGACAACGCCGCCAGCTCCGAAACACGCCTGACCGAAGTGATAGCCACCAGAAAGACCACTTTGAGGGTAAGTACAGCCAAGGCAGCATCCTGAATAGGCTCAAAGGGAGCACCCTGCAAGGCAGACAAAACCACGTTCAAGTCCCAAACAGGAACCGTAGGCTTACGTGGGGGACGCACGTGGGTGACCCCCTGAAAGAAGGTCTTAACCAGGTGATGCTGAGCAAAGGATTTCTGAAAGAAAACAGACAGGGCAGAAACCTGACCCTTCAGAGTACTGAGCTTTAACCCCAACTCTAATCCGTGTTGTAAAAATTCCAGGATCCTAGGGACGAAGAACTCCCTGCAGGGAAGAGACTTGGACTCACACCAGTCTATGTAGGAACGCCATACCCTTAATAGATGGCAGAAGAAGTTTTCTTCCTAGCCTGAACCATGGTATCCACCACTGAGGCAGACAAGCCTTTCTCCATCAAGATGGAGGTTTTAGCAGCCAAGCCGTCAAAACCAGAGTTTGTAAATTGGGATGGCGTAAGGAGCCCTGAGTGAGTAGATCTGGCGCCTCTGGCAGGACGTACTGATCTACTGCCATTTGTACCACGTCTGCGAACCACACCCTTCTTGGCCACCTTGGGGCCACTAGAATCACTGGCACCTTTTCCAGGGCAATCTTGCGCAGAACGGGGGAAATACATACAGGAGGCGAAATTTCTTCCAAGACAACGACAGAGTGTCCGTGGCCACAGCCAGAGGATCCTGAGACAGGGAGACAAAGGCCGGGAGCTTGCGATTGTGACGGGATGCAAACAGATCCACATCCGGTAGACCCCAACGGTGACACAGGGACTGGAACACCCTGTTGCAGAGGGACCACTCCCCTTGCTGGGAAGTCCCCCTGCTCAGAGAGTCTGCTAGGAGATTTTCCACCCCCGGAATGTAAACAGCCGAAATGCATTGAACATTGGCCTCCGCCCATGTCAGAATCCGCGACACTTCCTGGAGGGCACCCTTGCTCCGGGTCCCTCCCTGATGATTGATGTAGGCAACCGCCGTCCTGTTGTCTGAGCACACCTGAACAGGCAATCCTTGCAGGTGATCGGTCAACTGCTCCAGAACCAACCTGACCGCCCGTAGTTCCAGAATGTTGATGGGTAAATGGGCCTCCTGAGGGCCCCACCTGCCCTGGAACCTCAGGGACTTCCAGAATCCCCCCCAACCTGACAGACTGGCATCCGTGGTGACCGTCTCCCAGGAGGGGGCTAGAAAGGACCTGCCCTTTAGCAAATTCTTGTGGTCCAGCCACCACGAGAGGGACCTTATGACCAACGGGGGAAGCACACAAAACCTGTCCAGGGATGCAGGATCCTTGTCCCATACCGAGAGGAGATGAAGCTGCAGAGGCCTCGAATGGAAATGAGCAAAGGGCACCGCCTCGAAGCTCGCCACCATCAGACCCACCAGCGGCATTCCCTGTCTGAGTGAGAGCTGGGGGCACGAGAGCAGGGACCGCACCTGCACAGCCAGGGCTTCCACCTTCTGTTGGGGAAGGAATATATGTGACCGAACCGTATCCAGAATCATCCCCAGGAATGGGGTCACCGACAAAGCGGACAGAGAAGACTTGGAGTGATTGATCACCCAGCCGAACGACTCCAAGATGGACACCACCCACTGAGTGTCCAGCTCCGCCTGCTGTAGGGGCCATGAGGCGATGAGGATGTCGTCCAGGTAGGGTAGCACTCGAATGCCCCCTGACCTTAACAAGGACATCACCCCCGCCAGTACCTTGGTGAACACTCTGGGAGCTGAAGTGAGGCCAAATGGTAGGGCCACAAACTGATAATGTTGATCCTTCAACGCGAATCTGAGAAACCTTTGATGTCCCCGGAAACACAGGGATGTGAAGGTAAGCATCCTTGATGTCCACAGTTGTCATAAAATCCCCTGGGCACAGAGAGGCAACGGCCGAGCGCAGAGTTTCCATGCGAAAGCGCTTGTGCTTGACAAATTTGTTGAGGATCTTTAAATCCAGAATGGGCCTGACTGACCCATCTCTTTTGGGTACTGTGAACAGGTTGGAGTAGAACCCTTCTCCCAATTCTCTCAAGGGAACCTGGCAAATAACTCCCAGATCCTGAAGGTCTTGTACTGCTTGCATCAGGACCTGAGCCGATGCCGGGTCCTGGGGAATCCGGGACCTGACAAATCTTGAGGGGGGCCGTACAGCAAACTCTATTTTGTAGCCAGAGGTAACTACCTCCTGAATCCACCGGTCCGAGACTTGGTGCCTCCAGACATGCGCAAAGTGCTGTAGCCGTTCCCCCACCCTGGCGGGCGAGGGCGCCCCATCATGCCTGAGGGGTCTTGGGAGGGGCTTTGGGCTTGGTTCCCCAGGAGGAGCCGGGGCGTCGCCCCTTGCTCCTATGCCAGGAGTCTGCACGAGCCCCCGCGAAGGACACCCCCTTCCCCTGCTTAACACCTCTGTAGAGGGCTGAAAGGGGGCCCTGGATCCGAAAGGGCCAAGGCTGTCGCCTGCGCTGTGGTAACTTACCTCCTTTAGCAAAGAGGTCTAGGCGGTCCCCAAACAGGCGCAGGCCCTTAAAGGGGAGCCCAGTAAGGGCTTTCTTAGCGGCATTGTCTGCCGCCCACTGGCACAGCCATACCGCGTGGCGTATAGCCACCGCCAAGGCGGAAGATCTGGCACACAGCCTAACAGCATCATCTGACGCGGACAGGATAAAGTTCACAAACGCATTAACAGCATCAGTAGGCAGCTCGTCTGGGCCATCAAGAACATTCCTGATCATGGCCCTGAGCGCCACAGCAGTAATGGCCAAGGCGCAAACCGGGCGCAGCGCCGCCCCACCAAATGCGAAGGCACGACATGCCAATTGGTCAATGCGCCGGTCCTCAGAATCCTGTAGCGTAGTGGTATCGGGGGAGTGCATAATAGAGGTGTTAGACAGCCCTAAAACAGGGGCATCGACCTCGGGGGGTGATGACCAGCACTTGACCATATCAGCAGGAAATGGATACTTCCTGTCTAAACTCTTAGGGATCCCGGGAAGTCTACTGGGATGTTCCCATTCCTTCAACACGAGGTTATTGAAATGGGTTTGCTCAGGAAACTCCAGTCGAGCCTTAGCAGTATGAAATAGCTCACCCATTTGTCTGGGAGCCGCAACAGGGGGAGGGATGGACAGAACTTCAAAAATCTGAAGCAGTAGTTTGTCAGTATCATCCAGGGTCCAGTGGTCCGAACCGGAATCGTCATGACCCCTTGTCTTCTCATCAGAAGATTCTGAGTCAGAGAATAGCTCCCCTTCGTTCGAAGGGGTATGGCCATAAAAATGTGAAAACTCCTCAGACTCCATAGGGAAGGGAGCCGAATCAGGGATTATGTGCCGCTTTTTAGCAGTGGCCTTGCGCGCTAGAGAACTAGCAAGCAATTTTTCAACACTGGCCAGTCTAGTAGCCACATCAGGATGAGAATCCCCGCTTGTATTGGGGGTTAGACTCAGGCTTGGGGGAGTCGGTGAAGTGAGGCGAGGTGCAGGCCCAGCCACTGGAGGGGCAGGAAGTACCATTAGCGCCTGCTGTGAACAAGGGACGCAGACCCATGCATTGTCACCGCTGATAGGCGAGACCCCACAAGCTACACACAGACGGGCTTGTCCCGAGGGAACCCCGTTCACAATATCCTGGGATGCCTCCATATGGTGATTAATGGGCACAATAGGCCAGTAGGGATTGACGCTATAAGCTACCCTGGGTGCCCCAATGACCCGCAGGGAAGTGGGAGCAATTTAACTAGGTCCACTGGTAATTAAATCGGGCCGGGAGAAGCCACTGGATTAGACCGTCTGAAAGACATAATGGGAATAGGGATGTCAGAGCCATGCGCAGTAAGCAAGACAAATAAAAATCACCCGCGAGGGCACTTACAGATTCGAGGGAGGAGGAGGACCGTTACCACGCGCGCGAGCGATAAGCATCGAAATGGCGCCAAGCGGACCTCGAAGGGCGGGCCAGAGCGGGCTGTGACGCGGAGCGCGCCAAGCCAGGTCTCCACCCCCGAAGAGCGCGAAGCTCCGAAATAGATACAGTTGTCAGAAGATCGAAGTGAATGGCACACTTAGAGAAAGATTCGCCAATGAAGACGTAGCAGCGTCTGAGGCAGCGCCGGCGCTCCTCGCAGCACATTCAATAAGTGAAGGAGTGTGTGTGGCGGCGACAGATGCATAATAATTTTTTTTTTTAACAGCGCGGCACTGACACCAGGAATACCAGTAAAGGACAGTACTAAGGCCATAAGCGTGTAAACATACACTGACCACCACACACACACACCCCCCTTTCTTTCCCCCCGGCTACGGGGGGAACAAGGGAGGGTGGTGACCCTTTGTATAGGGCCCACCACTACACGGGGCATGGGGAATAGCCCGGGAGGGGCATCCTCTAGAGGCTCACCATCAGCCTAAACCGCCTACCCTTTGGTGGGGGACTGCGGTGGAGCATGGCTCCATAAGCACACAAGGTGCTGCCTACCTTCACCCGACCAACGTAGCCCAAGCTGGGAGGCACATCACAGGGAGGACGGGTGGGAGTAGTCCAACAGGGCCGCAGGCTTTTATAGCCCCGCTCACCTGCGAGAGTGATACTTCATGTCTTCGCAGTCAGCACTGCAGAGAAATCTGGGGATTTGTGGGAGGTCCCTGGGTATATGAAGGGCCGGGAGGAGCCTGTTTTCGCATGCTTCTGCAGTACAGCGCCATCTGGCGGAGGATAACCCAAGTGTAAGTATTATATCTGGAGCAGGACGTACTGTATACTAAGAATAAATAGTTAAGGGAGACGCTCACATAAATGTTGTATGCCGCCTGAGTTTTTATACCTGTAGTCTACAACTAGAACAGATACTGAGATGGTAGCAAGCAGCTCAGGGTCAGCAACAACAATAACAAAAAGTTAAATCCAAAAGGTTTGTAGGGTTGGGAAATTCTACACAAAAATCCAGTCTTGGTTAGCAGGTCTGATTCAAGCCAAGCTTTAGTTATCGCTTTGTGGCTGCGAAAATAAAAGTGACCAACATGGGCCTGTGAGACCTGAGATCATGCAGCTCCCTCCATAAGAGGGCTTTGCAAGAGTTTGTCCTATTAATTTGTCCCAGGATCAAATTATTTGTGCTGTATAACTCTGATCCATAATCTCTTAGCCGTGGCAGCCCCAGAAGAATTCCTTTACATTTTGCACAATTAAATTATTGTTAAAATGTGAACTCCTCACATTCTCCCTCACCCAATGACTGTAAAACATGGCCTTCATGTGGCTACCCCAGGTCATACCCTGTAACACTCTAAACTAAAGGGTTTTAAATATTCTGCCGCTTTAAGACTGCACAAGTGACTGGAAAAAATTATTTGAGCTTGTGTTGCCTGGATAGAACATTGCGTAAACTAGTCTTGGTGCTTTCTACCTTCATGCATACACTAGCATAAATATACACACTTTGGAGACCTCTTGAGGTCTGCGGCCAGCCTCATTAGTCCAGAGGTTGCAGCACTGCTTGCAGTACAACAGGAGGAAGAAGGAACGCACCTTACTGCGAGGGATCAGTTTTCATCTCGACAAGAAGCTTCAGAAAGAAGCCTCTAAGAGCACCAACAATGCTTCTGCTCATAAGCTTATGTTTTATTTTGCCTTGCTCTCCCAGTGTTGCCAATTTGCATCCTCTGGCTGCTGATTTCAATCAGCTACTTATGTTCATTTGCTTGAGTAATCAGAGCCTTGTAATTATTAAACAACAGCGAATGAAATAAGCACAACAATTTACTGTGCTTCTAATTTACCTCAATATGCCCCCTTCAAAGCCCACACCAATGGCGCCATGTTCCTGTGCAACTCAAAGGCTGCTGTTTGCAGACATTTTCTTAGGAAATACTTTCATCAAGCTTTGCCTACAGCTCAGAGCTGTCAAACTGCAACAATAGATTGTATTCCCCCCAGCAGGAACAAGGTTTAAAGAATGTTTAATGTGTTTCACTTATGGTAGAAAGTAGAGTTTAAAGTGAACCAAAACCCAGGATTTTGACTATCCTGGGTTTTGGCCTTTGCCCCTGGGGAACCCTGATTGGAGTTGTCCTGCTGTGAGAAACACCCCAGGTCACCCAATCTAACTGACCTTTCCCTGGTCCTATGGTGCATGCACGGCCTCTCCTCCAATCAGCGCATTTGGATCCGCTCCCACCCATTCGTCTAAGGAATCGTCTAAGCGAGTGGACCCGAGTTCGCTCGTATCCGCCGCTATCTTCTAACAGGGGGCATGCACATGTAGGGCAGTTACAAATGCCTGGCAAGGGTGTGCAGTGGGCAAAAGGGACAGCGGGAAGAGGTGAGTTTACGGGGCGACTGGATGCCCCGGGGGGAGGGAATCAAGTGACCCTGGAATCTATGAGATTCCAGGGCCGTAGGACTATGGGTTTTGGTCCACTTTAAAGTCCCCCTAAAAGGACATCTGTGGGCTTGGTTACTGCTCCTGATCTCCATGCTCTGCATTGCTCAGTGTTTGAGATTCACACATTTGCACACTGACCAAGCCAAGGAGTGGTAGCAGAGGAGTGTGGACTAGGTGAGTAGATTCAAACTCTTAAGAAACAAAGGGGGGGTGGCAGCCGCTCAGACCATTTTATAACTAACCTGGGAGGTGCACCTTTGTTTCTTTTGAATTTGTGCAAGCACATGGTGTGTGGGGTCTAGGCTGTATTGCAAGGTCTTTGACCCTTCCACCCCATGGCTTGCACTTGAGAGGTTTAGGGCAACCTCGGGTAAGCCTGCTCCCAATTTATCTATTGCACTGTATGTCCCAAATGGGCTCTCAGAGATTAAGAGTTAGGACTGCCCCCCACAGAGGCACTTTGGCGTAGTACAGCAACTTTAATACTGATCCTACCATCATTTTGACATTAAAAAACAGGATTCTCAACATCTGATTTTGGAAGACAGGTATGTTTTCTGCTAATTCCTTGTTGAGCCTGGTCAATACTAACATCTTCAAAAGGCATCTGATAGTAGGTGCACGGACTACTGTCTCCAATTATGCTTCAAAATCAACCTTTCAGTAACAACACTTGGTTTTCAGATGTTGCCAAAGTCATAATATAAGCAACATGGGGTCAGAGGGCAGACAGTCATTTCACATTGCATTAAGTAGAGGCTCTTTTCCGACACGGCTGTCAATCATGTGTTGTGAAAGGTGTGTAAAATCATAATTGGCATGCTCTCTGTGCACTCAATCTAGTGTTTGATCTGAAATTCTGCAAACGACCCCTGAACTGTTCTAATTTGTTAAGCCATATAATTATAGCATTTTGTCATTGAGAAGGATCAGGTTGTTTTTTAATATTGTATTTGCTTTACTGCTGTAACTTTGTGTACTTTGTATTTATTATTATGTGGAATTGCTAGGTAAAAGTTTTTGAAAACAACATGTCCAGGTTTGTCTCTGTTAGCTCCATGAGTAATAACAGTAAAGTTGTAACTGCTAGCTTAACCCACCTTAACTTGCAAAGTTTGCACCCACAACCATGTCTAAACCTGCTTTTACCCTTGTTCTGTTAGAGACTGAGAAAACTGACCCACCCACAGGCATTTGCAGGTACCAAAACTGACCTATGATCCTACCTTCACAGACAGGGCAGCACTCTCCAGGTACTTTCACTGGTTTTAGACAGCTCTGTCCACATGCTGTTGCCACACAGTGGGGTTCTCCATTAATACACTGACAAAAAGTGCAGTCATCCTCTCTCCAGCGGTCACCATGGCTTCTTATTTGCCCGTTAGCATAGCAGCCAGCAGGATCATGCACTGGATACACAGGGTCTGTAAGGAAACAAAGGACTAACTTAAGATGAAGGCCACCATGCATATTTGTGAAATTAATATTCTGACATAATGTACAAGCATTTGCTTATGTTTATGCTGCACTTTACATATGTGCATTAAGATGCTATTTTTAAAGGCTCTATTCCTATTACCATCAAACATGATGAACACAAGAACCAGGAATCCATGAATTGATTGGGATCAATTTGTAACCTCTTATTTTTTTAAGTATTCATCTTGCCCATACCTTTGAGACACGTTTGAGATTCTGTAAAAGGTTGGAGGCTGTACCTCTGGACTGGCTGGTTGACCTTGGAGCATTTAACAGTCCTGATACCTAGACAGGTGCATATGGGTTTGGTCAGTCAGTTACCACACACTGGGGGGTTGGTTTCAGAAAATTAAATGAGCCTGACCACAACGTTGGTGCTCATCTACCAAGTTAGTCGGAAGTGTTAAAGCAGAGGCATTTTAGTTTTGCAGTAATGTTCTGTATAAACTTGGTGGTTGTAGCTGCCGCCAATTTGTTTGATGATGGTGGATTAATACTAGGACTATACTATCTATCACAAGAGGGGGCATTGCAAGCATGAAGTATACATATTTGAAACTGTTGTCTGATTATTTGACTATAGATGTTTATTACATTATATATAAAATTGTTTTTCAACACTAGTTGATAATAACCCACCATACTTATCACCTACAACAGTTCTGCACCAGTAGATAGCCATAACCCTGCAACCAACCCACTTTTGGTTTAGAATTGTATCAAAAAGCCCCCCCCCCCAAACCAACAGCACATTAGATCACTCTATATTGTCTATGCAGTTTTCCAGCTTGTAATACAGCTTTTATGCATTAACGGCACAACAATCGATGATTAAGCCTTGAATTTATGCCCTTGGTGATGATAGCAGTAGATAGTAGATAATTTGAGTTTTTCTGTAGGAATGTGTAAAAAATACCGTAAAGGTTAATGCAACCTAGCTTCAAAAATAAAACTGGAGCTGTGACCAAACCACTCACTCTACATATTCAATTTTTACTATAAAAGTTACATAATTAAAACTGAAATCTGATTTGCTAAATCAACAACCGTATTCTTCTTAGTCGTTGATTATTTAAATATTGTTTACCAAACACTGTTTTGTTAGAGAAATCACACTAATTCTAGCAACAACTTTGGCATCTAGAAAACAAAGAATCCCAGTAAATTAAAAGGCTTTCAAATCTGACTTCATCAGTAACGTTGTCTCAAACTTATCAGCACTGACTGACCTACAAAGACCCTGTCTAGTCCATCACTTATTGGCACTGTTCACTAAACAGTATATAAGAATTTAATTTCAATTAAATTATCTGGCCAACTAATTTTACCTTCTGCTATCATTAATCTTAATGAAGATGTACAGGGACATCTTAATTTCACAAGTTCAGATTGTAAGAAAGGAAGATTGCTGTCAATAAGAATTTGTGCTCGTGCTAGGCTGATGAAGAAGCAAGAAAAAAAGGAGCAACAGATTTAGGTTTTATGCCAATGTTGAAAATTCCTGTTTGCAGATGGTAATGTCTTCAGGCTAGGCTGGATGATTGAATCTGTCTACAGACTTCTGAGAACACCGAGACAGGTAAACTTGATCATAATCATCAGGTGGGTTATAAGGCAAATTGGATCTCTGGGGCTTGTGTCATTGGTTCTTTTGTGAGGAGAAAAATACTAGACTTACACTGATGCAAGGCTTTTTGATTATGACATGTCATCTCCCTATAGCTTAACAAGACACCAAGAAATGTGGTTACACTATCAATATTACAGCGCTTTGCCCAATCTCCAATTTGTTCGAAAGGAAAGTCCAAAGACAGATAGCTTAAAAATTCGAAGAAGTTAAGATTCTTCAAATAAGAAAAAAAGGCATGGTATTTGACTGCACAAACGTTGCCACCTTTATATAAACTAAATATACTTTAAAATAAATAGGCATTGGGTTATAGACATGCACATTTATGCCTGCCTATAACCTTCACTAAAGGCCATTTCTAGCTTCACTATTTTTTTTTGCTAAAATAAGCTGGGATGGCAAAGGAGGCAGTACATAACAGGACCTGCCCAATAAGCAAAGCGAACTTTGCTAAAGCATTTAAATATATTTTTTTGCACTAGTCAGTGTTGGTCAATATTCTGCAGCATCTGCTCATGTAACTTAATTCTACAATACTCCTACAATAATGATATTGCCTGAAAGGTTAGCTCCAGGAACTGCACAGCACCAACTGTATTGTCAGGCTGCCATGCTGTTCCAGCCTAGCACATGCTTCAGTTTGCTAATGCCTTCTGAGTTCCGTGCCTTGTTGCCGAAATGAAGCCAGACCTGCCCATGGCCAAATGTCTTGCCTTGTTACCGACCACTAGCCAGGACAGATTAGGTCCAATTGACTCACTATGTAGACTACCATTAGCCACCCCTGGTCACATCCCTGCCTTTTTAGCACCCATTACTTAAAAATGGTACTTTTCTGTTTTCACTGACTGTACTGCTAAAACACTCTGGTGCAGGGCTAAATTAATATTCTAGGTCAACATCCTATTGGCCATTACTTTACATGTTTACCTTGGGTTAGAAGATCCCATTATCTGTTATTTTAGTCTAACCTTATTAAGTAATTTATCAAAGGAGTGGTTATGCTACAACCAGACGCTAAAGCGATGATCCAGTAAAATGTGGGAGGCTTTCTCTCTCATGTGGGAAAGGCTCATTTGGCCAGTATTTATTAAGACTGGAAATAACCTTAGCACAAAACATGGCAAGATAATTGTTTAAAGTGGACCAACACCCAGGATTTTCACTATCCTGGGTGTTGGTCCACTTCCGCGGGGCACCCCGATCGGGAGTGCCCCGCTGTGTGAAACCCCCCAGAAAGCCCCAAAAACTCACCTGACCCCGCTCCCACGTGACTCGCTCCACCAATCACCACCGACGGACAAGCGAGGTCCCTCGACGGACAAGGTGAGAACGCCCGCCACCGCCTCTCGCACGTCCCTCTTACAGGGAGCGCGCCCGCGCCGGCCAATCAAGATGCGCGCCCTGCTAGAGGGATGCGCGAGAGGCGGCCGCGCATGCGCCGTTGGAACGAGGAACAGGTAGGATTTGCGGGCGTCCTGGGGGGTTTCACACCGATCGGGGTGCCCCGCAGGCAGGGAGCTGATCGGCCCGGGAATCTTATGAGTGTACGAGTGATTCTAAGCATGCATCGCAAGCCTTCACTAAAGTCTTCGTCCGTTCGTATGCCAACGAGAATGTCATTTTCCAGTTTTCGATTTCCGTTTATGTTACAACGTAGGCTTTCGTTTTTGCCCTTTTTCCATCGTCTCCTCCCACAAATCATTTACGTTTACCATTAGATTACAATAAATAATCGTCCAGATGAAAATCCTTACGACCTTACGCCTGCACACTACAAACTTAACTCATTAATGTGCTCGCCTACATATTTGGTTCACTCACTTTTGCTACAATGCTTAGCTAAATCACTTCACGCTCAGTATATTCTTGCATTTCCCACCCCTAAAACTTACCCAAATCACTTCGCGGTCAGTATATTCTTGCATTTCCCACCCCTAAAACTTACCTAAATCACTTCGCGGTCAGTATATACTTGCATTTCCCACCCCTAAAACTTACCTAAATCACTTCGCGGTCTCATTCTTCTTGCATTTCCCACCCCTAAAATCACTTCGCAGTCAGTATATTCTTGCATTTCCCACCCCTAAAACTTACCTAAATCACTTCGCGGTCCTGCGAATCTTCATCTCTAAATATTTTATGCCCCATTCGTTTTGTGGTAACCAACCCTTAATGAATGTATTTAGAAAAGGAAATGACACAGAAACAGTTTTTTTTTTTTCTTTGCGTTGGCCTTTTTTTTATATAAATATTTTGTATAAAAATTTAACAACTGTTTTTTTTTTCATTAAAATGAACATAGGACCATTTTTACAATTTTTTATATATATTTTTTTTCAATATTTTTATTTATTTATTTATAATCAAAAATGCAGGCATAATCACTCAAAGTCAAAATTAGCCATCCCACGCAGGGGAGGCATATGACAATCTGTGCTCATGGACAAACTTACAACTTTAGGTTGATTTTAGTTGTACAACAATAAAATGTAAGAAGGGTGGTACATAGTAAATACTGTACAAGTCATGTCTTCTTTTCCCATCGCGCGCACAGATTGTAACGAACATTAGCCTGTCCACTCACCTCTATTGCACATTGGTTAATAAACACTGGAAGGGGGGGGATTCCTCGTGCTCTGCCACCACGTTAATTTCAGTTAGTTCAGTGCCCCCGAAGGGCATTCAGATATGCATACTGTCTCCAGGGCACCCATATCGACAAAAATCTACTGTGGGAGTCAGTCAAAATACTGGTTAGTCTTTCATTGAGGAGGAACCCATTCATCCTTGCCGACACTTCTGCCAAGGGGGTGAACTATTTCCTCCACGCTCTAGCGATGGTTTGCTTGGCCGCTAGGAGTAGATAGACAAACAGCCTATTTTGCTTCCTTGTAAGCTCAGGGGTCCTAAGGTGGAGGAGAGCCACCCACGGGTCTTTCCTGATTTTTACTTGGAATATTGCATTGGCCATCTTATAAACCTGATTCCAAAAGCGGGCCAGCATGGGGCAAGTCCACCAGGTGTGCATGAAGTCCCCTTCAGCGTCGCAACCCCTAAAACATGTGCTGGCCCGCCCCTGATGCATCTTACTCAGTCGGTTCGGTACAAGGTACCAACGAAACAGCATCTTGTATGCTGTTTCGGTAGTCAGTATATTAATAGAGCATTTTGAGGCCGTTACTATTTCCGCCCATCCCTTTTTTGATTGGCAGGGACCCAGGTCTTTCTCCCAGTTTTTAACATAGCCATGGGTACTTGAACCACAGTCATTCAGCACAGAGTACAGCATGGAGATCGCTCCCCTGCAGAATGGATCCCCACTGCACATTTCCTCGAAAGGAGTCCATTTGCGGAATAAGGAACTCAGTTAAGTTAGAGGTAGCACCCAGTGCCGCAATTGAAGGTATCGAAAAAATTCCCTTTGGGGGATATCAAGCCTCGTTTTCAAATCGTCAGAGGACCTAAATCCTTCGTTTGAGAGAAGGTGAAGTATCCTAGTCACTCCGCGGTCTTGCCACCAGTTGAAAGCTAATTTGTTCTGTATGACCGGCGGAAAGTTTGGGTTGTCCCATATGTTTAACAAGGGAGTATGGGGGGACATCAGGGAGGCCGAGTATTTGACCGAGTCCCATACAGAGAGTGAATGTCGCATTAGGGGGTTGAGCGTTTTAGGCCTAAGTGCTGGGGCGGTCCAGAGTAGACTGTCTATAGGGGTTGGTGGGCAGTCGGGAAGTTCAAGAAATGTCCATAACGGTGGCTTAAGGTGGGAGTGCAGAGGGATTAGCTGGGCGATTTGGGCTGCCTTACAATATTTTTGAATATTAGGCACTCGAGCCCCCCCTGCAATTTATGGGAGAAAATGGTATGTTTGGATATCCGAGGGCGGCCGGGCGACCACACGAAAGCCAATATCTTCCTCTGCATTCCACGAAGCATGTGGATTGGGATCTTAACTGGTAGAACTCTAAAGAGATACATTAGCTTGGGGAGCAGCGTCATTTTGACAGCGTTGATACGGCCCAACCAGGAAATTGGGTAGGTCTTCCATGTCTCCAGCAGCCGCGTCAGGGACCCAAACAGGGGCGGGTAGTTGGCTCCGTATAAATCTGCATAGTGTGCAGGGATGTGCACTCCCAGGTATGGGAGTGGCGCTGTAGTCCAGCGGAAGGAAAAATATACCTTTATCTGGTCCGCCACGTCCGCTGGCAGGGATATGTTGAGTGCTCTGGACTTTTCATTATTTATGGCTAATCCTGATATTTGAGCAAAATTATCCAGGATGCCATACAAGTTTGGAAGAGAGGTGACTGGCTGAGAGAGAACCAGTAGGGCGTCATCAGCAAAGAACAAAGCCTTGTGCTGGATACCCGCCACCTCCACTCCCTTAACATTCGGGTTGGCTCTTATAGCCAATCCTAGAGGTTCCATAGCCAGGATAAAGAGGAGTGGGGATAAGGTGCCTCTAAATATCTGGAATGAGTCAGAGGAGTGACCAGAGTATCGCACCCGTGCGGTGGGGGCAGCGTAAAGGGCACCGATCCATTTCAGAAACTTCTGGCCAAAACCCCATTTTCTCAACGTCCACAACAAATAATCCCAAGATATCGTCTCAAAGGCCTTTTGTATATCCAGAGACAATAGGAAGGCTGGGATATTCCTAGCGCGGGCGTGGTGAATCAGATGGACACCCCTCCTAACATTATCCCCGGCCTGGCGGTTCGGGCCAAAACCCACTTGATCACTATGGATGAGATCTTCAATAAACGTGTTTAATCTGGTGGCAAGCACCTTGGCCAATAGTTTTACATCGATATTGATTAGGGATATTGGCCTATAATTAGGAACTAACAGACTATCTTTGTCAGGTTTAGGGATCATGCAGATATCCGCTAGCAAGGAGCTCGGACCCAAAGAGGATTCTGCACAGAGAGCATTAAAAAGATTAGATAAATGGGGTGCTAAAATGGGGGAGAATTTTTTGTAATAAAGGCCGCTAAATCCGTCTGGCCCCAGGGTTTTCGAAGTTTTCAGGGACTTTATGGCATCGAGCATCTCTTGGGGTGTAACGGGGGACTCCATCTGGTCGACATGGTATTGGGCAATTTTTGGCAGGTCAATACACTCAAAAAACCTCTCTAAGGCCACCCCGTTCGTGCCTGGTGGAGCCGAGTACAAGGTGACATTTTTATTGGGGTCCGCTGAAATAGTCCCGAAGCAAATTTTAGCTTAATGGGCTGGTGCTTATTGAGGTCCATGGCGCGAAGCCGCCGGGTCATCATAGTGTCAGGTTTGTTTCCCCTGGTGTAAAATTTTTGCTTCGTTCAGCTGAGTCTCTTTTCTGCCTGGTCATCTAGAAGCATATTAAGCTCCAGTCTCACATTGTCAACCTCTATTTTGTTTTTGGAGCTCGGGACTCTCTTCCATTGCCTCTCCACCTGTTCATATTTTAGAATGAGGTAGTTTAGAGTGCCTCTCCTGCTTTTTAAGTGAGGCTATGCCTATAATGTTACCTCTCATGGTTACCTTCTGGGCCTCCCACAGGGAAATCGGAGAGGAAACCGAGCAGACATTCAGCGTAAAATATTCCTTGAGGGCCTCCTGAATTTTATCACAGGTGTCCTGAGAGGAGAGAAGGGAGTCATTGAGTCTCCAATTGTAAGAGCGTCTGGTCGAAGCCAGAAGGTCAATAGACGCCATCACTGAGCTGTGGTCCGACCAGGCAGAACTGTAAATTTCTAGAATAAAAGTCTAGAATAGCGGGGAGTATAGTTTGGGGGACTAGGATATGGTCGATCCTGCAAAAGGTTCCGTGTGGGTTGGAGTAGAATGTAAAATCCCGGGCGGTGGGGTTCTTTTCCATCCAGACGTCGCAAAGATTATGAGTGTTAAGGAGCTCGCTAAAGGCAGTGGACTGCGAATCCGGGGCCAACGGAGAGGCCGCAGATTGGCCTGTCCTCTGCCTATCCAGCTTGGGGTTTATTGTCAGATTTGAGTCCCCTCCAATTATTAAGATTCCCTTAATATTATTCCGGATCACGGTCAGTAGGTGCTTAAAAAAGCGAGTTTGAAAAGTATTAGGTGCATAATACGTGACCAAGGTGATCTCAATATCATTGAGGGAACCTTGCAGTATGAGGTATCTCCCTGTCGGGTGCGCGATTTCCTTGGAGCAGATGAAAGGGAGACTTTTACGGAAGGCTATTACCACCCCTCTTTTTTTTTCACTGGCGTTGGGAAATGATTGCTCAGGTAATTTGGCTTGGAGTGGGTAGAGAACCTAGTTTCCTGGAGGAAGACTATATCGGCCTTACAAGATTTATAGTAGTGGAAGGGCTTTTTCCTCTTTAGAAGGGGCGTTAAAACCCTGGACATTATGGGATATTAACTTAACACCCACCCCGACCGTGTCAAATGGTATGCGCCTGGAGTGGATTGGCGGGCAGAGCACGAGGGAATCCGGGGAGGGGTAAGGGATGGGGGAGGGGGACCACAGGGGAATAAAGAAGGCAAGGAAAAAGCTTAACAATATAAACAAAACAAACATGTTAAACGGTAGACCGATATGTAGTCTTGGACCCATAGCAGTCAGAAAAAATTCTGCAACTGCAGAAAGCGACCCAAACGTCAGGGAAGCATTCACCCCGGTGCGGGTAATTTTGGTGTTCGGGGGTAGTCCCCGGGAACACAGGACAGAACCATTTAAGTGGAAATATCTATTTAAAGCCACAATAAATTCAGCCCAGCAACTATTGAAGTTTAATACAACATATATTGGCCCAACCATGTCCAGAGGGAGCACATCAGTCGCCTCCCTGAACAGGCCTGAGCCCACGGCCCGCCCCCAGAGACCCCCCCTGGGACCAAGCACCTCCACCCAGCCCCCCCCCCATAAGGGGGAGCCCGGCAGGCAAGGCCCCAAAGGTGACGGCCCCCAGGCACGCGCCGCAGGACCCAGGACCCAAACAACAGCGGCATCAAACAATAATGTATAACCAGGGTAACAATCAACAAACTTTTGTAGGCGGTCACCTCTGGGAGGCAACTGAGTGGAGGCCCAGCCCCCCGGCCGGAGCTCACCCCAACATGAGGCCGCCAATGCTCCCAGCACGGAAGAGGGACCCAGGCCCCGCCGAAGTCTGGGCAACAATGTACGCAGCCCGACCCTGTAAGTAGTTGGAGCGAGCGCTGCTACTAAGAAAAAAGGAGGGGGTTAATTAAGGTACAGTGCATATCAAATAAGCATCTTAAATTCTGTGGTCATAGTAGACAATAACTCAAAGGCTTGCACATTACCCATCGGTCGGATAAAGTCCTCATCCCGGATCTGGGCTGGAGCTTGCCGGGCGTTCAGCCAGGCGGTCCCTCCTCCTACGGGGACGGATCTTCTCCCACAGAGGCCGCAGGGCTTGGCGCTTGGGTGACTGCCGTGTGGTCGAGTCGGAGGGGGGGACAGTGAAGTCCGCCGGGAGCAGTTTCAAGCCCTTTAAAAAATGAAGAAAATCTTCAGTAGTTCGTCCGTAGAGGAGGCCGTGTGGTGGCGGCCCGCGTGCATGAATGCCAGTTTGAAAGGAAAGCCCCAGCGGTATTTTATGTTATGACGTTTTAGGACATCCAGATCTGGTTTCATGGCCCGTCTTCGCTGGAGTGTTTGGGGAGCGACGTCAGGGAAGATAGAAAGTGGGTTTAATCACGATATCCCTTGGAAGGCCGTCAGATCTCTTGGGCCCTAGCGCCCTGTCGGCTCTATCTAACTCCAAGCGCTCGATTGGCATAGATGGGATTAGTTCCTGTAGCAGAGCGGTAACAGTAGCGGGAATATCTTCAATAGTTTCTGGGAGGCCCCGTATGCGGACATTTTCCCTCCTAGACCTGTTTTCCAGATCTTCCACTTTTTGCTGCAACAAGGTCACGTCGTCACGGGTAGCCCTAGATTTTGATTCCCCAGCCTCCAAGGCCAAGACCAGGCCATCCACCCTGTCCTCCACAGCGCTGGTCCTATCACCCAGATCTTTTAGGTCATTAGAGTAGCAGGCAGAAAATTGGGCCACAGCAGCAGCCAGCTCCTGTTGAACAGTTCTTTAAACTTCGCCAGCAAATTTGCGTCTCGCACGATTGGATCCAGGGTTCCCTCGCTGGGACCAGCCCGTGGGCCCCGCAGCTCCCCATCATCTGTATCCTCAATCAGGAGTTGGGATATATTGCTGCTTCCTGGGGAGGGAGACCTTCCAGTCTCTGATTGTCCCCCCAGGCCAATAGAAGGTGACAGGGGTGAGCAGCTGCGCATTTGGGGGGAACCTTCTGGAGGGCTTGTTTGGGGGTCCAAGCACTGGGCACCACCAGGGGCCCCACCAGGGTCAACCTGGGTGGGCCAGGGTCCGCCTTCTTCATATCTCCGACTGCTGGCATAATGGAGGAACTGTGCTGGTGTCTGCGCTGCTCTGGGAGCACCTGCCATGGAGGAGAGCGGACAAGATGGGGGAGATGGTGCCGGAGGAGAAGGGGATTCACAGCGGGGGTAAGCTGTGACATTTGTGGAGGGTGGGGGGCGCCGCAGGGCCCCCGCCATCGAGGAGCACTCCGGCCCGGGGGAGGGCGGGGAGGATAGTGAGGCCGATGGCGATGGCAGTGGAGTCTCTCTCCACCCGTCTTCGGGCCGAGCAGCCCCGCTCACCTGTTGTCGGCCCGGGGAGGTAAGGGAGCCGGGTTGCTGCAGTCCCGAGGGAGGCCCCGCCTGGACGGACGGGCCGGCCTCCGCGAGCGGATCCTGTCGCAGCCGCAACGCAGGGTCCGCCATGCTGCTTTCCTGCAAAATGCGCTGCCCTGTCTGCCCATTCACTTGAATGAGTGGATATAAGCAAGCACAATGCGGGAAACATGCTCTACAGGTGGCATCAGATGGCTAAAGGAAGAAGGCGGCACCTGGTGCTCCGATAGTGCAGGTCAGGTAAAAGGTTTTTTTATGGGGGGGGGGGGGGATTTTGAAAAAGGCCAAGCTGGCAGGAATGGCACTTTAAGGGACACATCTAATCCAAAATAAAAAATCCTATACTCACCTTGGCAATATTCTTCTTAAACAGGAGAACCTCTGTTGGCCACTCACTTGTGGTGTGAAAAAGTAGGTGGTGCAGGGTTGGGATTCAGCCAGCTGCAGGACTGATGGTTGAATTTGTAGGCAGCTCTCAGCAGTGGGGAGATGCGGTAGCCCAAATCTGGTTCCTCACCTGCAGCTTATTAAATGAGAGTGTAGGGAGTAGATAACTTGAGGTAAGGTATATATAATCTTTGGTGTGTGGGTATTTACTAACAGACACAAAATGTAGAGTTGCAGCCTTACAAACTTGTTCAACAGAAGCTTGGTGCTGAAAAGCCCAAGAGGCACCAATAGCACGAGTGGAATGAGCAGTAAGGCGGAAGGGAGGTTCCTTCCCCTTAGCAGAATAGGCTTGCACCACCGCCTGACGGATCCACTTGCTGATAGTGGATTTAGCCGGAGGCAAACCCTTCCTAGGTCCAGAAGGAAGAACAAAAAGAGCATCAGTCTTCCTGAAGGATTCAGTAGCTACCAAATAAAACTTCAGAACCCTGACCACATCCAAGGAATGCAAAGTCCGCTCCTAAGATAATTAGGATTAGGGCACAAAGAAGGCAAAACAATGTCCTGATTGAGATGAAAAGCAGACACAACCTTAGGCAAGAAATCTGGCTTAAACCAAAACACCACCTTGTCCTGGTGTCGCTCAAAATAAGGAGGTTTGATGGAAAGCGCCGCCAACTCAGAGACACGCCTGACAGAAGTAATAGCCACCAAAAAGAGTACCTTAAGAGTCAGAAAGGGCAAAGCAGCCTCACGAAGAGGCTCAAAGGGACGACCCTGCAGAGCAGATAATACCAGATTCAGATCCCAAACTGGTAACATAGGCTTACGTGGCGGACGCACGTGAGAAACCCCTTGGAAAAAGGTCTTAACCAAACAGTGATTGGCAAAAGATCTTTGGAAAAAATTTTCCAGAGCTGAAACATGACCTTTGAGGGTACTAAGTTGAAGTCCCAAATCCAAACCATGTTGCAAGAATTCCAGAATTCTGGGAATAGAAAACACCCGACAGGGAAGAGATTTGGACTCGCACCAGGCAATGTAAGCATGCCAGACCCTGTAGTAGATAAAGGACGAGGACTTCTTCCTAGCCCTAATCATGGCACCCCTTCCTGGGCTATCTTGCGCAGCACCCTGCCCAACAGAGGAAACGAAGGGAACACATAGAGGAGCCGAAACCCCTTCCAGGGCATTGCTAGCGCATCCGTGGCGAAGACCAGAGGGTCCTGTGACAGAGAGACAAACCTGGGAAGCTTGTGATTGTGACGGGACGCAAACAGGTCCACATTCGGCAGACCCCAGCGACAGCACAGGGAGCGAAACACCCTGTTGCTGAGGGACCACTCCCCCAGCCGAGACATCCCCCTGCTCAAGGAGTCTGCCTCCAGGTTTTCCACTCCCTGGATGTAAACTGCCGAGATGCAGGGGACATTCTCTTCCACCCAGGACAGTATCAGGGACACTTCCTTGAGGGTTCTCTTGCTCCGAGTCCCTCCCTGATGATTGATGTAGGCAACCGCCGTCTGGTTGTCTGAGCGGATCTGAAAAGCCCGACCCCGAAGGTGTGAGGTTAACTGGGAGAGAACCAACCTTATTGCCCGCAGTTCTAGAATGTTGATGGGAGCATGGGCCTCCTGAGGGCCCCACTGACCCTGGAACTTCAGAGACTTCCAAAAGCCCCCCCAACCTGTCAGACTGGCATCTGTGGTGACAGTCTCCCAGCACGGGGGCAGAAAGGTCCTGCCCACTAGAAGATTCCTTGAGTCCAGCCACCATGAGAGGGACTGACTGACCAGAGGGGAAAGAGCAAATTCCTGATCCAGGGACACAGGGTCCCGATCCCACACTGACAAGAGGTGTAGCTGAAGAGATCTCATGTGAAACTGAGCATAGGGGACCGCCTTGAAGCAGGACACCATCAGGCCCACCAAAGGCATCCCCTGCCGAATGGAGGGATGAGGACAAGAAAGTAGAAACCATGCCTGCGTCTGCAGGCTCTCCACCTTCTGCTGAGGCAAGAAAACCTTGACCTGAAATATATCCAGAGTCATGCCCAGAAAGCACCTCACCAAGGACGGAGACAGTGAAGACTTGGGATGGTTGATCACCCAGCCGAAGGACTCGAGTGTGGAGACCACCATCTGGGTATCCAACTCGGCTTGATGGAAGGACTGGGATGCAATCAGAATGTCATCCAGATAAGAAAGGATGCGTATGCCCTGAGATCTCAACAGAGCCATCAACCCCGCCAGCACCTTGGTGAAAACCAGAGGAGCCGAGGTAAGACCGAACGATAAGGCCACAAATTGGTAGTGCTGGGCCTCAGGGACCCATCCTTTTTGGGAACCGTGAACAGATTGGAGTAGAAGCCTCTGCCCCTTTCCCGGAAGGGCACCGGGCAGATGACACCCAATTCCAAAAGGCCGCAAGCCCTGAGCTAACAGGGGGTTTTGAGCCATCCGGGATCTGATGAATCTTGGGGGCGGCCAGGCTGCAAACTCTATCTTGTACCCGGAGGACACCACCTCCTGAATCCACCGGTCTGAGACGCGCAGTCCCCAGACGTGAGCAAAGAGCCGCAACCGCCCCCCCAGCCGGATGGGTGAGGGCGCCTCCTCATGCCTGAGAGGGCTTGGGAGAAGATTTGGACTTGGGACCCCATGAGAGACCGGGACATCCACGGCCTCTACCCCGGCCCAAGGGTCTCTACGTGTCCCCGCAAATGGTGCACCCCGGCCAGTCCTGGGAGCACGGAAGGAGGGGAGGGAAGAACCAGCCCCCCAAAAGGGCCGCGGCTGCCTCCTGCGTTGAGGCAGCCTACCATCCTTGGCAAACAGATCCAGGCGCTCACCATAGAGCCGTAGCCCCGTAAAGGGGAATCCAGTGAGAGCCTTCTTAGCAGCATTATCAGCCGCCCACTGACGCAGCCAAACAGAACGGCGTATAGCCACCAAAAGGGCAGAAGTCTTACCACACATCCGGACCGCATCATCCATAGCAGAAAGAATAAATGCAACAAATTCATAGCAAAGCAGGAGGGATCTATAGTCCTCCCCCCTATTGGAATCCGAAGCATTATCCAGAAGGCACTTGAGCAACCCTTCAATAGCAAGAGCCGTGATGGCAGAAGTGCACACAGGGCGCAGCGCAGTTCCCGCACAAGCAAAAGCGTGACAGGCCAGCTGATCCACACACCGGTCCTCACCATCCCTCAGAGTAGAAGTGTCAGGGGAATGTTAAGCTGCACACTGAAGGCCGGTTTGTGTTCCTGCTGTAATAAGCCTGTAACAGATTGTTACTTTTATGTCTGAATAGACTAGTAATTGCACCAGGTCCATCAGATGCTGGAAGCAGATGTTTCATGCAGATGTGCAGCATCTACAGCATTAGTGGAGAAGTGAGCAGCAATGTAATCAGACAGGGATGCACACTAAAGACGTACAGTCGAGGTGATTGAGTAAAGATAATGCTATTCCCCCTGTGCCACAGAACACTTCTTCCAAATGTGGAGGAGATTTGGATGTTGTGCAAAACCTATACATATACATGAACATTAAAGATCTAAGGCTTTTTGAAATATCGGCATTTACTTTGGCCCTGCAACAAAATAAATTGACTCAATTATTTACTGTCACTTTGGCTTCAGAATTTCCAAAAGGCTCGGCATGGTGAATATAGTCTACGAGGCATTGAAAACCTATTGAAGGTTCTTATGAATGTGCCTATTTAATTCACACAGTATGAATAAAAGAATGATTGTTGTGTATCGATTATACCCAATTCTGCCATAATACTAGCCCTGTGTTTCATTGTGACAGACTGTCATTGCAAACTGAACCAGCCACTACCAGGAAAATAAATAACAGATTTAATAGCATACTGGTGCTACCATTAAAGGGTCATTCCAGTCAGCATGGCCGTTTTCAGAATCCAGTGCCAATAACGACACAATCAGAGTGCTGGGCACTGCCATCTTCCTTCAGCTATCTGATGCCACCTGTAGAGTGCAATCCCTCAATGGGTGGCCAGGAGCACGCACAGTGTGATGGAGCGGGACCTCCGGCGCTGCAGGATTTTTATACGTCCTTATTGTGTCTTTCAGGCAGGACAACCGTGACTGCGGTTTCTCCCGGCCCTGCCCTTTTCATCTCCCACCTTCCCTAGCGGGCTTCTGGGCATCCCTGGGGGGGGGGGCATCCCAGGTGGCTCTGGTTAGCCGTGACCCTATACTGGCTGTTGGCGCCTATAATAATCACCATGGAGGCTTCCGGGGATAATGTGCTTGGGGTTCCTTCGGGACAAGCCCAGCTGTGTGCCGCGTGTGGGGAATCCCCTGTGAGTGATGGTGTCAGGGTATGTGTGCCCTGCGCCCAGAAGGTACTTGAGCTGCAGTCTGGGTTGCCTGCTACGCTGCCCAGCTCTGCGCCTCCTTCTACATCACCTACCACCCCGCTCCTGCATTTGACCCCTAGTGAGGGACATGCTAGCGGGGAATCACATTATGATTTGGCTATGCGGGTGGCAAGCCTGGAAAGGCATATTTCTGGGCCTGCCCCCCGTAAGGCTTCTGGCAAGTCACATGACACGCCAGCGCCATGACAGATCTGAAGAAAAGACACCTCAGATATAGGCCGCGAAGCGTCGTACAAGGCGGCGCGGCGGCAAAAACACAGTCAAAAACACAGAGAAACACAGTAAAAACACACCAGCAGTCCCCCAGGGCACCCCCGCCAGCCGCCCGCCCCCCCCCGCCCGAGCCAAAGGGAGAAGCAAGGGGGCAACAGGGCAGCGGCAAGGGCCCGACCAGGGAAGATGAAGGGGGGGTGGTGGACCCCTTACCCAAAGGGGGGGGAACGACGAGGTTCCCAGCATCCCACAACAGGCTCACCAAAGGCCTGAACCTGCTACCCTTGTGGTACAGGGTTTTGCGGTCTGGAGCAGTGCTTCTTAAGCATCCGACCCTGGTGCTGTCCTACCTTCACCCGAACCGTCAGCCGAGGCTGGGAGGCAGTGGGTGCAGAACCGGTGGAAATAGTCCTGCAGGGCCGCAGGCTGGTAAGCCCCGCTCATCTTCGCAGTCCTGACTGCAGGAGGAAACTGGGAATTTGTGGGAGGTTCCTGGCTTTTTATAGGGCCGGGAGATGCCACAAGTCTTTTCAGCAGTCCACTGCGCCACCTTGTGGTGGATAACCCAGACGTAAGGAATTAGTGAAACAGGACGTGCTGTATACTTGGAAAATACTTTTTTCTTTCACTTTTTTGCGTGTTATCACTGAAAAGCTCACCAGGATACAGGTTGCAATTCACACTGGCTTCACCAAACATTTAGAATGACCACTAAGTCTTGGGAACCTGTTGCCATCTTCCAATTTGTTTTTGTTAGTAAAGAGTTCTGTGCATGGCAGTCAAAACTACCATTCACAGGATAGCCATCAGAGCAGCACAAGCATGAGTCTGTACAGTTTGTAATATATTTGTATATGACGTGTTTTAGATATACTTACGAAAAATCTGAAAATCAGCCTGGTTATCAGCAGGCTGAAATTGAGAGCAAACAGTTGGCGGTAAAAGAGTTAAGCAACTACTGGCAAGTGGCCTTACCTTCACAGACTGGACAGCACTCTCCTTCTGGCACATAATAGCGGTCACAGTGAAGTTCACCACACTGAGCTGAGAAGCAGATGGAGACTCCTCCCTGACATCGGCAGAAGCGACAAGCGTCCATGCGAAACATGTCTCCATCGTAGTATTCCACATTATTAAAAATGCATGTTGGCTTTGTCTCTAAACCAAGAAGAAAATGCAGTAGAGTGTTAATAATAGGCACACAGAATTGTTTACTCTTCAAGTATTTGAGCAACCCTACTCAGATAATAATAAAAAACCATGAGGACCAGAAAGGAAAATAACATATTTGGCATCAGTTATCAGCTGCAAGTTACAGATGTTGAATTAGCATGATGGAACATCCAGTTACATCAAGATGGTGTCTGTTAACGTATACTGTCTATGACCATGTGTGTAAACAGATGTTCTACAGTCAAACCTACTGCTGTTAAAGAGGATAGACAGCAATATAAAGCACTAATGCATTTACCCAGAGTTTAAGGAGATCCATATTGCTACAGTATAGCTTGCAATTGCTATATTTTCAAAAGCATAAAAACAATGGAGGAGGCACCCACTGTTGTAATGGGTAATGTTTGCTTTGTACAAGTATTTAAATGTATATAAGAGTAAGTCTGCTAGACAATACACAACCTTCTGGGCCTTTTAGAACTTATATGGGTCGCTCACATGCCTGTTAGCTTTTTATGCCTGCGATTTTTTTTGCTTTAATTCAACTTCACCAAAAACTTTTAATTTGTTTTTTGATAGAGGAAGCAAGAACCATTTGTAGCCGCACTTCCTGTTTGGTCAGTGGATACAATGTCATAAAGACCAGGCAAAAAGTAAACACAAATCAACCTGGGTATGTTTTTCACTCGATTTTGGGGATAGGAAACGGAGCACTGGATCTCTACAAAGCATCTGAAAGTATATATTACTTTTAGAATAAATGTAAAAGGCATACATAAAAGGTTCCTGCGTGAGTGGCATCCTTTTTTCCTAGTAACACCCATAGCTCTTTAAGTTAAAGCGGACCAAAACCCATTGAACTTGTGAAATACATTTGGCCAAGCCCCTGCCGATATTCTCTTCTCAGGTTGTAGAACTAGAAATGTATATTTTCTCTTTTTGAATCGGCCTGGAACTCTCTGTAAGATCAGTCATTGCATATGTGTGGCAATGACATAATTTCCACACACAGCAGTGGCAACAAATGGAGGAGACGGAGCTTTACAACTAAAACAGGCGTCATTATCATGGATTAGAGTGATGCAGGAGCAGTAAAAATTGGCAAAAGGTCCTCTTCACAGGGGGAGCAATTCAGGGGATGCTAGTTAAAAATTTGGATTTTGGTCCACTTTAAAAGAACATCAAATTCTGTCACCAGGAAAATGTAGCACACAACTGGTCTGGGCAGAGTTTATGTTATTCTTTTACCTTTGGGATATATATATGGGGTCATTTAAAGATTTGTTCCAAAGGGTTTATTAAAAACAAATTTTATTAAAAAAGGAACCTCTCATTTGTTTAGTATTTAAAGCAGAACTCAATTCAAAAATGACCAAAGATTACCCCACAGCTCTGGGGCATCTTGATTTGGCTGAGCACACTATAACTGCAAGTCCAAGAACGACTTCACACACCTTGAGAAAGAAGCCGGGGTTCAGGCTATGAAACGCGCTGGGGGACCGTCTCTTGGCTTTGACATTTTGGGGGATATCCCCGGGATCCACAATTAGGTGATGTGCTTCTTGTTGTTTAATTGTTGTTGTTTTGCAATACTGCCCTTTACTTATCTTGCCACATTATTCTGTTAGATTATATGAGATTTAAAATTGCACTTTATATACTTTGCACAGTACTTTGCACATTTTGCACTTTATAATTGGATCAATTCTTATATTCTTATTTTGTTGGGTCTTTTATTCAGATGAAATTGGGATTATGGATCCATTTGTGATACCTCTTATAATGGATTTTTTGTGAATATTTGCTTTTTAATATTGTATGTCTTTATGTAATTTTTAATGGGTAATACATAATAAATATGAATTCATGAGATATTGTTGAATTTATGAATTGCGGTGGAGGGGGTGCTGCGATCTGGTGCTAACTGGGTGGTCGCTGGAACCACAATTGGATACTATTTGAGTTCCAAGAACTACTTCAGTTCTGCCTTCATTGATGTTTCCTGTGGGCCTGGTGCACCACATAGCTTTAGGCAGCCATTGGAATTTGCTGCATTGATTGCGTACAGTATGTGCAGTGGGGTATACACAATTGGGCTGCGGGAAGGGTAAAACTTCAGTGATTTTTGACTGTAGGTTCACTTTAACCTCTTAACTGTCCAAATAAAGTAGCAAAATCTTTGCATTCAAAACTGTATATCTATTAGCAGAGGCAGTCCCAGACACACAGTGCAGATTATAGGTTCCTGGCGCAAAGGGTGATGGCGCAGTAAGGGTCAGCAGTCTAGTCAACCAAACCTAAAAGCTACTTTTATTAAAATGGCAAAGCAGTAAGATAGTTGGAGGTCATGTAATCTGTCATCCCAAATGTCTCTCTTCTTGGCTGGTACACAACCCGAGGGAATGGTCAAATAACTATGAATCCCCCAGAGGATGAGAGGAGAACTGCAAACCCATTGCCAGAGCCCCTTTACTGTTGCCATCACATTACTGTACATTCATTGTAGGCAGGGAGAAGTGGAAAATGCAACAGTGGGTACGTACAGGAAAATCGGAGCTAGATCCTCAGAATGAAATTAGGATGCCCACAAAGCCAATGTAGTAAAAATACAATTCTGTGAGTACTCACCTGTAAAATTGATTTTATAGTATACAGCATGTCCTGTTCCAGTAATTCCTTACATCTGGGTTATTCCGCCACAAGGTGGCGCAGTGGACTGCAGAAAGACTTGTGGCCACTCCCGGCCCCATAAATAGCCAATTACCTCCCACCAATTTCCAGTGTTGACAAGCAGTTATACAAGAAGCCGGGAGAATCAGAAAATGGATAAGAACCCAAAATAAACTTGAACAATCACCATACAGAGGTAACCAGGAAAAATGATAACAAGGGAGGGGTGGAACAGGACGTGCTGTATACTATAAAATCAATTCTACAGGTGAGTACTCACAGAATTGTATTTTTCCAAGTATACAGCACGTCCTGTTCCAGTAATTCCTTATGTCTGGGACATCCAAAAGCAGTGTCCATAAGGTAGGGTGGGATCCCCAAAGACCAAAAGCGTGCAGTTTAAACCACTGCCGCCTGCAAAACTCTGCGGCCAAAAGCAGCGTCAGCTGAGGCCCTAACATCAACCTTGTAAAACTTGGAAAAAGTATGAACAGAAGACCAAGTTGCGGCCTTACAAACTTGTTCAACAGAAGCCTGGTGCTGAAAGGCCTAAGAGACACCAATAGCACGAGTGGAATGAGCAGTAAGACAGAAGGGAGGTTCCTTCCCCTTAGCAGAATAGGCTTGCACCAGCGCCTGACAAATCCACTTGCTGATAGTGGACTTAGCCGGAGGCAAACCCTTCCTAGGACCAGAAGGAAGAACAAAAAGAGCATCAGTCTTCCTGAAAGATTCAGTAGCTACCAAGTAAAATTTCAGAACCCTGAACACATCCAAAGAATGCAGAGTCCTCTCCTTGGAATTAGCAGGATTAGGACACAAGGAAGGCAAAATAATGTCCTGATTGAGATAAAAAGCAGACACAACCTTAGGCAAGAAATCTGGTTTAAAACGAAACACCACCTTGTTCAGGTGTCGCTCAAAATAAGGAGGTTTAATGGAAAGCGCCGCCAACTCAGAGACACGCCTGGCAGAAGTAATAGCCACCAAAAAGGCTACCTTGAGAGTCAAAAATGGGCAAAGCAGCCTCACGGAGAGGCTCAAAAGGACGACCCTGCAGAGCAGATAACACCAGATTTAAATCCCAAACCGGTAACATAGGTTTACGTGGCGGACGCAGATGAGAAACCCCCTGGAAAAAGTCTTAACCAAACGGTGACTGCCAAAAGATGTTTGGAAGAAAATTGCCAAAGCTGAAATATGACCCTTTGAGGGTACCAAGTTGAAGGCCCAAATCCAAACCATGTGGCAAGAATTCCAGAATTCTGGGAACAGAAAACACCTGACAGGGAAGAGATTTGAACTCACACCAGGCAATGTAAGCATGCCAGACCCTGTAGTAGATAAAGGACGAGGACTTCTTCCTAGCCCTAAACGTGGTATCAACAACAGAGGCAGGCAACCCCTTTTCCCTCAAGATGGAGGTTTCAACAGCCAAGTCGTCAAAGCCAGCGTTTGTAAATTGGGATGGCACAGCTGTCCCTGAGTGAGCAGGTCTGGATCCTTGGGCAGGACGTACTGATCTACTGCCAATTGCACGATGTATGCGAACCACACCCTTCTTGGCCAACGGGGGGCCACCAGAATGGCTGGCACCCCCTCCTGGGCTATCTTGAGCAGCACCCTGCCCAACAGAGGGAACACATAGAGGAGCCGAAACCCCTTCCAAGGCATTGATAGCGCATCCGTGGAGAAGGCCAGAGGGTCCTGAGACAGAGAGACAAGGAATGGAAGCTTGTGATTGTGACGGGATGCAAACAGGTCCACATTCGGCAGACCCCAGCGACAGCACAGGGAGCGAAACACCCTGTTGCTGAGGGACCACTCTCCCAGCCGAGACATCCCCCTGCTCAGGGAGTCTGCCTCCAGGTTTTCCACCCCCGGGATGTAAACTGCCGATATACAGGGAACATTCTCTTCCACCCAGGACAGTACCAGGGACACTTCCTTGAGGGCTTGCTTGCTCCGAGTCCCTCCCTGATGATTGATGTAGGCAACCGCTGTCTGGTTGTCCGAGCAGATCTGAACAGCCCGACCCCGAAGGTGTGGGGTCAAATGGGCGAGAACCAACCTTACCGCTCTCAGTTCCAGAATTTTGATAGGAGTATGGGCCTCCTGGGGGCCCCACTGACCCTGGAATTTCAAGGACATCTGTGTTGACAGTCTCCCAGCAAGGGGACAGAAAGGTCCTGCCCACCAAGAGGTTCCTTGAGTCCAGCCACCACGAGAGGGACCGTCTGACCAGGGGACAGAACAAATACCTGATCCAGGGACACAGGGTCTGATCCCACACTGATAAGAGGTGTAGCTGACGAGGTCTCATGTGAAACTGTGCATAGGGTACCGCCTCGAAGCAAGACACCATCAGGCCCACCAGTTGCATCCCCTGCCGGATGGAGGGATGAGTACAAGAAAGAAGAAACTGGGCCTGTGCTTAAAGACTCCCCACCTCCTGCTGAGGGAGAAAAACCTTGACCTGAGATGTATCCTGAGTCATGCCCAGAAAGGACCTCACCAGTGACGGGAACAGAAAAGACTTGGGATGGTTGATCACCCAGCCGAAGGACTCTAGTGTGCACACCACCATCTGGGTATCCAGTTCTGCCTGATGAAAGGACTGAGACGAGATCAGAATGTCGTCCAAGTAAGGAAGAATGCAAATGCCCTGAGCTCTCAACAGAGCCATCACACCCGCCAGTACCTTGGTGAATACCCTGGGAGCTGAGGTGATACCGAAAGGTAAGGCCACAAATTGGTACTGCTGACCCTCCAGAGCAAACCTGAGAAATTTCTGATGACCTGGGAAGATTGGCACATGAAGGTAAGTGTCCTTGATGTCTACTGATGTCATGAAGTCCCCCGGGCGCAGAGTAGCGACTGCTGAGCGTAGGGTCTCCATGCGAAAATTCTTGAATCTGACAAACTTGTTGAGGTGCTTTAAATCCAAAATGGGCCTGAGGGACCCATCCTTTTTGGGAACAGTTAATAGATTGGAGTAGAAGCCTCTGCCCCTTTCCCTGAGAGGCACAGGGCAGATGACCCCCAACTCCAAAAGGTTTCGGACCGCAAGCCGCAAACCTTGAAATGACAGGGGGTTTTGAGCCATCCGGGATCTGATAAATCTTGGGGGCGACCAGGCTGCAAACTCTATCTTGTATCCAGAGGACACCACCTCCTGAATCCATCTGTCTGTTACGCGTAGCCTCCAGACGTGAGCAAAGAGCCGAAGCCGTCCCCCCACCTGGATGGGTGAGGGCGCCTCCTCATGCCTGAGGGGGCTTGGGGGAGGATTTGGGCTTGGGACCCCATGAGAGCCCGGGACGGCCTCGTCCTCTACCCCTGCCCCAATAGTCTCCGCGTGCCCCAGCAAAGGAAACTCCTCGACCAGGCCACCCACTGGCGTAGCCAGACAGAGCGTCGTATAGCCACCAACAGGGCAGAAGTCCTACCACACATTCTAATGGCATCATCCATGGCAGAAAGGATATATGCAACAAATTCATAGCAAAGTAGGGGAGATCTATAATCCTCACCTCCCGCGTCATCAGAGGCCCCATCTATGAGACACTTAAGCAACCCTTTAATAGCAATATGCCATTATGGCAGAGGCACAAACCAGGCACAGAACAGCTGGTCCAAGCACGGTCCTGACACCGTCACTAACAGGGGATACCCCACACGCAACACACAGCTGGGCTTGTCCCGAAGGAACCCCAAGCACATCGTCCCCAGAAGCCTCCATATGGTGATCTAGATACAGGTGTAACGGCCAGTACAGGGACACAGCTAGCAATAGCCAACCTTTTTGGGATGCCCCCCAAAGCCCGCTAGGGAAGGTGGGAGAATAGTAAGGGGCAGGGCCGGGAGAACCACAGTCAGAGGTGACCCGCCTGCAAGACACAATAAGCACACAATAAACATCCCCAGCGTATACATAGTAAAGCAATATAAGAAAAAAACCTTGTAAGGCACTCACGGACCAATCGAACAGATAGCTCAGAGATCAGACCGCGTCTCAGCACCACAAGGACAAGGCAACAAAATGGCGCCGGCAGCAGTACCGAGAGGGCTGGACCGCGAGAGTATGACGCAAAACGTGTCAAACCGCGGTGCCCGCCCCCCCCCCCGAAGAGCGCGAAACTGTGATCACGTGAGACGCCGGCACCATGACAGTAATCTAAAAAATACAAAGCGTCAACCACCGCGGAGCGCAGTACAGTGGTCCGCACAACGCCAAAAAAGCACACAAAGCACACAAATACAGCCCCCCTGGGCGCCCCCTGCCCACCGAGCGGGCCAACAAAGGGTCGCACCCAATTTCCTAGAGGGGAGGGGAGAAGGGAACCAGGACCCAAGGATTGAGGCTGGGGCATCCCAATGAGGCTCACCATAGAAAGCCTGTCGCCGGCTACCCTTTGGTACAGGGTCTGACCCTGACCCTAGTGCTGTCTTACCTTCACCCGAACCATCAGCCGAGGCTGGGAGGCAGTGGGTCCAGAACGGGTGGAAATAAGCCTGCAGGGCCCTAGGCTTGAAAAGCCCCACTCCCTGCGCAGTAGAGAGCCATCTTCTATCATCGCAGTCAAGACTGCAGAGAAACACTGGAAATTGGTGGGAAGTACTTGGCTATTTATGGGTCCGGGAGTGGCCACAAGTCTTTCTGCAGTCCACTGCGCCACCTTGTGGCGGAATAACCCAGACGTAAGGAATTACTGGAACAGGACGTGCTGTATACTTGGAAAATTAAATTTATATTAGCTTCAAGTCATTAAAAAGTGTCACAGGCACTTAAAGAATATGTGGCAATCACAGAGGAGTGAATTTCCTAAAAATTAAATTCAAATTTGGGTTCGTCCAAATCAAATTTTTTGAATCACTCAGAAAAAAACAAACCTCCCCTTTTCCCTATACAGCTGGATGGTGGACACAGATCCTCCACCCTTCACTGGGATCTGTGTCCTTCTTCCAGCTGCAGAGTGGCATGAGACACCCACACTGAGGTTCGTGAGAGAGGAAGTGTACTATGTTATTTTACGTGGGCTACGATGCAAGGAAAAAAGAGGTACCCTTCTTGTTCCAGGCAGATATATGTCACTTGAGTTATAGTGCTATTTACCATCCTGTCCTCAAGCAAGCAGCTCACAGGTGACACCCATTATGCTTGACTAATACATATATGGAGGTAATCTATCTTATGACGGAAAGGCTGGAACTCGCTTAAAGTTGTGCTGAGAGGACGAAAAAAGTCCATGTGATTTATCTGGAGTCACAGAAGCACATCTATCATGATACAAGAGATGAATGACTTGAAATGGGCACATTTTCCCTTCTTTCTATTACTTGTGTAACCTAAGTTTCCACAGCACTTCAATAAATTACACATGCTCGCCTGCAAATTAATGCTGCTGAAAAATGATCAAACTGCCTGACAATGGTCCTTCTGTAAACAGCACTCAGTTTTATTACAGAGCGGCCCTTAAGATGCAGCCTGTGTCCGGCCTCACCAATTCGTGCCAAGGCCAGTATAACTACTTGGCACACTAAGTGGTAAGTTCAGACAGTAATTGCTATTGAGATGAAGTGGTTATGGGGTATACACATCCCAGTATTTTCTTTTTCTGCACATAGCTGACAGACTGAGGGATGCCTTTGGGTTAAATTATGTTAGACAAATAATATAAAAAAGAAGTTTATACAAAGTGACGGCAGCAATAAAAGACTGGGGTTTATTTTGCACATCAAGGCAAGTACTAGTGGCTTGTTTCAAAACACAAATACATCTGTTTTCTGCATGGTTAAAGGCTTCTAGTTACTGCACATCAGAGACATGTTGCAGTCACATATGTCACATAAATAAGACAGGACTGTTGATTCCCCCAGAGGGTCCTGGTTCACAGGGTCACTAAAATAAATTAGCCCTCATGTCATCAGCAAGATCTGCATTATGCATCTACTTCCTTTTCCGATCATAGCCCAATCCAAGGGGGCTGGGGTGAAACCACTGTGCTCACATGCAGAAACTGCAGATTCTCCAACAGATGACATGTATTTGCAGTATTCAGCTATTTTCTGTTCACATTAAACAATGTAAAGCTTTATTTTTTGGCTTCCTGTAATTGTGGGAGCATCCCAAATCAGGATCATCCTCCTGTGGTGAATGCTAAAAGAGAATGCTTGCTTTGACAGAAGGTCCGCTTTAATTATTACTGACATCTGATTTTCTGCTATGCATTATGAATGTATGCACTTTGAATTATGTGTAGTAACATTTGGGCACAGATTACTGAGGCGTTTGAAGACCATCGCAAATAAAATAGTAGCTATCTAAAAATAAGCCTCTATGACTTGCTGATGTTTGGGGTCATAAGCACATATGCATGAGGGTCTTAAGTTTTCTGTGAAATTAGACTGATCATTAAAGGTCACTATTTTTCCTGAGAACATTTCACCACATAGCTGAATGAATTATTAATGTTTACTGTTAAAGTAAATTAACTGACATATAAAGCCTTGTGGGTAATCCAGTTAAACATAATCCATTTGCTATAATCCAATCACCATGGTGTTGAGAACTTCATTGAGGCAGATGTTAAATGAAGTACTCGAAGGTGTGAATCGCTCTAAAACTACTTTGAGGAAGGTCAGGAATATACTTTATAAGACAAAAAGTGTTAAAAATATCAGAAACACTTGCCACCTTTTATAAGCCATGACAAATCAACCTTTATTCCACCAGTTTCACAGCAATTCACACCTCTAGTTTTGTTTGATTTGTTACTTGCCTATATAAGGTTCCTCACACTATTGGGATTGGATTATCTATGACATTGGCCATGCATATGGACATTGACCCTGGACAACCACCAAAAAAAGTAATATTTTATTATTAAAGCTTAATAAGGAATAGATTCTAATGATGTTCGTTATGTGGTTTGTCAACCAGGTCACTCATCTATGTCACACATTAAGGTTTAAAAGTCAGAGAATTTCCTTACCACTCCACAAGCCTAAATCAAGAAGTTGGTCACTGTAATGCTCAGCTGATCACCAGCCTAAGTTCAGATGCCAACCCACAATTTAACACCTCCATCTTCACCTTTAGTCAAGCCCCCGTTTGCCAGGAGACATTACACGCCTGCCCGAACGCGGCTGCCTCCAGGACTTAAGGACGCAAAGGATGGCACCTGAGGCTGCGAAGGCTTATATACAACAGGGCAAAACAAACAATACATAGGGAAAGTCAGAGATAGCTGGGTCTGCCACAGATAATCAGTCCTACCAGTGTCTTGACAGAAGGAGTAAACAAAGCCCAGGGAAAGCCAAAGGTCGAAACCGTAAATCAGAGAGTCACAGTATCCAAAGGGTCAGGCAAAAGAGTAGTCGGGATGCAAAGCAAACTAATCCGGTCAGCAGGAAATAAACCAACAGCATAACACACCACAAGCTAGACGTTGGGCTACACGGCAGTTGCTTAATTGACACCCTACTCCTAGTTAGCCAGACAGAACCTCTAAGTTAAGTGGACCTTAAGCTTCGCTGATCACAGCGAGCTGCAATACACCTTCACAAGGCATATGAGTAGTGGGCCCCTAAGCGCGTCAGTCTGTGTTTCCGCAATTATATTTGGATGTTCTGAGTGTGGACAGGTAAACGCTTGGATCTAACAGTCACATTTCATAAGCAGCAACCATGAGGACACTAAAAATGTAGTGTCTGATGTTAGGTCAGTTGAGAGAGATTAGCGTTTATAAGACTGCCCCTATCTTCTCAAAGGTTTACTAAACCCACAGAAAAAAAACAACTCACCTTCACCGCCGCTCAGCTTGGACAGACCGGTACACCGTTCTAAAACCTCTCAATTTCAGAGAATGGTGCTCCAGGTGCCTGATGCGATGCCGGGCCAATGCAAAGAATGGATGGCGCTGAGTTACTAGTGTGAACCAAAAGATGCTTGCTGTTAGTCGGGGTGCAGGAAGCAGATGGCGCTGAGTTACTAGTATGATCCAAAAGATGCTTGCTGTAAGTTGGGGTGCAGGAAGCAGTTTCCAAGCGGCAGGCAAGGCTTCAGCTGCTGCGCAGGAGCCAAAGTGAATGCCTGTTTTTTTGGGGGGAAGGGGGAGTAGAGGAACACTTTAATATTCTACTTGCTGCATCCCAAGGATAAGGGGGTTATTTAAGAAACGGTAATGCCAAGCAGTGCCACGTAGCGTCAGGTGAACTCTGGGCACTGTATGTGAAACCACAATTAAGAAAGTCAATCTGGTCAGCACCTCTAAAAGCGTCCTGTAGCGTCACAAGTATTACTAGCGGCAGCGCAGTGCAAAGCGCCGGAGCTCTATGTTCAGCACCACCATGTAGCACCATGTAGTCACTCAGTAGCGCTTGCCTACATTTCAATGGTGTTTCATTTGGTTGTGTTTAAATAGCATGTTGCTAAAGTACATTTTAAAATTTTTGGCTCAAATCACTGTGTGTCCTAATTTTGTACGCAGAATTGTATGTGCAGGTCTGCCATTGCAGTGTCATTGTCACAGTGTTAAAACAATGTCATTTCATGTGTTCTTGCTCTGGTGCTGGTGTAAATGTGTTGAGAAACAGATTTTTATCACATAGATTCTGGAGCTCGATGCTAGAGCGCCCAGTTTCAGAGCACCGATGCTGGTTTTGTGCATTTTTTTTTAAATATGGGCTTCAGCGCCGAGTGCTAGACGCACTTAATTGGCGCTACCTATCGTTCACTGCAGTGTTGTTCTATTGTTAGATGTAGCGTAGCCTTGGGTGCTTTGACCTCGGGATACCACCTAGCATTCTCGATTGGCTCTGCAGTGATTCAGGGAGAGCGCTTCAACAGCACCCTGCAGAAATCACATTTATCACTGCTGGACAAGACACTACAGCGTCACTTGTATGGCCACTACGCTAGGTCACAGCGCCTGACACCCACTTGCAGCGTCTACTAGCGGTCGCTCTAAGTGCCGCTACACAGACTCTCACCTTGCAATACGTGGCGCTAGTCTTAAATTAGCCTCCACATGAATAACTCTATACTTAAAATATTCCTAATTAACAACAGGGACAAAAGCATTTCCGTGTTTACCTAGAAGAGCAGTCATAAGTCTGCCTTGCAGCCTCCAATCTTATTCATTAAAAAAAAGTATGGCAGGTCAAACAATGCTTAACTTGGTCCCCAGTGATGATAACCTAGCTGTAATAGATTTCATGAAAATATTATAAATATCCTACAACTGTGTCATAATATTTCCATTCAAATTAAAGATTTATCCTGTCATTTACTTTACCCTGGTTGGGGCTTAGCAATGAAATCAGATGTTGCATGCAAATAAACAGCTATTATGCTTTGAAATTCAGCCTGTCAAATGTTTACATAAAACCAGATTATATATTACAATGATCAGACAAATCTGATCTGAAACTGATAATCTGTGTTAACACAAATAAATAAGGCTTGCCTACAAATGTCTTTGCAGCAGAGGCGGCATACATTTTCATTATACCACTATACACATATTTATTGATATTATCCTCCCGGAGTGTCTATGCATAGTCTTTAATCTAATTTAGCAGGAGTAGCAAGCCATCATCTCATTGCCATGCCATGTATTACATCACACATTAAAGTATGTGTCGGGGAAAAGTAGGGATGCAGATTTAATATACCGTTTCACACTAATGCAATTAATCTTGCTGACATTCTGCTGTTCATTGTAAACAAATGCAGAAATATTAATATTTAAACACCTCATGCAGCAAACTCATCATGATAACATTACATAAAAAAACAAAATTGAATCCCTTTTAAACGCATAACCTATATGTTATTTAGACTAGCTACTGATATCCATGTGCTAACAAGTACAAAATGGCTTAAGAAATAACTTTTTCCAAAGCTATTCCGGTAATAGTACCTGATACTTCCAGATGCAGGAACAGGGCAGAAAAAAAAAAAAACTAAAAAACTAAGTACATTTTGATTTAAACAAGATGAACAGGGGTTATGGGGTTCCAGTTAAAATGCTTAAAGGTAAACATTTTACCTTACAGAATATTACAATGTAACTAAAATGTATGTCTAACAGGAGAAATCTTGTATGCTACTTTATCATTCACTGCACAGTTTGTCCAGGGTAAAAAAAACAAAAAAAATGTAACTTGTGTCCTCCATAGCATCTTAGTACAGCTTTCTAAAACTGACAAATTCCTGAGATCTGATCTTGCATAGGGAGTCACCTAAAGCCCCACCACCCTCTGTCAAAGTGAATGAACCATGGCTCCTGAGGCAGGGGTGGGTTCTCATCTACTTATTTAATTGCGAATAACAGTGAAGCTTCTAAGGCCCTTATTTAACAAGGGATAGCGCCAAGTAGCGAATGGTGAGCGAACGGTAATGACGGTCACCGCCACGAGTACGCCGGCTCCCCTCCGCAATCACACATTTATCAAGCCGATCCTGCTTAGCGACTGACAGAGCGCCAGATAGCGAATCATTCATCATTATTCCAGCCTCACCCCACAGCGCCAGCGAGCGACCTTGAACAGCGACAGGTATGACCTCTCGCTACCTGGCGCTCTTCAATGCATTTCAATGGAACAATCATTAAATATTCATAAATAATTGCTATTAATGTTTTTTTTTTTTTTTTTAATGTCAAAAATTCTGTGACCACTTCTGCAATGTTAGATATTTTTTTTAAGGTTAAAAAAAAAAAAAAAAAAATTGTGCACAATTGATATTACAGGTCTGATATAAATGTATTCATATTACAAAATCTTTGGAAAAACATGTTTTTTTTTTTTTTTTTTCAAAAAATATGGTTGTTTGGGGGTTAAAAAACTACTTTTAACCCATCGCCGCCAGCGCTCTGGGGTTTAAACAAGCATTTCACAGCGCGAGAATTTTTTGACCGTGATTTGTTAATGAATATGCTGGGAGCCGTTCGCTATGGCCATTCGCTGTCATGCGCTCCCATACAGCGCGGAACCTGTCAAACAGCGACTCCTAACCCCGTATTCAACATTACCGCACACCGACTGAGTCGCTGTCAACAGCCGAACAACGGCCAAGCACAGCGAATACTAGCGTGCGCTGTGAAAATAACGCTACTGTCGCTCATCTGTCGCTACCTGGCGCTATTAATGAATCGGCCTCTAAATATTCTTCAGGCTTGTGCAAGCTACAGGATTTAGAGCCTTATTTAAGAAGCGTCAACACCACTTTTGTTGCCTCAGTGGCACTCAGCGTACAATTTAACAACTAAAAAATTCTAACGCTGATACGGCCACCGCCTAGAATCTTATTTGATACTAGTGCCAAAAAGATAGCAGTGCTGGCGGTTGAAGCACAGTCAGATGAAACCTGGTGCTGTAGCTCAAGATCCATCCCATGGAGCACAATGGGCAGAACTAAATTGATGTGTTTAATGCTTATAATAATATTAAACACATTTTTTTCTGTACAGAACTTGCATTGAGACTAGTCAATAATTGAAACACAATTTATTTTTTTTTGGGGGGGGGGGGGGGGTTATTAAAACTGACTTCAGAGGCTTATTTTGCGTAACAATGTGTAATTTGGACACCAGCAACTAAAATACAGCTGAAACACACTGTACGGTTTGTTCTTTTTGTCCCCAGCAGTGATTTCTTGTAACTGTAATACAAAATACAGCTCTGAGGATTTCAAGAAGGAAAAGATTCATAAATATGCTGGGGAGTGCCAGAAAAAATGGCAGTACAAAATGGCACTCACTGGCATTGGGCTAATCAGCCTGCGGGTCCAACAGGCGCTGACATAGGCCGGCCAATCCCTAAGGGCAACAATCAAAGGTAATTAGCGTTCAGCTCAGTGACTGCTAGCGCCAATGTTGTACATAGTACAGCATCAGATTAGACAGGAACGCCGGCACTCCGAAGCCACAAAAATAATGCTAACAGACGTACATCGTAAATAGGGCCCATAATCTCTAGACTCATTTTTAAGAAGCTGGAGCTAGAGAGTTAGTGAGTATAGAAAAATATCTGTTTCTTTAGTCTGACTACAGAAATTGTCGACAATGACATTTGTCAGCTACCAAACATTCTCATTTCTTATTACATTAATGCCTTCACAACATAATAGAGGGAGAATTTGACCAGCATCAAATACAGACTTGTCCACCCCAATTACTCATGGCATCTAAACGGTAAATAGTCTAAATTGGGGTTCTCAGCCAGTGATATGCAGTGATCCTATCAAGTGCAGACTGACCTGTGCCCAGTCATACTTTACCCAAGTATGATTTAAAGTGCATTTCATGCACTTATGCACGTCATTATTTTTAACACAGTTTTAGGTAAATGACAACTGATATGTACCACCCCAGTGGCACCTGAGACAATTAGAAATAGAAGCAGTAGTAGTAGCAAATGAAAAATGGATAACCATGTTTTATGAAAAAATATATGTGAAAAGATGTCCATTTCGGAAATCTTACAACACCCCAGTCCAAGAAGGACACCTCTGTCATTACTATAAAATCTAGTATGGCTAATTTTATAACCAAACACAATATACGAAAAAAGGCAAGCTATGTACTGTATACAGATATACCAGATGCACCGTAAAAGTAAGACAGATGCCAAGGTTTGGTGACTGTCCTGGTAAAGGTGAAAAGATATAGAGGAATACCAAGGACAAAATATGAATGAAAATAAAGGAGGTGGGTGCACAGGGCCATTGCCAAGAGTAAGTACTACCAAGCAAACTGTGGTTTGACACAAGAGGATGTGGAAACTGATTTAAAGAGGAACTACGGTAAAGAATTATGCCACACCGCTTCCGAGGCCTTTTCTATGGCTGTCATGGAGCAGCCTATCAGCATCCAGGGCCAGTGCTGGCCAGCGCTGACAGGCTCAGCCACTGGCCACGCTGACAGGCTGTTTGTGGTCACATGGGCATGGGCACCCAATCATTCAGGCTGATGCAAGTGTGGCACTTCAGCCAGCGGGAGACCATGTGGTCACTTGCTAATCTCTCTGCCGGACTGTGTTGTCAGAGCCCCATGCAATGCAAACTCTATCCAACAAGCAGGCTTAGCCTGTCTTGTTACATTATTGCTAGCTCAGACGCATTTCCCAGCTGACCTCAGTTGCTTCTAGTCAGTGAGGAGGCTCCCTTGTTAACTGGCTTTCGGGGGTATATCACATGAGAATCCACCACTTACATGTTATCAGTTGCGAGAATTCAAATGTATTCTAGATGCAGGTAGGCACACTCTCGACTTCAGCACTGAATGTGCCTATATGGGATCAAGCCTGTGGATTGTCAAGTTAGCACAGTTTGTTTTTTTTTTTTTTTTTTGCTTGGAGAGTTCCTTTAAAGCTAAATAATCCAATAATATTTATACAATTATGTAAATATATATTATATCCAACACACAGTAAATTTGCAGTATACTGTAGTCAATAGAGGTAGACTATTTTAGAAGCCCATAGGTCGTGACAGCACAAGTTCAGATTTGTGGAATATATATACATTTCCGTTATGTAGGGGCACCCTCTGGCAGCAGAAAGCAGTCATAAAAGTTATCATCCAACATTATCCCTGTGGTTTAAAAAACAAGTGAGTAAATCAGCTTTATACAAACTTGCATGTCAGTCACTACTAAGATTTTAAATGGAAGCCTAGAGGCAAATGTAGGCACTATGGAGTTTGCAGGTTGGGAAAATAATTTGTAGCATTTTTTTACCTACCTAACTAATAATCACAAGCTGAATCCCTGGCTTTCGCAGTCTGTAGAAATGGAGCAAAATTACATTTTAAATGTGCATTAAAATAGCTGCAATTTTCAATATGACAGCTAAAATGTGGTATTAACTAAAAGCTGCAAACTGCAGCTTAGCATCTTTTATGCACCATACAAAAAAAACTGAAAGACTGGAAAACAGCATTCAGAAGAAACTATCTGCAAAGACAAATTATTTCTGTAAAGCTCATTTGTCTCGAACTTGCTACTTTCTAATGACAGAGAAGTGCCACGTTTTACTCGATTGGGACCACTTTGAGTTTTGCAACTGAATCTCAGGCATTTAAAATAATACATTGTATTGCTATGAGGCTCGATAACCCTGGCACCTAGTCTATGCTTATGTCAGTCTGGCTTTTATTCTTAATGACACATGATGGAAAATCCAATAGAAATTCTATTGTAGCTTTTGCCTCTGGTCAATATAACTATAATTTTATTGACTAACGTTTTCTACCCATTATATTTGGCTACCTCGAAGGTGTTGAAACTCTGGCCCGAATTGCCAGCAAAACCGCTAAGTGAGAAAAAATACGGCTCCACAGCCAGTACAGTAATGCCAATGTCTGTCTTTCTTCCTAGCGCGCACACAGGGTGCACGGAACTGCACCCTTCAGAAACTCATAGGCGGTGTAAGTGTTAAAGTTGGTCAACAGGAAAAACAACAAAAAAAAAGGGTACTTACCTTTTGTCTCACACAGCTGATCTGTACTAGTCCGGCACGGCAATCAATCCAAACCCTGGATTTGAGCGCGTGCCTAAACTTTGATTATCAGTGTTTGCAGGCCAGGTCACGTACCTGCCCTCAGTCAAAGGGACATGGCCATGCCCTCTTTATTCACTTCAATAGAGGGGGGGAGGCATGTCAGGATTTGGCATACTCACTCCTGCTTTTTCAACCCAACCTGCCAAATGTTAAAATCTGGATACTCCATCTAAAAAGAAAATAGAACTCTCAGCAAACCCTTTGCAGGCCTGTGCTTCCAGTGGGGACTTCTGCTTAATCTTGTATCTATTAAACTGTTATGCCCTGTTTACAAATCATCTTTGGAAGCCTGGGTTCATCTTGGTCCTGCCTGATGGGATCTGCATCGTACTACAGTTCCTCGCTTATTGCTAATCTTAATTAGGTGTTTCCACATTTTTATTATTACAGCCTGTAATTAAAACTAAAAATTCTCAACCGTTCACTGTTTACACGTTTACACAGATAATATTTTTCTATATTTACTATGTAATGACAATGAACAATATTTGATGCATTATCAGCTATTGCCTTCTCATATGTAGTTTCATTGTTTTAAGCCTGCGATTATTCACCTTTAGAGTAGCTATTTGTACCAAAGATTAATTTTTGAACCATTGCCCTCTTTCCCCAGTTTTGGTGTACTATGAACAAAGGGCTTTAGTTGTACTAAGTGCCCATTGAATGTAGAGTGAAACCCAATTTTGCTACAAATTGAGGGAACGACCAACAATGGACCACTAAACTGGAGGGCAAACACCACAGCTCACCCTAAAGTAAAAGCTTACAGAATGACATTCAACGAGAGCTGGTCCCCAACTCTAGAAAAACTTGATAAGAATTGCACTAAATGTTTGTACTATGAATAATCACAAAAATGCATGTATAGTTTTATTCACTTTATTAGAATAAAAACATCTATTTAAAAGAATTTTGCAAACATAACGACAGTGTGTGACTTACAGGTAATTCTAGGATCCACTGACCTCCACCCTGACCACCGACAGACACTATCTCTGTCACTCGGCGACCAGGGGAAACATCAGTGGACCCAAGAAAACCCCCCTTTCACCATACAGTCCCTGACAACAATTCTACAGATACTCTTTGATTTTTATCAAAGCCCATTGTTAGCACCTATAGAAAACTTTGGTCTATATGGCCATTTTTACCTACAGTACTATGGGCCTGATTTTTTTCAAGCACTATTTGCCAGACTACATCATATTAGTGCAAAATATAATTTATATTTTTTTCTGCATGTTGCTGAAATACCGCTTCTGCTGGTTGAGGGTTTTTGATGTTTTGATTCTAATGGTGTATTTAGGTATGTTTTAATAAAATGTGTATACATTTTTAATCTTTATGTGGTGCTCCTATTTTTAGAGGTAGGTGAAGATCCTTTTTACCATCTCTTTCCTTTTGTGCAAGATTTTGTTATGCATATACTTTCTTATTAAACGTACATTCATTTTAAGCCTCATTGGTGTGAATCCTTTAAACGTATTGTATTTACTGATTACAATTTGGGCCAAAGGGGTGGGCCTAGTTGTGGGATAGCACTTGTTTAAATTTAGATTTCTGTTCATTTGAGTACTTACATATTATTAAATGTTTTCTAACAAAATCTGGGGGCTTCAGGAAACACATTTATTTATGTCGAAACCCTCCATCTTTTGTGTCTTACTAAGGGTGAATCATTATGTAATCAAGATTTTATATTGTAAAAACATTGTAGACTTGTTCCAGTTTAATAATATTGGGACATATTGTGTCAGATAACAATGTGAAATCTATTTAAATTCCAGGTTGTAAAAAATATGGAAACATTCAATAAAAAGACAGCAAAGTGCAAAGTATGTTCTAAATTATCCAATAAATGGCATCTTAGCATATTCACTTTTTAAAAAGCTTTTTATGCCCCAAGTTTATCTGGCAACTTTCTCTCCCTCTATATATATGGAAACGAGGGAAAAGCCGAAGCCATATTAGGAAAAAATGCTTATTAAATAAGTGAATAAAATGAAGACAAAGGCAAATTCATAGTCATGCTAAAACGAGAGTCCAAGTAACTCTAGTAAATCTTTAGTCAGAAAGTCACAAAATTGGTCCCAAAACCCTTTAGGTGTCTAATAGCTATTTAAGTATCAGATTGACTTATAATGTTGCAATAATGTGCCTCTTTCACTAGTAATGCCAAGGATATGTCATGCAAATATTCTGGCATTGCTGTAATAACAAATGCTGCCAAGCCGTTGATTTATGTAACCTTTTTATGGAGCCAGAAATTCCAATAACTTTTACGCCATGTTTGTCAGCTGCACACACAAATGTATATTTAACTGAGCCATTAGCAAAGATCTACTGATTTAAGCTCTCAACCTGGGGAAAAAAAAAATAATAACGCACGCTCTTGCTTTTAACAATTTAGCAGCATTCTCTACATTTGGAAGCTGTATGTGATTATGTTGTTAGGGCACTCACAGAGTCAAAGTATAAGGTTGCCACAGTAAGTCAGGAGGGAAAGCCACCATATGCTAGACCCTGAAATCACTTAAATAAAAATTAAGTGAATAGTACTTTCATTGCTCCCTCCAAATGCAATCCAAAGGAACATCAGACTTGACTTAAAGGAAGACCATCCTCTCTATTGGCAATGCCTCACATGTAATGAAGCTGTGGAGGAGGGAAACACAAATTGCATAAGTTTTGATCATACAATTATTTAAAAACCCTCCAACCCTGCTTTTAAGTCTTTAGCTACAAAAGTAGAGTTCATTCAATGATAAATGGCAAGAAAGAGCATGAACACAGACAAATTAAAAACCTGAAAGCATCAGGAATTAGAGTTGATCTGCTATATGGAAAGTCTAATCTCTAGGGATAAAGCCACAGACAGATACTTGGTGACCAGGGCAGGATGGTTGGATTACCGGGATTCACACCTCCCATATAATCTCATGGATAGACCCAGGAACCACGGACAGATGTCTATCTATTGAGCTGAGATCTCCCAAGATCACCGTTGGGTGTGACGTCCAAGTTGCAGGTACTGACACTATAGCGGAGGGCCAGAATGGGATTGCGGGTCACAGAGAACTTCTCACTGGGCTGTTAGCTCTCTTGTACGTTGCCACACACCACTCACCCCCCCAACTCTATTACCCCCTTGCCCAGACCTAGCCATTTCCCACTTCCCCAAGCAGAAATGGCATAATTAATTGCAATGTATAGCTTCAAACTGAGACCGCCTATGCGTAGGAAGGAATAGTCCCACAGGATCCATTGAGAGGACCTGTACAAGCTTCAACGTGAACCAATATAAAGCTTGATTATGTCTGTTAACGGAACCAGCAACATTTGACATTAATGTGTGAGGATGGGATGTTAGATGGGTCAATGTATCTAATGGTGGAATGTAGATGCTGTACCCCTGTCCCCCCCCCCCTCTCTTTTTTGCTTTCTGTACCCCTAACTTTGAAAATCAATAATAATGCGATTATACTAAAACCTGAAAGCATGCTGGTAACAACCATTAGACACAGTAGCCATGTTTTTATGATGTATAGGACCATGCTTTAAAATTAATTTGAGGCCTATACGGTTTAACCTGCAGTGCCTTCTCCCAATGGCATTCCTATCATGGATATCCATTTGCTCATAACCACATTAAAAAGCACAAATAAGGGCCAAATAATTTACCTGTCTAATCTAAAGTCAGGATGTGGCAAGTTCTCTAGACTGCCTTCTGAGCAAGTAACTTTTAAGGTTGCTTGTGGTTTATAGCTATGTTAAGGTCTAAGGTGTGCAGCCCAGTTTAAAATGTAACTCAGCCCACCTTTCCTCCGTCCTCCATAAAACTCAATTTGGGGAGTGGGGTAAAAAAAATACCATGTAGTGCAGAGGACCTTGAGCGACTCATTAAAATCTAAAGGCCACTGTTGCTGCAGAGCTCAGTGTCCTAGTACACTGGCAGCCAGTGAATAGGACCCTGTGGGAGATGGTAACAGGCATTAGAAACTACTGCAAAGGGCTATGCTCTGCCTTAAGAAAGGGGTACACCCCTGAAATTTTAAAAATAACAAAGCATGTCATTTCTGTTTGTATTAGTTTTCTGTACATTTGTATGTATTTGGTTTGACTACACTGTTTATGTAGTTTTGTAACTGTGTATAACTTTGTCTATCATGTAGAAGTACTAATTGTAAACAGCTTTATGATGTGCGTTTATATTCTTGTAAGGGACTAGATGTGTGATTCTTTTCTTGCATTAACGTTATCTTGGTTAGGCGATTATTTCATCCTGTAATTACTGCACATATGACATATATTCACACAGTTGATGGATTGTTCCTGATATATGGCGTTACGAACCAAGGATGGTCCTTTTGAATCCTAAGAACCTACTTTTATGCCAATAATGTATTTTGAACCACTTTAATTTACAGCCTCATAGATTCAAGGGTGTACAGCTTTTAATACATAATATATATATATATATATATATATATATATATATGGATGGAGTAGAGGAAATGTATATACATTTACATTTATAGATAACAGCTAACAGGAACCAATCAAGTTATTTGCTTTAAAACAAAAAGCTGTCAGTTCTTGATGCTGTAACCAGCTTCTGAGGGAGGCTATTCCAGAAATGTATAGTTCTTATGGTGAAGAGAGTTTGATGACTCTGTAGACAAAATCGTTTCTTTTTCTTCAAATGGAGGGCGTACCCTGTACCCCCTTGTCTTTAGAGAGAATTTTACATGAAACAGCTTTTCCCCATATAGTAATTTATAGAATAAGACAATTAATGTTGCCCCCTGCGTTAATTCCAGTCATATTTCTTCATTACTAATATCCCTTTATCAGTTTGGTGGCTATTCTCTGCCCTCTCTCCAAAAACAGTGTATCCTTGTTATGAACTGGTGCCCAGAAATGGACTGGATATTCCAGATGAGGGTGCACTAGTGCCTTGTAAATATGTCACAACATATTCCTTTCCCTTGATTTCATGACTCTTTTAATGTATGACACTATCTTGGTGGCACTGAAAGCTGCTGCTTAGCATTGCATGCTGCTATTTAGCCTGTGGTCTACAAGTACCCCCAGACCATTCTCAACAAGTGACTCTCCCAGCTTTACTCCACAAAGGACTCAAAGAGTCCAATTCAGCCTGAAGCTTGTGAACATATTCAATGGACTGCACTGTGCTAACATCTTGGTGTCATCTGCAAAAATAGAGACTGTGGCATTCATTCTATTTTCTAGATCATTTATGAACAATTTGAATAATAATGGGCCCAGCACTGAATCCTGGGGTACACTGCTCACAACCCATGGACCATTTATCTTTATCAATTAAAAATATATATATATTTATTATGATATTCTGGTATCCATGCGCTGAGTGTTGAAAACTGAATAGTACTGAATCTTCTGAAAATGATGCATTCAAAAAATACAATTCTGTGAGTCACCTGTAGAATTGATTTTGTAGTATACAGCACGTACTGTTTCACCAATATTCGTTACGCTTGGGATATCCACCACAAGGTGGCGCAGTGGACTGCAGAAGAGACTTGTGGCGTCTCCCGGCCCTATAAAAGGACAGGAACCTCCCACAAATTCCCAGTGTTAAAAAGCAGTTAGACAAGAAGCCGGGAGAATAATAATGAAGGAACCCCCAACAGAACATCTGAACAAATCACCATACAGAGGTAACCAAGAACAATGATAACCAGGGAGGGGTGAAACAGGACATGCTGTATACTACAAAATCAATTCTACAGGTGAGTACTCACAGAATTGTATTTTTCCAAGTATACAGCACGTCCTGTTTCACCAATATTCTTTACACTTGGGACGTCCAAAAGCAGTGTCCGTAAAGTAGGGTGGGATCCCCAAGAACAACAGCGGGCAGTGCCTGAAGAACTTTGCGGCCAAAAGCAGCATCAGCTGAGGCCCTAACATCAACCTTGTAAAACTTGGAAAAAGTATGAACAGAAGACCATGTTGCGGCCTTACAAACTTGTTCAACAGAAGCCTGGTGCTGAAAGGCCCAAGAGAAGGGAGGTTCCTTCCCCTTAGCAAAATAGGCTTGCACCACTGCCTGACGAATCCACTTGCTGACAGTGGACTTAGCCGGAGGCAAATCCTTCCTAGGACCAGAAGGAAGAACAAAAAGAGAATCACTCTTTCTAAAAGATTCAGTAGCTACCAAGTAAAACTTCAGAACCCTAACCACATCTAAAGAATGCACAGTCCTCTCCCTGGAATTAGCAGGATTAGGACACAAGGAAGGCAAGACAATAGGCTCGATTAAGAGAGACAAATGTTCCGCTCTCGTATGAGTGTACGAGCGATTCTATGCATGCATTGCAATCCTTCTGTAAAGTTTCTGTCCGTTCGTACAGCAGATTACGAATACGAGGATGTCCTTTTCCAGCGTGACTTTTCCATTTCATTTTCACGTTACAACGTAGGCTTTCATTTTTGCCCTTTTCCCATCGTATCCTCCCACAAATCCTTTACGTTTCCCGTTAGATTCTGTTTCCCTTTTTCAATAAATATTCATCCAGACGGTAATCCTTACGATCTTGCGCCTGCGCACTACAAACTTAACACATTAAAGTGCTCGCCTACATATTTGCCACCCTCACTTCTACTACAATGTTTAGCTAAATCATTTAGCACTATCCTCCATCTTCCCTTTTGGACCCTTAAAGCTCACCCAAACCACTTAGCACTATCCTCCATCTTCCCTTTTGGACCCTTAAAGCTCACCCAAACCACATCGCGGTTAGGTTCTTCTTCCATTTGAGCCCCCTAAAACTTACCTAAATCACTTCTCGGTCATGTGAATATTCATCTTTAAATATTTCTGGGCCCATTAGTTTTGTGTTAATGTATTTTGTAAATGAAATGACACTGTAACATTTTTTTTTATTACATCATAAAAGATAAAAATTTTAAAAAATTTTAAAAATTCACATTTTTACAACTATAAAAAACAAAATACATAGCAATGGCAGGCCACAGAACATTATTCTTCATCTGTGGTCCCCAACGAGTTGCGCAACTCCTGCATCTCGCCCACCAACTGAAGGACCCTGACACTCAGTGTGGCACGTGTGGTCCCTGTTAAAAAACGTAAATTAAAATATTGGTATAACCTTGTTGGGGTCATACTGCAGTGCCCCCCCCCCCCCCCCCCCGTATGGTCCAAACACCTAAATCTGGACTTCAAAAGCCAGAGGGCCATCGCCACCACGGCCCAGGTTTTGCATAGTGCCCGATTAGAGAACCCCTGGCCCGCATTCTGCAGGCAAAGAACGGGCATCAGGAGCAAGGGCAGGAGTGGATATCCAGAATCCCCTGAAAGATTTTAAAAATACTAACATAAAATACACATTCTAAGCTACAATATTGTTTAACATGTCATCAAGGGCTAAAAACAGCCATAGGTTAAGACATGAGTCATCAACTATATTCATTGCCATACAGTGAAAATGGATTGATGGAATGTGAGCAAACTTACCCTGGAGCCATCCACCAGATAATTCTTCTGACTCAAACTGACGAAATATGCCGGAGCTCTGCAATATATAAGCATCATGGGATGACCCTGGATGCCCTGCAAGAACACTGAGGAATCGCATAGCTGGACCAAACACTGCTTTTATGTTGTGTGAGTGGCACATCTTGCGGTTCCTGCAACCAAATATAAAATAATTACACAAAGCAAAGGTAACCGACTAAAACAATAACTCCTACAACAAATTAAGATTCAAGTTCAACAATCCAAATATAATTCACAAAGGACATAAGTCTAAAAAAATATAGCAATTATATGGATGTGTGGGAAAATAAAGGTTTACATGCTAAGGACTAATTAAGGTCAGCATTAAAATGCATCTATAGGAAGTTAGGGGTGAATTGAAAACCTACTTTGACCTAAATGCTAAGCCTGAGACGACCCCTCTTAACCTGTGGGCGGCACATAAATGCTATATCAGGGGCCTCATACTGAAGATTGCCTCTAGAAAGAGGAGGGAGAGAGAGAAAACCACCGGGGAATTGCTAGAGAAAATAGCAAGACTGGAATCGGAACACAACAGGACGGTGGCGATGGAGGTCAGGGGGGAGCTGGCTGTGGCAAGGGAGAGGCTGAGGGATATCCTGATGGTGAAGGCTAAGGCCACACTGCTGAGGGCCAGGCACACCTTCTATGAGTACGGGAACAAGTGCAGCCGCACGCTGGCCCGGGCGCTCAGGGAGCAGAGGGCAAGCAACTTCATCCCACAGATACTGGGGGGGGGGGGTCGTCTGCTCTCTGGTCCGGCTGACATTGCCAGGACCTTTAGGGAATTCTATTGCAAACTATACAATCTGTCAGAGGAGGGAGGAAGCTGGACAGGCCATCTTAAGGAGGCACAGAGGTATATTGCGACCTCAGGCCTACCCGCATTGAGCAGGGAGATAGTGGAGGCCATGGAGGAACCAATATTGCAGGAAGAAAGGTCCCAAGCAATTAAGTCCTCTCAGTCAGGAAAATCCCCAGGTCCTGACGGGTTCACCCTATCTTATTACAAATGGATGGGCGACATTCTGACCCCATGAGCGGTCGCTGCTTTCAATTCTAAGTCACTATAATACCGAAGCAAGGGGAGGATCCACTCCTATGCTCCAACTACAGGCCGATATCCTTGTTAAACGTGGACCTGAAGATATTCGCAAAGATCTTGGCAACCAGGCTGGTGACCAGCCTGAGCAGGCTGATACACACTTACCAAACCGGTTTTAGACCGGATAGGGAGGCTAGGGATAATGTGACTAGAATCCTCAACTTGATCCATTGGATCCATGAGAAAGAGATTCCCGCCATGTTGCTTTCTACAGATGTGGAGAAAGCATTTGATAGAGTCCATTGGGACTTCATACGCGCTACTCTAGAACATATAGGACTGCAGGACAATATGAGGACCTGGATTATGTCCCTTTACTCTTCCCCAACTGCCTGCATTAACGTAAACGGAGTATTATCTGAGTCATTTGCAATAACGAATGGCACAAGGCAGGGCTGCCCGTTATCCCCGATCATCTTCGTCCTTACATTGGAGCCCCTCCTCAGAAAGGTAAGGGTGAACCCAGACATAAGGGGCCTGGTGGTCGGAGGCAAGGAGCATAAGGTAGCGGCCTTTGCCGATGACCTGATTTTTTGCATCTCCCAACCGGTGACAACCATACCGAACCTAATGAGAGAGATTAAAGTATATACAGAGCTGTCGAATTTCAAAATCAATCTCCAAAAATCTGATGCACTGAATAAATCGATGTCGCAGAGGCATTTGGAAAATACCATAACCAATTTCCCATTTAAATGGTCAACCGCATTGATTAAATACCTGGGGGTTCAGATCACACCGCAACTTAAGAACCTGTTTGCCAAGAACTTTCCACCCCTGCTGGACATAATCAAGAGGGACCTTAACACTTGGAAAGACAAAACATTGTCATGGTTCGGCAGATGCAACGTGCTCAAGATGAACGTTCTCCCCCGGTTGCTCTACCCGATCCAGGTGCTGCCCATCCACTTGCCATCTTCTTTTCTGAAAACTATCCACTCCGAATTTCTAAAGTTTGTTTGGGGGGGGTAGGGGCCCGAGAATTGCACAGCAAACGCTCACCCTGCCAAAGAGGAGGGGGGGGGGTGGGACTGCCGGATATTAAAACATACCAAGCAGCGGCACATTTAAATAGAATTGTTGACTGGAACCGTCACAAAGGGAATAAGTGCTGGGTCCAGCTGGAGCAGTCGTGGTCCCCGGTTCCGCTAGCGGACCTTCCTTGGTCCCCCGGAGAGATCCCGAGTGAGCTTAAAACACATCCAAAAATAGGCCCTACCCTTAGGGTGTGGACCAGATACGCAATGAAAGAAAACATAGCTCCCACACCATCCCCTCTCCATCCAATCTTGGGTGCACTGGACTTTCAGCCGAGCCAGCTGGACACGGGATTCAGTAGGTGCGGGGCCCCGGGAAGGGGAACAGCTTGTGACTTCCTGAATGGCTCAAGGTGGAAGACACTACAAGAGCTAATATCCTGGGGAGACCGGCCCCACCTATCTCACTGGAGAGCACTGCAGGTCTCACACTTCCTCGCAAATATACCCACTCCGGGAGAATATTGTAGAGAACTGACACCTTTCGAATGGATGTGTGCAACAACGGAGCCAACCAAGGGAGCATTATCTGCCATACACCAACTACTGGTGGACCCAGGAGAGAACTTTGTGCCAAACTTCATCGGGGTATGGGAAGCAGAACTCAACGTCTCCTTCCCAGAAGCTCAGGTAAAAAAAATCCTTGAGCTGGCACAACGGGCGTCGATTAGCAACACATATCAAGAGGCAGGATACAAAATCCTAAGCCGCTGGTACAGGACACCCCACTTGCTGCATCGCTTCTATCCGTCAATCTCCCCTCTTGAGAGAAGGCTCAGGGCACCCTCTTACACATTTTTTGGGAATGTGAGAAGATAAAACTTATCAGGAGAGACTTAAAGAACTTAATTTGTACAGTCTGGAGGAAAGAAGGGAGAGGGGGGACATGATTGAGACCTTTAAATATGTGAAAGGATTGAATAAGGTTCAGGAGGGAAGTGTTTTTAAGAAGAAACTTAACGATAGAACAAGGGGGCACAACCTGAAGCTAGTCGGGGGATAATCAGGAGCAATGTTAGAAAATATTATTTTACAGAAAGAGTAGTAGGTGCTTGGAACAAACTTCCAGCAGAGGTAGTTGAAACATCAACAGTCACTGAATTTAAACATGCCTGGGATAAGCACACATCTATCCTAAGATAAAGAGTACATACAGTATACACATAAGGGCAGACTAGATGGACCGTTAGGTCTCCTTCTGCCGTCAACCTTCTATGTTTCTATGTTTCTATATTTCTATGTTTCTATAAAGAGCTTATGGAAGGACATTGTAAAGTGGATCGGTGAGATTACGGGGGAGGAAGTTCCTCTCTCATCAGAGGCCCTTCTCCTTCACTCGACAGCTCGGTCGGGAGATATAGGAGGTCACTGTCCATCCACCTGGTGAATGCAGCTAGGGCATGCATCCCGGCCCGGTGGAAGTCATGTGCGCCTCCCTCCACTGACTTGTGGATCCGTAGGGTAGAAGACATCAGGCGGATGGAGGACCTGACAGCGCTCCTTAGGCGATCAGAAGAGAGGCATAGACACTTGTGGCTATGCTGGAACATGTTCACAGAATCGGCTGAATGCAAGACTTGGGGAGATTTGACCGCCCAGGAAGAAACCAGGAGGTTTGCGTCGGCGCGACATGTCTGACCCGGGCCACGTGGCCAGCTCCTGTTTGCCCCCCCCCCACCTGGTGGTGTTGATGCTGACTGGCCGGGTCTCTCGTCGCCCCCCCCCCCTCCGGTGTCTTGGTCCGCGCTCCGGCTATAGTCAGGCCTGGTCCGCTCGGGGTTGGGGGCTGCTGTTTGGGGACCTCCGCCCTCCTGGTTTGGGGGGCCTCCGAGGGGTGGTCGGCCGGGGGGACCCCCCTCCTCTTCCATCCGCTCTCATCCCCGGCCTCTCTTGCTTCCCCTTCCTCTTTCCCCATGCTATTGCGGCTCTGGGCCCCCTATCCCCCCCGGTGCTTTGGGGGTGGGTGGGCCTCACCGCATTCCCCTACCCTTCTAATCCCCCCTATCCCTTTTCCCCCTTCTTTTCTGCCTACCTTCCCCCTGTTTCATATTAGATAATTTGGTTGGCAGGGGCAGTGGGACGCACCTACGGGATAGACAAGAAGAACTGTTGTGATGGATGTCAAAAAAAGAAAATCAAAATGTGAATATATATGACTATGTCTGTGTTGCCACGTAGGCAAAGATGATGTCCTTAGTTACTGTGCTTGGTGTGTCTGATCGCCCTGTTCACCTCAATAAAGATTTATTGTTAAAAAAAAAAATGCATATATAAGGCCAACATGAAATGTATTGATTCAGGTATGCATTGCTATACAATTTATGGCCTCGGCCATGCTGATACATGCAATGCCTTGGTGCTAAAGGCGCGCAGAGTCCTCCACATAGCCGCAAAACATGTTCAACAATAGCAATCCGAGCCCTCAAAGGTCCCATAAGTGGATCGGAAATGAAAAATGAAAAGGGTGGTGATCCGTCGGAAATCAGCTCTCTGAATCAGATGTAAGCCCATCCCAACAACGTAAGTTATCTGAACGAACGAAAAATATCAGATTTTGTTTGGAAAATGATCCGAACTAATGGAAATGATCCAATTTGCTTCCATTCATCGAAAGTGCATATGCCCTTTTTCCCGAACGTTCGTACGAATGAAAAATGAACGGAAAAAAAGCAAAAAAAAAAGACTAACACCCACCCAAACTTTCACAGACAGCTACGGAAGTCTGGACGAATGTGTCTTTGAATCGAGGCTAATGTCCTGATTAAGATGAAAAGCAGACGCAAGAAATCTGGCTTAAACCGAAACACCACCTTGTCCTGGTGTCACTCAAAATAAGGAGGTTTGATGGAAAGCGCCGCCAACCCAGAAACACGCCTGACAGAAGTGATAGCCACCAAAAAGGCTACCTTGAAAGTCAAAATGGGCAAAGCGGCCTCACGGAGAGGCTCAAAGGGACGACCCTGCAGAGCAGATAACACCAGATTCAAATCCCAAACTGGTAACATAGGCTTACGTGGCGGACGCATGTGAGAAACCCCCTGGAGAAAGGTCTTAACTAAATGGAGACTGCCAAAAGATCTTTGGAAAAAAATTGCCAGAGCTGAAACATGAAATTTGAGGGTACTAAGTTGAAGGCCCAAAACCAAACCATGTTGCAAGAATTCCAGAATCCTGGGAATAGAAAACACTGACAGAAAAAAGACTTGGACTCACACCAGGCAATGTAAGCATGCCAGACCCTGTAGTAGATAAAGGATGAGGACTTCTTTCTAGCCCTAATCATGGTATCAGCAACAGAGGCAGGCAACCCCTTTTCCATCAAGATGGAGGTTTCAGCAGCCAAGCCGTCAAAGCCAGCGCTTGTAAATTGAGATGGCACAGCTGCCCCTGAGTGAGTATATCTGGATCCTTGGGCAGGACGTACTGATCTACTGCCAACTGCACGATGTCTGCGAACCAAACCCGTCTTGGCCAACAGGGGGCAACCAGAATGGTTGGCACCCCTTCCTGATCTACCTTGCGCAACACCCTGCCCAACAGAGGAAACGGGGGAACACATAGAGGAGCCGAAACCCCTTCCAAGGTATTGCTAGCGCATCCGTGACACAGGCCAGAGGATCCTGTGATAGAGAGACAAAGAATGGAAGTTAGTGATTGTGACGTGAAGCAAACAGGTCCACATCTGGCAGACCCCAGCGGTCAGGGAGTGAAATACCCTGTTGCTGAGGGACCACTCCCCCAGCCGAGACATCCCCCTGCTCAAGGAGTCTGCCTCCAGGTTCTCCACTCCCGGGATGTAAACTGCCGATATGCTGGGGACATTCTCCTCCGCCCAGGACAGTATCAGGGACACTTCCTTGAGGGCTCGCTTGCTCCGAGTCGCTCCCTGATGATTGATGTAGGCAACCGCCGTCTGGTTGTCCCAGCGAATCTGAACAGCCCGACCCCGAAGGTGTGGGGTCAACTGGAAAAGAACCAACCTTACCAGAGACCTCCAAAAGCCCCCCCCCCCCCAACCTGTCAGACTGGCATCTGTGGTGATAGTCTCCCAGCACGGGGGCAGAAAGGGCCTGCCCACTAGGATATTCCCTGAGTCCAGCCACCAGGAGAGGGACTGACTGACCAGAGGGGACAGAGCAAATACCTGATCCAGGGACCCAGGGTCCCGATCCCAAACCGACAAGAGGTGCAACTGAAGAGGTCCCATGTGAAACTGAGCATAGGGGACCGCCTCGAAGCATGACACCATCAGGCCCACCATCTGCATCCCCTGCCGAATTGAGGGATGAGGGCAAGGAAGTAGAAACCTTGCCTGCGTCTGCAGGCTCTCCACCTTCTGCTGAGCAGAAAAACCTTGACCTGGGATGGATCCAGAGTCATGCCCAGAAAGGACCTCACCAAGGATGGAGACAGTGAAGACTTGGCAAAGTTGATCACCCAACCGAAGGCCTCGAGTGTGGAGACCACCATCTGGGTATCCAGCTCGGCTTGATGAAAGGACTGAGACGCAATCAGAATGTCGTCCAGAAGGATTCAAATGCCTTGAGATCACAACAGAGCAATCACCGCCGCCAGCACCTTGGTGAAGACCCGAGGGGCAGAGGTAAGACCGAACGATAAGGCCACAAATTGGTAGTGCTGATCCTCCAGAGAAAACCTGAGAAATCTCTGATGATCTGGAAAAATTGGAACATGAAGGTAAGCATCTTTGATGTCCACCGAAGTCATGAAGTCGCCCAGACGCAGGGTACTGACCGCCGAGCGCAGAGTCTCCATGCGAAAATGTTTGAACCTGACAAACTTGAGACGCTTCAAATCCAGGATGGGCCTCAGGGACCCATCCTCTTTTGGAACCGTGAACAGATTGGAGTAAAAGCCTCTGCGCCTTTCCTGGAAGGGCACCAGGCAGATGACACTCAAATCCAAAAGGCTTTGAACAGCAAGCCGCAAGCCCTGAGCTGACAAGGGGTTTTAAACCATCCGAGATCTGATGAAACTTGGGGGTGGCCAGGCTGCAAACTCTGTCTTGTACCCAGAGGACACTACCTCCTGAATCCACCGGTCTGAGGCGCGTAGCCTCCAGACGTGAAAAAAGAGCCGAAGCCATCCGCCCACCCAGATGGGTGAGGGCGCCTCCTCATGCCTGAGGGGGCTTGGGGGAAGATTTGGACTTGGGACCCCAGGAGAGACCGGGGCGGCCACGGCCTCTACCCCGGCCCCAAGGTTCTCTACGTGGTCCCGCAATAGGCGCACCCCGGCCAGACCTGGGAGCACGGAAGGAGGGGAGGGAATAACCAGCCCCCCAAAAGGGCCGCAGCTGCTTCCTGCGTTGAGGCAGCCTACCATCCTTGGCAGACAGATCCAAACGCTCACCAAAGAGCCGTAGCCCAGTAAAGGGGAAGCCAGTGAGAGCCTTCTTAGCAGCATTATCAGCAGCCCACTGACGCAGCCAAACAGAACGGCGTATAGCCACCAAAAGGGCAGAAGTTCTACCACACATCCTGACCGCATCATCCATAGCAGAAAGAATATATACAACAAAATCATAGCAAAGCAGGAGGGATCTATACTCCTCCCCCTTGTTGCCATCCGAGGCATTATCCAAAAGGCACTTAAGCAGGCCTATAATAGTAATAGCCGTGATAGCAGAAGCGCACACAGGGCGCAGCGCAGTCCACGCACAAGCAAATGCGTGACAGACCAGTTGATCCACACGCCGGTCCTCAACATTCCTCAGAGTAGAAGTGTCAGGGGAATGCATGACAGAGGTATTGGACAACCCAAGCACGGGAGCATCCACCTCGGGGGGACACGACCAGTGCTTAACCACATCAGCAGTGAAGGGATACCTCTTGTCCCAACTCTTGGGCACAGCGGGCAATCTGCTAGGACGTTCCCACTCCTTGAGCACCAAATCATTAAAGTGGGCCTGCTCAGGGAACTCCAAACATTGTTTAACAGTGTGGAAAAGCTCCCCCTGCTGCTTTTTAGCCGGCACAGGAGGGGCAATAGATAGCACTTCAAAAATGTGAGCCAGCAGCCTATCAGTATCATCAGGCGACCATGGATCGTCACCGAAAGGAGACCCAGTACCGCCATAAATCTTCTGCTGTTCCTCAGGGGAATCAGAATCAGAAAAAAGATCCCCCTCTTCTAGGGGGTAAAGGCCAGGGAAAGAATAATGTCCCTCATTTTCCCCAGGAAAAAGGGAAACAGCAGGAGATAAATGACGCTTTTTGCCAGAAGCCTTACAGGGGCAGGCCCAGTAATATGCCTTTCCAGGCTGGCCACTCGCAAAGCCAGGTCATAATGTTATTCCCCGCTAGCAGGGCCCTCACTAGGGGTCAACCGCAGGCGTGGGGGGGTAGGCGATGCAGAAGGGGGCGCAGAGCTGGGAAGAGAGGCAAGTAACCCAGACTGCAGCGCAAGTACCTTCTGAGCGCAGGGCACACATACCCTGACATCGTCACTCACAGGGGATACCCCACACACAACACACAGCTGGGCTTGTCCCGAAGGAACCCCCAAGCACATTATCCCCGGAAGCCTCCATATGGTGATTACAATGGCACAACTGGCCAGTAAAGGGTTAACACTAGCAATAGCCACCCGGGATGCCCCAAAAACCCGCTAGGAAGGTGGGAGATTACAAAGTGGAAGAGGGCCGGGAGAAACCACAGTCACGTTTATCCCGCCTGAAAGACATAAGAGAAACCCACATAAAAACCCATAATGTGAGAATAGTAGAAAGCACCACCCCACAGGGGGACTCACGGACCAATGGAAACGACCGCATGGAAGGCCAGCATGAAGGCCAGCAGGGCTCGCAGTACATGAGAACAGGGCGAAATCTCAGTCCAAAATGGCGCCTGCACGGACCTTGAGGGGCGGGGCCGCGGAGATATGACGCAAAAAGCGTCATCAGCAGAGCCCACCCCCCCAGAGCGCGAATCGCGCCCCACGTGACCCCGGCCAATGACAGCACTGAAAAAAGCTGAGAGAAAATCGCCGCCGTCCGCAGTACAAGCGGCGAGCGTGCAGAATAAAAATAAAAGACTATAACTAATGCGGACACCGACGCCCCCCCTCCCGAGAGCTCCCCAGGGAGAGAGCGAAGCAGGGAAGAGTAGCAGCGGGCACATAAAAGCAAGCACTAGGTATAGGGGGGGGGGGTGAGGAAGACCATGAAACAGGCAGGAAGGGGCATCCGATAAGGCTCACCACAAGCCTGGACCGCCTACCCAAATCAATGCAGGGATTGCGGTAGGAGCAGCGCTCCTCAAGCACCTGACCCTGGTGCTGTCCTACCTTCACCCGAACCAGTCAGCCGAGGCTGGGAGGCAGTGGGTCCAGAACGGGTGGGAATAGTCCTGCAGGGCCGCAGGCTTGTAAGCCTCGCTCACCTGCTCATTGTACAGGGAGCCATCTTCTATCTTTGCAGTCCGGACTGCAGATGAAAACTGGGAATTTGTGGGAGGTTCTTGTCCTTTTATCGGGCCGGGAGACGCCACAAGTCTCTTCTGCAGTCCACTGCGCCACCTTGTGGCGGATATCCCAAGCGTAAAGAATATTTGTGAAACAGGACGTGCTGTATACTTGGAAAAGAAATGTTGGCTTCATTCAAATGTATTCATGTAAATTGTGTATGAAAAATACAATCATACAGCTCGGTAGCCTTTACATTTAGTTTTATTGTTGTTTTGGTTCCCTCAGAAAAAGCTATTCTACTTGAGATCAGAGACCTCTAGTGCCATGGAGGAACTCTGGGCAGTATGCTAGAACATCAACATTCAGTATGTTTTGTCCTCAGAACAAATAGCCTACTAATGGTAACCTACCTGAAGTGCTCATGTTATCAAAAGTAATATAAATAGGATATGAAACTTGCCCTGATGGCCAGCTGCTTCTACAATCATCTAGCGTAGCAGTGGTTATTTTTCTGGAACATTTTCATGATTCATGCTCCTTTGATCTACTACAAATGATAGTTTAGACAATTTAATGGTATTTTTTTATTTTGTATTATTGTTCTGATTATCACAGCTACTGCGCATTGTGTTCAGATTAAATGTAGTTTAAATGTAAGAAAATCATGTACGAAGCAGAAGCATTCCAGCGTGCATCAAATGCTACGGATAGCATCCACGTCATGTGGTGAATCAGCTTCCCAACAGATCCATGTCCTGATGCTCATCACATAGAATAAATAAAGAGCTCAATACACTGCACGTTCAAACATATCCTTCAGCCTCAAATCTTGATATAGACAATACGGCAATTTCTGCATGACAAAATTTTGACTAGTGCTGGATAAATGAATGTGAAATTCAGGAATCAGTTCAGTCTAGTAGGCAATGATATCTAAAATATATCCATTCCTGAATATCCATCAACCATACACTATGCAAATATTGCATTTACATATATATATATATATATATATATATATATATATATATGTATATACATAAATACTCACGTGCACATAAAATCACAACTTAAATTGTACATAAAACCTATTTGTGACTCTCTCTCTATATAGATATATCTATGGAACAGATAAGGTCAGGCTAAGCTTTTAAGACAAACCTTCTAAATGTATCTTCAGTTAGCCAAATATATATTTGTTGGTCCAAATATTGGTGGGGTTATTAAAAAGGGCATTAATCAAATTATATTCATAGCTGCAGTTCTGACTTTCCCTGTCGCTGGGTGACCATGATAATGTCACCTGTTCTAGCATGGCAGTGTATCTGCAGTAGCACTCATTGGTTGTGTAGGTGGGGTTAAAAACATGAAAAAAAAAAATTTAGTCAAAAAAAACCAAAACATTACACTTACATTTTATTCCCCGCACACCAGCACTGCTAGTTCAGTGATCCGACACTCACATGATTGCCTGATCTCAGTCCAGCACCACCAGGCTCCAGCATCATGGTGAGTGTCAGAACGCTGGACTAGCACCGCTGGTCTGTGCAAGAGGAGGTAAGTGTAGCATTTTTTTATTTTGACTATAGAATGACTAAAATATGGACTGAAATAGAATAGAATGAAAGTGGTAAAAGGGTATGTGGCTGAAGAACTCATCTAAACTCTCTTTCTTTAGCTAAATAAGGGGTACTTGAACTATATCTCTATATGCAGGCAAGAGCTGCTCAGTGAATTGCGATATACAAGCACTGGATATCCACTGCTCCTTTACCAGCCAGCGTAAGTGAAAAACCTGTGGACGTCTTCTAAACTTTTAATTACCTGACTTTTATACCGTAGAGAAGCTTCGTTACTTCTAAATACTTGAAGGTGCTTAAAAATAAAATCACATAGATACAGAAAGAGTAAAACATTTGTTTCTAAAATAGTTAATGGCATGAGACATTAGGGTGGGTTTGCACACCATTATTCATGGAGTACCACTTTTTCATTTCCTTAGAGACTATCCCAAGAGGGTGGAGGCTTCAGTTGTATAAACTCAACCTGGGCCAATGGGTTGATTTTCTTCCAGCAATGCCAGATTTTCTTAAAAGCTACATGGATCCTATAGGTCAGTTTGTTACTGGATGAAAAATACCATTTGTAAATGGGTTGAAATGGGCTGAAAGAAAACTGTTCATAGAAAGGATGTTCTGATTTTGTAAAAGACCCACCAAACTATTAAAGAGAATAAAGGATCTGAGTTTACAGGAATTAAAAGTTTTAAGTCTTGATAAGATACGCCTAAGGGGGACATGATTAGTTATGTAGCAGTAACAGTTATTTCATGTAAAGACAAGGGGCATTCCATCTGCATAAGGAAAGTTCCAATCTTCAAAGGGAACAATCTTTTTACCATAAGAACTATAGATCTGAGCAATCCACAAAGTTACAGCATCAACAACTGACAGCTTCATAAATGATTAGATGCTTTTATTAGGAATTAAATAACAATCATAATTTTCATCAACCTTGCTCCTTGGTTGAACTTGCTTTAAATAATCACTATTTAACTAACACTCAACACTATCATCCTAGAGGATCCATTCTCTTAGATACAGGTTGCCACTTTTTTTACCTTATAGTGGGTTGGTTAATGAAAAATAGAAAATGATGCAGGCAAAGGGCCTGGCCTTGGGAGATTATATCCTGTAGAAGGTCACATGCACCCCTAAATTACAAACCACTACAGACTTCATTCATTTTACATTTTATCAGATACAGAACCTGCATCACAAAGATTCATTCTGTTATGTTGCCATGGTTCTTAACACTTTGCCCATTGACCTTTGCCTTCAACAACCTCATCAGATATCTGATTATTTACAGAAGACAAACAGATAAAAGTCACACCTATTCTTGTCCCTATTAGCAGTAATTTTGTTGCTTGACATAACATTCACAGACAGGTGATTTAATCTGGTGAAATGCAATAGCCTGACCTTTTCTGAGTTTACTCAGCTGTTTTTTATATACTTAGTCACAGATGTACTACACATAGCCTATAAAATATTCTCTTTAATTAAGGCTGCTTTCAGTCATGCTTTCTTTAAAAGTGTCCTTAATTCACACATTTATATTTGCCATTATTAAAACCTGGCACATGTAACTTTTTTTCACACTTCGCTCACAACAAGTATTGATCTTCTCCCTTTACAGGTTTACATCTTGTATATACAGCTTTAACATCAAATTCACACGCAGTTGAATGGCTTTTTAGCACCTGCTAGATATGTTAGCATTGTGGTTTGTATTATATCTCCTCCACATGTTTAATTAAAGACCCAGACAGATGCATACTCAATGGCTCCTCACAGTATGCAGAATGAAATGTAAAAGGTTTGCTTCATAGCAGCCAACTATATTGCAAATGTTGTCTAGCTGACAGGTTTAAGGACATGTTTGCTTAGATTTGCTTCTCTGCAGGTGGGGAGGGTTTTTATCTTTAAAATTAGTGAACGGAAAACTGCTTAAAAAAGGGTTTCTCACTCTATTTTTTTAATTATCTATAGTATCACCCAATACAAGAGAGCGCTGGTTGGATTAAGAAGACCTATACTAAATGTCTTCACCTGGCCCAACAGTGAGATCAAGTTATTCTGCAAGCAATGGCAAAATTCCAAGATGCTACAAGCCTGATGGCTTAGCCATCCAGTAATCCTATTGGAAAGGCACAGATTTGTAGCATCTTAGGATACTGGAAAGTGTGACAGCCTACCAGGAGTAGTGTGCTGTGGAATATTCACTTTGCCTCTGAGGATTGTTTAATAGCTGGTCTGCAGTGCTTCATGTCACCTTGCTTGTCACCTGCCAGTGACAGTGTGAGCCCCCAGGAGGAATCTCGAGTAACACCACTGGTTCTAGTAGCATGATTGGGAAATACTGGTCTAAACATTGTGACTATAGTTGTTTTCTTGAGTTATTTAAGAATGCCTGGACATTTAAATTTAATTTTTCATTTAATTTTTTTAAGGTAGTACATCTCCATACTATTAAACACTTTTTAAAATCAGGGGTGGAGGCTGCACATGTATTGTCATTGGGGAATGTAAATCCTAATAAGATTCCTTAGGGACTACAGATACTGTATTCCCAGCTGGCGGCCACAAAAAGACCCCTGTGATTCTGTTTTTTTGTTGGTTGGTACACAGCCCAGCCCAGCCCTTTATCTTAAAACACACTCCTTTTTGGGGCTAGGTCCCCCCAGAATTTTTGGGGCACAGGGCTGTAACCACACCTTTTAAATGTTTTAGAAAAATGTATACAATTTTATTAAACAAATTTAAAACAAGCACTGCAGTACATTACAATTATTTTCATCCATATGCTTGATAGAATTACCATTATATTAAATCTATGTTTGTTACAAAACCTTATGTAGGTTAGTATTCCATCATTCTTTATAAGGGCAGACATGTATCATGTTTCGCCTAATTTTAACTTCCTCAATGCCCTTGTTTGATCTTTTCTCTCATACAATTGATGATTTACAGTTTGTATTCAGTTTACTGATTCCCCAAGGAGAGCTGGTGGTGTGCATGTTTTCCTAATTGTTAAACTGATTTCAATGCTGTCCCCTTTAAGAAAGTTTGTTTGAGGGATCTCTTTAAGAATCATCACTGGATACCTTTACAATGATCTTTTTATATTGTGGCTATCCTTGGTAGTCGCAGCGGCGGATAAGAGAAGCGTACCTCCGTGTAGAGCAACTAAATCTTCCTCTTGTCTTGTGCCTGGGCTGCGTCATTCCCCCCTGCGCCCCCAAAAATATCAGCACACGGGATACTCACCTGCCGCCGCGCAGCCCAGGCACAAGACAAGAGGAAGATTTAGTTGCTCTACACGGAGGTATGCTTCTCTTCCCCTCTATCATCGGGACACCTGCGGCCGCGGTGTAAACAACGGGCGGTGAGATCCTTGTCTGCTAAAAATGCTGAATCTGTTTTTATGAAATGTGAGTGCGCATTTTATATTATTTTTATAAAAAAGGTCAAATTAAAAGCGGTATTACGCTATATTAGTTTATCTTCCTTTTTTATGTACAATCTGTGAATATATTCATTGAGAGGCAAGATCTCTTTCGAATGAGGAGTTTTAAATACCAATTACCTTCATGGGCAAAAATTATTTGATTAAAGAAGACCTAAAGTATCTGGCGAGGAGAGATTGAGGCCCCAATTTGAAAAGCTTAATTGGCATAGCCATCTGGTAAGAGTAAGCAAACTAGGTGGTGGGCACTTGGTGGATTAATCGTAGTCACACCCAGAACTTCTCTTTTGAATTTCCACTCAACGGCACCGTCAAAACACAACACAGTTTTCACCTATTAATTTGAAAGATTGAATTACGTCTTTGGACTTTCTTAACCACCTATTTTATTATAGGTGCGTTATTATTCTTTCAAAAAATTTATTTTCAAAAAATGTATTTGCTCTGTGTTTTATATGTTTGATAATGATATATGTACCAATAGGAACATTGAGTCTTATGCTAGATATCCAGAAACAATCATTAGTGAAGAAGATAACTGCCAGGAGTTAATGTCAGTGTGTTCTAGGCTGCACCTAGACAAACACTGTCAGTGATAGTAAAACCAGGAGCCATTTGTTTTTCTGGTCCATTTATTTTCTTCTTTACCTACTTTAAGGGGTAAGAATACTTGAACACATTGAATACCAGACAAATGCAAAGTGCAAAACATTTACGCTTACTTTCAATAGGTTTTTATTGAACAAAGGGTAAATACGGAAAACAATGATGCATATGCTTATGTCATACATTGAAGTACAAAAACAATGCCCCGATGTTAAAGAACATAGTTAAATAATCACAGCAAGCAAGTAAAAAGTTTTTATGTGTTGCAGCACAGGAGTGGGGAGGTTGATATTAAGGGCATATGATTTAGATGGGTTGACCTGGAGACCCGAGATATGTCAAAATTCACCCAAGATCTGAAATACGTTTGGAAAAGATATAGGGTTGGTAATCAACAGTAGGTTTGGGGTTTACCCGCTACCACCAAACCTTTAATGTCTGGGACAAAGGTTCAATTACCAGGGAAAATAATAAAAAAGGGGACAGAGGGTACCCCTGGTAACAACTGGCATTTTTATGTTCGACCTCTTTAACCCAATAACTGACACATAAAAAATTGAAGAAGCGGCCCTGAAAGTGTCTCATTTTTTTTACTGCAGATCTGGAATCTATGTCTCATTTGAATACATTTTTCGCCTTGGGAATCAGTATATTTGTGTACCAGCTGTCAGGTAGGCATGTAGGTAGGTGGGAGGGCAAGTAGGTGAACAGATGAATGGATGGCCAGGCAGGTACGTGGACAGAAGGGTAGCTGGCTGGGTGGTCAGGCATGGAATTAGTTGGGTGGGTAGGCAGGTAGGTAGGAGGGTTGGTGGATAGGTAGCTGGGTGGCAGGCATGTAGGAGGGTGGATGGATGAGTAGGTGACTGGCCTGGTGGTCAGGCAGGTAGGCAGCAGGCAGGTGGAGGGATGGGTGGATGGGCAGACGGGTGGCTGGTTGGTTAGGTAGGTAGGTGGGCTGGCGGATTGGTGGCTGGCTGGGACAGTGAGGAAGATAGGTGGGCAGACAGGTGGGTAGGAACATAGATGGGTGGGCAAGAAAGTGGGTAGGAATTGAGGTGCGTGTGCAGGCAGGTAGGTGCAGAAAGGTGGAAAAGCAGGTAGGTGGGCATGCATGCAGACATGTAGGCATGCAGGCTGGTGGGCGGGAATGCATGTAGGCAGGTGAATGGGTATGCAGACAGGTAGGTGCGCATGCTGACTGGACGAGAGGCTGCACATATGCCATAGGACCAAGGAAGGGTGAGTAAGATTGGACGACCTAGGGGGTTTCACACAGCGGGGCATCTCCAATCGGGGGGTGCCCGGGGGGGGGGGGGGGGCAAAGACCAAAACCCAGGATAGTCAAAATCCTGGGTTTTGGTCCACTTTAAAATATCCACTACAGCTGTGAAAAAGTATAAACAAATTACAAGATATGGTGGATGCAAGATGTAAAAAACCTTAAATAACAGTGTAATATGATCTGATATATATATATATATATATATATATATATATATATATATATATATATATATATATTACATTTCCATTACTAGTTTTGCATTCTTCAAGTCTTGATCCCAGTATCCAGAGGCAGATTTTTTTTTCCATTTGCTCCTTGGTACATCTAATGGCCCAATTACAAATATACTGTTGGGAAATTCATCAGGGACCCCAGGCAACTATAGCTGGGAAAGTGTTCTCGGTAAAGTTCTCTCCATCTGAAGGACGGATTGCAATTTTCAATTTTGGCTAGTAGTTTGCCTGAATGTGTTTCTATCCTGTGCAGCCTCTAGAGAACTCATGAGATATATTTAGGTGCAAATCAAATCAGGTTCATAGGGTTGCAATTGCAGTTTTGCTGAACCTCTTCAGCAATACAATGAATATTAGCGTGGCTGCTGCTATTAACAACTGCAGGAGGCATTTACTTTTATATTTTTAAGGCTGTTTAATTTAAACAAGTATTATTAAACCGGACCAAGAGCCTGTTACAGTTGGAAATGAAAGGTAGCAGCCTTTTTGGAGCTTTCTCTGCCAGCATCTCAGTCATGCTGCTGCTTGGATTCAACTGACATAACTGACAATGCACATTAACAGGAAGCCTGAGAGGGTGGCCTGCAAATGCACGAGCCGCCATTTACTACAGCTTACTACAGTTAGAAAAAGGTAAATTAACTTTTATGTTCAGCAATCTAAATTGCCCCAGGGAGGAATGCATATGAGCACTGTTTGTTATGTTGGTTCGGTTTAAGTCATTTTTGACTGTTGGTCCGCTTTAAGTTAATTATAGATTCACACTAGTTGAGAATGCTTCTTATATATTATAATAAAGGGGGGGTGGGAGCAGCTCAATCACTATTATTTATACAAAATTATTATTATTATTCAGGGCCTGGGAACTAATTTACCGTCCAGTTTAACCCTCTCATCAACTAAATATCAAGCAACAAACATGTCTAGCTATGTGGAAAGACAGAGATTTGGCCAGGTGAGTAGCTCTCAGATATTTGTCTGCATTGCATGTCCCAACTTTGGGGACTCAGAATTAAGAGTAGGGACCACACTAAACACAGAGTGCCTTGCCGGGGCAGTGTGGCTTCCACATGTATCTGCAGATATATGCAACCAAATCTCTGTCTTTCCACATAGCTAGACATGTTTGTTGCTTGATATTTAGTTGATGAGAGGGTTAAACTGGGCGGTAAATTAGTTCCCAGGCCCTGAATAATAATGTTGATAATTTTGTATAAATAGTGATTGAGCTGCTCCCACCCCCCTTTGTTCTTTTTTTTTCTTATATATTAGTACAAGTTACACTGTCCATGTGAGTTATCAGTAGTAAAGGGAATTGCCAGCAATGTTTGTATTTCACTACTTCAAAGTTAATCCCAGTTAAAATCAGTCTTTATTAAGGGGGAGGGGCAAATATAAGAATATTTTAATGTATCTTATATTCAAAATATTAATTGTGAACTTGTTTAAAAGCCTATGTACTGTATGTTCTTTCCTGTCTGTAATTACTGCTTTGTACAGTGCTACGAAAGATGATGGAGCTTTATAAGTAAATAATAATAATAATAATAATAATGATAACTATGCCCACTTATAAAGGGCAGGACTGTAAGGAATAGTTAATTAAACCAGGAACAATTGTTTTATGCCCATAGAGTGATTAGTAAATTATGAGTTTAGAAAACTTTCCATTATTAGTTTTTTGAATATAGTGGTGGGAGTAACTGTTTCTTGCAATGTTTTGCTGTTTGGAACCAAATCACTTTATGACTAGAAACAGCAAGCACTTACTAACAGAAGGCTAATCACAAAATATGAGATTCCAGCACTGACACTTCTCTAATTATAATAATACCCATGGCTTTTAACCCTTCTATTGCCCGCTATGAGAAATTTACGTAGCTGCCTCCCCCACCGTTAACTGCCAGCTATGTAAATTTTACGTACCTGGTTTTCCCCCCTGCTAGTGGCCCCCCAAGAAAAAAGCAACTCACCTGACCCCTTGATCGATCCAGCTGGGTCTTCTCTTTACCAGAGGGTCCTCCGATCCCTACTCCTCACCTTTGGGCGCGATTCCTTTCAGCTGACTCTTCACTTGGAGGGCCTCCAACCCCCGGGCTCTCTCTCTAAGATAGGTCCACTCCTCCGCTTCCATTGTCGTGCTGCTAGACCCACCATTTGTGGGCTGGGCAGATGATGTAATTGTGTGAAGTCATCCCGCATCTGCCCAAAGATCAGTAGTAGTGTCAGGTGATCCCCGGGAGAGGGTCAGATCACCGGGGGACACAAGATTGGAGGTGAGTCAAAAAAAAATATATTTTTTTTTTCTGTGTGTATGTGTGTGTTTTTTTTTTTTTTTTTTTTTTTTTTTACAATTAACCCTTTGTGAAATGGTAAGGGATTCATGAGACTCCTATACTAGTTCACAAGGCTTAGGGGGCTGGCAAGACTCCTGCAGCTAGAAGTTGACTTGCCATTAACCCCCACCCCCCATTATCTGTCTCCCCAAAGCCTGGGGGCAGAAGAGACCATGGCTAAAGAGGCTATGCGGGATTGTAGCCCTGTCCCTGGGGTGGTTATGTTGGGTAGGGAGAAGCCAACAACATTTTTTGGCAGGATTTTTAGGGGTTTTCAACCCATTAACATTTTCTATCGTACTGCCTTAAACCAATATACAATTAAAGCAGGCTTCTCCCCACAATCCTGTACCAGAGAGGGTCCTAGTTCAAGGATATATCAGCACTAAACTAAGAGCGTGCTACCAACAGAACCCCGGGACCACCACTGATAGTATATCATAGGTGGACAATTACAAGGTATGACCCTTTTTTTTTCCTTCCCTTGTGACTGCATGCTGGAGTGCAAGCCATCCAGAGAGTGCACCTTCGTCACAGACGCTGAAATAGAACATTTCATGGTATAGACCCTGCAGGCTGTTAGGTGTTGCTTTTATATGCTCAAACAGACTATTGTCAAATTAAATAAACTCCATTTAGCATATATTAATTTAACATTTAACTTTAAATGTTAAGCCGTGGTTATCAGCTTCGAACATTAGACTTGATTCAGAGAAACAAAAAAAGACTTTCGTTTTTGCTCCGATCTGTTTTTTTTTTTTTTTTTAATTTTCCTGCTCTTGTATGAGTGTGCAAGCGATTCTATGCATGCATTGCTATCCTTCTGTAAATTTTTCGTCCGTTCGTATGCCAGAGTACGAGTACGAGGGTGTCATTTTCCAGCGTGACTTTTCCGTTTCATTTTCTCATGTTACAACGTCGGCTTTCGTTTTTGCCCTTTTTCCATCGTCTCCTTCCACGAATCCTTTACGTTTCCCGTTAGATTCTGTTTCCCTTTTTCAATAAATAATCGTCCGGACGTAAATCCTTACGATCTTGCGCCTGCACACTACAAACTTAACTCATTAAAGTGCTCGCCTACATATCACTCACTTCTACTACAATGCTTAGCTAAACCACTTTGCGCTTTCCTACATCTTCCATGTTTCACCCCTAAAACTGTCCCAAACCACTTCCCGGTTATGTTCTTCTTGCATTTTAGCCCCCTAAAACTTACCCAGATCATTTCTTGGTCATGTGAATATTCATCTTTAAATATTTCTGGGCCCATTAGTTTTGTGTTAATGTATTTTGTAAATTAACTGACACTGAAACTTTTATTTATTTTGAATACCAAATGCCATTTTTGTTTGGTCTTTTTTTTTAAATGTTTTTTTTTTAAATGTAACATTTTTTTTTCTTCATAAAAATACCATTTTGTGATTACTCACCTTTAAAATGGGTATTATAAGTATGTCACACACCCCGCTTCCACTGTTCATGACATATGGGTTATGGTCCAGTAGAGGGCGAGCTTCTGCAGAGATGAAAGCAAAAAAGAAGCCCCTCCCGGTCCATAAATACCTGGGACCTCCCACACATTCCCCAGTATATGACAGCAGTAAGGGGACCAGGAAGAACTAATAAAACATTCTTAACAATAAAAGGTTCACCATATAAAGGATCCAGAATACAAAAGGGCGGGATGAAGCGGGGTGTGTGACATATTTATAATACCCATTTTAAAGGTGAGTAATCACAAAATGGTATTATTCCAAGTATGTCACACACCCTGCTTCCACTATTCATGACATATGGGACATCCAATAGCAGTGTCCGTCATCGGTGGGGATCCAAATACAGCAAAAAAATGCACCAATTTAAACCACTGCAGCTTGCAGAACCTTGCGGCCAAAAACAGCATCCGCTGAGGCCCGCACATCAACCTTAGAAAACTTTGAAAAAGTATGAACGGAAGACCAAGTAGCAGCCTTACAAACTTGTTCAACAGAAGCCTGGTGCTGAAAAGCCCAGGAAGCCCCAACAGCACGAGTAGAATGAGCAGTGATCTTAAAAGGAGGAACCCCCCCCCCCCTTAGCAGAATAGGCCCCAACAATGGCCTGGCGTATCCGTTTACTAATGGTAGACTTGGCGGGCGCCAAACCTTTTTTGGGCCCGGAAGGCACCACGAACAAGGCGTCCGTTTTACGAAAAGGAGAAGTAGCAACCAAATAGTACTTCACACACCCTCTCCTTGGCATTGCTAGGCTTAGGACACAAGGAAGGGAGAACTACATCCTGATTGAGATGGAGGCCAGAAACCACCTTAGGAAGGAAATCTGCTTTAAAGCGAAAAACCACCTTATCCTGGTGTCTCTCAAAGTAAGGGGCCTGAATAGACAGAGCCGCCAACTCAGAGACACGCCGAACAGAGGTAATAGCCACCAAAAAGGCAACCTTTTGAGTGAGCACAGACAGAGCCACATCCTGCATCGGTTCAAAAGAAGGCCCCTAGAGGGCCGAAAGAACCAAATTTAGGTCCAAAACGGGAACCAAAGACTTTCTAGGGGGCCGAAAATGAGTGACCCCTTGGAAAAAAGTCTTGACCAGATGATGCAAAGCAAAAGACCTTTGAAAAAAGACAGCCAGGGCAGAAACCTGACCCTTCAAAGTACTGAGCTGGAACCCCAGATCCAGACCGTGTTGTAGAGACTCCTAGGAATTGAAAACACCCTGCAAGGTAAGGCCCTAGCCTCACACCAGTCAATATAGGACCTCCAAGTCCTATAGAAAATGGTAGAGGAAGACCTCTTCCTAGCTCTAATCAAGGTTTGAATAACCGCCTCAGACAAACCTTCCTCCCTCAGGATGAAGGTTTCAGCAGCCACGCCGTCAAAGCAAGCCTTTGTAAATTGGGGTAACGTAGTTGACCCTGAGAGATCAGATCCAGAAACAGGGGCAGCCTGTACTGATCTACCGCCAATCTTACGATGTCTGCGAACCAAACCTGTCTTGGCCACCTTGGGGCCACCAGAATTGCTGGTGCCTCCTCTAGAGCCAGCTTGCGCACTACTTTGCCTACCATGGAGAAGGGGGGAAACAGGTACAGAAACACCAGATCCCTCCAGGCAAGGGACAAGGCATCCACTGCCAGGGCCAGAGGATCCTGAGACAGGGATACAAAGGTTGGGAGCTTGTGATTGTGCCGAGAGGCAAAGAGATCCACCTCCAGAGTCCCCCACTTGTGACACAGGGCCCGAAATACCCTGTGGTTGAGAGACCATTCCTCTCGGCGAGAGAATCCCCTGCTCAGGGAGCCCGCCTCCGTGTTCTCCACTCCAGGAATGTACACTGCCGAGATGCAAGGAACATTGCTCTCCGCCCATGTCAGAATCAGAGAGACTTCCCTGAGGGCACTCCAGCTGCGAGTCCCTCCTTGGTGATTGATGTAAGCTACCGCAGTACGATAGTCTGATCGAGCCTGAACCGGTAAACCCTGTAGGTGAAGTGTCAGATGCGACAGAACCAAGCGGATAGCTCTGAGCTCCAAGACATTGATGGGGGTGTGAGCCTCCTGAGGACCCCACAACCCCTGGAACTGATGATCCTTCCAGAGACCTTCCCAGCCCGACAGGCTGGCATCCGTGGTAACCGTCTCCCAACGAGGGGCCAGGAAGGATCTGCCCCTTATCAGATTGCTTGATTCCAGCCACCACTGAAGGGACTGCCGAACACTGGGAGACATCAGAAATGACTGATCCAAGGACTGTGGACATCTGTCCCATTTCAGCAATAGATGGAGTTGTAGCGACCTCATGTGGAATTGAGCAAAGGGGACTGCCTCGAAGGAGGCTACCATCAAACCTACCAGAGTCATCCGTAGCCGAATAGAAGGGGCGAGGGTTGGTCAGGAGAACACGTATCAGATCCTGAACCCTCTGCACCTTTGGCTGAGGTAGGAACACTCTGGCCTGACTGGTATCCAGATTCATGCCCAGAAAGGAAGTCTCCCTTGATGGGGAGAGAGAAGACTTGGGGTGGTTGATCACCCATCCGAACCTCTCCAGCGTCGTCACCACCGTCCTGGTGTCCAGCTCCGCCTGGCAGAGGGAGGAAGCTGTAATGAGCAGGTCGTCCAGATACGGCACAATGCGAATGCCCAGGGCTCTGAGCAGGGCCATTATGCCCGCCAGAACCTTGGTACCCAGTGCCGAGGTCAGCCCGAACGGGAGGGCCACAAACTGAAAATGCTGATCTCCGACCACAAACCTGAGAAATCTCTGGTGTGTCAGGAAAATTGGTACATGAAGATAAGCATCCTTGATGTCTATGGACGTCATGAAATCCCCCTGACGAAGGGAACCGATAGCTGAGTGGAGTCTCCATGCGGAACTTCTTCATTCTGATGAACCTGTTGAGAAACTTCAAATCCAGAATGGGTCTTATGGAGCCATCCTTTTTGGGAACCGTGAAGAGATTGGAATAATAGCCCCGGCCTCTCTCTGAAAGAGGCACCGGGCATATGACCGCCATATCCAGGAGATTATTCACAGCCAACCAGAGCCCCTGCACCGCCCGAGAATCCAAAGGCACCCGAGACCTTAGGAATCTGGGAGGAGGCCGGTACTCGAACTCCAGTTTGTACTCAAACGAGACCACTTCCAATATCCCCTTGTCTGTGACCTCCTGGGTCCAGACCTGGAAGAAGAGCCGCAGCCGTCCCCCCACCCGCAAGGGTGAGGGCGCCTCCTCATTGTTGAACTGGCTTGGCAGCGGGCTTGGGCCTGGAACCCCAGGTAGAGGCTGGACGGGCACGTCCTCTACCTCTGTTCCAGGAATCACCTCTAAATCCAGAGTAGGCGAGACCTCTGCCCCCTCTGGCACCGCGAAAGGAAGGATTAAAGGAGCCTGCCCCCCGAATGGAGTGACGCAGCTTCTTACGCTGAGGTAGCTTCCCACCCTTCGCCACAGAATCTAATTTGTCTCCAAACAGCCGCGTTCCCAAGAAGGGCAAAGCTGTAAGTGACTTCTTGGCTGCAATGTCAGCCGCCCACTGGCGCAGCCAGACCGATCGGCGCATGGCCACCAACAGAGCCGAAGTTCTACTACACATGGTAATAGCGTCGTCCATAGCCGAAAAAACAAAATTCATGAACAATTCACACCTCTTAAGGGTTGTGAATTCAACGCCGTCCGGGTTGAGCTGGGACCCATTTAACATGTCCCTAATCTCAGACCTGGTAGCCACAGCCACGAGTGCCGATGCACAGACAGGCTGCAAGGCTGAACCCACACTGACAAAAGCATGACATGCCATCTGATCAATGCGCTTGTCCTCGCCATCCTTAAGGGTAGTGGCGTCAGGAGTATGTACAACAGAGGTGTTGGACAATCCTAAGATGGGCGCATCGACCTCAGGAGGGGAAGACCAGCGTTTCACTGCGTCAACCGGAAAGGGATATTTCCTATCCCATCCCTGAGGAACACCGTGAAGCCGACTCGGCTTCTCCCATTCTCTAAGAATCATGCTGTCAAAATGATCCTGATTTGGGAACTCCAAGCGGGGCTTAGAAAACCCAAAGAATCCCCCTTCTTTGGAGGGGCCTCCGCTGGTGGGGAAATATCCAGAACCTCTAAGAGATGGGCCAGGACCTTGGGGGTATCCACAGCATCCCCCAGCGCCTGCCCGGCATCAGAATCAAAGAACTGCAATTCCTCAGTCTCAGATTCCTCAAACAACTCCCCCTCCTCAAGCGGGGAATAATCAGCCCAGTCAGGGGAGTCATAATCATCAAAATCAATTACCGGCGTAGCCGGTGACAGATGCCTTTTCTTAGCAGTGGCCTTTCTGCCCACTGAGCTAGAAATAATTTTCTCGAGGTTGGCCAGCCTGGCACATACATCCGAGTGCTACTCCCCACTAATGACAGTGTCACTTGGGGTACGGATGATGCGGGGTGGGGTAGGTGAGGCGGGCGGCACTGACCCAGGCGCCTGGGGTCCCGACTGCCGCGTTATGGCCTGTTGCACACATGGTATGCAAATAAGCACATTCTCCCCCGTAAGGGGTACCCCACAAGCCACACATAGCCGGGATTGTTCCGAAGGGAGCCCGAGCCGGGTATCCTGTGGAGCCTCCATATGGTGATTTTAAGGTAGTCGCAAGGACCCAAGGGAATTACGCTGGTAAGCAACCCGGGATGCCCCTTAAGTCCCAAGTGGGAGGATTTATAAGTGCCCCAAATTTCTGCTAGGGACCCTAGGACCGGGAGAACCCCCTTTTAAGCAAGGCACAGGGAGTCCTCCTGAAAGACACAAAGGAGTGGCCATAAGAACATGCACACACACATATATATACATGTATATATAATATATATATCATCATAAATCAAAGAAAAAATTAAAAGGGACTAGCGCTGTCCCCAGTCAGAATGGGGGTACACAAAAGGGGGAGCCCGGGAGGGCACTCACGTGTCTTGTACAATGGCTGCCACCGCTCAGCAGCTCAGAGAAGGAGAGTGAGAAAGGGAGAAGAAGGGTCGGGCCAGCGCAGATCGAGCGCCGCGCCTGACCCCGCCCCCTATTCTCACAACCAGCAGCGCGGTTCCCAGCCGTAGGCTGGGCTCCGCAATTGGCTTCAAAACAGAAGGGGGACGGGCCGTGGCAGCCCGCGAGCACCCGGCCCCACCCCCTAAACACCGCAGCCTGAGGGGAAGAAGCTCCCCTCAGCAGAGCAAAAAACGGCGTCCAGCCTGTAATGTGAAGCACCAAGCACACATACACACACACATTCACAACTGAATGACAGGAAGGAAAAAGGAAAAGTCCGCCCCCCCCCCACTGGGGGGTTAACAGAGGGACCCGGAAGGGGGATAATCCCGCACCAAGTATGGTGTAAGGGATATATATATATATAATTAGGGACAGGGCATCCCAAACCGGGATCACCAACCTGGATTCCGCCTACCCCTTTATATGGGGTCTCACGGGGGAGCATGGCTCCCTGAACACCTATTAAGGTGATTTCTACCCTCACCCGGACCTGCAGCCAAGGCTGGGAGGCTAATATTGGGCTTAATGTATAAAGGTCCGGGCAGAAATTGGGCAAAAAATGGCCGGGCGTAAGCCCGGCTTACCTGCAAGGAAGAGAAGCAGACATCTTCTGACTTGCTCGCCGTCCTGCAGGGAAGGAACTGGGGAATGTGTGGGAGGTCCCAGGTATTTATGGACCGGGAGGGGCTTCTTTTTTGCTTTCATCTCTGCAGAAGTTCGCCCTCTACTGGACCATAACCCATATGTCATGAATAGTGGAATCGGTGTGTGTGACATACTTGGAATATATAAAATATTAAAATATTTAGAAAATTTAAAATTTTTACAACTATAAAAAACTAAATACATAGCAATGGCAGGCCACAGAACATTATTCTTCATCTGTGGTCCCCAACGAGTCGCACAGCTCCTGCATCTCGCCCACCAACTGAAGGACCCTGACACTGGTCCCTGTTAAAAAACATAAATTAAATTATTGGTGTAACCTTGTTGGGGTCATACTGCAGTGCCCCCCCCCCCCCCCCCCCCCCTGTATGGTCCAAACACCTAAATTTGGACTTCAAAAGCCCGAAGGCCCTCGCCACCACGGCCCGGGTTTTGCATAGGGCCCGATTATAGAACTCCTGGCCCGCATTCTGCAGGCAAAGAACAGGTTAAAACATGAGTCATCAACTATATTCATTGCCATACAGTGAAAATGGATTGATGGAATGTGAGCAAACTTACCCAGGAGCCATCCACCAGATAATTCTCCTGACTCAAACTGACGAAAAAAGCCAGAGCTCTGCAATATATAAGCATCATGGTTCGACCCTGGATGCCCTGCAAGAACACTGAGGAATCGCATAGCTAGACCAAACACTGCTTGTATGTTGTGCGAGTGGCACATCTTGCGGTTCCTGCAACCAAATATAAAATAATTACACAAAGCAAAGGTAACCAACTAAAACAATAACTCCTACAACAAATTAAGATTCAAGTTCAACAATCCAAATATAATTCACAAAGGACCTAAGTCTAAAAAAATATAGCAATTATATGGATGTGTGGGAAAATAAAGGTTTACATGCTAAGGACTAATTAAGGTCAGCATTAAAATGCTTCTATAAGGCATACATGAAATGTATTGATTCAGGTATGCATTGCTATACAATTTATGGCCTCGGCCATGCTGATACATGCAATCCCTTGGAGCTAAAGGCGCACAGACTCCTCCACATAGCCGCAAAACATGTTCAACAATAGCAATCGAGGCCTCAAAGGTCCCGTAAGTGGATCGCAAATGAAACGGTTTAATAGGGTGGTGGTCCCTCAGCAATCAGCTCTCTGAATCAGACGCAAGCCCATCCCAACAACATAAGTTATCTGAACGAATGCAAAATATCCGATTTTGATGGGAAAATGATCCGAACTAACGCAAATGATCCGATTTAGTTTCATTCTTCGAAAGCGCATATACGAAAGCACCCACACGTTCGTAGGAATGGAAAATGAACGAAAAAAACAAAAAAAATGACTAACACACACAAAAACTTTCACAGACAGCTACCGAAGTCCAGACGAATGTGCCTCTGAATCAAGCCTATTGTCTAAGTTTAGTGTTCTTGGTGGTACAATAGGCCTTCAAAAACAAAATCATTACTATTAAGATGATGCTCTGAAATGACACAGCCAGCAATGAAATACATTGACTAGTCAGCGTTGACCAACTGTTTTCAAGAAAAAGTAGTCACTATGTGTGTGACTGGAGTATCTTGGGCCCACCAGAGGAAATTATTTGTGGGGCCAACCCTTCAGCTATAAAGCAAAAATTCAAGATCACGTGTGTGTGTGTGTGTGTGTGTGTGTGTGTGTGTGTGTGGCATTATATGCATTATACATACAGTAGTGTGATGTTTAATGATTAAACAATAATAGTAAAACTTACTGGAAAAACCCAGAAGAACAACCTGTACTGCCCTGATGGTGGTCTTGGGACAATGTCGGACAATGGCTGCTAGTGGAACAAACAGCGAGCAGGAAGAATAGTGAAAAGATTCCACTTTTATACTGAGGGTGGAAAATCTCTTTAATGGGATTACTCAAAAATGCCTTTTATAAAGTACGATTAAATATTTTACATTTTCATTAGTTTATAAAATTAGCATACATGTAATTTAGTTTTGAACTTCTCTCTTGTCATTTGACGTTCAGATGTATAGCTGACATATTGAAAATGTGACTACGTTTTGTGCATCTGCTGCTTCATCTGACAAGAGGAAAATACCAGTTCTAGCTAATGATGTGTGTCGTTAGGAAAAGGTCGAAGCAGCAAATGAGGAACATAAGTAGGAAACTCTTGTTGGCTCCTCGTAGGTTTAATAAGATAGTAAAATTTAAGATTGTGAAACAAAACATAACCAAAGCTCTTATCCTTTAACCCTTACCAAAAACATAGCTGGATAGAAAAAAGTTCCCAATACCGCTAGAGATTCTGAGACTGCTTTGCTGCCCCGAATTGGTGGGGCAAGTAAAGACAGGTGTGTGTATGAGGTTATCTGCACAGTGTGACACTGTGGGAGGACTCCTGTGGTTGCTGTGTAAAATGTCACCTGAACCTGCAAGCATGTCTTGGCTTGGTGATACCACACATTTCAGAAAGTGAGAATATAGGTGATACTGCTTATTAGTGCATTTATTATATAAGGCTGCAGCAGGTTTTGTTTATTACAACTTTATTGTGTAAATTATGCAGTGTTATGAACATCATAAAAATGAATGCAATCCAGTCACATTGCGGATCTTAAGTGGCTAAGCTTTATATTAACTTTACCCTTTCTGGATGTGAGTTATCAAATTATAAATTGCACAGAAATTAAAACAGAATTTAATGGCTCACTTTAACCTCCTGTCCGGGTGTGGGTTAGGGTGCCAAATACTTGGACCCTGCTTGGCTCAAATGGGTGTGGCACCCTAAACCACAAACCTCAAGCCACAGGTAAATCACACGGTGAGCTGCACCTACACCTATAGGAGGCTATTTCCAGGTCCATATGAACAGTTAGTGGGAGTAGGTAAGGGTACCATTTGCCAAATTGGGTTTAGGATAACCTTTGGTCATCATTTGTAAAGATCTCTTTTATTTGCCACACAACTCAGTCTTAAAGTTGACCAAAACGTGGGATTCTCACAATCCTGGGTTTTGGTCCTTGCCCCGGTAAAATCCCTCTTTGGGATGCCACAATGCGAGACCCCCCACCCTTTTCCGGTACCAAGATGCATGCACTGACTCATTTTCATTCATCGCTTTATGCCATGCATTCTAATGCAGGGCATCAAGCACTGTTTAGACACAGAGCGATGGCATAGAGGTCATTCCTGGTTTATCAGGTGTGCGCAGCGTGCTTTTCTCCCCAGCCTATCTAAATGGCTGGACGCGGTAGTACCTCGGCTACAAAAGTGCTGTGCAATCTGTGAGGCTCACATAGAGGGGCATTCTTAATAGTAATGCCCCAAGGTTGCTTGATTGGCCCAGCCCTGGATTCTTTTAGATTACAGGGCCTGCCGAGCAGGTGGAAGGTCTACTTTAATTATTGCAAGCTATGTTTTTTTTTTTTTTACCCTGAGGAAGTGGTCCGAGGCTTTGGACCACAGAATGCGTTGGTTTAACAGCCCTTTTCTCATATAACAACAGCAGGGACACCAGCCTGAGTGGCACTTTGAGGTGATTTCTGTCCTGAGTATTCATAATTGGGGACATTATTATTGAGTTATTCACTGTTTATAGCTTTTTAGATTTATTGTTGGCACTTTAGATAGCACATTTTGCACAGTATCAATATTGATTGGTTTACATTAATTGATAGTTTTATCATTTATTAGATTTTTTGTGTTTTTAAGATATTTATTCACTATGTGGAGACATCACTATTTATGCTCAGTTGGGGTACCCTATGATGGGATTGTTTTTATGTATGTGTATTTTTTAAAAATATAATTCTGTGAGTATTCACCTGTAGAATTATTTTTGTAGTATACAGCACGTCCTGTTTCACTAATTCCTTACATCTGGGTTATCCACCACAAGGTGGCGCAGTGGACTGCAGAAAAGACTTGTGGCATCTCCCGGCCCTATAAAAAGCCAGGAACCTCCCACAAATTCCCAGTGTTACAAAGCAGTTAGACAAGAAGTAGGGAGAACAATAACAAAGAAATCCCAAAAGGAGCATTTGAACAAATCACCATACAAAGGAAACCAAGATTAATAAAAACAAGGGAGGGATGAAACAGGATGTGCTGTATACTACAAAAACAATTCTACAGGTGAGTACTCACAGAATTGTATTTTTCCAAGTATACAGCACATCCTGTTTCACTAATTCCTTACGCCTGGGACATCCAAAAGCAGTGTCCGTAAGGTAGGGTGGGATCCCAAAAGCAACGGCGAGCAGTTCAAACCACTGCCGCCTGAAGAACCTTGTGGCCAAAAGCAGCATCGGCTGAGGCCCTAACATCAACCTTGTAAAACTTGGAAAAGGTATGAACAGAAGACCAAGTTGCGGCCTTACAAACTTGTTCAACAGAAGCTTGGTGCTGAAAAGCCCAAGAGGCACCAATAGCACAAGTAGAATGAGCAGTAAGGCGGAAGGGAGACTCCTTCCCCTTAGCAGAAAAGGCTTGCACCACAGCCTGAGGGATCCACTTGCTGATAGGGGATTTAGCCGGAGGCAAACCCTTCCTAGGTCCAGAAGGAAGAACAAAAAGAGCATCGGTCTTCCTGAAGGATTCAGTAGCTACCAAATAAAACTTCAGAACCCTGACCACATCCAAGGAATGCAAAGTCGGCTCCTTAAGATTATTAGGGCACAAAGAAGGCAAAACAATGTCCTGATTGAGATGAAAAGCAGACACAACCTTAGGCAAAAAATCTGGCTTAAACCGAAACACCACCTTGTCCTGGTGTCGCTCAAAATAAGGAGGTTTGATGGAAAGCGCCACCAACTCAGAAACACGCCTGACAGAAGTGATAGCCACCAAAAAGAGTACCTTAAAAGTCAGAATGGGCAAAGAGGCTCAAAGGGACGACCCTGCAGAGCAGATAATACCAGATTCAGATCCCAAACTGGTAACATAGGCTTACGTGGCGGACGCACATGAGAAACCCCTTGGAAAAAGGTCTTAACCAAACGGTGATTGGCAAAAGATCTTTGTAAAAAAATTGCCAGAGCTGAAACATAACCTTTGAGGGTACTAAGTTGAAAGCCCAAATCCAAACCATGTTGCAAGAATTCCAGAATTCTGGGAATAGAAAACACCCGACAGGGAAGACATTTGGACTCACACCAGGCAATGTAAGCATGCCAGACCCTGTAGTAGATAAAGGACGAGGACTTCTTCCTAACCCTAATCATGGTATCAACAACAAAGGCAGGCAACCCTTTTTCCATCAAGATGGAGGTTTCAGCAGCCAAGCCGTCAAAGCCAGTGTTTGAAATTGGGATGGCGCAGCTGCCCCTGAGTGAGCAGGTCTGAATCCTTGGGCAGGATGTATTGATCTACTGCCAACTGCACGATGTCTGCGAACCACATCCTTCTTGGCCAACAGGGGGCTACCAGAATCTTGCGCAGCACCCTGCCCAACAGAGGAAACGGAGGGAACACACAGAGGAGCCGAAACCCCTTCCAAGGCATTGATAGCGCATCCGTGGCGAAGGCCAGAGGCACCTGTGACAGAGAGACAAACCTGGGAAGCTTGTGATTGTGACGGGACGCAAACAGGTCCACATCCGGCAGACCCCAGCGATGGCACAGGGAGCGAAACACCCTGTTGCTGAGGGACCACTCCCCCAGCCGAGACATCCCCCTGCTCAAGGAGTCTGCCTCCAGGTTTTCCACTCCCGGGATGTAAACTGCCGAGATGCAGGGGACATTCTCTTACGCCCAGGACAGTATCAGGGACACCTCCTTGAGGGCTCGTTTGCGCCGAGTCCCTCCCTGATGTAGGCCACTGCCGCCTAGTTGTCCGAGTGGATCTGAACAGCCCGACACTGAAGGTGTGGGGTCAACTGGGAGAGAACCAACCTTATCGCCCACAGTTCTAGAATGTTGATGGGAGCATGGGCCTCCTGAGGGCCCCACTGACCCTGGAACTTCAGAGACTTCCAAAAGCCCCCCAACCTGTCAGACTGGCATATGTGGTGACAGTCTCCCAGCACGGGGGGCAGAAAGGTCCTGCTCACTAGAAGATTCCTTGAGTCCAGCCACCACGAGAGGGACTGACTGACCAGAGGGAACAGAGCAAACTCCTGATCCAGGGACACAGGGTCCCGATCCCACACAGACAAGAGGTGTAGCTGAAGAGGTCTCATGTGAAACTGAGCATAGGGGACCACCTCAAAGCATGACATCATCAGGCCCACCAACTGCATCCCCTGCCGAATGGAGGGATGAGGACAAGAAACTAGAAACCGTGCCTGCGTCTGCAGGCTCTCCACCTTCTGCTGAGGCAGGGAAACCTTGACCTGAGATGTATCCAGAGTCATGCCCAGAAAGAACCTCACCAAGGACGGAGACAGTGAAGACTTGGGATGGTTGATCACCCAGCCGAAGGACTCGAGTGTGGAGACCACCATCTGGGTATCCAGCTCGGGTCGATGGAAGGACTGAGACACAATCAGAATGTCGTCCAGATAAGGAAGGATGCGTATGCCCTGAGATCTCAACAGAGCCATCACCCCCGCCAGCACCTTGGTGAAAACCCGAGGAGCCGAGGTAAGACCACAAATTGGTAGTGCTGATCCTCCAGAGCGAACCTGAGAAATCTCTGATGACCTGGAAAGATTGGAACATGAAGGTAAGCATCTTTGATGTCCACAGAAGTCATGAAGTCGCCCGGGCGCAGGGTACTGACCGCCGAACGCAGAGTCTCCATGCGAAAATGCTTGAACCTGACAAATTTGTTGAGGCGCTTCAAATCCAGAATGGGCCTCAGGGACCCATCCTTTTTGGGAACTGTGAACAGAATGGAGTAGAAGCCTCTGCCCCTTTCCCGGAAGGGCACCGGGCAGATGACACCCAATTCCAAAAGGCCATGGACCGCAAGCCGCAAGCCCTGAGCTAACAGGGGGTTCTGAGCCATCTGGGATCTGATGAATCTTGGGGGCGGCCAGCCTGCAAACTCTATCTTGTACCCGGAGGACACCACCTTCTGAATCCACCGGTCTGAGATGCGCAGTCCCCAGACATGAGCAAAGAGCCAAAACCGTCCCCCCACCCGGATGGGTGAGGGTGCCTCCTTATGCCTGAAGGGGCTTGGGGGAAGATTTGGACTTGGGACCCCATGAGAGACCAGGACGTCCACGGCCTCTACCCCGGCCCCAAGGGTCTCTACGTGTCCCCGCAAATGGTGCACCCCGGCCAGTCCTGGGAGCACGGAAGGAGGGGAGAACCAGCTCCCCAAAAGGGCCGTGGCTGCCTCCTGCATTGAGGCAGCCTACCATCCTTGGCAAACAGATCCAGGCGCTCACCAAAGAGCCTTAGCCCTGTAAAGGGGAATCCAGTGAGAGCCTTCTTAACAGCATTATCAGCTGCCCACTGACAGCCAAACAGAACAGCGTATAGCCACCAAAAGGGCAGAAGTCTTACCACACATCCGGACAGCATCATCCATAGCAGAAAGAATAAATGCAACAAATTCATAGCAAAGCAGGAGGGATCTATAGTCCTCCACCCTATTGGCATCCGAGGCATTATCCAGAAGGCACTTGAGCAACCCTTTAATAGCAAGAGCCGCGATGGCAGAAGCGCAGCGCAGTTCCCGCACAAGCATAAGCGTGACAGGCCAGCTGATCCACACGCCGGTCCTCACCATCCCTCAGAGTAGAAGTGTCAGGGGAATGCATGACCGAGGTATTGGACAACCCAAGCACGGGAGCATCCACCTCGGGGGGACACGACCAGCGCTTAACCACAGCAGCAGGGAAGGGATAACTTCTGTCCTAACTCTTGGGCACCGCGGGCAATCTGCTAGGACTTTCCACTCCTTGAGCACCAGATTATTAAAGTGGTTCTGCTCAGGGAACTCCAAGCGTTGTTGAACAGTGTGAAAAAGCTCACTCTGCTGCTTTTTAGCCGCCACAGGAGAGGTAATACATAGTACTTCAAAAATGTGAGCCAACAGCCTATCAGTATCCTCGGGAGACCATGGATCTTCTCCAAAAGGAGACCCAGTACCGCCATAAACCTCCTGCTGTTCCCCAGAGGAATCAGAATCAGAGAAAAGTTCCCCCTCTTCTAGGGGGTAATGGCCAGGAAAAGAATAATGTCCCTCATCCTCCTTAGGAAAAAGGGAAACAGCAGGAGTTAAATGCCGCTTCTTGCCAGAAGCCTTACGGGGGCAGGCCCAGAAATATGCCTTTCCAGGCTTGCCACCCGCATAGCCAAATCATAATGTGATTCCCCGCTAGCATGTCCCTCACTAGGGGTCAAATACAGGTGTGGGGGGGGGTAGGTGATGTAGAAGGGGCGCAGAACTGGGCAGCGTAACAGGCAACCCAGACTGCAGCGCAAGTAACTTCTGGGCGCAGGGCACACATACCCTGACACCATCACTCACAGGGGATACCCCACACGCGACACACAGCTGGGCTTGTCCAGAAGGAACCCCAAGCACATTATCCCCGGAAGCCTCCATATGGTGATTATTATAGGCGCCAACAGCCAGTATAGGGTCACGGCTAACCAGAGCCACCCAGGATGCCCCCCCAGGGATGCCCAGAAGCCCACTAGGGAAGGTGGGAGAAGAAAAGGGCAAGGCCGGGAGAAACCACAGTCACGGTTGTCCCGCCTGAAAGACACAATAAGGACATATAAAAATCCCGCAGAGCAGCAATATATATACATTAAAAACAACCCCACAGGGGACTCACGGACCAAGAGAATAAGATGCACCGACCGCACCACAGGGAAAGCACGACGCAGCTCCAGAAGAAACGAAGGTCCCAGAGCGTAGTGAGCACAAAATGGCGCCGGAGAGGTCCTTGAGGGGCGGGCGGCAGTGGTATGACGCGGAACGCGTCATCCGCAGGTCCTGCCCCCCCCCAAGAGTGCGAAATCGCGGTCACATGACACGCCAGCGACATGACAGAACTGAAGAAAAGAAACCTCAGATATAGCGGAGCGTCGTACTAGGCGGCGTGGCGGCGAAAACAGTCAAAAACACAGAGAAACACAGTAAAAACACACCAGCAGTCCCCTAGGGCACCCCCGACAGCCGCCCGCCCCCCTTCTCCCCGAGCCAAAGGGAGAAGCGGGGGGGGGGGGCAACAGGACAGCGGGCAAGGGCCCAACCAGGGAAGATGAAGGAGGGGGGGTGGACCCCTTACCCAAAGGGGGTAACGGCGAGGTTCCCAGTATCCCACAACAGGCTCACCAAAGGCCTGAACCGACTACCCTTGTGGTACAGGGTTTTGCGGTCTGGAGCAGCGCTCCTTAAGCACCCGACCCTGGTGCTGTCCTACCTTCACCCGAACCGTCAGCCGAGGCTGGGAGGCAGTGGGTCCAGAACGGGTGGAAATAGTCCTGCAGGGCCGCAGGCTGGTAAGCCCCGCTCGCCTGCGCAGTATAGAGAGCCATCTTCTATCTTCGCAGTACTGACTGCAGAAGGAAACTCAGAATTTGTGGGAGGTTCCTGGCTTTTTATAGGGCCGGGAGATGCCACAAGTCTTTTCTGCAGTCCACTGCGCCACTTTGTCCACCAGATGTAAGGAATTAGTGAAACAGGACGTGCTGTATACTTGGAAAAAATGTGATTAAATGAAATGAATTGAGATAATTTATTGGGGGTTACTTGGTGCCTTGTATACCTGCTACTTGTTTTGTGGCTGGAAGGGCCACATACTTGTGGATTGTGGATTTTGAGCGGTGCTATTCATTTAGGGCACAGGTACCCCATTGGATCATTTAGGAGTATTTTGATTGATTGTGTACTAGATTGGTGGTGCACCTTCTCCCTTTTTTTTTCTGATTGCAAGCTATGGCCAGAGTTTTGAGAGACAATTCCTCATGACAGTTCCTACAATTGTTGGATAATACAATAGAAGTTAGGAGTTTATTACAGAGGTCCATCAGGGAAAACAGAATGGAGGTCCTGGAAGCAGCTTGCGGGCATCACAAATTGATATGTCCTGAAGGCATAGCCTAACAGCAAGCCTGGGAGTAGAGTATCAGTCTTTTTTGAGTGTCTGCTTTAAGGATATCCATTTCTGGATCATTGTTCTCTGGTGTAGCCCAACAAGCTACATGAAGCTCCTAACCCAGTTCTATCATGGTTGTCTTGGTTCTTGAGGCAAGGAGGCATTGTCACATGATGTGGAGAACAGATCACTGTTACAGGAACTGTGATTCAACACTTTAAATTTTGGATAAAATGGCCCAAAACCCAGCTGGATCGATTCCCTCCCCCCGGGGCATCCCCACTGTGTGAAACCCCCCAGGTTGCCCACTACACTTACCTTACCTCCCAGTCCAACGGCGCATGAGCGGGCCGTGGCCGCATCCCCGCTATCCCTGTAGCAGGACACGTGCCCACACCAGACATTTGTGACTACCCGGCGCGGACACGCTCCCTGTTAGAGGGAAGTGGAGGATGCGTCTGTCAGCTCGCTCGGAGCCGCTCTGCTAAGACGTCACTCAGACGTCCATAGCTCAGCAGCTCTGAGCGCCGCATGAGCCATAGGATCAGGATGAGGCGAGTTTCCTGGGGCGATCTGGGCGGTTTCACGGAGCGGGGCACCCCCGATGGGGGGGAAAGGACCAAAACCCAGGATAGTCAAAATTCTGGGTTTTGGTCCACTTTAAGTGAACTTGTTTGGTCAGCACTAATGGGTGACAGGCAGTGTCGAACTGGGATGCCTGGGGCCCACTACTGGAAATGACTCTGAGGGTCCACCCCACATTTAGATGCAAGTATTACTGGCTTATATTAAATGTCCATGCAGAGAAATATTATGCCAAACTGCAATGTCTTTGTATGTGCACTTGGGATGCCACAAATAAGTTATACATAGTTTAGGTTTGTTGATGAAGGCCCTCAAAAGGCCCTGGGACCAGGGACCCACCGGGTTCTTTCCTGGTAATCCTGTGGGCCAGTCTGATCCTGGTGACAGGGGCTAGTCTAATAAGTCCGACACACAGATAAACTGGACTGTTGGAAAGCAGACACCCAATGCCACATTGATGGGCATCTGTGTACAACACATTGGCTGCATGAAAGTTTCCTTCAATTTAACCCCCTTTTTAGTTTTAATAACAAACAAATACGCAAACCACATGCTTCTGCAAATGTAGAGATTAATATAGCACAGATATAGATGTGAAAATAATTAAACACTATATCCTCTTTATTTGTTGTGGCCTGCAAATAATTGGAAAACCACATGTAGTTTGTGTTGCCAGGGAATACACTGTTAAAACCAGGTTTCAAATATGTTCAAATCTGAGATGAAAATAGTAATGTAAGTTCTAATTAAACTGTGATTTCCAAGAGAAGGCACACATGTCAGTGGAATACAAAGCAGGTTAAACAACTGAGAAACAAAACCGTCAAAACATGCAATACAGACATGCTTGTTCATTACTGCAGTTTAATTAAACCTTGAATAGAAAGGCATTTCTCATTATTTTTAATCATTAATTCTTGTATCATTTTTGCATTCCAAGCAATTATTCCCCTTGAGCCTTTCCCAGAATCCTGTGTTTGCTATGACATCAGAAAACCACAGCACGCAAGCTTTGACTTTCAGTGATAAGCAAGCACGTGTGTGTGTGTGTGTGTGTGTGTGTGTGTGTGTGTGTGTGTGTGTGTAAGCACATGAGTGTGCGTCTGTGTGCAAGCACATGAGTGTGTGTGTGTGTGTGTGTGTGTGTGTAAGCACATGAGTGTGCGTCTGTGTGCAAGCACATGAGTGTGTGTGTGTGTGTGTAAGCACATGAGTGTGCGTCTGTGTGCAAGCACGTGTGTGTGTGTGTGTGTGTGTGTGTGTGTGTGTGTGTGTGCAAGCACATGAGTGTGTGTGTGTGTGTGTGTGTGCAAGCACATGGGTGTGTGTGTGTGTGTGTGTGTGTGTGTGTGTGCAAGCACATGAGTGTGCGTCTGTGTGCAAGCACATGTGAGTGTATGTGTGTGTGTGTAAGCACCTGTGTGTGTGTGTGTGCAAGCATGAGTGTGTGTGTGTGTGCGCAAGCACGAGTGTGTGTGTGTGTGTGTGCAAGCACATGAGTGTGCGTCTGTGTGCAAGCACACATGTGTGTGTGTGTAAGCACATGAGTGAGTGTGTGTGTGTGTGTGCAAGCACCTGTGTGTATGTGTGTGTGTGTGTAAGCACATGAGTGTGTGTGTGTGTGTGTGTGTGTGTGTGTGTGCAAGCACCTGTGTGTGTGTGTGTAAGCACATGAGTGTGTGTGTGTGTGTGTGTAAGCACATGAGTGTGTGTGTGTGTGTGTAAGCACATGAGTGTGCGTCTGTGTGCAAGCACGTGTGTGTGTGTGTGTGTGTAAGCACGTGTGTGTGTGTGTGTGTGTGTGTGTGTGTGTAAGCACATGAGTGTGTGTGTGTAAGCACATGAGTGTGTGTGTGTGTGTGTGTGTGTGTGTGTGTGTGCAACACGTGTGTGTGTAAGCACATGAGTGTGTGTGTGCAAGCACATGTGTGTGTGTGTGTGTGTGTAAGCACATGAGTGTGTGTGTGTGTGTAAGCACATGAGTGTGTGTGTGTGTGTGTGTAAGCACCTGTGTGTGTGTGTAAGCACATGAGTGTGTGTGTGTGTGTGTGTGTGTGTGTGCAAGCACATGAGTGTGTGTGTGTGTGTGTGTGTGTGCAAGCACATGAGTGTGTGTGTGCAAGCACATGAGTGTGTGTGTGTGTGTGCAAGCACATGAGTGTGTGTGTGTGTGTGTGCAAGCACATGAGTGTGTGTGTGTGTGTGTGCAAGCACATGAGTGTGTGTGTGTGCAAGCACATGAGTGTGTGTGTGTGTGTGTGCAAGCACATGAGTGTGTGTGTGTGTAAGCACGTGTGTGTGTGTGTGTAAGCACGTGTGTGTGTGTGTGTGTGTGTGTGTGTAAGCACATGAGTGTGTGTGTGTGTGTGCAAGCACATGAGTGTGTGTGTGTGTGTGTGCAAGCACATGAGTGTGTGTGTGTGCAAGCACATGAGTGTGTGTGTGTGTGTGTGTAAGCACATGAGTGTGTGTGTGTGTGTGTGTAAGCACATGAGTGTGTGTGTGTGTGTGTGTAAGCACATGAGTGTGTGTGTGTGTGTGTGTGTGTGTGTGTAAGCACATGAGTGTGTGTGTGTGTGTGTGTAAGCACATGAATGTGTGTGTGTGTGTGTGTGTGTGTGTGTGTGTAAGCACATGAGTGTGTGTGTGTGTGTAAGCACATGAGTGTGTGTGTGTGTGTGTGTGTGTGTGTGTGTGTGTGTGTGTGTGTGTGTGCAAGCACATGAGTGTGTGTGTGTGTGTGTGTGTGTGTAAGCACATGAGTGTGTGTGTGTGTGTGTGTAAGCACATGAGTGTGTGTGTGTGTGTAAGCACATGAATGTGTGTGTGTGTGTGTGTGTGTGTGTGTGTGTGTGTGTGTAAGCACATGAGTGTGTGTGTGTGTGTGTAAGCACATGAGTGTGTGTGTGTGTGTGAGCACATGAGTGTGTGTGTGTGTGTGTAAGCACATGAGTGTGTGTGTGTGTGTGTAAGCACATGAGTGTGTGTGTGTGTGTGTGTGTGTGTGTAAGCACATGAGTGTGTGTGTGTGTGTGTGTGTGTGTGTGTGTGTGTGTGTAAGCACATGAGTGTGTGTGTGTGTGTGTAAGCACATGAGTGTGTGTGTGTGTGTGTGTGTGTGTGTGCAAGCACATGAGTGTGTGTGTGTGTGTGTGTGTAAGCACATGAGTGTGTGTGTGTGTGTGTGTGTGTGTGTGTGTGTGTGTGTCTGTTTGTTTAATCATTTCTATAACACTTTTGCAAAGAGATGAACACACACACACACACACACACAATTACTTTTGGGAGTGATTACTATTGAAAACAGGCATAAATTTAACTGAGCCACAAAATATTTGTTTTAAACTTTAATCGCCATTTCCAAAGGAAGAAGATAATCTCACTTATTGCAACAGTAAATATGCAGAAGTGTGCCGTGCTCTGTGCATATCTATAATTTAAACCAAATTTGTTTTTAAGGGTGCATTGGTACAACACAAAGCAGGTACAAGTACATACAAATAATAGTGGCAGTTTGTGTGAATAATGGTCTGACACCAGAGAGGGCTGTATATTTTACATTGGGCCAAGCAAAATCCTAATTATGGTCTCCTTAAAGCAGACCTTCACCCTGAATAAGAGTCTATTTTGTATGTTTCCCTCACCCCCTACATACAGATTGGCCACATTATTTATCATCCTACCTGCAACTGTTGCATTTTTTTTAACCTTTTAACATCCAAGATGGTGGCCCGTGGAGTTTCAGACTGCCTGCGGACAGGTAGTGCCTTCTGGATATGCTGCTCTGCATTCTGGGATTGCTGACCTTTTCCTGACCTCAGCTCTGCTCTGTCTGTGTGAAGCACATCTATAATCGCCCCCCTGCACTTGCCCACCTCAGAAGCATGTGGTGCTTCTGATGCAAGATGGCGGCCCCCGTATCCTAGAGTCCTGAACAGAGTTGCAGCCCAGTGGGGGAAAGAATTATAAGTAAGCAAAAAAAAAAAAAAAACATAAAATATATAAATTTTAGATGCTGGGGAATAGTTTTTTAAGGGTTTGGGCTTTTCATTAAATGATGCTGAAATTCCGGTTTAAATATTTTCAGGATTTTACTCATATTTGCCTACTGAACATTGGCATTGCTTTCAGGTGTTAAACCTGCAGGAGATTGGAGTGGCAGGGGTATGTGGCGAGTAGCTGGTCAATTGTCAAAACACTCAAAGTAGTCTGTTTATTCAATAACAGAAACAAAGAAATATGGACTAACAGTTTCGTTTTCAGTTTCCAGATGTTTCTTATGGCGCACCATTTAGGGCTAGTGTTTCATGGATTTTCATTTTTTGGCTGTAATCATGGTGGGTAGGAACGAAAAAAGGCATGGTCAACAATGGGTGTGGTTTGGCATTCAGGGGTGCATTGATTAACAGGTGCCTAGGGTGGCAAGAACCCTAAATACAGCCCTGGACACTAAACATAAAGCCTGGTCATACACAAGTCTAAAACTTGAACACCCATTTCTTTGAAAAATGAGTGTTGTTCCCAGCACAGGACGGCATTAACACAGTTAACCAGGAGAAATATTAACTTTCTCCCTATTTCCTCTGAGAAATCCAGCACTCTGATTGCCCAATGCACTCACGCATTGGTGCCGGTACTCTCTGGAGAATGAGGAGAAAGGTAAGATTTCTTCAGAATTGCATCGCCTGTGCTTGGAACAACACCCATTTCCCAGGTTGGAGGACCAACTAAGGGCTCACCAAGTTATCAGTTTTGCTCCAGGGAAAACTCAATGAGGTGGCTCTGATCCCTAAAGCAATGACTATTTATCATTATGGACAACCCCAGTCTTTGCATCAATGAATGGGAAGGGTCTTAAAAATTACTTCCTGTATTAGGGGGGTGAGGAAAGTTTGGAGCTAAGGGGTAAAGTAGCCAGTGGATGTAGTTTTCACATCTTAAAACCTGCATTAATGCTAATTAATAGAGGTGGGGAGTACTTATTTTATCTAAGCCTTGAATTTGAGATCTAAGGTGCCCAGACTTTGGTGCCATAAATAGAGTGACTATGGGTCATACGTTCCTATTGTTTGTGGTCCGTGTTGGGAAAGCATTGAAAGCAATGAAAAATATACATTTTACGTGCACCTAAACCCTCATGATTTTGGATTCCTAAGGACCTTGAACTGTATGGACATGCCAAATGCCAGTATGCCCTATGGAAATTGTTAAAAGGTGCCTGAAAGGATTTTTGACTTTAAGTTCGCTTTAATTCAAATATAGGATTGGATACAGAATGCAGGATTGGTGTTATGGGTTTAAAACATCACTTGCTGCTGAGCCTGAGTAATCCTGGCAGCCAGCCTGGGAAAAAACATAGATCCTTGAAATTGGATCTCCTGAAAAAGTACGTATTCAAGAAGGTAACCTTGATGGATCCGCTGCAGAGAATTAAATATTCAATTTTTGTTGTTAAATCTACAAATGCCCTTTAAAGTTTTCTGCTAGTTTTTTTTTTCTTCACAGAAGGATCTGATTAGATGTTTGTGTATAAGCGATGCACTACCAGTGTTTTCTTAACACTCGGCTGACACACTGTTTGCAACTTGAACTCTATTTGAAGGTTTCTATGAGCACTTCTAATATATATATATATATATATATATATATATATATATATATATATATTTATAAAGCCTTTTTTATAACGATCCCATTGTGGGTAAAGCCCCCCCTCCCCCCAAACCATTTCAATGTTTTTATTTTTCAGATTTTAATAGAAATGAAATAATGATTCCCTGTTTAGGGCTGCATGCCATGAATGCACCGTGTAACAGCTAAGCACAAAAGTGTGAAATAAGAAAAATAACTGATTTACTGCGCCAAGGCACCTTTCTCACTTGTGGCGGCATTTGACAGTTTATGATGTATTGGCAGGATAGATGTCCTTAGGAGGAAGTATCTTGTGGGCACTTGATGGCTGACCATGTGTAACCATGTTTCTTCTCATAGCTGTAGGATCTAATTTCTGAACATGCTTCCCATGGACAAAAGATGACACAAAGTCTGATGAATGAAGATTACCGGCTAAACCAATATCCATCCTAAAAAGAAGGCTGACCTTTAAGTGTCCTCTATGGGAACAACATCATCTGCCCTAAGAACGCACACTTAGATACACAGCAAAAGAATGCAATGACTAGCCTAATTTTTTGGACTAACAATATTCTCATATACATACATCTTTACAGGGGGGACCTTAGCTGTGCAGTTAGCTGCCCTGCACAGCAAACACCCATTTTGTAAAATATGGGTGTAGTTCCACTTGAAATACCCTTTGCCCTTCAACTTTCCTAAGACTGCATCCACTCATTTACTTTTTGTCAGTGGCCAACAGGGTTTGCTGGACAATGGCACACACCAGAAAAACGTATTGGTCACTGGCAGAACTAGTACAGATATAGAAATCGCGGGGCAACTTTCTTGCTAGATGCATGTTCCTAGTCTAGTGTAGACTGCCTGATTGTTTGGGCATTTCTGACACATCTCCAGCAAATGGGTATCCCAATCTGATGGTTACAATGGTTGGAGATCTGCCTTAAAGTGGACCAAAACCAGACCCAGAGTCTTTTAGACTTCCAAATCGGGATGGCCCAACATGTGAAACTCACCTAGTAGAGGGATCCTGTGACGCTCATTCTTCGCAATCACTTGAGTGATCTGCTTTGCCACAGCATCCCCGCCACATGCAGAGAAGAAGACGGGTTAATGATTTAACTTTCCCCAACCCTGTGGTTGAACTTGATGGACATATGCCTTTTTTCAACCAAATTAACTATGTAACTACATGGATGCTGTCTTTCTCAGCTCCTGTTTACCAAAGGCCAAAATGAGTGCCACCATATAAAATCCAGCGATTTACCCACCACAGATATCCTTTTGCAAAACGGCTGTTGTGGGGGGGGGGGGGTGTATGTATAGCTATGTTTTTCTGAACAGAATCATTTTTGAAACTCATTTACAGCCATAAAAATATGAACCTGGGACCTGGGATATAAATGTTATAATTGCTTAACAAATATTGAAATAGTCAATGTCAATTGTAACAATGATTAATGCAGCCAATTATCCTGATTAATAGCTAATAGCAGTAACTGGAAGCAGAGTTATGCATACAATGTACATCCTAACAGTCATTACTTCTGTCCTAGAGAATACTTTGCCCAGAGCTCATCTCAGGGTCATTCCACCATTGGCTCCAAACTCCCTGATATTTATTAGGGCAGCTTCATGTATGTAAGTTTCCCTTAGAAATTCTTGCAGATGTTTTGGTCAGGTTCCTCCAGGCAAAACCCTTAACAGACAGATACAATTGTCTCTCAGCACACCAAAAGTTCTATACATGTATACAGTTCCATTATACTGTAAATACAAAAAGTCAGCTCCTAAATCCCCACATATGGGACAGCTAAATCTATATTGTTATTGCTGGAGAAATATATGTTTGATGAAGGAAATAATATTGAATTTCTGTTGTTCGCTGCTGGAGAGACTTTAAGAGTATATTCCAGAGCAGTCAACTGTATAGAACTTTTCAAGGGCCATATGGGCATTTAAGTGATTTGAGTATACATATGTTGCCTCTCCCTTACAGGGAACGTCCTGTTTCCACACCAGGAGGGGACTGCTTAGGTAGAAAGGTACCTCAAAAATTGAGTGCCGTAGCTGTAGGCATTTAAATAAAAAGCGTTTGGGAAAGCTCATTGATTGTTATACAGATTACAGACAGAATCTTTAAAGGCATTCAGCAGGCAATGTAAAACATGAGCCAATTGTGTAGGGCTATCCCTGTCAATGTCTTAAACTTGTTTCCATTCTTAAAAAGAAGCTTTTGCTGATGAGATATACAGTTAAACGTTTTACTTTTACTTTCTCTTCTCACACACAGAGAGACAGTGGGTGTGGCCATGCAGAGCAGTAGCGATGTAATTCTGTGATTGTGCACAGAATGAGAGTAAGTTGGGGGATGGCCCTTAGTCACAGGAGACAAAGGATTTTTATTTGGTGACTATCAAGGCAGAGCCCAGGGTGAGGGGTAGAAATCAGACAATGTAAATCTTGCTTCAACAAAGACAGCTGAACATTCACCAAGTGCCAGCACCCACGTGACTGCGGCAGCTTGATCTCTCCGGGGGAAAGAGGAGAAAAGTAAGATTTCTTCCGTTTGTTGCCATTAATGTGCAGGAGGGCATCCGCAATCAGGATGCCTGCCTGCACCCGGAACAACTCCCATTTTCTGAAAAATGGGTATAGTTCCGGTTTAAGAGGAAAGGTTTTATTAATCCATTGCATGGAGAATCCCTTAAAGGAGCAGTATCGCAAAATTTGCATTAAAAAAGATAAATAATTAAATAGCCACACAATAGCTTCTAACATGTGTATAAATAATGTGGCGATAGAAAAAGGAAAAAATATATGCCTTTCTTTTAAATTGTATAATGACAATGGCTCAGTCCATTTGCTGAATAGGGGGATCTGCTGGTTGTATTTAGTGAGCTGCTTCATTTAGCCCACTGGTCTCCTAGCAACACTTTACCTCAGAGGCTGACACTGTAATCAGTGGTAACAGCTGTGTGTGTGTGTGAGGTGCTGCTTTTGTTATGAGACAGGTGACTCAAATGTGTAAAATCTATACAAAATAAACTAAACTGAATGAAAATAACTGAAATTCTTCTTTGAATAACTGTGCAGGAAAATCTAAAGGTATTAAAGTGGAACAAAACACTGAGTGGCCGACCCTGAAGTCTATAAGACCCGGCCATTGACCTTGCCCCTTGGGCATTCTAAATCGGGATGCCCCACTGTGTGAAACGACCCCTGGATAACCACAGATCCCCCCATTTTTCTGGCGCGCTCACGCAGAAAGTCATTTAGACAGGCCGGGCGGCCAGGAAGGTTACTGCTCAGGCTCCCCATCTGCGTGCAAACAGAGCTGATTGGATGAGAGCCCGCGCATGTGCTGTAGGACAGGGAAAGGTACGTTTTCACAGGCAAACTTGGGGATTTCACATATCAGGGCATCCCAAGTCGGGATGCCCCAGGGGGCACAAAACAAAAATCCTGGGTTGGGCTTTGCTCAAAACACACAAAGCTGAAAGAAAGATCATATGGAAAAATGAAAAATAAGAGTATGAAAGAGAAAATGGTAAACTGAAAGATTCTGCAGCAGAGCCAACATGAAGGGAAAACTGTCAAAATCAGCTAAATGACTTCTAGAGCTTTTCTCTCTGTTTTAGATATATGAGTTCTGGCCAGGCAATGTTGCAATGTTGTTATCTTATGCTGGACGGCTGCCAGCACTGAACAGCTGATACTTTGTTACATTGTTTCCCCCTCTCCTCAGCGTGGAACAGGCCAGAGTGTCGGGCCCCCACACTCAGCAGACATAAACATGAGCTATTAGTCTCCAGCTGCACAACACAAACATAATTTTTTTCTACCTTTGTAATTCTTACTCCAACACTTACCTACATTCAAAGTACCATTTAAATATAAGTCACCAAGAAAAATTCGCGATACTGCTCCTTTAATGTTAAAATCATAGACAGAATGACAGAATAGAGAGAATACAATGATCTAACAAATATCCCAGAGATTTTAAAGTACATCAATGAATCAAGACTTATGTTTTTAACGTTCAATGTAAGAAAATATGTGAGCTCCGGAAGGCACATTTCAAAAGTAATTGGTTAGTACATTCCAATTTTAATCTGTTTTGTTTGAAAAATCATTACTGATAAACCTGTGCTTTATGTCACCCTTTATCATCTGTTTACACAGGGTCACTGATCGCTGTACAAGTCCCCATTAAAACTAAATTGTAACATGCTGTTTCTATTTGTGACATGACTAAGTATGATAAATGGCTGTTTAATATATCATTTTCGCGAATCCCACTTGTAATTAAACAGTAGCGCATATTTGTTCCAGTATTCATCGCTGTTAATGTGCACCTTCTGCTTTTGTATGTGTGTGTCATTACAGCTAAAATTTGTGTACCCCTGTAATTAAATTCATTGTTGTAACAGCGTGCGATTAGACATGCAAGTACACAGTAATTATTTCATCATTAATTTTCTACAGAATATTTATGCCTCTAAAGTCATCAGCAACAAGTCTATATAAAACTTATGCACTACATTTTCTACAGAATCCTCTGCATCAACCTTATGGTAAAAATCTTGTTTAGAGAGCAGAGAAAATATAACCCCCCCCCCCCCCCCCCCCGAAGCCTCTGTAGCCATTAACCCTTTTGTTGCCAAGCACGTAACACCTACGTGCTGGCTTGGCTGGGCCTTAAGTGCCAAGCCCGTAGGTGTTACGTGCTTGACTTTCCTTGCTTCTAGTTTAAAAAATAAAAATCAAAAATACTCACCTGACCCCTTGTTGGATCCGGCCGGGTCTCCTCTTTAATTTGGTGCCATCCGATCCCCCGTGGGGGGTCGGATGGCTCCAGGAGAGCCCCCGGAATAGGCCGCCCCCCCCCCGCTTCTGCAGCAGCAGCTGCTAACTGTAAAAAAAAAAAATAAATAAAAATGACATTCACTTACCTGTGTGTGCGCTGGCTCCCGCTGTCCCTCCTCTTCACCTGGGGGGCCTCCGATCCCCCCCCAGGACTTACCGATCTTCAGGAGAGAGCCTGGGAGGCTCTCTCCTCTCTTCTTCTCGATGGCGGCCGCCATCTTGCCTCTAAGCTTATGACGTCATCCCGGTCCCGATCACCGGCTTCAGCTTTCTCAGCTTCTCAGATGCCGGTGATCGGTGCCCTGGAAGGAGGTGGCAGGAGATCCTCTGATCTCCTGCCTTCTCCTTCTCTGGATGCCGATCACAGGCATCTGTCAGCTGAGCGGCGAGGGACAAGAGCTTGCAATCGAAGGTAAGTACAGTTAAAAAAATTTTTTTTTTTGAATAAAATACTTTTTATTATTGTGTGGTGTTTTTTTTTCACATTAACCCTTTGTGAGCTGGTAAGGGGTCCATGAGACCCCTTATACCAGTTCACAAGGCTGGGGGGGTGGCAAGTCACCTGCCCTAGCGGGTGGCTTGCCATTAACCCCCGCACCCCCATTACCTGCCTCCCCAAAGGCCAGGGGGGGGCAGAAGAGCCCGGGCCCACATAGGCTATGTGGGCTCGTAGGCTGCAGGGTGGGGGGGGGCCACCAAAGCTGGCCCCCCCACTCTGTGCCTACAAGCCCCCATAGCTGGTCCCGGGCTGGTTACTTTGGGTAAGGGGGACCCCATGTCATTTTTTTTTTTGGATTTTTAAGGGTTTTTAACCCTTAAAAATCCAAAAAAAAATGGGGTCTCCCTCCCCGGGAAGGGGGGACCCTATGTCATTTTTTTTTTTAATTAACCATTTGTCATCCAGCAGCTATAAAAGGCTTCTGGGCAGGAAAGGGTGTCTACCTATACATATGTGGTATCGCTGTAACCGGGAGAAATTGGGGTTTCTCACGCAATAAGATTTTATTGACAAACTTACATTTTTTATTACAAAAAAACTCTACAAATTGTAAAAAAATATATTTTTTTTAATTTTTTTCACACATTTCACCCAAAAATGTTGAGAATACACCTAAAAAATACAAACAAGACATTTCATGTTAAAGCCCAGACTCTGTTGAAAAAAACAATATATAATTTTCCTGGGAAATCCCTGGAAATCCTTTCAAAAATGACAGTTGAACATGTGTAGCGCAAAACAGTGAAACTCAGTCTGGCAACAGGGAGTGGCAAATGCTGCAGGTAGGCTGGCAGCGAAAGGGTTAAGCAGATAATGGAAAATGCCCCCCCCCCCCCCATTCAGTAACTGCTCCCATTACTTCTTGCTGATTGCTCATGGCTCAGCGAGGCCTGCAAAGTGATATTTTTACAGGTTTGGTACATCACTGGGCAAGAATATGTTTTTGAAAGTTAGGAAACAAGTGGCACACTATGGGCTATATAGAAACATTTCTCAAATCCTTTAGCATAGTCCATAGGGTTGTTGCCAAACATTCAAAGTTCAAAAATGGAAAAAATATGTCCTGTGGTTTCCTGTTTTAACTCACATATGAGATCAATGAAATAAAGAAGAAATTGCTTTTGAGTTTGAGAATATCACCAAAAAAATATCTCATGAGAGTTTCTTAAAGGCCCACAATGTTTCTATATTATCCACTGTTCACTAATTTTTAAAAAGGGTACACGTGTCGGATATAAAAACAAGGAACATACTGTATGTATATATTTAAAAAAAATCCCCAGTGGAAACCAATTAATGCAACATGACCAGGTATTCAAAAAAAATGTATATAATGTCAGAACCCCATAATGGACATACTGGATATTTCAAGTATTAAGATAAACAAAATACTGAAAATATATAATTATACGACAATCTTTGCTGGTGAAAATTAAAAACCACAATACTGAAAACAGGACGGGGACATCCTGAAGGACAGCTCAAATTCTAGGGTACACGATTAAAATCTAGAACACACTGATGTATTAATGGAAACCTGTTATTGTAGTTCAATTTTCAATAAAAAGGTTGGAACACAGCAGGAGGGACAAGTTACATAAATGTGTATTATAAAGAGCATGTCGGAAAGGAAGAGTCTCTCAGAAAGAAAGCTAGAGAGGTTCACCAATTTTGAAAACCTGCATCTACAATTGTGGAACAATTTCCCCAAAATGTTCCAGAATGTAAAATTGCAACAACTGTGAATAACCCCCCATCTATAGTACATAATATGTTCAAAAGATTTCTGGGAATCTTGAGAAAACCATGTGCCCAGTGGACAATGCAGATCAATATTGGTTGCTTGTGACCCTCAATCGCTGATGTGGCACTAGATTACAACAGGCACAAATCTGTAATGCGAATCATTGCATGATGGTATAGGATTTGAGTAGCTATAGCATGGAGCTTACACATCTAGAAAGACGGCCTCAACAATGACCAGGGCATAGTGGTTGTTTTAGAACAACCAAACAAGATCTTCTTCAGGAAAAGCCTTCCATCATGGCAACATGGCTTTGCATTAGAACAATCCTTCCCCTGAACAGGACTGCCTATAATACAAACCTTTTAGCAACAGAAAACATTTGAAGCATTATACAATGAGAATCCGGCAAAGATTGCATAGGACTGTTTAGCAGTAAAAAAAGAATAGGACAACATAGATCTCCCAAAACTCCAGTAATTAATCTCCTGAATTCACATACGTTTATAGACTGATGCCTTCCCACATTTTACACAGTGCCCCAACATTTTGAATGGGGGTTGTATTTAGTATATATATATATGGTACAGACTTAAAACAGACCTTCACCCTGAATAAGAGCCTATCTTATATGCTTCCCCCACCCTGTACATACAGATTTCCCCCCCCCCCCTCTCCTTTCCTCAATATGTGATGCTTCTGAGGCACAGAGTTGCAGCCCGGCGGGGGAAAGAATAATAAGTAACCAAAAATTTAAAATATATTCATTTTAGATGCTGGGAAATAGTTTTTAAGGGTTTGGGCTTTTCATTAAATCGTGCTGAAGGTCCAGTTTAATGAATTTATTCCTGTGTGAAGTCTAGTTCTGTTCAAAAAAATTACAGGCTTCTGCAGGTAATTTGGCTGTTCAACATCCCCTTGCTGCAGCTTGTGTGCATATTCTGTTTCTTATCTCTAAGAAGGACTTTAAGTGCTATGAAAGCCAAGAGGGACCTCACAGTTCAACCAGACTAACAGCCTGGCACAGCTGGACAAAAAAGGTAGCAGACAATTCTCCCAACATCTCAGCCGTGCTGCTGCCTGGATTCAACGGACATAACTGACAATGCACAGTAACAGGAAGCCCAGCAGTACTTCCTGTTTGCAGGCGGCCTGCAGATGCATGAGCCACCATTTTGCTTCTAAAATTTACTACAGCAGGAGTTAGAAAAGGGTAAATGAATTTTTATGTGCAGCAGTCTAAATTGCCCTGGGGAGGGATGCATATGAGCGCTGCTTGTTGTGTTAGTCATTTTTGACTGTTGGTCCGCTTTAAGCCACCCACACATGCTCACATTTGTGATCCATCACATATGTTTCTACTCCTGAGTTACATAGGCAGCAACTTTATTTGGGTGGACAATTGCCTTCACTGCGTGTCTTCCAGATGCTTGGAGAACATGCAACAGATTCTCGAAGCAGATTCTCTTGCTCTGTGCACAGCCCTGTCTGCCCATTATCACTGCATGTTATAGGGTTTTTCCGAAATGATTCTGAATGCTGCCTGTTATGGCATGATTTGGGGAAATTCTACACACTGCCTATTATGGTGTGATGGGGAGGGGGGGTTGCACACTGTCTGATAGGGTGTAACTGAAGTGGATTCTGCACAGTGCCTATTATGGGATATGGGGGGTGATTATGCACACTGCCTTTTATGGGATGAAGGGGGTGTTCTGTACACTGCCTGTTATGGAGTTCTTCGGGAGGATTCTGCACGCTGCTGGAAATGGGGTGATGGGGAGGATACTGAATACTGCCTGTTAAGGGGCGATTGGGGGGTCTCTGCCACACTGGCTGTCATAATGGGATTGGGGAGATTCTACTATGCTGGGGAGATTCTACCATGCTGCGGGGATTCTGCACACTGCCTGTTAAGGGTTAATGGGGTGTTATGCCACACTGATCCAGGGGGTTCTGCACACTGTTATGGGGGTGTTGGAGGGGTTTTGCCCACTGCCTTTTTATTAGGTTCTGGGGTGGAGGGGATTTTTGACCGCCATTTGATGTTTTTTTTTTTTTTTTTACTTATCTGAACACCTAGCGTTGTATGGTCAAGTGAGGTTTATAGTGCAAATATATGGTATTTATCGTAACATCTAGTCACAGTTGGCATCAAGCAACTGCTACCATCCGCTTATCCTGGTTGATGTCGAATTCTCTCACGATCTCTGTAAAGTCTTGACCACGTCTAGCTTCAACACAGTCTACCTGTTGTCAAATGTCATCTCTCACAATTGTCTGCTGCTGACAGCCTGTAAATACAGCCATAGTTCTCAGTCCCATCTTGCTTGCTGATAGCCCACAACCCTGCTCAGCTTTCCACTAAACCACAATCTTGGTCACTAATTCCATCAACCGTTAAACCGGACCTTCGGCGTGATTTAATGAAAAGCCCAAACTCTTAAAAAACGGTTCCCCAGCATCTAAAATTAATATATTTTACGTTTTTAGTCACTAACTTATTATTCTTTCCCCTACTGGGCTGCAACTCTGTTCAGGAATTTAGGATACGGGCGTCGCCATCTTGACTCAGAAGCATCAAACTTACTGAGGAGAGGAGAGTGGGATAAGGTACAGGGAGGTGGGTTATAGCTGTGCTTTGCTCAGACAGAGCAGAGCTGGGGTCAGGAAAAGGTCAGCAGTCCCAGAATGCAGAGCAGCACAGCCAGGAGGCACTTCCTGTTTGCAGGCTGCCTGATAAGATGGCGGCTTCCATAAGCCACCATCTTGGATGTTTAAAGGCTCATAACATGCAGTAGATGCAGGTAGGATGATTTTTAATGTGAGCAATCTGTATGTACAGGGTGTGGGAAACATATAAGATAGACTCTAATTCAGAGTGAAGGTCCGCTTTAAGGCATGTTCTATCAACCGTCTAAAGAAAAATACAAAACTCTCACATTGGGGTTACTGTTTGCAAAACCATGGTCCAGTGTTGTTCTATATTTTAAGCAACAGCCTTTTTAAAACCATCATGTGAAGTGTGATCCAAAGATAATTTATTAGATAGATATGTCTTAAATCACACTTTTACTTAGCACAGTTTATAATCCAAAACTTTTTTACAGCAGGCTAAGCATATGGTCACAAGTTTAATTAGAGGAAATGTGCTGCTACAAGCCGGCACACCATACGATGATCAAATCATATAACTGTGAACGTACGTTAAAGGCAAAAGTTCATTTTTACACCAACAAACAAGAAAGAAATATCGGACATACTATAAGCTTCAATTTTTATGCAATGTGTCAACTTCAAACTAGAAATTTTTTCACAAAAAGAGTGTGGTTCCTGGGCGCAGGGAGGCATCCGCACCCCCTGTGCATTACCGGCGTAAAATGGAGGAAATCTTATCTTTGTTCCGGCGTAAACAGCAGTTAGGTTCGCTTTTCTTGTCCAGTATATTTATTATTCATCATTCACAGCATTACAAAACAAAACCTTACACAAATGCAAGTGCCAATAAATTCCTTAGCAGAACACATTTCTCAATTACACCTAATAGAAGCAAGAAAGAAACTAAGTAATCCTAACACACAGCATAGTTTTCACCATAAATATCCTAATAATCAAAGCAACCAACAAAGAACTATTATATTGGGTTTGCTTGTTACTGTATGGTTGCAATTTTTCCAGAGTACTGGTGAGATCTATGGGCTATCTCTTGGAGACCAAAAAAACAATATGTCCTGCTGGAGTAAGAATGCTGGTGCACTTACACTCTACTAATAAAGCTACCGTTTGCACATAGCAATTACTGGAGGCCAAAGCTACACTGTAAAAAATAGATACCATTATGATGAATGAGCTACAGGATCAAAGCTCTTACATTAATGGTCACATTTAGATTTTATAACACCATATTAACAATAATTTAATAAAGTACCTATTTCATTTAATTTTTACCAATTTAAAATGTACATGTATGACTCATAAGTTTACAGGTAGAGTGGCCTCTTTGGCCACATCTGTATTATTAAATAGATGTTCAAAGTTATGGCAGAAAGCAAAATTTAGGGTCTCTACCCAAAACTTGTTGCATCCACCTAATAATGTGTAAGTTGGGGAAGGATATTATATCTTGTATTGTAAGAAGATAGTTGCATTTTATATTGTATAATGTGTTGGTGTTTTCCTTGTGAATCTATTTATAGGATCACACCACTCCCTCTTTCTTAGGGAAGAAGTTTTCCTTCTAGTGTGGAGACGCCCCTTCACGTCATACGCAACTCAGGTGGGGTTACTTTAAGTGACTTATCAGACAGGAAACAACAAAAACAAAACAAAAGGGTACGTACCTTTTGTTCCCACCACTGATCAGTGCTAGTCCAACAACTGCCAACTCACCTAATCGCTGGATCCAAACCTGAGCCGCAGCATTCAGGGGTATATGAGGTTGGGATTGATGGCGCGCTGGGTTTGTGACTCACCATCAAACACAGGTGCACTACAACACTCTCACTATTCATAGCATAGCAATGGGTATAGTGAGTCAAGACCCCCCCCCCCCCAATGTGCTAAATAGAGAAGGTGTAACCATGCCTTTGTGACTGATGGCGGGGAGTCCCCAGCTTGGAAGCATTGGTGAATGGAGTTCAGGGCTAGGGCAGGACAGGCACTGTTTTTTAAGCCTGCTGAATGACGGTTTCTTAACTTCATGCCCCTATGGCTCATTTGCAGGCTCTCGTCCAATCAACACTGACTGCGGTGCAAATAAATGCCTGGCAATCAAAGCTGTCTCTAATTTCTCCTCTGCCACATGAAATATTGATCTGAGATCTAAATTAAGGTTTTGAATAGCAGTTTCTGAAAAATAAAACACTCTTTTCATATTCCTTTGTGATTTCTGTTGGTGACATGTATACCAGATAGAGAGCTGACAGGACTCAAGAGGTAGCCCTTTATTTGCACATAACTTAACACAGAGGTAGATCACATAGTATCAGCAGATTTTCAGCTACTTCATTCACTATATAAAATCATTACCTGGATCACAGGCTGTGACGTTCCACTGTCTAAAGTCAGTTAATTATTAGCTAATTACTGGTTGTATACTCATTGTTGCATCCTTTATAATATAAAGCCCAAATAAGTCTGTAGAGAAACAAGTCAGCAGTAAGCATAAAAACTGATGGGTATCAGTTTTTGTTACTGTTTCAGGCCGGCTTCACATCTGAGCACCTAGGTGTGAATCTGGTTTCAGACCTTAGATATTAAGGGCCTGATTTACGAAACCCTACACCTGCACCCACCAGTATCCGCTAGTTTTCTCTAAAGAAAAACGTGGCCTAAACACACTGTAAAGTTTATCCCCTTTGTTTGCAGCAATAAAATCCTGTGACTGCAATGATGAAACGCAGACCAATGTCTGTTACATACAGCACCAATGTTTTCAGAATACCAAAATTATTAAATATGGTGTGCATGCCTAAATATTGGAGGTGCAGAGTGGCACCCACTGGCCCTGTTATAGTCAGCATAAGGGTCCAACAGACAGGCCAATATTTAGTGCACCAATCCAAGGCCATACATTTGTTCTCTAAGCTTGTAAAGGTGTCTTAAAATAAAAATTATAATTTAATTTTTTAATTCAAAATTAACACATCAAGAAAACCAATACGTATTTTAAAGCCCAAATGATGTGTTTGCTGCTGTTTTGATCATGGGCATTATCTGTACTTTAGACTTTGCCTGAAATTATTTTGACTACTAGGTGATAGCCTGCAGTGGTCACTATTTTTTGGTAAATATAATAGTTTGTTGATGGCAGGAAGTGTCAGAATGTGTCAGGATTCCACTAGTTGTCTCACGTTTCCTCTAGCTTCTGCTTGTGCGACCACTGCATTAGAGGCAACGATGGCAGAGACCAGGCTGTCTATGTAGCCTCCAAGGAGGCAGCTATGGCTGTCAAGTTAAGATAACATTAAGGGGGTGATTCACAATGTTTGCGGCTATCCGCGACTTTCACCCTCCCTGCGTGTGCCATGTGTGCGGCAATGAATGGAGCTAAAGTTGAAGCAACAAACACCAGTGACAAGTGACTTTCTTGTAGCAGTTTGCTGTGTCTGTACCACAATTCGCTACTCAAAATAAGTGGCATTTACTTGGAAAAATGGTTTGGAGAACGCAGGCGAACTGCTGTGGTGGATTTACCAAAGATGGACAGTTACTCCACAAGAGGGATGGTTGAAAGCTGTGTGAATCTTTCAATTGCACTAAATAAGCCTTAAAATATGAGATGCCTTTGTAGGTTTTTGAGCATACCTAGCTTTCTTTGTCAGACATAATGTAGGAGAACTAAGTATTCTCACAAGCTCCCCTTTAAATATACTCAGCCTACAAAATGTATCATCTTAATTGCTTGCTTTTCTTTTGTTCTCTATGGCCAACACAGTACAACACATTACTTCTAAATAAACCCTGTAAAAGATTTGTATTGAGTACAAGCAGCTATGTCTTCAGACTTAAACAGATTTGTTTCTTGTAGTAAAAAAGTGTGATGGAGGTGAAAGTGGTGAAGGAGTTAAGGAAACCAATGGTAGTGAAAATACTTTCATTTTTGAAATGTGAGATGGCATGGGTAAGCGAAGCCAGTTTCCTCCTTCTCGCTTGTTTGAACATACCGTGGCATATTAGGGAGAACAGGTTGGGAAACCACAAGAATGCAGGACTGTCTGTGCTGCAGAGACTATAGGCTCTGGCAGCCACAGTTGTGTCTGACTTCAGCTCTCTCCTTGTCTGTTGTGAATTCCTGAGGCGTGACAAGCGCAGACAACTCATGAACCAATTCACAGCTCGAAACAGCCCAGACCCTTCACATAGCTGAGCGTCACACGTGGACCCAGAAGCAGCTCTTGTAATATTGACAAACCAGGGATTACTACAGGTCATTGTAAAGGGACATTTGTGTTCACAGATTATGTGGTTGGGTGCACACAATAGCACTTGCTTTGAGGTGCGCTACAGCCCGCAACAAAAATGTGCACAACCTCCGGCATTATTTTAAATGGTCCCTATTTACACATTCACACTGAGCTGCATTTAGTAAATGTCAAGAATGCTGCACTTGGCATTGCATTTTACTGCTTCAAAAAACAACACAAAAAATGGGCCAAATGCAATGCAACTGCCTGTAAAAATAATTGCAAAACACAATACTATACCACACCGCCACCGCAGCACTATAGTGTGCCTAATCGCAAAAACCAACACAATAAAGTAAACTTGGAGTGAGTGGGATTTTCTGAGAAACTTCTGTTAAGAACATATTATTTTGTTCCATCATAGCAAGACAAACAGGCTTTCTTTCTGGATGCCAAGACACATTGTACCGGCCAGATAACTTCAGTGTTTTTCCCAATAAAAACTGCAGTTAACCACCACGATCAATAAGCAATTGTTTGATTCAATGCTATAAACAAATAGCTCTGAAGATGCAGCATTTTCATTTTGGATACAGTACGGTGTTATTGGAAGGAAGGAAGGAGTACGGTGAGGGATTGCAAGAAACTCCCCTCTGCACACAGTAAAAAAAGGTTTCATCCATTCATTTTGACATCTGTGTGTGGTCTGGCTGGCGCCCCAAACCTTTTATAAAAAAAAAAAAAAAGTCAGATCAGGCTTTAATTATCGAATGAGGCCCAACTAATGGTGCATGCCCATCCACCCAAAGGGTTGTTCGGGCCCACCTAACATTTCTAATGGCAAATATTTTATATATATATATATATATATATATATATATATATATATATATATATACGGGTTGTCCCACGTAAATATCTTCTACTGCAGTAACAGGACCATGACAATCTCGAGATAGCAAACTACTGTATCCTCAAACGGTTCACCAACTGACTAGCGAGTCATATACCTAGCGTGCATAGCATCCAACTATGCATTGCATCTTCTCACTTCCAAGTACTGGGTTAATTTGGCAGTAGGGTACACTGTGTAGGAATTATATTTCAACAAATCTGAACAGAGTAGACTGTAATTATAATACTTTTCACTCGTATGTTCTAGGGAGACTTTCATGTACAACCAGTTATTAACAGTAAGCTATGAACTAAAGAATTGCTTAATTAAACCTGGTCTCTATATAATATCTATCATTTTAAAATATGTAGTGCTTCATTTCAGCATAGAATGTGGGGTTTTATACCCTAGGTGACACAACGGTGGACCGTGAGCAGATCTGATTTTGCACATTTAGGTTAGTTTTTTGGAAGCTATTTTTTATTTCAGAACTTAGCAGGTCTTGAAGGTTTTGTAGTAGGTCTCAGTAGTTTGTAATTATAATACTTTTCTCTGTATATTCTCTAACAGTGAGAACATTGACATACAGTTATTAATAAGAACTATGGAATTACTTAATACACTCTGTTCTGTTTATGTAGGTGATTAGCTATAGCATCAAATGAAAGGTCTTATCTCATACACACTAAGTAACACAGTGGTGGGTCATGAAAATACCGTTTTGTGATTACTCACCTTTAAAACGGATATTATAAGTGTGACATACACTCCGTTTCAATTCTTCATGACATTTGGGTTATTCTCCAGTAGAGGGCGAACTTCTACAGAGAAGAATGCAAAAAAGGAGCTCCTCCCAGTCCATAAATACCTGGGACCTCCCACCAATTCCCCAGTGTAAGATAGCAGTAAGGGGACCAGGAAGAACCAAATATTACAATATTAACAACCAGCAATGGTTCACCATATAAAGGATCCAGAATACCAAACAGGGTGGGTGAAGTGAAGTGTATGTCACACTATATCCGTTTTAAAGGTGAGTAATCACAAAACGGTATTATTCCAAGTGTGACATTCTTCATGACATTTGGGACATCCAATAGCAGTGCCCATCATGGGTGGGAACCAAAACAGTAAAGAACGCACCAACCTAAACCACTGCAGCTTGCAGAACCTTGCGGCCAAAAACAGCATCCGCTGAAGCCCGCACATCAACCTTGTAAAACTTGGAAAAAGTATGAACGGAAGACCAAGTAGCAGCCTTATAAACTTGTTCAACAGAAGCCTGGTGCTGAAAAGCCCAGGACGCACCAACAGCACGAGTAGAATGAGCAGTGACCCTAAAAGAGGGAGTCCTCCCCTTAGCAGAATAGGCCCCAACAATGGCCTGACGAATCCATTTGCTAATGGTAGACTTGGCGGGCGCCAAACCTTTCCTGGGCCCACAGGGCACCACGAAAAAGGCATCCGTCTTGCGGAAAGAAGAAGTAGTCACCAAATAGTACTTAACACAGCGAACCACATCCAAATTGTGCAAAACCCTCTCCTTGTCATTGCTAGGCTTAGGACACAAGGAAGGGAGAACAATATCCTGATTGAGATGGAAAGCAGAAACCACCTTAGGAAGGAAATCTGGCTTAAAGCGAAAGACCACCTTGTCCTGGTGTCTTTCAAAGTAAGGGGCCTGAATCGACAGAGCCGCCAACTCAGAAACATGCCGAACAGAGGTAATAGCCACCAAGAAAGCAACCTTGTGAGTGAAAACAGAAAGAGCAATATCCTGTAACGGCTCAAAAGGAGGACCCTGGAGAGCCGAAAGAACCAAATTCAAATCCCAAACAGGAACCATAGCCTTCCGAGGGGGTCGAACATGAGTGACCCCCCTGAAAAAAGGTCTTAACCAAAGGGTGTAAGGCAAAAGATCTTTGGAAGAAAACAGACAGAGCAGAAACCTGCCCTTTCAAGGTACTAAGCTGGAGCCCAAGATCCAGACCGTGCTGAAGAAACTCCAAAATCCTAGGGATCGAAAACACCCTGCAAGGCAAGGCCCTAGCCTCACACCAGTCAATATAAGACCGCCAAGCCCTATAGTTAATGCCAGAAGAGGACCGCTTCCTAGCTCTAATCAAGGTCTGAACCACAGCCTCAGACAAACCTTCCTCCTTTAAAATGAAGGTTTCAGCAGCCAAGCCGTCAAAGCCAGCGTTTGTAAATTGGGGTAACGTAGATGACCCTGAGATAACAGATCCAGAAACATGGGAAGCCGGTACTGATCTACCGCCAGCCTTACAACATCTGCGTACCAAACCCTTCTTGGCCACCTTGGAGCCACCAGAATTGCTGGTGCCCCCTCCAGAGCCAGCTTGCAAACTACCTTGCTCAGCATGGAGAAGGGAGAAAACAGGTACAGAAACCCCAGATCCTTCCAAGCAAGGGACAAGGCATCCACTGCCAGAGCTAGAGGATCCTGAGATAGAGACACAAAGACCGGGAGTTTGTGATTGTGCCGTGAGGCAAAGAGATCCACCTCCGGAGTCCCCCACTTGCGACAAAGAACCCGAAAAACCCCGGGGTTGAGGGACCACTCTCCTTGGCGAGAGAACCCCCTGCTCAGGGAGTCCGCCTCCGTGTTTTCCACTCCCAGAAAGTAGATTGCCGAAATGCAAGGAACATTGCTCTCCGCCCAATGCAGGATCAGAGAGACTTCCTTGAGGGCACTCCTGCTGCGAGTCCCCCCTTGGTGATTGATGTAGGCTACCACCGTCCGATTGTCTGAACTAATCTGAACCGGAAGACCCTGTCAGCCGTGACAGAACAAGCCGGAAGGCTCTGAGCTCCAAAACATTGATGGGGTTGTGAGCCTCCTGAGGACCCCACACCCCGCTGAACTGATGACTTTTCCAGAAACCTCCCCAGCCCGACAGGCTGGCATCCGTGGTAACCGTCTCCCAGCGAGGAACCAGAAAGGATCTGCCCCTCAACAGGTTGCTCGACTCCAGCCACCACCGAAGAGACTGCCGAACCCCGGGAGACACCCTGAACGGTTGATCCAATGATAGCGGACACCTGTCCCAATGATGAAGTTGAAGAGATCTCATGTGAAACTGTTCAAACGGGACCGCCTCGAAGGAGGCCACCATCAATCCCATCAGTTTCATCCCCTGCCGGATAGAGGGGCAAGGATCGGCCAGAAGAAGGCGGATCAGATCCTGAATCCCCTGCACCTTGGTCTGGGGTGAATGGTATCCAGATTCATGCCCAGAAATGAAATCTCCCGTGATGGCGGGGACTTGGGGCGGTTGATCACCCACCCGAACCTCTCCAGGGTCGACACCACCTGTTGGGTGTCCTGCTCCGCCTGACGGAGGGAAGACGCTGAAATCAATAGGTCGTCCAGATATGGCACAATGTGAATTCCCTCAGCTCTGAATAGGGCCATTATGCCCGCCAGAACCTTGGTGAAGACCCTCGGCGCTGAGGTCAACCCGAAGGGAAGGGCTACAAACTGAAAATGTTGATCGTCCACCTCGAACCTGAGGAATCTCTGATGCGCTGGAAAAATTGGAACATGCAAATACGTATCTTTGATGTCTATGGATGTCATGAAATCCCCTTAACGAAGGGAACTGATGGCTGAGCGCAGAGTCTCCATACGGAACTCCTTGAATCTGATGAATCTGTTGAGGACCTTGAGGTCCAAAATGGGTCTTACAGAACCTTACTTCTTGGGAACCGTGAAAAGGTTGGAGTAGAAACCCCTGCCTCTCTCCTGAGGCACCGGGCATACAACTCCCATGTCCAGAAGGTTTTTCACTGCTAACAGGAGCTCCTGTGCTGCCTGAGGGTCCGCGGGCACCCGAGACCTTAAAAATCTTGGAGGAGGCCAGTACTCGAACTCCAGTTTGTACCCGGAGGAGACTACTTCCAAGATTCAATTGTCTGCCCAGACCTGGAAAAAGAGCCGCAGCCGTCCCCCCACCTGAGCGAGTGAGGGCGCCCCTTCATTGCTGAGCTGGTTTACCCGCAGGCTTGGGTTTGGAACCCCAGGCAGAAGCGGGATGGGCCCGACCTCTGCCCCTGTTCCAGGAAGAGCCTCTGACACCCGAGAAGGCCAAACCTCTACCAGCTCTGGCACCTCAAAAGGAAGGATTGAAAGAGCCTGCCCCCCGAAAGGGACAGCACAGTTTCTTCCGCTGAGGTAACTTACCTCCCTTTGCCACAGCATCCAACTTATCTCCAAACAGCCGCGTACCCAAGAAGGGAAGTGCTGTGAGCGATTTCTTGGCCGCAAAGTCCGCCGTCCACTGACGGAGCCATACCGAGCGGCCACCAATAAGGCTGAAGTCCTACTACACATAACAATGGTGTCTTCCATAGCAGCCAAGACAAAATCCATGAACAAAGCCTAGTGAACTCAGCGCTGGCCGGATCAAGGTGAGCGTCATTCAACCAGTCCCTAATCAGAGACCTAGCACCCACCGCCACTAGCGCAGATGCACAAACAGGCCGCAAGGCCGAACCAACACTGGCAAAGGCATGGCATGCCATCTGATCAAGGCGCCTATCCTCACCATCCTAGGGAAGTGGTGTCTGGGGTGTGAAGCACGGAAGAGTTGGTTAACCCCAAGACTGGCGAAGCTCAGCGCTTAACCACTTCCATCGGGAAAGGATATTTCTTATCCCATCCCTGAGGAACACCCGGAAGCCAACTAGGTTTCTCCCATTCCCTAAGGATCAGTGCATCAAAATGACCCCGGGTAGGGAACTCCAAACGAGGCTTGTGGGCCCCAAAAAATTCCCCCTTCTTGAGAGGAGGCGCCTCAGGTGGCGCAATATCCAAAACCTCGAAGATATGTGACAAAACCGTGGCCATGTCCACAGCATCCCCCAACATCAGTCTCGCCAAACCGTACATCGTCAGCCTCTGACTCCTCATACAATTCCCCCTCCTCTAGCGGGGAATAATCTGACATATCAAAAGAATCATCATCAATATCCCAAGTCGCCTGGACCGACGACAAATGTCTCTTTTTAGCCTGGGCCTTCTTGCCCACCGCGCTAACCATAAATTTCTCGATGCTGGTCAACCTAGCACAAACATCGGAATGCGACTCCCCGCTAGCACCAATGTCACTTGGGGTACGGATAAGGTGGGGAGGGGAGGGGAGGGGAAGGCGATGAAGCAGGGGGCACCGACCCAGAAGGCTGGGCACACGACTGCCGCGATATGGCCGTTTGTGCACATGGTATACAAATAAGCACATTCTCACCCGTAAGGGATGCCCCACAACCCACACATGGCCGGGATTGTCCCAGAGGGAGCCCGAGCCCGGTATCCTGCGGAGCCTCCATATGGTGATTTTTGTGGTCAGTCGCAAGTCCGCAGGAAGTTTAAGCAATAAGCAACCCGGGATGCCCCTTAAAAGTCCCAGTGGGAGGATTTGTGGTGATCTATATTAAGGCTAGGGACCCCAGGACTAGGAGGAACCCCTTAACATGCACATAAACGATGCAATCTGAAACACACAATGAAGCATCCAAGTCAAAAATAGCCTCACAAAACATATATATATATATATATATATATATATATATATATATATATATATCTACATATAATAACATATATAATAAAATATCCATGCACACACAAGCGAAAAAAAAGGAGGCCCCCCTGCTGAAGAGGGGCACCCGCATAAGCTAAGGAAGTGGCCAACAGGCCCTTACCGGCCAGGAGCACCCAGGATCCTGCAGCAGCACCAAGATGGCCCCCAGAAAAGAGCCTCGTGAGAAGAGGAGGAAGAGGAGCATCGCGGATCCCAGCCATGGGCTGGCCCGCAGCATTGCGCCAAACGAACAAGCCTGAGGGGGAGAAGCTCCCCAGGCTTCAGTGAAGGAGGCCAGCATCGTTATGGCCCTGAGTATAATGCAAACATCCTGTCAGCACCCAACACAAGTAAAAACACTCACACACACACACACAGTTTCATACACACATATAAACCAACAGGATATACAGGCCGACCCCCCCTAGAGGGAAGTAAGGGACCCGGAATGGAGGAATCCCAGCCAGAATCTGGCCAAAGGAATGACAGGGACAGGGCATCCCACACCGGGATCACCAAACCCGGGCAACCGCCTACCCCTTGTAATGAGGTCTCACGACGGAGCAATGCTCCTTGCGCACCCATAAGGTGCTACCTACCCTTACCAGGACCCGCCGCCAAGGCTGGGAGGCTTGCATAGGGATAATATAGGAAAGGTCCTGGCAGCAATAGGGGCAAAAAATGGCCGGGCGCGAACCCGGCTTACCTGCAAGTAAGAGAAGTCTTCATCTTCTGTCTTGCTCGCCTTCCTGTCGAGAAGAAACTGGGGAATTGGTGGGAGGTCCCAGGTATTTATGGACTGGGAGGAGCTCCTTTTTTGCATTCATCTCTGCAGAAGTTCGCCCTCTACTGGAGAATAACCCAAATGTCATGAAGAATTGAAGCGGAGTGTATGTCACACTTGGAATAATAATTTATTTTGTACATTTCAGGGCAACTGTGATATTGCAATGTAGAGATTGCACCAAACAAGAATATATTTAACAGTTTTAGTGTCAAGACCGGCACCCGACCGAGACCGGGTCACACCTCAATAATTATCAGCTAAGATATGTACTGCTCATTAACTTTATCTGAAGTTCATTGATTTATTTTCTGTCAAGGATTTAGTTTTACTTTTCAAAGCATGTCAGCAGAAAAAGTGGGTTTCCATCAAGACAATGGAGCATAGGCATGCCACTGTAAGTATCTGCATTTTACAAAGGCTTAGGAAGATGCATAATCAAATGTGACCGGTTCCTGGTGCAGACATTATATGGTGACACTTTTATAGTGATTTTTTGCACACAATTAGATAACTATTTGTAGATTGCTACAATTAGATAACTAAACAGTGAAAATCAAAATAAAAACGGTGCTTCCTTTCCATATACTGTACATCTCATTGGGTATGTAAGTTAGAGGGACAACAATTGTGGGCCTCCCAGACCTTAACTTATGCTAAAGTTACAGATTATGAATGCTTACACACATCACAATGAAGGAAACCTCATCTGAGTAGCCTCAACTTTGTTTCGACTATGTTTAAATTATCTATGTGCCCTTTCTTGGCTCTTCTATTGGCTACATATTTTGTGAAATGAGGGTCGCAAAAAATGAACCTTTTAACAATATGTGTTTCCGTGACCCTTGATCATCATTCTATTCCATTTTACTGAGTGCCTGTTGGTGATATCTATCTCAATGAAATATTTTAGGTATTTATAGTTACAGTGTCCTGATACTGCTTTGAATGGATATCATGTGAAATTGGAGTCATTTACCAAATTGAAGGCAAAGTAATGCAAGGTAAAGGTGGAAACATCTGTTAGGAGCTTGAGTCATGCTTACCATTGCTTAAAACTTGCATTGGGCACTTAGGAGGTCCTTCCACCTCAAGCTTGGCAAAGGAAACAAAAAGCCCTTACCTGGTCCTAACTCTTATCTGCTTCCATAGAAGGAGCTCATTGCTGCAGGGTTTTGGTCTGACAGGCTGCCTGAGATCTTGAGTGTCTTGTCACCTAATCACAGTGGTAGCAGCAAGTATGCTACAGAGTACTATACTTCCATTGTGAGAGTGGGCTGACAGGCAGGACTAGGTCAGTCTTATTTGTTTTAACCTCCAAACGTGCTGGGCCTGGAGAATGGAATAGGAGGTGGCTAGCACAATTTAGAACTTTCTTACTCAACACAACTGGCTCAAAATCAGATTGCTCAAATAACAACAAATAAGCATGTGCATGCCTTTAAGATGAACCCACATGACTGCCCAACTCCCCCACAACAGTGCCCCCCCAAAGCCCAAAAACAGCAGTTAAAGCAGACCAACACCCTCTGTGGCGAAGGTGTCAGTGGCCACCGGCACCACCACTATCTGACAGGCTTGGGGCATCCAGAATAACCCCCCAGGGCACCAGTAAATCCTACCTTTCTCTCACTCCCCCGCTGGGAATCCAGGGCCATGATTGGTTGCCCCGGAGTTCGCATGGGCAGTGACATTCCAGACGCTGAATGTCCTGCCCATGTGAGCGCCGGGCAGCCACCAATATGTACTCTACACATAGGCATAAATAGCCAAAATCAGCAAGCTTTGATTCTTGACATCTTTAGACCCAATGTATGTTCCCTAGTGGTTGGTTGGAGAAGATCTAGCTTTTTTCCAGCTGGCAAAACAAACACTTGACTCTTCTACTAAAAAAACAATAAGTCAAGGGAATTACTCCCATGCTGCAAACAGCATTGGGCAAGGATCACAATGGGTCAAGGTTGGTAAATACTGATTAAAAACAGGAATGATAGGCATGCTTTACCTTTAATACCAGTCTCTGGTGAGACAGCTGCCTGCCTATGTCTGGCCTAAGGATACACGTATTTCCGTGTTTGGATCATGTGAAAAGTGTTGTTTACCTAAGGAAAACTCCGAGCTGTTAGTCTGACAAATTACATATTTTAAAAAAATAATGTTTTGTCTCGACAGTAATTTGGAGACTGGCCAAATACACAATAACACCTCTTTCCTTGTATTGCTAGAATGAAAAACAGTTCAGCGTGTCAGCTTATTCTGTAAAAGAAATTGGCCGTCCAGACCCACTCTCTTCAATACTTTATTCTATTACACAGGAGGAAAAACCCTGGCAAAGATGACTGGATGTTATGGGGTTAACCCAAGGTTTTCTTTTAACAGGCATTTGAATTGCTTTGTGTCACTGTTTATTTTAATTTTAAGTAGGCTAAATTAAATTTTAATTTTCTTAAACATATCTTTCCCACCTCACAAAACTGAGGCAACTGTAGACATTTAATAATGAATAAACTATAAATAAAGTAGTTTTCTCTCTGAACTAATCTAGACAAAGCACATATAATGCTAAACAATAGTTTATCTGTAAATATTTTATTAATTATCATGCTGCATATAAAGGGATAGCACATCATGTAAATTTATATCCACAAGAAAACCTATAATATTAATTTATATCACTATTTTTAAATCCCAAATTTTAATTTATGCTTAAAATTATTGATGCTTTAAAGCGGACTAAAAGTCACAACGTAATAAAAAGCCACTGTCAAGCCATTCTTGTCCATTCAACACAGGATTATGGCATTCCCCCTTCAGCGAGTTTATGTGACGAAAGGTGCGGGGACGTCCATCGAATGTTGAATGGATCAGAATGGCTTGATGGTTGCTGGGGCTTTTTACGATTTTCTTTTAAAAGATTTTATAGTGTTTTACTGATGATAGCCATAGCTTCGCCAATAGCTATAAGGAATTTCACGAATATAATGGGGGTATAATTAAGAGATTTTTCTGGTGCACTCTCCAGCGCTCAGCTTGCGCTTGCTTTCAGACGGTGGCTGGGTGCATCGCCGGTCCTGTATAAGGCAATGCCGTACGACCCCTAGTAGCGCCTGGGAGAGCAGTTAATAACCAGAATTTAATTAATAGAAACACAGTATCCATATAGGCGCTATCAGCGAGGGATTCCAGGCACACAGCGCCCATTGCAATCCCTGTTTGGGGGGGGGGGGGGGGGGGGGGTTGCCATCCTGCAAAAATAATAAAAAACGGATCACTAGGGGATGGCCTAGGTTACTGTATATCGGACCTGGGTGAAGGAACACGTCTGTGGCAAAAGAGTACCTGTTTCTGAGGGGTGACCCGGTTGATGAACTAGGTGCCCTTGGCACCTGCGGGTGGACACCCTGGGCTTGGCCCTTTCGGGTACCCTGCCGGGATCGAAACGTACCAGGGCCCTCCTATATAGTCTGGAATGGTGTCCCCCTTCAATGAAGCGGCCATGTCATTTTCACCCTAGGATCCCCTTGCTATTGTTTTGTGCTCTTTTTCTATTATGCTTTTGCTTGTATATTTTCTAAAAATGTCTTATTCAATAAAGATATATTGAAACTAAAAATAATAAAAAAAACACACAGCAACAAAAATAAAAACACCAGGCATTGGGAACACTTGAAAGGGTTGCTACATGTTATGCATGAGCCAAATCATGTTAGCAGCTCAACACAAAGGTGTATCAAAAGCATATTTAAAAACAATTCCAAACAGCCCAGGTATCCTGTAGCACATGCACAGCCCAGCCCATTGAAATGTATGCCACACAGTGCGGGATGAACACCTGGTCTTATCTGGCACTGTAGGGAACTACAGTGCCACCACTCATCCCATTGCCAGTGCTGATGATAGATGGGACATTACCTCCACCATCAGTGGTGCTCTGCATTTATCACTTGATAAATACACGTTTTGCACTGGGACCTAACATTCATCTGGCACTATGTGGCACTACGTGGCATTAGAGTTTTCTAAATAAACCCTTACGATACCTAATATACAAAGGCTGAATTAAGTATTTCAAAGCGGGGGGCGTTCTCCAATTTGTTTCCTAAAGATTGCAGCTAATGAGCAGTCCCACCAAATGAGCAACATACCACTTCATCATATCATAGTCTTTAAAAACAGATTAGCTGAAGTGTTTGAGAAGACTTTGTAAAGCCTGGGTAAAGCAAAGTACTATGTTAAAATTCCTTCTGGAACTTAAGTCCTCATTATTAATGGCAATGAGACTGGACTATGTTTCCAACTCCTATAGGGCAAGGATTGGATTTGAATGCTAAAGGGCTATCTGGGATGATATTAGCTTCTTTAAATGATAGCAGGAGGTTGTCTGGGGTTAAGCCCTAAACAAGTTTTTCTCATTTATAACTCTCTAAATAATGCTTATCACAATAATGTTACATTCACATTTGTTTAATTGTTCCTAGACCAATAACTTCAATGTTATACATTCTGTAGAGATAGAAAAAGAGCATAACGTTAAGCTCCTCCACACAATATGTGAGTTAGGCTTCAAAATGGGGTGAAACTATCCCTAAGGAAGTTTGTTCCAGGTAAAGTGTAGGCCCGCTTTAACCTGTAATCAGCTATATTCTCCTGGTCCTGGCTGAATCTCCCTGAATGGGATAAGAAGCCTCAGCACAATAGCTGGTACCTTTCCTTGCACCAAAAAATTGGAAAGTTATTGATTATGATTAAGGCTCAATTTAAAAGAAAGTGATTATATAAAACTAATAATTCTGAGTAGAGGTGATGTCTGCCCCACAGACGGAAGGTGTAATTCAGCTTTAAATTGAACCCAAACCTCCTGATTGCAGCTCTGTGCCAGGGAGGGTCTTGGTCCACAGAGACACTAAAGTAACCTAACGAAACCCTCATGCCGTGAGTGAGTTGAGTCCTTCATTAGAAAGATATACCCTCTCCTAACTAAACTCTAATCAACAGGGGGAAGGCGGTGTGACTTAGACCCCCCGTGGCACAAAGTGAGTATTTAAAATGGCTTTATAGATTTGTCACATAGGAATACCTGTTACTGTTTTTTATAGAAATGCTGTTTTGAAGAAGATAACAGGATGCTGATAGTGTTTGTAGGTGAACGTTTGGTAACTACTTGGCATGGTAAGGTTTAGTTAACACTGCACTACAGTAATGATTATCTATACTTATATACAATGTAATACTATATTTAAAATTTGTATTTATAAATGTATAAAATAAGTCAACATTCTTATGTTAAAGCAGACCAAAACCCTCAAACTGTCCCCCGTGCCCCCTCCCAACCAAAGTATCTTGGGAGATGCTGCAGGCTTGGTGGTACCAAGCCAAAAATGGCTTTTTTCGCAGCCATAGCCATGCCCAGGTGGCAGATTTGAGATTACTGATTGGCTAAACTCAAATGTGCCGGCTGATGTGCACAAGCCTGTTGGCCACATACCCGACTTCCTTCTTTCTGAGATGTGCTCTATCTGAATGGCAGGCCGCTGGAGTGTTCCTTAGCTGAGAATGCGGGGACCGTCTATGTTGTGGGAGCTCTAGGAAAGGTAAGATTTGTGGCCAATCGTTGGGGCATCCTGAATTGGGACTGCCTAGAGACAGCCAAGCACCAGGCCCTGGAGTCTATTAAACGCTAGGGCCAGGCCATGCATGCATTTTTATCTGCTTTAAGCCATGATAGGGATTAGATGAAAGCTTTCTGTCAAATTAATAATATAATAAGCATCTTAACATTCTTCTGCATAAATCATCATTTAAATGATACTGTGATGACAGCAATGCTGCCCACGGAGATTTATTTCCCTGGATCGGGAAAATATGGTAGTATCTCACAATTCACACTGATGCAATGGCAGATCTTCCTCTAAATACTGAATCTTCTAGCAATAGTATTCTTGATATCTATAGGAGACATTTACACAAGACAGTCACTCCATGATAACCTTAGTAAGCCCATCCATATCAGCTGTGGCTCCTCTATCACAAGGTAATAAAAGCTAAATCTGCAATACTGCTCGAAGCTCAGATTCGTTCCTCTAATGTTGTAATATTTAAAAAAGGCTACTAGTGTTTCTTCACATGAAAAGTTAGCAGTCACAGCTAGTAAATTTATCAAGCAAACCTGTATCTAAGAAAAAGCCTCCCCCCCAACAAAAAAGGAGGACATATAGTTATCACAGCGTGCTTACCTGCACATCCTCCTCCTCCCTTCCCCCCCGCATCACTTGTCTCTCTGCTTGTGCTCGGGCATGCAAGCACAGCTAGTTTATGCCCTCTGGTGGCGCAGACACAGCCAGGCCGCCGGAGGCTGAATTAAAGGGCCAATGAGCACTCAGGGTTTATTGGGCAAAACGCCCTCTTTTTTTTAACTGCGCAATTAGCCCAAAGATTGTGTTAGCTCCAATCATGCACATTCCCTCTGTCCAATCCCGTTTGGTTCAGCCCTATAAAGGTTTTACCCCCCCCCCCCCGTGTGTCACTGCCCGTGATAGCTGGGTGTGCTATTCCTGAGTTCCTGTATTGTTACTCGTTGCTGACCTTGCTAGTCTGACTATCCTGATCGCTGCCTGTACCAACCTCAGCCTGTTTTTTTACCACGAACTCGTCTCATCCCTGGTGCCGCGAAGCTCTCTGGTGTCTTGGTTTGACCATTGGTGTGACCTCTGACCTTGCCTGTTTGCTCCCCCGGATTTCCCAAAACTGTGTTGTTGTACTTACCTCGGTTACCCGAGTTCACCCAGTCTTACCTTTGGTTCATACGTCTTCACCCCCATCCTACATTGCTGATGTATCATAAATGTGCATATATTTATATGTATGTATTTACTTATGCTTTTCTATTAGATTTTGCAGTTGTTTGTGTCCTTGCTGTGGCACAGATGTTCAGAATTTAGTGGCTCATCTGTAGAAACACGTTTTGAATTATGACCCAACAACAAAACTTGTAGTGTGAAATTTTATCTGTAACCTTGTTAGGTCTATTCTCTGACTATGCAGTTCAGCAACAAGAACATTGTATTATTTAACACAGACAGACATATTAAGTAATCTGCTAAAGGGTTTTTATATTCAGATGACTCCTGAAATCGGCAGGCCTTGGGATTCACTTGTTCAGGGCAATTCAGCAAAGCACCTGTATATTTTTAGCAAGTTGCCTGATGAATTTCTTCTTCCTAGTAGGTCACCAGTCCCTATGCCTTACCACATAGGCCTAATGCTACATGCCCCAAGGTATGCAAAGGTAGAAGCACAGGATATCTTGTTGTCCTAAGCATCAGAAGGCATGCCTGAGGGACTTGGAGGGAGCTCCAACCCGTTGGACTAGCTGAAAAAATGCTGCCTGGCAGGGGACAAATGCAGGAAGATGTAGAGCGGATAGCACTGTGAAATTCTATTTGATAAAAAGTTTATTTTTATTTTGTGTACTTTTTCTACCTGTGAACTGATAAGCAGTACAAGGGGCCCCATATACTAGTTTCAAGATTAGGGGACAGCCTTTAGGGGAACTTCCAACTAATGACTTGGTCTCACCTTGCAGAATGGTAAATAATAAAAGCAGTGTTATGTGGTTGTCACATCATAGTTATTCACCAGCACCTGCCAAATTTTTTGCACTTGCAGTCTAAAACTTTTAAACACTACAGACAGGGCAGGGATATAAATGATTGATTTTTCTAACACTCTGACATATACACTAGGGTCAATGGAGCAGATTCAATCCTGCATGGGACTCAGACAAAATGATGTTGTGATTGGGCCCTACTAAGCCTAACTTCCTTGTGGTAGTGAATTGCAAAACACATTGTCAATGGTAGTGTAGGTCCCTTACCAAAGACACCAATGCATTTTTAAACCACTGTGACTACATGATTTAGAAAATGGTCAAGAACAAATGGGCTCCTCTGCAGAGTAAGGTCCAATGAGAAACATTCTCTAGGTTTGCTTAAGAACTATCCGAATCTACATGAAGTAAGCTTGTTGCATTGCGTGTAATACAGGATACCAATCTAGGAATGCATAAAATACAGTAAGTAGAATCAGCACGGGAGGAGGGTAGCATGAAGGACTTATTAATGTAAGCGTTTAAATCTAAATGTGGAAGAAGTAGGTTGTAGTATAAACATAACATTAAAAAACATATATAACATTGGGAAAAGCAAGGGGTGAAATGAAGGAAGTGTTAAATGTACAACCAAAATCAATTCTTTTGATGCCAAGTTCATTTTTTAAGTGGTGGCAATCAAAATTCTTAATACTTGGAAAAACGAACAAAAGGTCAGCTCTACCATTAAGATTAAAGGTTACCACATACTTCTCTAAAATTGCTATAATGAAGGATGGTGTTTTCCACTGTTTGATTAAACTTCAAGGGAAAATAAAAAGCAGATGTACACTTTAAAAAGAATAAATATATGACCAAAATTTTCTAAGGATTTGTAGAATATAGTTAGACTTGTTTTATTTTTTTTATTTTTTTCATCAGGAACCCCCAACAGAAGTAAAATAACTAGATTCTATTTTTATAAGTGATCCTAAAAACTGTAAGTAATGAATAATTATTGCAAATGAACCAAGTCCAGAGCCCTAAAAAACACAACCAAGTAGTCTTTGCAAAATAATTTGAGCGATATAAAAATAAATTTATTTAGTCACCACTATCCCCTCTTTTCCATACCAGAATCACAACACTGTAGTTCTGTTCAAGGGATCAGGGGTCACTCCTTCATTGCCCAATTATTGCAGCAGCATGATTTCTGCTTCTCCTGTGACTGTGTGACAAACATGACTACATGCCCTGCAAATCCTGCACAGTCAGCAAGGAGACATGCTTTGATGTAGCCCCAGATTCTGACATTCTGTAACATTTTTCTGCGCTCTTCATTTGGGCTCCAGACACAGTCTACCTGCCAGCCTTAGGGTGCGCTCCTGCCTCCAGTCACAAAAAAGAAGGCTGAACCTAGCTGAGTGTTCCAACTTAGAAAATATTGATCAAGGCCAAGAACTCCAGTGAAATACTGGAAAACGTATTTGGTGCAACTTTTGGAGAAAAAGACTAGAATAAGACAAGTTCTCGAGAATAAGATTGAAGTATGAAATTAATGCAGCCGAATAGTAGTATATAAAGCATTTTTTTTAAAACTTGACAAAAACTTGGAACAAGATTCCCTGAGAATACTGTAAGACTTCATGAGAATACTGTAATACTTCCTGAGATTACGACTAATGTGGCCAAAAGTAGCAGCTGCAGCATTCTTAAAACATGGCAAAAACTTGGGTCAAGGTGACAGAATAATGCCAGGGTGATAGCTACCATGGAATAAATCCAGTGAAACTTCTACCAGCCTTGAAAAATGCCACTTCTAGTAAACATTTGAGTCTGCTTGGAGACCAAACCAGGGATAGCAGATCATGGCTACCCGATTTCTATTGTGGCTGCAGAACAGCTTTGAAAGCATAAAAAATAAAAAGCATGAAAATACTGTCATACCGTTAACACTAAAGAGCATTCGAGTTAACACCATCACCCGTGCTAGATATTTTCTTTCATTCGTAGCTCAAATTCTGCTCTATCTGTAATAGGTGTGGAGTACTGGTTTGGCTTTTGTGGCCTGCAGATACATTGCCTGCGCAGGGGGTTGTCACCCTGGGAGCACCAATAGGATAACTGTCCTGTGTGGTGTACTTTCCTGGACTGTACACAACACTTGCCAGTGCTTGACAATTCCCCTATTAGAGGCACTGTCTGAGTTGTCCCTGTTGGAAAAAAGAATCTGTACTGCAACTGGGTGGCAGCAGAAAAGGCGAGTAGTTCACATTGTGTACCCCCATCACCCCCAGACTATTTTATTTTTGGGTGGTGGGTGGGAACATTTCAGGGTACACATTTTGCTTTGTCTCTAGGGCAATTTTCAACCCTGACCCTGCAATAGCGTATATATTAAACTGGCATTTCCATAGGTCCTTTGATTTTTCCAGTCGAAGCTAGCTATTTTTAACAAATTAACTATAACTATATTTAGTTAGTTTTTGTTAAGGTACTAAATTCAGTAAATATATAATGTGTAGCAATTAGTAGAATAGTCCTAAAGAGGCCCTCATTTCCCTGAAGCGCTTGCAACACTGAACCTTTCCTAACTGCATCACTCCGAAAATCAGTGGCATCACATTTGAAATCAGTAATCAGGGCCAAAAGTGATGGCAAAAATTATATAGATATATTGTCTTATTTATATATGTAAATAAAAAAGTTCTAATAAGACATAGAGAAGCCTGAAGAAAGCCCCACACTGACAGCACAAATGCAAATTTCACGCCCGAGGAGGAGGTGCTGCCCCTTTAAACATATTACAGACAGAATTAATTTCCCAATGCATTCATTATCTTCTACTTGTAATTGGTAATTATTTTATCTGTAGATGGAGAGACTGATTAGACATGGCAATCATTTCAACGGATGTAACCTTGAGGTTACACAGCTGCTTCAAGAAATGGCTTCTAATGTCTGAGGCTCCTCTCCAGGAAAGTGCGACTTCTGGTTAGAGATGATTAGTGAAGATGAGCTGGAAGCTGGAATCAGCTGCTCTGCCATCATGTGAAAGAGAAATCATTATGGACCATTTCACTAAGTTCTTTGCTTTAAAAAAGAAAGGCTAAAGAAAATTCTTGTGTTACCAAGACAATCTAGTCATATTCGTTTAATGCTAAATTGCTGTACTTTTCCCTGTTTAGGCAGTTTAACATAGCAAAGAGGTATATCTTTGTAAACTGAGGTAATAGGCGCTGTGAAAGGTTCTGCACGGATTGGAGGCAAACTGCATCAGCTTGATGCTCCCAGTGTATATGCAAATGACATGGCTGTCCAAGTACTGAATAGCTTGTAAATGTAAATATAACTGCTTTATATAATGTGTTCCAAATAAGTTTTTCTTTAAACAGATTTAGGGCCATGAGAATGACTGTACTTGGCGTGGGGGATGCCCTGCAGTTTGAAACCTCCCGTTTCACATTACTTGGTCTCATCTGGCATATTAGGAAGTGGGGTTGCAGTGGAGTGCTGCTGAGGAAGAAGTTTCCCCCCTCCCCCCCAAACATGGAAGGTGGTGTAGAACAAATATAGTCTCTCTACTAACAAACTGGTCCCTATGCAGAGGTTGGCTACCCAGACATAAATAAAATAGATTATTTAAAGAAGTACAAAACCTTCTCCTCACTCTTCCTGTTTCTGTTCCACTTCCAGGGGGCATCCTGATTTGGGATGTCCTGCTGTGTGAGGGTTCTCCTCCAACCAGCTTTATGATTATTGATTAGTGTGTGTGTGTGTGTGTGGGGGCATTCTGGCCATTTAGAAAGCCCTTGCGTGGGAGTGTGCATCAGGTGGAGGGAGAAGCCTGAGGAAGTGGGCATTAGGGCCCACGGAACGCGTGGCTGGATGTGAGGTGGTAGGCAGAGGTGCGACCCATATTGCATATGACCTTACCATGATCAATGTGTTTCTGAATTGTTGTGTTATTATTTGCATGGTGTGGAGGTTATGGATATCGTCAGTTATTTTCTATTTGGTACTTATAAGGTTGTTTTTGTAGTTGCACTGCTTGCATCAATTTGTATTTTTAGGATTAGGGATATCACAGGCTGTTATAGTTTTTTGGCAGGTTATGATTAACCATGGCCTTAGGGTTTATGGTATTGTAGTATTTTGTCTTTTTGCTAGCACATCTATGATCCAGATAATAGGCAGGGTTTTGTGATATAGTACACTGCATAACTGCTTAATTTTATTGGCTTTATATATATATATATATATATATATATATATATATATATATATATTCTATACACTTTACATTGATCATGGTATGTTAATTAATTAACGAATATCGTATGAATTTTTGTAAAATAACTTTTCTGATCATTGTTATCTAGAGCTCTACCCTCGCCTACACATCAATTTATGTGGTTGTGTTGTGTGTACTTTTGTCTGCATTGTCGCTGTGTTTATATGTATTTTAATAGGTTTTAATATGTCTTATGTATCATGTTTTTGTTAGAACTATGAATAAAATTTAAATGAATTTTGTTATGTTGGCATGCCTCCCCAGTGGATTGTTTTTGGTTCTAATATTTACAACAGCTGGAGGGATGCTGCCATGGCCTATGCATGCACTGTGTGAGAACCAGAAATATACGTTTTATGTTGCTCACTGGTGTTTAATACGTAAAAGAGGGATAACATGGTCCTAGGGCGTCATAGACTCTAGGCTAGTGATGCTCCTCTTTAAGTAATGTATTTGTCCTAAAATACATTACTTCCTCTTTCTTTAGTTTTGTGATCACAGATACAGGGTTTGAAGTATTAGGCCACAAAACTAAAATGTTTATTGGTGTAGTGAACAAAAATGTACCCTTACTAGTCCCCAGCCTTGCTATTAGGTATACAGACCTATTCCTACTAGAGGTGATGCCAGTTGCCTATGTGCTGCGGGGGCCGTCACACTACAGAAATTTGGCAATGCAATAGGCGAGTAAATTAAGTGCATCAAATTGGGTGTGGGAAGTGTGATTTCTGCAAGCAAAAGCTCTCTTTAAATATAGTTATATGCAAAGCAATGCAAAACCAGGGCATCTGGCTTGAAAATGTTCGAAGGAAAGGAATATGGAGATAGTTACATAGTTAATACGGTTGAAAAAAGACATATGTCCATCAAGTTCAATCAAGGGTGTTGGGGTAGGGGAAGTTATTTTTTATTTGATTTTATAGGAGAAGCTATTTATTTATTTATTTTTTACTGATAACCGCTAAAAGTAACTGTTAATGTTATTTACTTCTAAATAAGCATCTAATCCTTTTTTGAAGCTGCCAGTGGTTGATGCTGTAACAAGCTTCTGTGGGAGGCTATTCTATAGATTTATAGTTCTTATAGTAAAAAACGATTGTCGCCTCTGGCAGTGGCCCCTTGTCTTTAGAGAGGATTTTACCTGAAATAGCGTTCTCCCATATTTTTTGTATGAGCTATTTATATATTTATACAAGTTAATCATGTACCCACCCAATCATGTATCATGTGCCCACACCTCAGCTGTCTCCTCTCAAGACTAAACAGATTTAATTCTCGTAATCTTTCCTCATAACTAAGAGATACATGTAGTCTTTTACATAAGACTTGGCTTTCAAGTTTAGGGTGCTTCAAAAGCTTGCCTTAATTTATTAAGTTAGCCAATAAATGGTATTACCATAACCTTGGATTTGTTGCTTACATCGATGGCTAACACGGTAAAAGAACTCTGTATGTAATACAGGCATGTTTCCGGGAACATAGGCTTGTGGAAGGCCAGCGTCGGGGGGGCAAACTGGGCAACTGCCCAGGGCCACCATCACACATATGCACATTTGGAAGAAAAAATTCCTCAAAACACATTTGCCCCACCTGCATGCATGGCACTGAATCATTGTCACCACTTAAATTTGCTTCTGCACCCATTCAAAGCTGAAACTCCATCTCACAGATGCCTGAACTGACATAACCCCACAGGGCACAGCGACAGGAAATGTGCTTTTTGTAGGTGGCCTGCAGCTCCATGAAACACCATTTTGCTTTTAAACTAAAGCAGGAGTTACAAAAAGGTAAACTAATTTTTATGTGCAGCAATCTGAATTTCCCCGGGGAGGGATGCATATTAGCACTTTTAAGGGTGTTGGTCTGGTTTAAGCACTGTAGTTGGGCCCCAGCAATTTGGGCTGGTCTTGATTTGGAACAGGGTTTTACACTGATGCTTTGCGTACATTTTGTGGGAGCCAGAGTGGATTGTGAATAGAATGCTAGTAGGGGTGGTGGGGGGGTAAATGATTATATGCTGGTGTGGATGGGATGGGGTTTTGGAGTTATTTATCAAAAGCTCTTGATTTTCCTCTGCACCTCTGTTTACATCTAGATGATTAATTAATAACCCTCTACTTAGTAAACTAATGCTTGAGCAGAATATTATAATTTAAATGATACCTATTTAACACTGTTAAAAAGTGTTGGATCCAAGGTAGTTCCACTAAAAAAAGATCAAAGTCAAGTTATCATATTTCTTCCTCTGCATGCTGTGAAATCGTGGGTAAACATGTCTTCTCTTATTGGCACCCCTGGAGACTACATTATTTTTACTTGATACTAGTGATTTTGACATGTTCAATTCTAACTATCCTGTGTATAGAATCCAAACAAGCAAGCCAAGCTGCTAAAATAAATACGTCCAAGCTAAGTTGGAAATTTCCGAGTCCATTTTGTATTGCTCCCTGTTGTGATCTTGAGGTGCATTTCTGCCTTTGTGTTTTCCAACCTATGCCTAGCTCATATTATCTGCACATATGCTGAATATTACAAATAAATGAGGTATTCGTTTCGATTTCATGTGCTGAAATGCCAACAAATGTTTACTTTGATTGGATATTTACATCTTTACTACTGGAGAAAATCAAAAAAAAAAAAAAAAAAAAAAAGGGGAGGACCAAAACAACACAGGGAGGACCTTTGCACAAAACAACCAATCAGCCTTTAATGAAAATGTTTGCAGTGTAAGTTGGAGAATATGTTTAAAAACTAACACCTGATTAGATCAAGCTTAGGCGCTCTTAAGGTTTCTCCTACATCCTGCTTATGAGATCCCTGTGGTAATGAAACAGGGCAACTGGCTATAGTTTTTTTTATTCCTGGTCACTATTGAAAGGAGCGGGAGTGGTTGGTCCCCGTGACTGACACGCAGGGATGATCGCTTGGCTACGGGCTGTGGGGATGGCAGGGGCAAGATCACTGATGCAGGTAAGATTCAGACTACCGGCAATGTCCAAATCAGCGGTGCAGGACGATAGCAAGTATGTGCTGTTTTATGTGCTTGTCCGTACAGGGACTTCAATATGTAAGAAGTATGAAGCGAAACACGCTTCATAGCAAAATGCACAACATCAAAATCTTTTTATGTAAATAATAAACAAAACTACATTTTAACTACTTTTGTAATTAAACTGGACCTTCACCATGATTTATTGAAAAGCCCAAAGCCTTAAAAAACGAATCCCCAACATCTAAAGTTAATATATTTTAAGTTTTTAGTCACGTATTATTCTTTCCCCCACTGGGCTGCAACTCTGTTCAGGACTTTAGGATACGGGAGCCGCCATCTTGACTCAGAAGCATCACACATACTGAGGAGAGGAGAGCGGTACAAAGTACAGGGGGTGGGGTTATAGCTGTGCTTTGCTCAGACAGTGCAGAGCTGGGGTCAGGAAAAGATCAGCAGTCCCAGAATGCAGAGCAGCACAGGCAGAAGGCACTTCCTGTTTGGCTGCCTGATGTTCCATGAGCCGCCATATTGGATGTTTAAAGGCTCATAACATGCAGTAGATGCAGGTAGGATAATTTTTAATGTGGGCAATCTGTATGCACAGGGTGTGGGAAACATATAAGATAGACTCTTATTCAGAGTGAAGGACCGATTGAGTCATTCTGCGGGCAGTAAGAAAAAAAACAAACAAAAAAGATATACTCCCCTTTAATCCTCCACAGGCAATTGCTGCTTGTCCGGAGCTGAGTCACTTACTAAAATCCCTGATCCAGTCCTACACCACAGCCATCTTCAATAAGCTTTAGGCCATTCAACACATGATGAACCGCCCTGCACTAATGACACGGGAACTATGGTACACCCCTCCATTTACGGCAATGGAGGGGGTGTGCCATAGTGACTTTGACAAATGGAACATAGAGGTGCATCTATAGTCCTTCTTCTAGAGTGGCTGTACAAGAGCGGTGGGACAAGAGTAATGCAGGACGAGGATTGTGTCATCCGATAAGAGTCTGAGTTCCGGACTATCAGCGATTGCCTGCGGGGGAATTAAAGATGAGTATAGCATTTTTTTTATTATTATTATTTTGCCAGCAGAATGACTTTAAGGGTGAGGCTGTGAAAATGGTTAAGTTGGGCAGAAGCTCCATCCCCCCTTTTTATTTGTATTAAACAATTACCTAATTGTATTGTATAATCATCTAATGGATCTGTTTATATCATAACCAACTTAAACTAGCAAAATGTATTCAATAAAAAGGTAGCTAGTCAAGGTGCCTCAATTTATTACGACAAATGCTAGCTCATGTGATCACGTTAGATATTTGTATTTGGGGATGAATAGGAGGTTAGGTGCAGTTAATTACCCTGTTGATTAGGTAACATAATTAACAATGGGTACCCTACATTCATGTGGTTTACCCAGTCTGTGCAGTTTATAGGTGAATAGTGCACACCGTTTCTTTTTTTAATCCCAATATGTACTGGATGCAATGAATCTGTAATTACCTCTCTACTAATTAGATAGCTATTAATCTAAAGCAACAATAAACATAAATATTCATTAATATATTAAATGATTAAGCTTAACTATGTAGTTAATTTAATTATACCTGGTTAACTGAATAATTAACTGCCTAAATCTACCTTATAATTGACTAGCTAACTAATACTCCCAGCTAATAATCTGATACAGGGGACAAGAAGGGTGTTTATCTACTTTGGTTAACTTTCTAAGATAGAGGGCAACTCTAGATGAGTAGGTAGCCAATCTGAGGTTTCTGTAGCTGTCCGCACAATCGGGTTGCCCCCTGGGAAACTTTGTAAGTGAGACAACTTTTGGTCCAATAAACATTGTATAACCTGGCTTAGCTGGCTGCACTATATTGTATCCATCTCTCTTTCTCATGCAGCACAGAAAGAGTGAGGTTTCCTCAATTGTAGCTGCTGGTGACTTTATTTGGGAACATGCACACACACCGCCAGATTCAAGCAATCTCATGAATTAGCATCCAAAACCATGGACAACGCATAGAACAGGTTTCAGCTTAGCAGCGTTTGGAGACAGTATTTGGTATAGTTGGGAAAAGCCTTTCTACAGCAAAGGGGCCTCTAGGTAAATGGTAGGCCACAGTAACTATACACAACCTACTCCTTTCATTTTATGTTTAAAGACAACTTCTTCCAATGCCAGGCCTGTAGTAATTCCAGCATTGGTGAGATGCTTCACTATAAGTGGGAATTGCATGCTAGCACAAGGTAGACAGACATTTGGCTTGTAAGGTTCTGCCTTACCACCTACTGTTAATTATTTGAAATGTCCTCCTCCTTTGACCATCTGAAGGTTGTGTCCGATGGGCATTTGAAGGCTGAGCACAGCGTACCAAGAAGCATAAATATACATTTCTTTTAATGCACTACCCTAGCAATCCAAGGCTAGAAATGGAGATAAAGATACACATGCATATTCCCTATGAATAAAGACATAATACTATTATTTATCCACATGAATCAGCATTAGAATTCCAAGAAGCTCAAAGGATTCCATTACTATCTATGTGTGTTTATGCTATATCAACACAGCATGCCCTCTATCTTCTTTAATAAACACCGGCTTTCATCTTCAATTTGCATAAAGACAACAGAATTATGGATGCATTTGTATAAAAAATACTCATAGTTTGAAGCTTTGTTTGTGAAATGCCGTAGAAAAAAGAAGGAAATGGATTTTGATTTGCATTGAAAAACTTTTAATAATAAGAGTGGAAATAGCATTATCAGTGTGGAAAGCTGCTGAGGTTTAATACACATTTTGCAAAGTAGCAGGCTCTGTTATAGATTGGAAACACCCGCCAAAATGGCAGCCCTGTGCCGGTGGCTGCACCATTGTTCTTTCTGTCATTTTACCAACTGATTTGCAAGCAGTTGATATATGAGGAGTGTATGTGTGCAGGGGAGCTAGGGTGTTAAGCAGGAATGCTCAACCTGTGGCCCATTGGAGCTATTTGATGGCCTGTCACCTAAAACTTAAATTGGGCCTTCAGCGTGATTTAATGAAAAGCCCAAACCCTTAAAAAAACTATTGTCCAGCATCTAAAATATATTTCAAGTTTTTAGTCACTTACTTATTATTCTTTCTCCCACCGGGCTGCAAATCTGTTCAAGACTATAGGATACGGATGCCGCCATCTTGACTCATCATACTGAGGATAGGAGAGCTGGATAAAGTACAGGGGGGCGGGGTTATAGCTGTGCTTTGCAAAGTCAGAGCAGAGCTGGGGTAAGGGAAAGGACAGCAAGATATGCTCTTATTCAGGGTGAAGGTCCGCTTTAAGGAATGATGGAGCACGGCATGGCATTTTGTGGGGAAGGACGTAAGCATGCTTCTGTGTGGGAGGGAGAGGTGGACAGTGCTGGAGCATAAAGGGGGTAAAAAAGTTTAGTACGCACAAAAGGTTGCAAGGAGAGTGATACAGGAGAGGCACATTGCAAACCGGAGGTGGCAGAGGAAGCTTTGAGGAATGTGGTGATATTGATTGGCAGTAGTAACTCAATGCAAGCCCAGATAGCACTAAAGGGAAGAAATCATTTAGGCAATATCACCAAAACTCCTGGCAAGGGCTATAAATAGGGGACCTACATATTCACTACGAACTAAGGCAATCTCCATGTATATTAGTAGCATGTGGGGCCGGGAAAACATAAATGCATACACAATTTCAGGCTATTCATCTGCCCCCCCCCCCCCCACTTTAATCAGGTGTAGAAAAAAAATCCATTTGCTTTCAAATCTTTGCTTTCAAATGGGGATCTTTTCAGTAAATCAGTGCCCTTCATTGGGACATGAAGCTTGATTCAAAGGAAGTTATTGTGATAAGTGATATTTGTCAAGGCCCAAGGCAAAGCTAAAGAATGTTTGTGGTGTTTAACCACATTGCTAAAATAGAAGCGTGGTGGCAGACTGAGCCACACACAACGCACTGCAAACAAATCTGAAAATGGACACATCAACCGAGCTAGCCCAGATCAGAGGCAATGTCAGCAGAATACTAAGTACTTGCAGTTCTCTTTTATTACAATGCTACAAGCCTTCCATGCTCTATATCATCTATTTATTTTTCCCTATGGCCTGAACTCATGGTGCCAAGTATCCTCATTAAAAAAAATGCCCATAAAAGAAAGTTACACAGGAAACAGAAATTTGAAAGGCAATTTATTGACCTGAAATCACTGTTAACAAAATCTGATACTTTCTGTAGTTTATGATAATAAAATGATGTATTTTTTTCTCATATACTACAAAAATAAACTAGAGCTAACCTTGACAAGATCATGGGTTGTATAGTGACTTTTACAAGGCTTTCTTTATAAAATAAAGCTGTGTTATGCTTGCATCTCAGTAAGCTACCAAAACAAGATAAAACATGAGTGTTACATTGCTACGACACCAGCCTTTTGCTAATGAAATGTAATTTAAATTATTACGGACTGTTTTATATGCAGCCTACTGTTTTATTGGCACGTTATGGCACTAGGCTAATTGCAATGTGCAGCGCCTACCCTGGTAGCAACAAATGTCACTGGGGAACTCATCTGACTCAACTTCTGACCACATCGCCTCTTTGGTCTCTTTCTGCCATCACAGGAGATGAGTAGAGCTGCCATAGGCTTTATGGATATGTTTGCTTAGGTTTGGCTATCATACTGACACATGGCTCCAACTGACACCGAGACTATCACCTGATCAAATGTGGTGTTATCCAGGACACATGTGACATCTGAACACATGTCTGAGTAAACAGAATTTGCACAGAATGATTTTCCTACATTGCACATTGGTTGACCATCCAGACTGCTGATGGACACCTTAAATAAGACTGAAAGTCATTTTTTAATAGAAATAAAAAAAGGAGTTGATAAACATGAAAACTGCTGGATGCTTATCAATGTCCTACATGCTGCCATCTTGCTGCACCCAGAAGTTGTATGTATTCACAATCCTCTCCGGTGCAGCCTCGAGTTTGCGCTGGCTGCATTGCTTCATTCATGAACTGGTGTGACGGCATGGGAGCAGCAACTGCGTACTGGGTGACGTCAGTCATCCAATTGTCCGCAGCCACTAATTGGGCTGACTGGGCATTGCAGAAATGCTCGGACAAACATTAAACATAAAACAAAATGTTGCATGTCTTAATCCAACAGTATCACATAAAAATCTGATATTCAGATGATCAAGGATTAACACAACCCAAAACACCAGTTATTTTGTGTTTGACTACCGTATTTTTCGCCCTATAAGACGCACTTATTTTTCCCCAAAAGTGGGGGAAAAATGTCAGTGCGCCTTATCGGACGAATGTAAAAAAAAAAATTAAAAAAAAATTAAAAAAAAAAAAAAAAAAAAAAAAAACTCACCCGTCCCCGGCGCTCCCGCGTTGTCTGGCACACTGCGAGAGGCCAGAGGAGCGGCGGGGGCTCTGTCCCGGCCCCGCCGCTGCGATCGCTGTCTTTTCAGGCAGCGATGACAGCGGCGGGGCCAGAGACAGAGCCCCCGCCGCTCCTCCATCTGCTCCTCCACACGCGAGCACGAAGGTCCCGGCAGTGGGTGGGCGTGGCCTGCATCGGCGCAGGCCACGCCCACCCGCTGCCCGGACCTTCGTGATCGCATGTGGAGAAGCAGATGGAGGAGCGGCGGGGGCTCTGTCTCTGGCCCCGCCTCTGTCATCGCTGCCTGAAAAGACAGCGATCGCAGCGGCGGGGCCGGGACAGAGCCAGCTCGTGAATGGGGTGGGCGTGGCCTGCGTCGACGCTGCGGCGCAGGCCACGCCCACCCCATTCACGGAGCCGGCCGCTCAGCGCAGTGGTGTCAGCGGACAGGTGAGTTTAACTTTTTTTTTTTTATTACTATGGCGCCTGCCTATACTAACGGGGGGAGGGGGGTGGGAATGGGGGGATGGGGATGCCACACAGCCTAAGGGGATTGGGGGGATGGGGATGCCACACAGCATTTGGGAATGGGGGGATGGGGATGCCACACAGCCTAAGGGGATTGGGGGGATGGGGATGCCACACAGCCTATGGGAATGGGGGGAGGGGGATGCCACACAGCATTTGGGAATGGGGGGATGGGGATGCCACACAGCCTAAGGGGATTGGGGGGATGGGGATGCCACACAGCATTTGGGAATGGGGGGATGGGGATGCCACACAGCCTAAGGGGATTGGGGGGATGGGGATGCCACACAGCATTTGGGAATGGGGGGGATGGGGATGCCACACAGCCTAAGGGGATTGGGGGGATGGGGATGCCACACAGCATTTGGGAATGGGGGGATGGGGATGCCACACAGCCTAAGGGGATTGGGGGGATGGGGATGCCACACAGCCTATGGGAATGGGGGGAGGGGTATGCCACACAGCCTATGGGAATGGGGGGAGGGGGATGCCACACAGCCTATGGGAATGGGGGGAGGGGGATGCCACACAGCCTATGGGAATGGGGGGAGGGGGATGCCACACAGCCTTTGGGAATGGGGGGAGGGGGATGCCACACAGCCTTTGGGAATGGGGGGAGGGGGATGCCACACAGCCTTTGGGAATGGGGGGAGGGGGATGCCACACAGCCTTTGGGAATGGGGGGAGGGGTATGCCACACAGCCTATGGGAATGGGGGGATGGGGATGCCACACAGGCTATGGGAATGGGGGGATGGGGATGCCACACAGCCTATGGGAATGGGGGGAGGGGGATGCCACACAGGCTATGGGAATGGGGGGATGGGGATGCCACAAAGGCTATGGGAATGGGGGGATGGGGATGCCACACAGCCTTTGGGAATGGGGGGAGGGGTATGCCACACAGCCTATGGGAATGGGGGGAGGGGGATGCCACACAGGCTATGGGAATGGGGGGATGGGGATGCCACACAGGCTATGGGAATGGGGGGATGGGGATGCCACACAGCCTATGGGAATGGGGAGAGGGGGATGCCACACAGCCCATGCTAATGGGGAGAGGGGGATGCCACACAGCCCATGCTAATGGGGGGAGGGGGATGCCACACAGCCCATGCTAATGGGGAGAGGGGGATGCCACACTGCCTATGGGAATGGGGAGAGAGGGATGCCACACAGCCTATTCTAATGGGGGGAGGGGGAAACCCACACAGCCAATGGGAATGGGGGGAGAGGTGGATGCCACACAGCCTATGGGAATGTGGGGAGAGGGATGCCACACAGCCTATACTAATGGGGGGAGAGGGGGATGCCACACAGCCAATGGGTATATGGGGAATGGAAGGGGGGGATGCCACACTGGATATATGGGGAATGGGATGGGGGCATGCTACACTGTCTATGGAATGGGGGCATCCCACACGGCCTATGGGAATTGGATAGGGGAATGACACTGTCTGTAATGGTGCGTTTTTGATTGAAAATTTTTTTTTCTTATTTTCTTCCCCCAAATCCTAGGTGCGTCTTATGGGCAGGTGCGTCTTATAGGGCGAAAAATACGGTAAATTGGTCAATAGCAGGGAGTCAAACTCAACATTCTGGCGTCTGCAAAGGGCCTGGTAACAAACACAAAACAAAATCCAAACATGCCCATTCAAATGTATGGTTACAGGACAGTCCCAAAATGATTTTGCCCAGGAAAGGTGCAGACACAGAATTATTTGTCTAGAATAGGCTTCATACCTAGTGTGAGCACCTCGCAATCGCTAGTGTTCAGTGTATGGAGGGCATGTGTGCTAGTGAATTCCACTCAAAATAGGATTAATTCAGCACCCTATTATTTTTACACGTTTCTTAAGAGTAAAAACTCATGTGTTTTTCTTGGGTGCAATTCAGCATCATATTAAAGAGGAACTTCGGAGGCCCTGGAGTCTAAAAGACTACTGGGTCGTCCGAGTTTTTGTCCTTGGGGCTTCCAAAACTGGGATGCCCCAGTGTGAAACCCCCCAGATACCCAGATCCACTCACCTTCTCCTGAGCCCCTGTCGCATCTCTGAACTCCGGCCGCATCCCCACAACTCTAGCCATGCGCGCACCCATACCCGGCCTTTCTGAATGAGCGTAGCAGACACGTCTCAGTTGCAAGGTGAGTGGGGAATGCTGCACTCGGAGCGGGACGCTCAGCCAATGAGTGCGCTCTCGAGTCTGCGCCGTGGGAGCGACTGGAAGGTGAGGCGATCTGGGGGAATACACACAACAGGGCATGCCAACACTTCGGAAAGTAATTCCTGTGCGTTGTTCCTCTTTATGCTGTGCAATTGTTTTAAAATATTGTGCTAAGCAAAGTTTAAGTTATTGTCAAGACAAAAACAAATAATAAATATATACTTACCTTTGCAGGACCCTGCAGCTCCTCCTGTATTGTGTAGTAAAACTTAAATAATGCTGTGAATGAGCATGTAGAGTGCCGGTCAGACAGGGTGGCCGCCATCAAAATGGAATCCATACTTCTGCAATAAATGCTGATCCCTGGACAACCATGCCTTGGTTTGCTCCTTCTATTGCAATGAATGGAGTGGGAGAGTAATGCAGTAGGATTCTTGGAGAAGGTGGAGGTTAAAGCTGTCTCTGTCTTTTAACTATATTGGATGCAACTAGACAGATAAAGACTGAAAGAACAGAGGCAAATTGTGCTTACTTTGTGAACAAAAATCTGACATATTAGATGGAGAAGCAACAATGATGGGGCCCCCTGACTTTCTGGACCCTGGTACGGTTGCACCCCCTGCACCTCCTCAAGTTACGCCCCCAGGGCTGCATCGGGAAAAAAAGGGAGTATGGATTTTTTTTTTTTGTAAATAGATGGGTACATTTTAAGCATAGGCAAAAAAATGATCTTTTCTGAGCTTCTAATAGATTCTAATATTAGCGGTGAAATTATCAGTCTTGTATCATTATTCCTGATATAATTAGCAAGGACTGGTTCACATTTTTATTGGATAATTTCACACCAGATCTGCTACACATTCATTTAGATTAATTAAAAAGCAACTTACTTGAATTCATTCATCTTGGTAACAAAACAAAGCTTAAGTAGTAATTTCTAATTGGATGAAAGGGATTACTTGCACATCACGTTTTAATAAATAATATAAGTTCCCTACTAAGTCAGTTAATGAAGCTCCAGCTTTCTCTGTTTATCTGTCTTTTTCAGGGACAGGCATGAGCCTAGATTTGATGTCCAAGAATTGTCCCTTACTCCCTGTACCACACCAAAACCAATTTGTTCTTTAAATACCCAAGATAAAAATAAGCAAACTAAACACGGAGTCAGTTCTTGCAAGCCTAGAATCCAAATGCTCAAATGACAAATAAAGGTTTTATTTCTTGATTGTGAAGATATTATTTTGGGGATTTTTTGCTTTATCAATTACTTGGGGGGGGGGCAAGACTAGGTACATAGAGTACTCTATCTTAACAGTTAGATTGTGCTACCTTTACTGGAACAAACCAAAACATGGTATTTTTGTTAAGATACTAAGGAACAACCCATGTACGGACAGCTGCGTTTTACTGGCCAAACCGATTCAAGGGCTGTTAGTGGGAAGCTAAATGTTTCTAGCTCCTAGGAGTAAACTTTCAAATATATTAATAAAATCATCTTTCTTGATATCCCAGCCACCACACAAAAACGTTATGTGAAAATCAAAGTGGGTATTTGTGTATTCAGTGCTTACTTTTCCTTATGGCTAGATACAATTTGAGAAATGTGTGAATATTTTTTTTTTTTATTTACACATTTCTTGGACTTAACGAATGCAGCACCTGGCCTCTGTCCCTGTCAGTATACCTGCCCCTATTTACTATGGTATAGGTTGAAGCAGCCAGGGTCTGGGCTTTTCCTGCGGCAATCAGATAGATGGGTTCATGTTTAACCACCCTACTGGCACAATTTACAAGTTATGTACCACATCACCACCACGTTGGATGAAGCCCCAAATCTGCATATTTCACATGGTGGATCCTGAAGCAGGACATGTTAGACTTGGTTATTATGGTTTGATCAGTGCTGTATCCACTGTTTATTACTTTTTGTATGGTTTCAAATTTTGCTCAGGTTTTTTTAGTAGACTTGGGGTTTTGTGAGTTGAGTGATCGCAGAAAGATAAAGATGACATTAACTCACATCACAGTCAGCAAGGAACCATGGCATTATACTTTATCACCAAACAGTTGTCCAGAAAAAGTTTTGGGCTAAAAGATTCATGTTTGCACTTAAGATAAAATAGAATATCAGCAACTTAGGATACTACAATTTCAAGCCTCAACCATACAGAAATGAGCATAAATGATAAAATGTATGAAGAATTATAAAATTCAGCTGGAACTGAAGACTGTCACATTTATAATGTGCTACGGAATTTGGAAGCATGGATAATGGATTTTAAATTGCCACATGCAAAGCTATTACTCATATTGAAGTCAATAAAAATATTTGTGAAACACAAACCCGGTACTAACAATACAAAGGCAATTCCAACATAGTTTTTTTTATGCATTAATGAAAACAAGCATGAAACAAAAACGAAAAGCTATGGCTGGGCAGCTGCAAAGCTACATTATGGGACTCTGCACCTGCCCATCAAAAACCGACCAGGCACGATTGTGGTTTAAGGCAGCAGAATGGGGGAGCCTTATTGCGGAACAGAAGAGCTGCGTGTCCAGGCTTTGCTTCAGCAATAAAGCTTCTCATTGTAAGGCTCCATTTCCCAGAGATTTGTTCTGTTGCCCAGACACGAAAAAATGAGAGGTGACTGTTCCCATAACAATCAAGTGCGCCATCAGAAAGATAGAACGTCAAGTGCGCTCGATGATATTTTTCAGTGTGTCTGTTGGTGCATGCAAGACCCCTTATTGTCCTGTCCTGAGGTGACCTCAATGTGGGGATCCTGACATTTGATGGCACGCCTCGTCACCCTAATTAAATGACAGTAAAGCTGGCTTTGTTTGTTTGTTAATCAGACAAAATCGAACAACACTGGGTGTAGAACTATAATGTGTATTATAAAATATGGTGCCCAACTAAAACATGTAGTCAGTAGAAAGAAAAGGGGGTAAGGCAAATCTATTTTAATTATATATCCCTCCCTCTCTTTACCTAGGTGTCTGGTAGTGCTTATGCTCCCCACAGAAAGTAGAGCTGTCATGGCACTGGAAATGTAATATGCCATTGTTGCTCACTTAGTCAATCCTTGAGATCCCAATGTTGGGTGACCAAGTGAGATAGCCACAAAGCAACTAATACACATAAAAGCCAGTGACAAACAGTTACAACAGATTCTAAAAAAACATAGCATAATTAAAACATACCATGTTTTGGTATGCCCCCAGGGAAGCCATTTTAAAAGAGACCTATAGTCCAAAATAGACTTCTTCCGTCCGTCCCCTAAGCAATGCCTGGTTTGGCAAGTACCAGTTTTTCATTTGAAGCAGGGCATCATGTCCTGAGTTTCTAGGTTTTCTCTGGTTGCTAACCTTAGAAATAATCACTGCCCTGCTACTGCAGTGATAGGACGACAGAAATGTCACTCACATTGCCCAGAGGCATTGCAGAACCAGAAGTTAAAGATCCTTAGGCAGCTAAAATCAGGCATGGGACTTTATATGAAGGAAATAGCTTTGCATTAGAATAAAGCATGGCCCCTATTCGAAAAGGTGTGGCTGCTGCATGAGTGGACATCTATTACCTGGGTAACCTGTCTCTGGCTTTCCTAACAGTAATGACTATATATATATATATATATAATTATTTTTTACATGATATACGACTGGTCATTAAGAGGTTACAGAACTTCAGTAAAGCGTAACATCTCCCAATTTTGTCTTCATATAAAGAGCCATTGAAATCAATCAATGGGACTGATAATCATTCCTACATTTCTGCTTGTCTGTTGAGTCTGGCCTTGTGGTAATTCAATTCATGCTAATGATTGAAGGTTATATTAGACCTTCTTTTATGAACTGCACTTCATTACTTTACGAATTACTATAAATGGCCTTACTAAAATAGCCTTTCACAGATGAGTGAAAAATGGAGAGCATGCCAATATGAGGAAAGATTGTGCCTCTTCCAATGCTAAGCATGTGTATTACATTTACATGACCATATTCCTAATCCTCTCTGCAAGGGATATATACTAATTCCCCGATTGGCCTGATTCAGAAAAAGGCATGCTTCTCAAGACTGAGCAATCTAGATTTATTGATCTAAACTATTAACAGTTTTCATGTTTGTTCAATAAACTGTGCAAGGAGCAATGCACAAAGAGCAGTAACCCACAACCAGCAATCCAAATTCAATTTACTGAGGCCGAGTTAGTAGCTGATGGATTCTGATGCTTACTAAAGTCAATGCACTATATCAGCTTTACCGTTTTATATAATGTGGAAAGATGTGTATTTTACCATAGCAGAACACCAGCATGCTGGGGCCTCCGAATAATTTTATGGTTTGTATAGTTTGTACATAGGCTCAATGATCATAAGCTAATGAGGAAGAATGGCCAATGAATGAGGCATAAAAAGAAATGAAACCATAACTTCAATGTTATTGCATAAAAAATATATAACCATATTGGTTATTATTCTGTGCATTAATATACTGAAATTATGTTTAAATTTGTTTCAAATTATTTATTTTTTCCACTCCTATAAATATGCCCACTAGGAGCTCAGGATTTACTAAACCTCTCCTCTCGTGGCTGGTCACTGCCTTCAATGTCAGCAACTATATATTTGAAGGTGAGCTTTGAAGAATATCTAGGGCCTTATCTAACAAGTTTGGCAATCTGTGCTGCTTTTTGTCAGTGCAAGGTCATAGTAGGGCAAGACCCGTGGGACACCCGCCTTCAGGTGAGTGAGCAATCTCCAATCTTCGCTGCTGCTTTTGCCTATAAGCAAGTCCCTCATTCCTCGGGACGATGGATATGTCTCACCGGACACGGTTGTCCCTAGGTCTACTTTTAAGGTGGAAATCAGATATAGGTAATTTCTCTCTCTCAAGATAGAAAATATCATCTTGACTGCTAGGCCTGTTGACATTTTCTTCTCTTAAACTACAAGTGCTTAGATGCATCAGATTTATATATTTATTTAGCTTCAGATAGACTAAGTAAGTGACAGAGTGCACTTGGGACAGAACATAAAATAGCCTGTACTCACATATACCCCAGGTGAGTCTCTCCAGCGATAAGATAAAAGCAGAAAACCAACACTCCTGAATGACCACTGCTGAGAAAAGCATTTTAGCATAGTCAGGTTTAGCAAGCTCCCCTACTTGGACTGCAAGCTGCTGCTTAACCAACTGATGGCAGAAGAGGGCGAGCTGCTTTTAGCTTGTGGATGGAAAGGCTGCCTGAGGCAATATACTGTAGGCTTTTGAATGCTCTCGATACAGATGCATTTTAAAGCCCAGCCAGGTGTCTATCCTAAGCCACTCACTTTTTTGGTATAAAACACAACTGATGCTGATAACAGAGAACTTCTGACTATAGCAGATCCATGGGTGTCACTGGAATAGAAAATATAAGAGATGTCTTGAGAAAAACGTATCCCTACTTGTCTTTGTAGCATCTATTTCTTTCCTAAAAGATCAACTTACAGGAAGCCTGAGATGCCTTATATCTGACTGATAACAATTTTTACTTTTCAACTTTTGATGTTCAATCTCTTTGTTACCAACATTTTGAAGTAAATCTGTCAACGGGCAGTTTAAATACTTGGTGCATGCAGCATTAGTAAGGCTCTTTTTGAAATCAACACTGAAATTTGTAACGAAAAAAAATTGCTTTAACCCTTCTCCAACCGTTAAGTGCCAGCTACGTGAGAGTCACGTAGCTGACTTTAGAGGCCCATAAAACAAAAAGTAAAAAACATACAGACTTACCTTACCCCTCATTTGAAAGGGCCACGATTCTGTACAAGAATCCGCTGTTAGATTTCCGCCCCCAGGCCTCTGATCTTCAGGAGGGGGCCTGGAATAGCCCCCCCGCCGGCGCCGACATCTGTAAAAAAAAAAAAAAAAAAAACAGTACATGACATTTACTCACCTTGCAGCGCGATGGCTCTCCCCGGGTCTTCTCTTCACCAGGGGGGGCTCCGATCCCCCCCCTGGGCTTTCCACGCTGCTTGTGAGGGCCCAGAAACGGGCCGTCACCATCCTCTTCGGCCGACGCTGGCCCCGCCCCTAGCCCCGCCCACTTGATGACATCATCCCGCTCCTCGGGTTACCGGCACCCGGGTTCCGATCTGTCAGTTGTCAGCAGTGATCGGAGCAGGGAGGGTGGCAGGCAGGGTGGCTCTGATCTCCCTGCCTCCCACCCTCCCTGCTCCGATCACTACCGACAACTGTCATCTGCAGCAGCGTGGGACACTGGATGGGAGGTAAGTATAAGTCAAAAAAAGAATAATAAAATATTTGTCTGGTGTCTTTTTTTTTTAACTTAACCCTTTGTGAACTGGTAAGGGGTCCATGAGACCCCTTATACCAGTTCACAAGGCTCTGGGTATGGCAGGTCACCTGCGGCAAGCGGGTGACTTGCCATAACCCCCAGCCCCCCATTACCTGCCTCCCCAACGGCCGGGGGGGGGGGGGCAGAAGGGCCCGGGCCACGTGGCAATGTGGGCTAGTAGCCTTGAGGGCCAGGGGCCACCAACGCTGGCCCCTGCGCCCTGTTCTACAAGCCCCCATAGCTGGTCCGGGTCAGTAATGCTGGGTAAGGGGGACCCTATGTCATTTCTTGGGGGGGATTTTAAGGGTTTTTAACCCTTAGAATTCCAAAAAAGAAATGAGGTCCCCCCCCCCCCCCCCCCCCGGGAGGGGGGAGCCTATGCCATTTTTTTTTTTTTATTAACCCCTTACAACTATGCAATCATATTGCATAGTTGTATTCTATCTGAAATCTCCTAAACTGCTGTTTCAGGAAAGGGGGTATACCTATACATATGTGGTACCATTGTAACCGGGAGAAATAGGGCTTTCACACGCAATAATATTTTATTAACAAACTTACATTTTTTATTACAAAAAAACCACTACAAATTGTAAACAATAGTTTTTTTCATTTTTTTGCACATATTTCACCCAAAAAAAACAATATATAATTTTCATGGAAATCCCTGAAAATCCCTTCAAAAATCAAGGTTGCACACGTGTAGCGCAAAAACGTGAAAAGTCGTCGGGCAACAGAGTGTGACAAAAAATCTAGGTAGGCTGGCACTCAAAGGGTTAAAGATGAAGAAACACCTGTTTATCATCTCTATTAACTGTATTCTCATGAATCACAGAGAAAAATCACCTTTCCATCAATCCCGTGGAAAAGGTTTGGATGAGCAGCCAATCAGTGTGCTCCACTCTTTTCAGCTTCTGCTATTCCCCAGCATCTAAAATGAATATATTTTAAGTTTTTATTCACTTACTTCTGTCCCCCACATGGCTGCAAATCTGCAACACCGCCATCTTGACTCAGAAACATCACACATACTGAGGAGAGTGGGATAAAGTATAGGGGTCGGGGTTTTAGCTGTGCTTCGCACAGACAGGGCTAAGCTGGGGTCAAGGAAAGGACAGCTAAAACCCCAGAATGCAGAGCGCCACAGTCAGAAGACACTTCCTCTTGGATGTTTAAAGGCTCATAACATACAGTAGATGCAGGTAGGATGATATTTAGTGTGAGCAATCTGTATGTACAGGGTGTGGATAACTTATAAGATATGCTCTTATTCAGGCTGAAGGTCTGCTTTAAAGGAAAACTCAATTTTGTCATGTTTTGGTAGTCTGCCTCATTGTTTTTCTCCTTTCTAATGAAAAATAAACATTTGTGTTAGGCTTGTGCCCCGAACCTGTGATTTACCTATCAGCAAGTTTCTTATACTCCTGTGGCTCTGTGTTGTTAAAGTGGTAGCGGCTTTTCTGGCTTTTAGTATAATTCTTAGAATACTTCTGACTTCAAGTCACAAAATCCTTCCACTGCAACGAGTTCATTAGCAGCTTTGGATAAATCAGCCCACAGTACTGACCTTCTCAAGTGAGAATGCTGCGTAACTCCTTAGCTTCTGGAACACAAGTGTGATCCCCCCTATCCTAAAAGGCTGAATTGAATGTAGAAGGGGTTAAACCTGTTGTCCCTAACTTATGGTTAGCAAACTAAAGTCCCTGATATATACACAAAAACACCACTTTGGTTTACGTAAATCCCTTTTTTTTTTATAACAGAGTAGCAAATAAAAAAATAACAGATAAGCTCAGCACCTTTTTGGTAAACAATAATAAAAACCTTTAAATATGCCATTGAATTTGGATGGATTTAGCATTTAACTTACAATCTAGTCAGGTCTGTGCCTAATGCACAGGCTTTACTTGCAACAACAATGCCCTATTCTTGTGGGGTGTTCTATTAACATCAGGCGCTCAGACCTCAGCTAGTGGAAGACATTGTGCACCCCTCTAAATTCAAGTTAAACCAGACCAACAGCACTGCGTATATGGAAAAGAAAACTCCCCAAAACTCACTTTTCTCATCTGCATGCATGATACTGAATCATTGTCAACACCCCCATTTGCACCTGCATTCACTCTCAGCCGAAACACCGCTCGCATATTTTCTACTGCTTGCAACCATTTTGGAACTTTTTCTCCCAGCATTCCAGCTGTGCTGCTGCCTGGATTGAACTGGCATAACCCACAATGCACAGCGGCAGGAAACCCAGCAGCACTTCCTTTGCAGGTGGCCTGCAGCGCCATGGGATGCAAATTTTGGTTCTAAAATTTCCCACAACAGGAGTTAGAAAAAATACAATTCTGTGATTACTCACCTGCAGAATTGATATTATGAGTATACAGTACGTCCTGCTCCAGATATAGAACTTACTATCGGGTATCACTACGCCAGGTGGCGCTGGACTGCAGAGACATCGAACATAGGCTCCTCCCGGACCCTCAAATACCCAGGGACCTCCCACAAATCCCCAGCATTGAAAAGCAGTTAACGAGAATCCGGGAGAATTAAAACAAACCCAAACTGGTAACTATAACAATGATAACAATCACCATACAGGGGATCCAAGATAATGCAAAACCAAGGGTGGGGTGGAGCAGGACGTACTGTATACTCATAATACCAATTCTACAGGTGAGTAATCACAGAATTGTATTATTCTTAGTATACAGTACGTCCTGCTCCAAATATTATACTTACTATCGGGACATCCAATAGCAGGGTCCATAAAGTAGGGTGGGATCCCCAAAGTTAACAGCAGACAGCTTAGACCACTGCCACCTGCAAAACCTTTCGGCCAAAAGCAGCATCAGCTGAGGCCCTAACATCAACCTTGTAAAACTTTAAAAGAGGTATGAACAGAAGACCAAGTAGCGGCCTTGCAAACTTGTTCAACAGAAGCCTGGTGCTGAAAAGCCCAAAAAGCACCAATAGCACGAGTAGAATGAGCAGTAAGGTGGAAGGGAGGATTCTTCCCCTTAGCAGAGTAGGCCTGAATCACAGCCTGACAGATCCATTTGCTGATAGTAGACTTGGCAGGAGCCAAACCCTTCCTAGGACCAGAAGGGACCACAAAAAGAGCATCAGTCTTTCTGAAAGGTGCTGTAGCCACCAGATAGTACTTCAGACACCTAACCACATCCAAAGAGTGCAAAACCCTCTCCTTAGCATTGCTAGGATTAGGGCACGAAGAAGGAAGAACAATGTCCTGATTCAAATGAAAGGCAGACACTACCTTAGGCAGAAAGTCAGGTTTGAAACAAAACACCACCTTGTCCTGGTGTCTCTCATAGTAGGGGGGCTGAATGGAAAGCGCCGCCAACTCAGACACACGCCCGACAGAAGTGATAGCCACCAGAAACACAACCTTGAGCGTAAGAATGGCCAAGGCAGCATCCTGCACAGGTTCAAAGGGAGCACCCTGCAAGGCTGACAGAACCAAGTTCAGATCCCAAACCGGCACCATAGGCTTATGTGGGGGGCGCACATGAGTGACCCCCTGGAAAAAAAGTCCTGATCAGAGGGTGCTGAGCAAAGGACTTCTGGAAGAAAATAGCCAGGGCAGAAACCTGACCCTTCAGAGTACTGAGTTGGAGCCCCATCTCCAACCCATGCTGTAGGAACTCCAAAATCCTGGGAATAGAGAATAGAAGCGCTACGGAAGATGATGGCGCTATATAAATAAACACTAATAATAATAGAGATGACACGACAGGGAAGAGACTTGGACTCACACCAGTCAATGTAAGCACGCCAAACCCTGTAATAAATAGAAGAAGAAGACTTCTTCCTAGCCTTAATCAAAGTATCCACAACCGAGGAAGACAGCCCCTTCTCCATCAAGATGGAGGTTTCAGCAGCCAGGCCATCAAAGCCAGAGTTTGTAAATTGGGATGGCGTAGTGAGCCCTGAGTGAGCAGGTCTGGCACCACGGGCAGAGTGTACTGATATACTGCCAGCCGCACCACGTCTGCGAACCACACTCTTCTTGGCCACTTGGGAGCCACCAGAATTGCTGGCACACCTTCCAGGGCAATCTTGCGCATAACCCTAACCAGCAGGGGGAATGGAGGGAAAACATACAGAAACTGAAAGTCCTGCCATGACATCGCTAGAGCATCCGTGGTCAAGGCCAGAGGATCCTGGGACAGGGAGACAAAGGCCGGTAGCTTGTGATTGTGACGGGACACAAACAGATCCACATCTGGTTGGCCCCAACGGTGACACCGAGATAGGAACACCCTGCTGCATAGGGACCATTCTCCCTGGCGAGAGATCCCCCTGCTCAGAGAGTCTGCCAGGAGATTTTCCACCCCCGGGATGTACACAACTGATATGCAGGGAACATTGGCCTCCGCCCAAGTCAGGATCAGAGATGCTTTCTGGAGGGCCCCCTTGCTCCGGGTCCCTCCCTGATGATTGATGTAGGCCACTGCCGTCTGGTTGTGCGAGCGCACCTGAACAGGCAGGCCCCGAAGGTGAGAAGTCAACTGAGCCAGAACTAACCTGATCGCCCGCAGTTCCAAGACATTGATAGGAGTGTGGGCCTCCTGAAGGCCCCACCTCCCCTGGAACCGCAGGGACTTCCAGAAACCCCCCCAACCTGACAGACTGGCATCCGTGGTGACCGTCTCCCAGGAAGGGGTAAGAAAGGGTCTGCCCCCCAACAGGTTCCTTGAGTCCATCCACCACGAGAGGGACTTCCTGACCAGGGGGGAGAGCACACAGACCCTGTCCAGGGATGCTGGGTCCTTGTCCCATACTGACAAGAGGTGGAGATGCAGAGGCCTCAAGTGGAACTGAGCATAAGGGACCGCCTCAAATCACACCACCATCAGGCCCACCAGCTGCATTCCCTGCCTGATGGAGGGATGGTGACAAGATAGCAGGAACTGGACCTGTGCAATCAGACCATCCCCCTTCTGTTGAGGAAGGAAAATCCTTGCCTGAACTGTATCCAGATTCATTCCTAGGAATGGAATCACCAAGGAGGGGGACAGTGAGGACTTGGGGTGGTTGATCATGTCCAGATAAGGCAGCACGCGGACGCCCTGATACCTGAGCAGAGACATCACTTCTGCCAGCACCTTGGTGAACACCCTGGGAGCTGAGGTGAGACCAAAGGGCAATGCCACAAACTGGTAGTGTTGATCCTCCAGAGCGAACCTGAGGAACCTTTGGTGACCAGGAAATACAGGAATATGAAGGTAAGCATCCTTGATGTCCACAAAAGTCATGAAATCCCCTGGGCGCAGGGAACTGATGGCAGAGCGCAGAGTTTCCATGCGAAAGCGCCTACTCCTGACAAATTTGTTGAGGATCTTTAAGTCCAGGATGGGCCTGACTGAACCATCTTTTTTGGAAACTGTGAATAGGTTGGAATAGAAGCCCTTGCCCTTTTCTCTTAAAGGGACCTTGCAGATGACCCCCAGCCCCAGGAGGTCTTGCACTGCCTGCACTAGACCCTGAGCTGACACAGGGTCCTGAGGAATCCGGGATCTGATGAATCTTGGGGGCGGCCAGGCAGCAAACTCTATCTTGCAACCGGAGGACACTACCTCCTGAATTCACCGGTCTGAGACATGAAGCCTCCAGACGTGAGCGAAGTGCTGAAGCCGTCCCCCCACCAGGATGGGTGAGGGCGCCCCATCATGCCTGAGGGGGCTTGGGAGAGGATTTAGCCTTGGGACCCCAGGAGGAGCCAGGACATCCATGTCCTCTGCCCCTACCCCAGAAATCTCCCCGGCCCCCAGTAAAGGAAACCCCCCCTCCCTTGTCTAGCACCACGGTAGGGGGGAGAATGAGCCCTGACCCCGAAAGGGCCGAGACTGCCGCCTGCGCTGGGGTAACCTACCTCCCTTAGCAAAAAGGTCCAGGCGGTCCCCAAACAGGCGTAGTCCTTTGAAGGGAAAACCAGTGAGGGCCTTCTTGGCAGCGTTGTCAGCAGCCCACTGGTGTAGCCAAACCGAGCGGTGTATAGCCACCACAAGGGCAGATGTCCTGGCACACATTCTAATGGTGTCATCCAAGGCAGATAGGACAAATTTTACAAAAACATCACAACTGGAGAGTGCATTAAACACCTCACAAGGCAAATCATCAGGGGCACTATCAAGTATTCTTCTGATCAGGGTCCTAGTGGCCACAGCGGTAGAGGCACAGACCGGGCGCAGCGCCGTCCCCACACATGCAAAAGCATGGGACACCAGCTGGTCAATGCGCCGGTCCTCAGCATCCCGCAGGGTAGTAGAGTCAGGGGAATGCATGACAGAGGTGTTAGATAGCCCTAAGACTGGGGCGTCTACCTCGGGAGGGGATGACCAACACTTCACCACATCAGCAGGAAAGGGATACTTCCTATCCCAACTTTTAGGTACCCCGGGAAGTCTACTGGGGCGCTCCCATTCCTTGAGCACCAGGTTATTGAAATGCGCTTGCTCATGGAAAAGCTCCCCCCTTTACCTGGGATCCGCAACAGTGTCATCCGGGGCCCAGGGGTCAGAACCAGAATTGTCATGGCCCCTTGGCCTCTCATCAGATGACCCTGAGTCACAGAAAAGCTCTCCTTCGTCCGAAGGAGTATAGCCACCAAGATGCCAGAACTCCTCAGTTTCCATGGGAAAAAAAGTGACATTAGGCGTTAAGTGATGCTTTTTAGCAGGGGCCTTACGCGCCAAGGTATTAGCAATCAACTTCTCAACAGTAGCCAGTCTAGAAAACATATAAGGCTGAGAATCCCCACTTGTATGCAACTCAGTAGGAGTGAGACTTAAGCTTGGGGGAGTAGGTGAAGTGAAACGAGGTGCAGGGCCAGCCACTGGAAGGCCAGATTGTAGCGCCGGCACTTGCTCAGCACAGGGTACGCCTTGTCAGCATCAACATGAGACTTCCCACACGCTACACACAGCCGGGCTTGTCCCGAAGGAACCCTGGTCACATTATCCTGAGATGCCTCCGTATGGTGATTATAGCGGCACTATATGCCGATAGGGATTAACGCTATACAGCAACCCTGGATGCCCCAATAACCCGCTAGGGAAGTGGACAAAATGGCATCGGTATACCTCGAGGCAACAGCAATGATGCGGAACGCGCCAGAGACGGGCCCCGCCCCCCCCCGAAGAACGTGAAGCCAACAAGCGACAAACAGCCAATGACAGCGCGCCGGCGCCTGAGGTAACGCCGCCGCCAAGCGCAGTTTTAAATATAGATAAAGTAAGGCGAGTCAGCGCGGCGGCTGACACAAGCAGAAAGAATTAAATCATAAAGCCAATACACGTGAATACATAGCATACACACAGACACAACCTCCCCCCTTTTTTTTCCCCCGAAGACTACGTGGAGAATGAGGGAGAACAGTGGCCACTTAAATAGTGCCCACCGATAGATAGGGGCAAGGGGGCACTAGTGCGGGAGGGGCATCCATAGAGGCTCACCATAAGCCTGAACCGCCTACCCTTTGGTGGGGGATTGCGGTGGATCAGCGCTCCTAAGCACCTAACAGCGGTGCTGCCTACCATCACCCGACCAGCGCAGCCAAGGCTGGGAGGCATATTACTAATGGAAAGAGTGGGAATAGTCCTACAGGGCCGCAGGCTAATAGCCCCGCTCACCTGCGAGTAGAGAGACATTTTTCGTCTTTCGCAGCCAGACTGCAGAGAAAATTTGGGGATTTGTGGGAGGTCCCTGGGTATTTGAGGGGCCGGGAGGAGCCTATTTTCCATGTCTCTGCAGTCCAGTGCCATCTGGCGGAGTGATCCCTGATAGTAAGTAATATATCTGGAGCAGGACGTACTGTATACTAAGAATAAGTGAATTCATTTTTATGTGCAGTAATCTGAATTGCCCTGGGGAGGGATGAGCATGAGTAAGGGTGTTGGTCTGGCTTAAGTCTATGAATTAAAATTACTTCACTTCAGTTTACCATGCCCATCTCCCTAAATGTGTGCTGTATATAACATATCAGTGCGGTAGGTACTTTTTGAGCAGAGATAATTGCTTTTAAAATGGAACAAAACCCACCAGCGGCAAACCTATAATCTAAAAGATTCCAGGGCCGGCCACTGGCTTTCCCCCAGGGCATCCCCAATTTGGATCCCTGCTGTGTGAAACCCCCCCAGAGTGCCCATAATAACTCAACTTTCCCCAGTCAAATAGTGCACGTGTGGGCTCTAGTCCAATCAGTGCCTCCCGCTAAACTGACGTAATTCGAAAAGGCGGCTCTGAATGCTTACTATAGGGAATGAGAAGGGCTCATCCGTGCATTCTCGGCCTGTGCATGCGCTCCTGCCCTAGCCATTCAGATAGGCTGGGGCACGAGCGCAGGGAAGCAGGGAATGTGTCCGCTTTCACCATTCACTCTAATCAGAGCCGCTCTGGTTGGACGGGAGCCCGCGCAGGTGCCGTTGGACCAGGAAGAGGTAAGTCTGAATGTGGCAATAGCAGGGGTCTCACACAGTGGGGCATCCTAAAGCAGGATGCGCAGGGACACGGAACAAAACCCGGGAAAGTGAAAATCCCGGATGTTGTTCAAGTGTTTAAGTTCATGTTTCTCAGCCACATCTGAGTCATATTTTCTAGTGCTTATAGAAAGTCAAGAAAACAATGTGATTGGCTTCTATAAAAGTGTCCATATTGCTGTTTATTAATTCTGATTATCAATATTATTTAACTCTAGTGTCTTCTTTGGTAGTGTAGCGTATGTAAATAGATAATAAAGTTGATCCTTATGCAACAAGTTTCACCAACTTAAACGCGTGCATTTACTGAACTTCGACATCACGTTCCACAACTTTCTTGCTTCCTAAAATACATGGATTCAGTACTTTCAGAACGAGTTTATTTATGAAGATTAGGAGTCACAACTGGAATTTCTACTGGCAAGTATGGCAACTAATTGCTGCAGCATTTAGTCCATAATTACAATCAATGTACTATAAATATTTAGCAACTGTAATCAATGGTGATTTGGAGAATAGCTGATCAAGTCTCTCACTTGTTTTCAATGTGACAATTTCTGAGTATGAAAGTCCCTGACAGATAAGAGATCTCAATTTAGAAGGACTTTAATGTATGTTGTTATGGAACTGATTTTCTTTTTGTACTTGTGTGTAAAATTAAAAAGTTTGCAGGTTGCAATTCATACCACAAGGCGCAACTCTGAAATAATTAGCGTGACCCTTCCCAATTGGCAGCAGTATCGCAAGACAAGCCCAGAGAGCAATAACGGAGGGAAATCTCCAGTACAACTTCACCAGAACCAATAATGATGTTTTTCTGTATGCGCAGCATTGGTGGGAGTTCACCCTTTTCACTACTTTTGTAATGGTGATTAAATTGCAGGTATCTTGAATGTTGTTTACACTTTTCATCATGCTATTTAAGAAAACATGTTCTGAACCATTTTATTCCAACTGAACACAACTGATTGCCAAAACACTTAAAGTGGAACAACACCCAGGATTTTCACTATCCTGGGTTTTGGTCCACTTCTGCGGGGCACCCCGATCGGGGGTGCCCCGCTGCGTGAAACCCCCCCGATCGCCTTAAATAACTCACCTCACCCCGCTCCTACGCGAGCGCTCGTCCAATCAGAGCGCTCAGAGCCGCTGTGGTATGTACGGACAAGCGACGGACATTCACAGCGGCTCTGAGCGCACTGGAGGCCGCGTCTCGCGCTTCCTTCTAAAAGTCCTGACCAGAGGGTGCTGAGCAAAGGACTTCTGAAAGAAAATAGCCAGGGCAGAAACCTGACCCTTCAGAGTACTGAGTTGGAGCCCCATCTCCAACCCATGCTGCAGGAGCTCCAGAATCCTGGGGATAGAGAACACACGACAGGGAAGAGACTTAGACTCACACCAGTCAATGTAGGCACGCCAAACCCCGCAATAAATGGAAGAGGAAGACTTCTTCCTAGCTTTAATCAAAGTATCCACAACCGAGGAAGACATCCCCTTCTCCATCAAGATGGAGGTTTCAGCAGCCAAGCCGTCAAAGCCAGAGTTTGTAAATTGGGATGGCGTAGTGAGCCCTGAGTGAGCAGATCTGGCACCAAGGGCAGAGCGTACTGATCTACCGCCAGCTGTTACACGTCTGCAAACCACACTCTTCTTGGCAACCTGGGGGCCACCAGAATTGCTGGCACCCCTTCCAGAGCAATCTTGTGCAGAACCCTGCCCAGCAGGGGGATTGGAGGGAAGACATACAGGAACTGAAAGTCCTTCCATGACTTTGCTAGCGCATCCGAGGTCAGGGCCAGAGGATCCCTGGACAGAGAGACAAAAGCTGGGGGCCTGTGATTGTGGCGGGACGCAAACAGATCCACATCTGGTTTGCCCCAACGGTGACACAGAGATTGAAACACTCTGCTGCATAGGGACCATTCTCCCTGGTGAGAGGTCCCCCTGCTCAGAGAGTCCGCCAGGCGATATTCCACCCCCGGGATGTACACAGCTGAAATGCAGGGGACATTGGCCTCTGCCCAAGTCTGGATCAGAGACACTTCCTGGAGGGCCCCCTTGCTCCGGGTCCCTCCCTGATGATTGATGTAGGCAACTGCCGTCTGGTTGTCCGAGCGCACCTGAACAGGCAGGTCCCGAAGATGAGCAGTCAAGCGAGCCAGAACTAACCTGATCGCCCGCAGCTCCAAGACATTGATAGGTGTGTGGGCCTCCTGAGGGCCCCACCTCCCACGCAGGTACTTCCAGAAACCCCTCCAACCTGACAGACTGGCATCCGTGGTGACCGTCTCCAAGGAAGGGGCAAGAAAGGATCTGCCCCCCAACAGGTTCCTTGGGTCCATCCACCACAAGAGGGACCTCCTGATCAAGGGGGGGGGGGGGGGGGCACACAGACCCTGTCCAGGGACACTGGGTCCTTGTCCCATATTGACAATAGGTGAAGTTGCAGAGGCCTCAAGTGGAACTGAGCATAAGGGACCGCTTGGAAGCATGCCACCATCAGGCCCACCAGCTGCATCCCCTGTCAGATGGAGGGATGGGGACAAGCTAGGAGGTACTGAGCCTGTGCAATCAGACTGTCCACCTTCTGCTGAGGAAGGAAGATCCTTGCCTGAACTGTATCCAGACTCATTCCTAGGAATGGAGTTACCAAGGAAGGGGACAGTGAGGACTTGGGATGGTTGATCACCCACCCAAATGATTCCAGAGTGGACACGACCAGCTGAGTATCCAACTCTGCCTGATGTAGAGACTGGGAAGTGATGAGGATGTCATCCAGATAGGGAAGCACGCAGGCGCCCTGACATTTGAGCAGAGACATCACGCCAGCCAGCACCTTGGTGAACACCCTGGGAGCTGAAGTGAGAAGGGCAAGGCCACAAACTGGTAGTGTTGATCCATCAGAGCGAACCTGAGGAACCTTTGATGACCTGGGAACACAGGAATATGAAGGTAAGCATCTTTGATGTCCACAGAAGTCATGAAATCCCCTTGGCGCAGGGAACTGATGGGAGAGCGCAGAGTTTCCATGCGAAAGTGCCTGCCCCTAACAAACTTATTGAGGATCTTCAGGTCCAGGATGGGCCTGACTGAACCATCCCTTTTGGGTACTGTGAATTGGTTGGAATAAAAGCCCTTGCCTTTTCTCTTAAGGGGACCTGGCAGATGACCCCCAGCTCCAGGAGGCCTTGCACTGCCTGCACTAGCTCCTGAGCTGACACAGGGTCCTGAGGAATCCGGGATCTGATGAATCTTGAAGGGGGATCGGCAGCAAACTCCAACTTGTAACCGGAGGACACTACCTCCTGAATCCACCGGTCTGAGACATGAAGCCTCATGGGTGAGGGCGCCCCATCATGCCTGAGGGGGCTTGGGAGAGGATTTAGCTTTGGGACCCCAGGAGGAGCCAGGACATCCACGTCCTCTGCCTCTACCCCAGAAATCTCCCCAGTCCCCAGGGAAAGATACCCCCCTTCCCTGTCTTGCACCACGGTAAGGGAAGGAGAAGGAACCCTGACCCCGAAAGGGCCGGGATTGCCGCCTGCGCTGGGGTAACCTGCCTCCCTTAGCAAACAGGTCCAGGCAGTCCCCAAACAGGCGCAGTCCTTTAAAGGGAAACCCAGTGAGGGCCTTCTTGGCAGCGTTGTCAGCAGCCCACTGGCGCAGCAAAACCGAGCGGCGTATAGCCACCACGAGGGCAGAAGTTCTGGCAACCATTCTGATGGTGTCATCCAATGCTGATAGGACAAAATTTACAAAAAGATCACAACTGGAGAGTGCATTAAACACCTCACAAGGCAAATCATCAGGGGCACTATCAAGCATATTTCTGATAAGGGTTCTAGTGGCCACAGTAGTAATGGCAGAGGCACAGACCGGGCGCAGCGTCGTCCCCGCACATGCAAAGGCGTGGGATGCCAGCTGATCAATACGCCGGTCTTCAGCATCCCGCAGGGTAGCAGTATCAGGGGAATGCATGACAGAGGTGTTAGATAGCCCTAGGATCGGGGCATCCACCTCGGGGGGGGGGGGGGGGGGGGGGGATGACCAACATTTAACCAACTCAGCAGGAAAGGGATACTTCGTATCCCAACTTTTTGGAACCCTGGGAAGTTTACTGGGGCACTCCCATTCCTTGAGGACAAGGTTATGGAAATGTGCCTGCTCGGGAAATTCCAAACGTGACTTTGCTGTATGGAAAAGCTCCCCTCTTTGCCTGGGAGCCTCAACAGGTAGACAGAACCTCAGAAATCTGGGTCAATAATCTGTCAGTGTCATCCGGGGCCCAGGGGTCAGAGCCAGAATCGTCATGACCCCTTGGTCTCTCATCAGATGAGCCTGAATCAGAAAAGAGGTCCCCTTCATCAGACGAGGTATAGCCACACAGATTCCAAAACTCCTCAGTTCCCATAGGGAAAACAGTGACATTAGGCATCAAGTGCCGCTTCTTAGCAGGGGCCTTACGCACTAAGGACTTCGCAATCAACTGTTCAACAGTAGCCAGTCTAGAAAACACATCAGGCTGAGAATACCCACTAGTATGCAACTCAGTGAGGTTTAAGCTTGGGGGAGTAGGCGAAGTGAAACGAGGTGCAGCCACTGGCAGGCCATATTGCAATGCAAGCACCTGCTCAGCACAGGGTACACAGACCCGCGCCTTGTCAGCATAAGCATGAGGCTGCCCACACGCTACACAAAGCCGGTCTTGTCCCGAAGGGACCCCGGTCACATTATCCTGGGATGCCTCCATATGGTGATTATAGCGGCGCTATACGCCGATAGGGAATAACGCTATATAGCAACCCCGGATGCCCCAATAACCCGCTAGGGAAGTGGGAGTATTATTTTTACAATGCCTACAAGTTATATACTAATACAGGGCCGGGAGAAGCCAAAAGGGTTCGCCCCGCCTGAAAGACATAAGCAGACAAGACTTGTAAGCACACAGTAACAAAAAGTGAAAGATATAAAGCCGCACGTGAGGGCACTTACGGACCACGGTAGGTAGGAGTCCGTCGCGCATGGGCCAAAGGCAGGATAAAGATGGCGTCGGTATACCTCGAGGGGCGGGCCGATATCAGCGATGACGCGGAGCGCGCCATAGACGGGCCCCGCCCCCTCTGAAGAGCGCAAAGCCAGAACGTGCAGGCAGGCAATGATGGCGCACCAGCGCCTGAGGCAATGCCGCCACCAAGCGCGGAACCAAGTCAGCGAGCGGCAGCGGCAATTTTAAAAAAGACAGTAAAGACAAGCCAGCGTGGCGTCTGACACAAAACTAAACAGAATGGAAAAAAAAGGTGTAAAACACAGAATGCATAGCATACACATTTACACACACACCCCTTTTCCCCCGAAGGCTACAAGGAGGATGAGGGAGGACAGCGGCCACTTAAACAGGGCCCACAGATGGGCAGGGGCAAGGGGGCACTAGTGCGGGAGGGGCATCCATAGAGGCTCACCATAAGCCTGAACCGCCTACCCTTTGGTGGGGGATTGCGCTGGAGCAGCGCTCCTAAGCCCCGCTCACCTGCGAGTAGAGAGCCATTTCTCATCCTTCGTAGCCAGACTGCAGAGAAATTCTGGGGATTTGTGGGAGGTCCCCGGGTATTTGAGGGGCCGGGAGGAGTCTATTTTCAATGTCTCTGCAGTCCAGCGCCCTCTGGCGGAGTATATCCCAACTGTAAGTATTAGATTTGGAGCAGGAAGTACTGTATACTAAGAATATAATTTTTACAAAAATTACAGATAGCTTTGACAAAACCAGCTTTTATCATCCACCAAATAGCCCTGATTTGTTTCATAATTCCCATCTATAAAGGCAGCTTTCTTATTTGTTCAGCAGCATTTGGAAAACATCAGCATCCATGTCCTTTCACATAATACTACCTCTAGCTGATGTCTTTTGATGAGATTTATCTTCTTTACAGCCATGAAAGTTACTTGTGGCTTTTGATCTTATTTAGTTAATGGAAAGAGATAAGCCGGCTTTAATGCTTGACCAAGAGAAAAATGTGTGTTCCTGAATGAATCTATTTAGATTTTAATACATAGAAGTAAATGACCTGAACACATAAATGAGCCTCCCTGCACCCAGAAATTAACTCCAATACACCTTCCTGATCCTTTCAATTCAATGCTCAATGCAACTGATGTGAGGCCTGTATGCAAGCTGTAATCTTAGCAAAAACCCTCCATGAGAACATCAACAAACAAACATATAAAACTTGGAGAGCCTAAGTAGCTGAAATGGTTATCTTCTTTGTAACCTGTCTGTTAAAGTTAAAAGCCATCTACAGGAATGTAATAAAAGGTGGTGCTAATGTTCACCTTAACTCCCACTCAGCTGAACAGTCTTGGTGGGCTGTGTAAATTGAGACTCCAGTTTGCAGCCCCTAGACAAAGAGAGATCACAAAGGAAATGGCTCACGTGCCTTCCCTACAGAACCCGTGGAGCTGCACACGCCTGCATTGTGAAGATAGCAGTGTTACGCTGATGGCTCTGCTCTAAGCAGGCAAGACTTTTTTTAACCCCTCAGATTATGCTCCTTTCCAAATATCAACAGACCCAGAGTCTTTAATTAGCCCACAAGGGGGGTCTAAACATAGGGTAGGAACCACCTAGCCTGATTAGTTAAGAGCATTATACATGTTCTTTACAGGGAAAATATGGACTGAACAGTTATTATTATTATTGTTTATTTATAAAGGGCCATCATTTCCCATGGCCCTGTACCGTGTCAAATTACAAAATGGGTAAAACAACTTAACTTATCCATGACAGAAAAGAACAGATACACCATCAAACTAACATGCACTAGGAGAGATGGCCCTGCCCTTGCGGGCTTACAATCTAAAGGATAAAGAATGAGACAAAAGGAAGGTCACAGGTAATATATACTTAGTATGATGGCAAGTGATCTGAAGTGGCTTGGGCAGCCTTTTATTTAGACCAAGTGATGTGATCTTCATCTTCATTAATTCGTCTTCGTCAGTTAATATCGAAGATGAATAAATAAAGATGTACCAACCTATTTTTTATTCTTAGCATCTTTATTTGGATTAGGAATGTCTATCTTGAGTCCTCTTCCTTTATAGTTTTTCTGCTGCTAGAAAGTAAAGGTATTTGCTGAAACAACCTTCCAGAAGAGCTAGACTACATGGAAAGGTGAGCATCCTTCATAAAAAAGACTACTGATTCCCTCTAAGCAGCCCTAAGAAAATGTGTTGTCTACACAGAAGTTAGCTTAGACCAGGGGCCCCAACTTTTGTTTTATGAATTACCTCTAGAACCTCCTGGGTGGAGCATAAGGGTGGTTTGTCACCCAAAATTATATTAAAAATACATCAACCAGTCATTTAAGATGATATAAAAAACCCACAACCAGGACCAGATTATAGGGAGGGCACTTGGGGTGCATGTCCCAAGGCCTCCACCACTTTCTATGGAGGGGGGGGGGAATTCACCCCTTGCTTTGGGGGCCTCCACGAGACTTTATGCTTTGGGGCCTCCACCATACTTAAAACAGCCCTGCATACAAATGCAAATGGGAAAGTCTTGTATTCACAGAGCTGGCTTGAATACAGTATAGATGGCAGCAGATCTAGTTAGGGCATAGATCAGTCTACAGCATTGCTGAATACCATCTGTTAGGAACTTGCTTACCACCAATGATATCTGAGGGAAACACTGCTGTAAAAATTGTCTCGGTTGAGCACATGACTACAGATATTCCAGATAGCCAGTCACTCCCTCAGCAGAATATGTGGTTGGGTGTAGTTAACAAGAAAGGTTTTTGTAAGAGTTAATGGAACAACCCAACAGAGTTACAGGTAACTTTCATTTGTTGCCTTTACCTGACTATTGTCTTCTGTTTAATCCTTTTGGTCCTCATGTAAGAACATAAGAAAACAACCACTTACCATTTACGCACTCAAAAATATCGCAGCACTTTCCAGGAGTCCCGTCGCCTCGCGAGACAATCTTTGGGATTGACCCGGCTTCACATACTGGGAAACTGCAAAGGCCGGAAAGACACTCACATCTGTGAATAAACAAGAGTTGGAGACCGTGTCAGTGATACTAAACTCCCAAAAAAAGATTAACACCAATTAAACTCAATGGCGAACACCAGCAAAGATTAGGAAATGCCATAAGAAGTCAAAACAGTCTATTACTTTTAGAGGTTGCCTATTATCAATCAGTGAAAAGAATCAATAGACTATGGCAGGCCAAAATCAATATGGTTTATTCGCCTTTATTCTGCCTGTTTTCTAATACCACAATTTCTGTAATAAAGACATACAAATTGTGTGCACTTAAATAGCTGGAATCGATAGTAAATTGTTGCTCTTCAAGGCTTTTTCATTCCTGTTGTTTCATTTATTTATGGTCATAATCAGAAATTTATAAGTTCAAAATAATCACCACCTGTTCCTATTTTAAAATATAACAACGTACCATTTTCTAACATTTTGAAAGATGTTAGAGGAATCAAAGTTTTCCAACTTCTCATTCAACACTTTGAATCCTTTGCTCCTTCGGGTGGCAATTTTTCTTAAGGCATACAAACAAACATTACCCTCCGGGACGCCCCCCGCAAATCTCACCATAAGCTTAGTCCCCCGCTGGGAATCCCAGTGCCCACGTCGGCAGTGATGTCCTGAGTGTTGGTCCGCTTTAACAAGTGCAGTGGGCTGTTTAATTATGTTGACCCTATCCACCTACCCTGGGTGATAAATGCCCTCTATTTTCCTCCATCTATCCTTTCTTATTTATATATATATATACTGCCTGGACAAAAAAAGGGTCACAAACTTGTCACAAGTTCATAGTTCACGTTAGTGTACTTTATTGGACATTCCGCAAGATTCTGCAATGCTACATTTATTTCTGTATAGAGCTGCATTAACTTTTATGATTTCTCCAGAAAATCCCAAATACTCTCAATGGGGTTCCATCCATCCATCTTTCAACTCAAGCCAGATGAATTATGGCATCGTCATCCTGGAATTTGTCCATACCATCAGGGAAGAAAAAATTCATTGATGGAATAACCTGGTCATTTAGTATATTTAGGTAACCTCATTCAGCTGACCTCATTCTGACCAATTACAGCAATCCCAGATCATAGGATTGCCCCCAAAGACTTAGGAAGTAGGCATGATGGGGGGCATTACTTCAGCTCCCTTTTACCATACCCTGATGCACCCATCATTCTGAAACAGGGTAAATCTGGACTCATCAGACCACATGACCTTTTTCTTTTGCTTTAGAATATATGCTCCCTAGCAAATTGAAGCTATTTTACTGGGTTTCTTAAGGTTACATGGCTGTTTAGTCCCCTTTTTGTTCCCTTTCCATTGCTCATGCACATGATTTCTACTGTTGCTACCCATTACAAGTTACTGAGATCAGCAACTGAGCACCAGTCCAAGATCACGGCCATGAAAGTTTCAAGTTTACAGTCCGCAGCACACCCACTTAATTCATTACAATGGAGAGGGCAGTTCTAAGGCAGGGTCATGCGTACACTCCCCATCCATTACAAAAAATAAAGTGAACATGCTGAAAGACATAAACCTGACACATTTATGGCCACCATCTTGGACCAGAAAGGAATAACAGAGTGCTTGAATTCTGATCTAGTAGTACAGCAGCGGTTCTGGGGACAGTGGTGGAGCACTGGGCAAAAGGTGAGAAGCATATTTTTTTCTTATTGAACCATTCCTTAAAGTTGATTATGATAATTCAAGATTTTTTTATCAACCAAATTCCTCTCTTGAGCATCATGCTTCCATTCTGTCCTTCAATTATTAAATTTTGTGTTGGACAGTTTGTAACCCAATAGTAGTCCAATTAACCTCCATAAAAATTCAGGTTAGTAAAAACTTAAAGTGGAAGTCCAGTCTCCTGTAGCCCCCTACCCTGCAGGACGGATGGTTACAAACAAATTACCTTGCCCATGATCTGGAGTCTGGACTGAACACTGAAGCAAAACAGCTTCTTGGATTCTTTTTACTGCATGTATATATATATATATATATATATATATATATATATATATATATATATATTTATGATTACATTATCTGGTTGAAACTAACTATAGGTTATTATTGTCATAGCTATACACCTATATATTATATAATAATTTTTTCTAACAAATGAAACTTTACATAATTACAAACAATTCCATATTATTATTTCAGAAAATTAAGCTGAGGGCCAGAATGCTTTATAATCATATATAATCATTTTAGACTTATTCTATAACAATACTACAAACAAAGTAATGTACTATCGTGGCAAATTTATCAACATAACAGCATCCAAAAATAAATAAATAATACCACGCTCTAATTAAAACAGAACAAAAGCTCCACGTGCCAAGACCACCATCTCACTGATAAGTCCACACCAAAAAATACAATTCTGTGAGTACTCACCTGTAGAATTGTTTTTACTATGCATGGCACGGCCTGCTTCAAGAAGTCCTTACAGTGCAGTGCACTGCGCCACAAGGTGGCGCAGTGCACTGCAGAAGAGTTGTGGCTCTTCCCGGTACCATATAAAAACAGGATCACCAATAGACCTCTCCAGTGTTGACAAGCAGTTATACAAGAAGCCGGGAGATATTAAAGGTAAAAAAGATAAAAAAGTAACAACCCCAACTAACTTGGAACAATTACCATAAAGAGGCAACCAAGAATAACGATAACAAGGGTGGGGTGAAGCAGGCCGTGACATGCATAGTAAAAACAATTCTACAGGTGAGTCATCACAGAATTGTATTTTTTTCCCTATTGCATGGCACGGCCTGCTTCAAGAAGTTCTTACGTATGGGACATCCAACAGCAGTGTCCGTAAGGTAGGGTGGGATCCCCAAAAAGTAGCAGCAGGCAGTTCAAACCACCACCGCCTGAAGCACCTTGCGACCAAAGGCAGCCTTAACATCAACCTTGTAAAACTTGGAAAAGGTATGAACAGAAGACCAAGTCGCAGCCTTACAAACTTGTTCAACCGAAGCTTGGTGCTGAATAGCCCAAGAAGCACCAATAGCACGAGTGGAATGAGCAGTAATCTTAAAAGAAGGAACATTTCCCCTAGCAGAATAGGCCTGCTCCACCACCTGACGGATCCACTTGCTGATAGTAGATTTAGCCGGAGGCAAACCCTTCCTAGGTCCAGCAGGAAGAACAAAAAGAGCATCAGATTTCCTGACAGACTCAGTAGCAACCAAGTAAAACTTCAGAGCCCTAACAACATCCAGAGAATGAAGAGTCCGTTAGCAGGGTTTGGACACAAAGAAGGAAAAACAATGTCCTGATTGAGATGAAAAGCAGACACAACCTTAGGCAAGAAATCCAGCTTAAGACAAAACACCACCTTATCCTGATGCAGCTCAAAATAGGGAGTTTTGATGGAAAGCGCTGCCAGCTCAGAAACTCGCCTGACCGAAGTAATAGCCACCAAAAAGGCCACCTTAAGAGTCAGAATGGGCAATGCAGCCCCACGGACAGGCTCAAAGGGAGGACCCTGGAGAGCAGACAACACCAGATTTAAGTCCCAAACCGGTAGCATAGGTTTACGTGGCGGACACACATGAGTAACTCCCTGGAAAAAAGTCTTAACCAACCGTTGATTGGCAAAAGGATCTTTGGAAAAAAATAGCCAGAGCTGACACCTGTCCCTTGAGGGTACTAAGTTGAAGGCCCAAATCCAAACCATGTTGCAAAAATTCCAGAATCCTGGGGATAGAAAACACCCAACAAGGAAGACACTTGGACTCACACCAGGCAACGTAAGCATGCCAGACCCTGTAGTAGATAAAGGACGAGGATTTCTTCCTAGCCCGAATAGTATCAACAACAGAGGCCGGCAACCCCTTATCCATCAAGATGGAGGTTTCAGCAGCCAAGCCGTTAAAGCCAGCATTTGTAAATTGGGATGGCGCAGCTGTCCCTGAGTGAGAAGATCTGGATCCTTGGGCAAGACATACCGATCTACTGCCAACTGCACAACGTCTGCTAACCACACCCTTGGCCAACAGGGGGCCACCAGAATGGCTGGTACCCCCTCCTGTGCTATCTTGCGCAGCACCCTGCCCAGCAGAGGAAAGGGAGGGAACACATAGAGGAGCCGAAACTCCGTCCAAGGCATTGCTAGCGCATCCGTGACGAAGGCCAGAGGATCCTGCGACAGGAAGACACATCTTGGAAGCTTGTGATTGTGGCGGGACGCAAACAGGTCCACATCCGGCTGACCCCAGCGGTGACACAGGGAGTGAAATACCTTCTTCCTGAGGGACCATTCCCCCATCCGAGACATCCCCCTGCTCAGGGACTCTGCCTCCTGGTTCTCCACCCCCAGAATGTAGACCGCCGAGATGCAAGGGACATTCTCTTCCACCCAAGACAGTATCAGGGACACTTCCTTGAGGGTTCGCTTGCTCCGAGTCTCTCCCTGATGACTGATGTAGGCAACCACTTTCTGGTTGTCCGAGCGAATCTGAACAGCCCGAAGGTGCATGGTCAGCTGAGAAAGAATCAACCTGATTGCCCTCAGTTCCAGGACATTGATGGGAGCATGGGCCTCCTGGGGGCCCCACCGACCCTGGAACTTCAGAGACTTCCAAAAGCCCCCCCCCAACCGGTTAGACTGGCGTCTGTGGTGACAGTCTCCCAGCACGGAGGCAGAAAGGTCCTGCCCACTAGAAGGTCCAGCCACCACGAGAGGGGCTGTCTGGCCAGGGGGGACAGAGTAAATTCCTGATCCAGGAACACAGGGTCCCGATCCCAAACTGATAAGAGGTGCAACTGAAGAGGTCTCATGTGAAACTAAGCCAGGGGGACCGCCTCGAAACAGGACACCATCAGGCCCACTAACTGCATCCCTTGCCAGATGGAGGGATGGGGGCACAAGAGCAGAGCCCGCGCCTCCTTCTTAAGGCCCTCCACTTTCTGCTGAGGCAGGAATACCTTAACCTGAGAGGTATCCAGAGTCATGCCCAGAAAGGACCTCACCAAAGACGGAGGCAGTGAAGACTTGGGAAAATTGATCACCCAGCCGAAGAACTCGAGAGTGGAGGTCACCACCAGAGTATCCTTCTCGGCCTGATGAAGAGACAGAGCCGCAATCAGAATGTCGTCCAGGTAAGGGAGGATGCGAATGCCCTGATTCCGCAGCAGAGCCATCACACCCGCCAGCACCTTGGTGAACACCCGAGGCGCCGACGTGATACCGAACGGTAAAGCCACAAACTGGTAATGCTGATCCTCTAGAGCGAACCTCAGGAATCTCTGATGACCCGGAAAGATCGGCACATGAAGATAGGCATCCTTGATGTCCACGGAGGTCATGAAGTCGCCCGGCCGAAGGGTGCTGACAGCTGAGCGTAGCGTCTACATGCGAAAGTGCTTGAACCTGACAAACTTGTTGAGACCCTTCAAGTCGAGGATGGGCCTCAAAGACCCATCCTTTTTGGGAACCGTGAAAAGATTGGAGTAGAAACCCTGACCCTGTTCCTGGGAAGGCACCAGGCAAATGAATCCTGACTCCAACTGGCGTTGAACTGCAAGACCCTGAGCTGGCAGAGGGTTTTGAGACATCCGGGATCTGAGGAATCTTGGGGGCAGCCAGGCTGCAAACTCTATCTTGTAACCAGGGGACACCACCTCTTGAATCCACCGGTCTGAGACGCGGAGCCTCCAGACGTGAGCAAAGAGACGAAGCCATCCCCCCACCCGGATGGGTGAGGGTGCCTCCTCATGCCTGAGGGGGCTTGGGAGAGGGTTTGGGCTTGGAACACCATGAGAGACCGGGACGACCACAGGATCTGCCACGGCCCCAAGAATATCTGCGGCTACCAGAGAAAAGGGAGCCACAACCTCCTCTGGGAGCACGAAAGGAGGGGAGGGAAGCAGAGGGCCCCCGAAAGGGCTGAGGCTGCTTCCTACGCTGAGGTAGCCTACTATCCTTGGCTAAAGCATCCAGACGCTCACCAAAGAGCCGCAGCCCCGCAAAGGGGAGCCCAGTGAGAGCCTTCTTAGCAGCAGCGTCAGCTGCCCACTGACGCAACCAAACAGAGCGGCGCATAGCCACCAAGAGGGCAGAGGCCCTACCGCTCAGCCGGACCGCATCATCCATGGCAGTAAGGACAAAGGCAACAAAATCAGAGCAAAGCAAGAGGGGACAGCCCTAGAATGGGAGCGTCCACCTCAGGGGGACACGACCATTGCTTGACCAGGTCAGCAGGAAAAGGATACCTCTTATCCAACCCCTTGGGCACCGCGGGCTATCTATTAGGACGTTTCCACTCCTTGAGCACCATATTAGAAAAATGACCCTGCTCAGGGAACTCCAGACGCTGTTTATCAGGATGAAATAGTTCACCCTGTTTCCTCTTAGCCACCTCAGGGGGGGCAATGTGCAAGGTTTCAAAAATGTCAGACAACAGTCTAGCAGTGTCATCAGCAAACCATGAGTCTTCCCCGGATGCAGACCCAAGGTCACTGTCGTACCCCTCCTGCTGGTCCCCAGAGGAGTCAGATTCCTAGAAAAGCTCCCCCTCCTCTAGGGAGTAACGGCCACCAAAGGCATCAATTCCCTCATCCTCCTCAGCAAAGAGGGAGGGCGTGGGAGCCAGGTGTCCCTTCTTGCCAGAGGCCTTAACTGGGACAGGCCTGGCAAGCTGCCTCTCAATGCTGGCCACAGGAAGTGCCAGATCAGATTGTGACCCCCTGCTAGTATCCCGCTCACTGGGGGCTAAATGCAGGCGAGGAGGGGTAGGCAATGCCGAAGGGAGCGCAGAACTGGGAAGAGAAGTGTTCAGCCCAGCCTGGGCCGCAATGATACCTTGGGCGCACGGCATGCACACCGCGGCACTGTTACTCAAAGGGGATGCCCCTCACATGGCACACAGCCGTGATTGCCCCGAAGGACCCCCGAGCACGCTATCCCCAGAAGCCTCCATATGGTGATTAACACAGGCACAATAGGCCAGCACAGGGTAAGGGCTAATAAAAAGCCACCCGGGTTACGAACGGAGGCTAGGAACCCACCCTTCACCCTTCTCCTTTTCTCCCCCTTTCTTTCCTTTTATTTCACACTTTCCATTTTTTCTCTAAACTCTTCTTTTGATGATGCTTGAGAAGTGTTCTTTCTATCTCCACGGATAGTTTTTGTCAGTGCTCTTGCTCTGTTTATGATGGTCGTATTCTTTTATATTTTAGCAATTATTGGCGCTTTTGTATGACCCCTTGCCCAGTATGGAAAATATTCTGACTGTAGTCCTATGCTGTTTATCTCTGTTTTTATTGCAATAAAAACTATATTTGGGGGAAATAAAAGCCACCCGGGATGCCCCCAGAAAAGCCAGAAAGGGGGAGATGGGGGGGGGGTAAAGAGCAGAACTGGGAGAAACCACAGCTGTCCCACCTGAAAGACATAAGTAAAATGCACATAAGCATCCCGCAGCCCATGCCCCAAGGAAACAAAAAAACGCCTCACAGTTATAGCACTGCCCGCCGCGGAGCGGAGTACAAAGCGGCAACGGCGGCGAAAAACATCGTTAAAACCACTCGCCGCTACCACCCGCCCCCCTGAACACACGCCGGGGAGAGGGGGAGAGCGAGCAGGCAGCGGCGAGAGCCGGACCGGGGGGGGGGGGGGACCCCAGAAACCATAGAAACAAGGCACACAATCCCCCTCAAAAAACACTCACCCCCTCAGAAGCTAGGACAGGAACTCCGCTTTCCTCAGTAGGCTCACCATAAAGCCTATGGCCGGCTACCCTTTGTGGTACAGGGTCTGCGGCTTGGAGCAGCGCTCCTTGAGCACCTGACCCTAGTGCTCCTCTACCTTCACCCGATCCGTCAGCCGAGGCTGGGAGGCACAGAGGGTCCGGAAAAGGGTTGAAACAGACATGCAGGGCCGCAGGCTTGGTTGCCCCGCTCACCTGCACAATATAAAGAGCCATCTTCTATCTTCGCAGTATCACTGCAGAGGAAACACTGTAGAGGTCTATTGGTGATCCTGTTTTTATATGATACCGGGAGGAGCCACAACTCTTCTGCAGTGCACTGCGCCACCTTGTGGCAGAATATCCCATACGTAAGGACTTCTTGAAGCAGGTCGTGCCATGCAATAGGAAAAACAAAGTCAATAATTTACACAGAGCTCTTGAAGGCTACCAATACACCTCTTGATCATTTGACAATCAATCACTTCCACCACTGTGTAATCGTGTCACAATATCCACTTCGGTGACGCTTCGTGCCCACCACCCATATAATGCTCTTACCGAAACATTCAGGTGTGTTACGCCATATAATCAATACATTTCCCAACATTCAGGATCTTGAATTCATATCCAGCAACACTTGAACATTGCCTGCAACAAGAGTAGATCGGGCTCACTTAGACAGGGACGTCAGAGCCGGCATATAGTGTGACGAGAGGCACTCGCTGATTGGCTGAGCAGTTGAGTGACGTATTCGGTGACCTATAGATAGGCATCATCCAAGATTTCTGACATTAGATTGATCAAGTGAGACATAAAGTAAATTATATTACTACCTCTGAAGAAGCAGAGTGTTGGTGAAATCTGTTGGGACAGTATTTAGGGGCAAGTATTTGAATAGATTTTATTGAATTTTGAAATGTTGTTATGTGTATAGGTCCTTAGAGGCATACAGCCAGCAAAGTTCAGGAAGGAGTATATATCTCAAACAGAATGTTAAACTGGGTGAGAAAAAAAAAAAGTATTTAGGAAGTTATTTGGCTTCAGTGTTTTAGAGTGGTTAAACTATGTTGATTATGTTTCCACAGACATGGAGTTCTATGGAATGGCAGTTAAGGCTGATAGTGGGATCTGCTGTTCATACCTTTCTTCCAGGACCAGATTTTACCTGGCCGCCTCAGCCCACACAGGTGGCTGAGATTAGCTTATCACTGGGCTTAGATATAATAAAAAATGGATATTAACTGATTCTAATGACATCTGCACATTTTCTGTTAAATGAATACCCTGGTCCATGTGCCAAATGTCCCAGCATGTCTCAAAGGGCTTGCAGGGTTGCCCCTGAGGACCGAGGCCAGAGCTGGAGTGCTCATCTGCGCGAGAAGCAAGGTGAGAGTACCTAAGATCAAGGTAAATATTTCAGCATGCGTATTCCTGCAATTACCATCTTTTTACACTTTCTAATGGGCTCAATGAAATTAATGAAGACGTTGGCATAATTTAAAATAACATCATGTTTTATGGCCTGTTTAAAATTAATTTAGGGGAAATGTATGGATATAAATTAAAGCAAGCTGTTTGTACATTATGTACTCTTAGGAGCTTTCGTGTCAGGGGATTTCATTTTATTTACACAGTGTAAATTGCAACACGGGCTGCACACAGTAATTGGAGACAATTCAAGAATTAATTAGGAGTCATTCGGAAAGGTAACGGGGGGGGGGGGGGGGGTTGTGACTGCTTGTGGGACCGGGGGGGGGGGGGGATGGGGGCGGTACCAGGTGGACAGACAGAATAAATGTAAAAACAGAACAGGTTACCAAGGACTGTGCTGGCTATCTATTATACAAACTGTTATAACCTGTGCTCTATTCAGTGTATACTGGAGCAGGAATTAGACAATACAAGACTGCTATAAGAAATACATCTCTCTAAATGTGCTCTCCTTCCTGTGCCGCAGGCCCAATCACTGGCTCAGTGTCATGTGACACTTTACCCAAGCCAAACTATATTGGAAGCACTGAAGTTAGAGGAATGGGTTAGCACAGGGGTTCCCAACCAGTGTTACGCATACCACTGGTGGCACTTCAGATCCTTTAAGAAGTTGCTCGAAGAGGCCGTAGACTAACCTGTATCTCAACCCAACCGGTTGTAGTAAAAACAAATTATCATGAAAAAAAGTTGGAGACCCCTGGATTAGTTTATTTGTAATTGAACTTTTTTATATTGAAGCTAAAGTTACTCTCTCTGGTGAGAGATAAAGCATGAAAAATAGTTAGATTTATTCTGTCTTTGCATCTGCTTTATTCTTGCAACTTTGACTGCCATTTAATGAGGTTCCCTAGCCTAGAAAATCTAACAGCTTGTTGACAGAAAAAAAAGTCTGCACCAATTCGGAGCCTTCTAGGCAACATTACCCTTTCTAGTGCCAGCTACGTGAGTCTCACGTAGCAGCCTCTACTCCACTTAAGTGCCAGCTACGTGAGACTCACGTAGCTGACTTTAAACCCCCACAGTAAAAAAAAAAAATATATAAAAGTAAAATACTCACCTGACCCCTCGTAGGATCCGGCCAGGTCTCCTCTTTAATTTGGTGCCATCCGATCCCCCGTGGGGGCTCAGATGGCTCCAGGGGAGCCCCCGGAATAGCGCCACCCCCCCGCTTCGGCAGCAGCAGCTGCTAACTGTGAAAAAAATAAAAATGACATTTACTTACCTGTGGCCGCGCTGTCTCCCGATGGGTCTCCTCTACACTGGGGGGGCTCCAATCGCCGCCCAGCCTCTTCTGTGGTGAGGAGAGGGCAGAAATCCCCACTTCCTGCATCGTGGCTGCTAGCCCCGCCCCCTGTCACCAGCAGCCGGCTTCATAATACCGGCACCTGGGACTCTGAATCAGTCTGCTCGGGTGCTTGGAGGAGAGAGGTGGGGAGGGGGAGAGGGCTGTGATTGCCCACCCCCCAGGCTCTCTCATCCAAACTCCCGGCAGCTGTCATCGCAGATCGCCGGAGGAAAGAGGATCGGAGGTGAGTAAAGAGTAAACATTTCATTTTTTTTTCTTATGTGTCAGTGTGTTTATTTTTAAATTTAACCCCTTGTGAACTGGTAAGGGGTCCATGAGACCCCTATACCAGTTCACAAGGCTGGGGGCTGGCAAGTCACCTGCGGCTAGCAGGTGACTTGCCATTAACCCCCGGCATCCCTATTACCTGCCTCCCCAAAGCCCAGGGGGGGCAGAAGAGCCCGGGCCCACATAGGCTATGTGGGCTTGTACAAAAGCTGGCCCCTCCACTCTGTTCCTACAAGTCCCCATAGCTGGTCCCTGGCTGGTAATGCTGGGTAATGAAATGCTGGCACATTTCATTTTTGGGGGGATTTTTAGGGGTTATTAACCCTAAAAATCTCAAAAAATCTCCCCCCCCCGAGAGGGGAGACCCTATGTCATTTTTTTTTTTTACTTAACCCCTTTTGTTCTGTCGCCCAGCAGCTATAAAAGGCTTCCAGCTGCAGCAGGAGAGCAGAAGCCAGATTGATCAACGTGGGACACAGGGATGGATGGGAGTATTGAAAAGTATTAAAAAAAATAAATAAAATATTTTTTCTGCTTGTTTCTGTGTTTTTTTTACACTTAACCCCGTGTGAACTGTTAAGGGATCCATGAGATCCCTATACCAGTTCACAAGGCTGGGGGCTGGAAAGTCACCTGAGGCTAGCGGGTGACTTGCCGTTAACCCCCGGCACCCCAATTACCCGCCTCCCCAAAGCCCAGGGGGCGGCATAAGAGCCCGGCCATGGCTATGTGGGCTTGTAGCCTGCAGGGTGGGGGGGGGGGGGGGCACCAAAGCTTAACCCTTAAAATTCCCCAAAAAATGGGTCCCCCCCTTGTGTTTATAGTGTGGATAGTAGTAGTATTTTATTTGTAAATGTTATAAAGTGCTATTTTCAGTTTGGGGGGGTCTGTTGTAATCGGGAGATATTGGGCTTTCACATGCAATATGGTTTTCTATAATAAAGTAAATGTTTTATTTAAAATAAAGGAGACAATTGTCTAAAAAATATTTATTTTTTTGTTTTGTTTTTTTACACAAAAATATTAAAAAAAAAACTGTAGAAATATTACAAACAAGACTTTTCATGTTAAAGCCTAAACTCTGCTGCAAAATATATATCTATAATTTTCCTGGAAATTGTGGCAAAAATCACGGTTAAACATGGCGCAGAATTGGGAAAAAATGATCTGTCAACAGAGGGTGACAAAACTTCAAGTAGGCTGGCAATTAAAAGAGTTAATAGTACCTATGCATGTTGGGTATTGTTCTGCTCGGGGACCTTGCTCTTTCAGATTTAGCTTGTTTTTTCTTGTTTGCATATTTATATTTTAGGAAAACATGTTATTTATTCAGTTTTTTTATTCATTTTTTTAGGGAAAACCTGTGCAACCTACGAATTCTTCGAGGGATTACTTCTAGAAAGGAATATATGGTTTATTGGGGATATTCCAAATGTAAAGGGTTGTTTTGGTTGAAAAATTGCAAGGTGCGCACTTTGCCTGCAGAGCTCAAATTTTCAAGTAAAATTACTGTTATGCGCACGCTTTACTTTGTGGTGTTTGACAACTTTTCCCTTGACCGTAGCTATGTATGTTGGGTATCGTTTTGTTCGGGGCATTTTGCTTTTTGAGATTTTACTTGTTTTTTCTTGTTTGCATATAGTTTTTTTTTTTTTTTAGAAAAATGTGGCTTGATTCTTCCTTTTTATTCCTTTTTAGGGAAACTTTGTGCAACCAAAGAATACATTGAGGGATTACTTCCAGAAAACTAAGCCCACATAAACAAGCTTGGTACGCCTAGAAAGCTTGAGGTGTGTACTTCCAGAGAATATATAGTTTGTGGGGGGTATTTCAAATGTAAAGGGTTGTTTTTCTGGTAAAACTGCAAGGTGCGCATAGCACAGTTGTATTTTATCCCTAAAGCTCTGTTTCAGTTTGGGGGAGTCTTCTGGGCAGGAAAGGGTGTCTACCAATACATATGTGGTACCGCTGTGACCGGGAGAAATTGGGGTTTCGCACACAATAAAATTTTATTGACAAACTTACATTTTTTATTACAAAAAAAACTACAAATTGCAAAATAGATTTTTTTTTTCTTTTTTTTGCACATATTTCACCAAAAAGTATTGAGAATACACTAAAAAGGCCAAACAAGACATTTCATGTTGAAGCCCAGACTCTGTTGAAAAAAACAATATATAATTTTCCTGGGAAATCCCTGGAAATCCTTTCAAAAATCACAGTTGAACATGTGTAGCGCAAAATAGTGAAACATGGTCTGGCAACAGAGGGTGACAAAAGCTGCAGGTAGGCTGGCACTTAAAGGGTTAACCACAGGGAAATCCCAAATAGGCATACCCAAATGATGGTGTTCAAAAAGCAGACCTATAAGTCCATCTGGGGTGTCCTGATTGTGCTCTCTAAAAACTTCTTGGAAGCCTAAAACAGGCTGAAAGAAATCGTATGGACTGACAACAAGACCACGGTATACGTTTCTTACCTAACTGCCAGTCTGATTTCTAATAGGAATTGTTGGAGTACAGTTCTTCATGTTTCTTTGAGGGAACATCTGGGATTGGCCCATGAAGGGTTGTAAAAGCAGGGTAAAGTCTCTTTCACTCACCATAAAAACAAAATGTATTCTGCTGCTAGGGAAAATTTCACTAAGCTCAGTAGTTAGACAAGCAAATAAATAAGCTGCTGTATAGTCGATATTCCCTCCAGGAACAGGATGTGGTTTGTCCAAGTCCCATTCAAGAGGGGTAAGAATAGGGTCACCTCCCATGGTTAGAAAAAGGGATTTTTGAGGATGTATATAGCTGATCCTAAACATGACCAGTTGATGAATAGGGGTCAGTGATCATCTAGGAGCAAAGAGTAAGATAAACTCATGCCAGCATACATCTGTATGAGGATAAGAGGACATTAAAGGAAACCAAGTCGGCTCATTTCCCCAGCTTTCAATAAGACCACTCGGCACCTTCTTAAGGCCGCTTCCTCTTCAGTTCAGGCTCGCTGACAGGGATATGGACAGCAGACGTTTGAGGACAGCTGAGCCAGAGAGATGAGCATGTCTTTCCTCACTCTGACTGATGACTGGCACAATATTAATTGATATGAATTGCTATTAAACAGACTAGCCATGGATGGCTGCACTCTGACAGCAGCCGATTCCTCCCAAGACCTATTTGGAACGCCGGTGATGCTGTAATCATTGTAATAACAAGTGAATGGAAAATGCGAGCTAGAAGGAATGGCGCTACTGTGCCTGGGATAAATTTCCCATGACAATATGTATTTAATAACATGTGTCTCTGAGCTAAGGAAACACATCGCGATTTTATTCCTCAACCACAAAATAATGAAACACAGCTTTCTTTTAATAAACTTTAAAAGATGGCATGTTGTCACCGTAGCCTTTTTTTATACAAAGCTGCAAAAGGACAAGAGGCAAAAGTAGCAGCCGTGTGGTTTTTATTATATAGATGTTGTAATTTATAGTCTATTATTACTATTTAATAGCCAAAAATGTTGTTGATGTTTATTGGTTGATATACTGTGACAGGCATGGCCAAGGGGTGTTTTTCAAACAATACTCACATTGGCCCTCCAGCTATGACAAATCATTAATGCTCTTGTATTCAGTTGACTGATCTTAGGATGCAGAAGCTCTCCTGTGATACTTGAAAAAGGTCCCTTGTCTAAGTGTATCACTTTTGTATGCCTAGAATTGAGTTATAGAGTAGACTAGAGTATGACTGGCAGATGTTTATTTTGTGGAACCATGAAATAGGGAAAACATTTTGTCTGGTCCAGTTTCTCAAGCACTGGCTGTTTTGCTCAACAGAGACTGAACATCTCACTAGAGTTTGGTATTATTAATCTTTTTGCAGTTTCATCTTCACATAACACTAACTTCAACAGCTAGCAGAAACCCTGGTCATAGAGTGAGAAGCATATGTGGTACATGACCATTTCCTAAGGGCTACTTCTCACCTGGCTGTAGAATCAGTCTCCCAGTCAAGTGGTAGTAGTTAATATTTTATCTTGTTCGATTAGCAATCTCCACATTTTTATTCCTCCGACTCGGGGAGGCCTTCAGTCTGTAATTAATAATTCTAAGGTTGGACAGGTTTGAACAAATCTGGAGAACCTTCCGGAAATGTCAACAAATTAACCCCTACATCTCTCCAGTGGTGTCACAGATTACAAAAGAAATGACAGGCTTCATGTCTACTTTATCAGCTACCCTTGACTGTGGTATGCCGGCTGGAGGCCTGTACCCATCTCTCTTACATGTACCATTGATGCACATATTTACATTTTATTATGCCATCAGAAAAGCATAATTAGTGAAGTGCAATGTCCTTGGCTGCAATCACCCTGAAGATTTTGTGTGCTGAAGTATTTTTAGCTGAAGATAAACAAAGAGCATTGATTCTGCCAGTCTCAAGAATGCCGGCTATTTCGTTTCCACCAGCCTCCCACATACTGCTACATAGGTTTATGTCTCTAAAACATTACTTATTAATTAGATAATAAAAATGCGCTTATACTGTCCCTGGGTGACTTCAAAAACACTGCTCAGCCAGCTGGGGACTAAAAATGGAATTTTACACGATTGCAGTTTTAAAGCCCCGTTTGTCCTGGCTGCTGTTGAGTCTTAAAGGAGAAAATCGGTGCAATTGTTTTTGTTAACATTCTATTTGTGTGACATTGGGGGGACAGCTAGCATGGAGAGTAAAAGATCCCGATAAGGGTCTCTGTCTCAATGGTAGCTGTGATAAACTGAGTCGATCAATCACTTACACTATTAGGAATAGCACCAGTTAAGGTAAAGAGTAGCAGGTTATACCCATAATTCCTAGTGAGTAGGGGAGGTCATGCAAATAAACACTTTCCATCTTAATGCTTTCCCAAACACAAAAAGCTGCTGAGCATGCAATGCTTGGGGATAGTTTCTAATATTTAAACAGCCATTACTTTCTACTTGTGGACACGTGCATCAGGCATCACCAGCACAAGGCTGGAATTAATGGCTGAATGTAAGAATTTGAGAGCACTGTAAAAGAGGGGTAAGCCACTTTAAGGAGAGACCCATGTTAGGTTTAATAAATTGGGTTAAAAAAAATTAAATTAGTTGAATAGCAGCAGCCACCAGTCTAGTGTCTATAAAAGACTAGGGTCAGTGTTCTCCACCTTTGCAGGGCATGCCTATTTGAAATGCCCCACTGAGGATACTTACCTTGCCGGCAATCCTATGGTGCATGTGCTGGTCACATGCCCAATTTATGCCTATTTCAGCTGGGGCACGAACCCCCACCAGGAAGAGTGGCTGGTGGCTTGCACATGCCACTGAGCTGCACATGCACCATGGCATCACCAGGAAGGTGGGTTACGACAATCCTGGGGATATAAAAAATGCAGTGATGCCCTGCAGTAAAAAGAACAAAACCCGGGATAGTGAAAAAATCTGGGTTTTGTTCTTCTTTAAGTAACTAACCATGTGCTCAGACATGTATACAAGTCCATAACGTTTCACTAGCATACAAGAGACGTGTGTCTTGTTAGGCTATGGGCATGTACAATTGGGCTATGCATAGAAACATAGACGGAGAGATAAAAAGTATTATAAACCAGTCAGAACTAAAAGAGAAAGTAATTGCATGTTTATGTTTATGTCATGTCATCACCTGTGTTTATGTCATCACCTTCTATCCCCAGCCCAGTGCCTCAAAACAGCCTATTTTTTTTTTTTTTACTAAAGATTCCTCCAAATAAGTATAAAAAACCCAACCAGATGCAGTCTACTGTACTAATGATGGTTACAAGCTAAACTGTGACACACAGTGTATATAGCAGTTAAGCTTGTAGTGCTTTCAGATTTATTGCAGTTATTATAACTGATAAGGCTGACCCATAATGCTGAGATGTGTTTGTGTGTGACTAAAATATATAATCAAACAGCACCACAACATGCATCAGCTGGCACATCCTTCAAAAAACATTTTTTTTTAAATAAAATAGTGCATTAGAAAAATGCATACACTTATGCTTTAAAAAATACCGTTTTGTGATTGCTCACCTTTAAAACGGATATTATAAGTGTGACATACACTCCGCTTCAATAAGTCTTGACAGTTGGGTTATTCACCAGTAGAGGGCGAACTTCTGCAGAGATGAATGCAAAAAAAGAAGCCCTCCCGATCCATAACTACCTAGGACCTCCCACCAATTCCCCAGTGTAAGATAGCAGTAAAGGGACCAGGAAGAACCAAATATAACAATACTAACAAAAAACAATGGTTCACCATATAAAGGATCCAGAATACCAAACAGGGTGGGTGAAGCGGAGTGTATGTCACACTTATTATATCCGTTTTAAAGGTGAGTAATCACAAAACGGTATTATTCCAAGTGTGACATACACTCCGCTTAAATAAGTCTTGACAGTTGGGACATCCAATAGAAGTGTCCGTCAAGCGTGGGAACCATAAACAGTAAAGAATGCACCAACTCAAACCACTGCAGCTTGCAGAACCTTGCGGCCAAAAACAGCATCCGCTGAAGCCCGCACATCAACCTTGTAAAACTTGGAAAAAGTATGAACAGAAGACCAAGTAGCAGCCTTACAAACTTGTTCAACAGAAGCCTGGTGCTGAAAAGCCCAGGATGCACCCACAGCACGAGTAGAGTGCGCAGTGACCCTAAAAGGGGGAGTCCTCCCCTTAGCAGAATAGGCCCCAACAATGGCCTGACGAATCCATTTGCTAATCGTAGACTTAGCAGGTGCCAAACCTTTCCTGGGCCCGCAGGGCATCAAGAAAAAAGCGTCCGTCTTGCGGAAGGAAGAAGTAGTCACCAAATAGTACTTCACAATGCGAACAACATCCAAATTGTGCAGAACCCTCTGCTTGTCATTGTTAGGCTTAGGACACAAGGAAGGGAGAACCATATCCTGATTGAGGTGGAAAGCAGACATCACCTTAGGAAGGAAATCCGGTTTAAAATGAAAAACCACCTTATCCTGGTGTTTCTCAAAGTAAGGGGCCTGAATCGACAGACCTGCCAACTCAGAGACACGCCGAACCGAGGTAATCGCCACCAAGAAGGTAACCTTCTGAGTGAGAACCGAAAGAGCAATATCCTGTAGCGGCTCAAAAGGAGGACCCTGCAGAGCCGAAATAACCAAATTCAAATCCCAAACAGGAACTACAGCTTTTCGAGGGGGCCGCACATGCGCCACCCCTTGGAAAAAGGTCTTAACCAGCGGGTGTAAAGCCAAAGACCTCTGGAAGAAAACCGACAGAGCAGAAACCTGTCCTTTCAAAGTACTAAGCGGGAACCCCAGGTCCAGATTATGCTGAAGAAACTCCAAAATCCTGGGTACAGAAAAAACCATGCAAGGCAAGGCCCTAGCCTCACACCAATCAATATAGGACCTCCAAGTCCTATAGTAAATGCCAGAAGAGGACCGCTTCCTAGCCCTAATCAGTGTCTGAACGACCGCCTCAGACAAACCTTCCTCTTTCAAGATGAAGGTTTCAGCAGCCAGGCCGTCAAAGCCAGCATTTGTAAATTGGGGTAAAGTAGATGACCCTGGGATAGCAGGTCTGGTATCAAGGGAAGCCGGCACTGGTCTACGGCCATCCTTACAACGTCTGCGTACCAAACCCTTCTTGGCCACCTTGGAGCCACCAGAATCGCTGGTGCCCCTTCTAGAACCAGTTTGCGAACCACCCTGCCCAGCATGGAGACAGGTGGAAACAGGTTCAGAAAACCCAGGTCCTTCCACGCCAGAGACAAGGCATCCACTGCCAAGGCCAGGGGATCCTGAGAAAGAGACACAAATGCCGGAAGTTTGTGATTGTGCCTCGAGGCAAAGAGATCCACCTCCGGAGTCCCCCACTTGCGGCAAAGATCCATAAAGACCTCGGGTTTGAGAGACCACTCTCCGTGGCGAGAGGACCCCCTGCTCATGGAATCCGCCTCCGTATTCTCCACCCCCGGAATGTAGACTGCCGAAAGGCAAGGAACATTGCTATCCGCCCAATGCAGGATCAGAGAGACTTCCCTGAGGGCACTCCTGCTGCGAGTCCCTCCTTGGTGATTTATGTAGGCCACTGCCGTTCGGTTGTCCAAACGCACCTGAACCGGAAGACCCCGTAACTGTGGGGTTAACCGAGCCAGAACCAGACGAATGGCTCGGAGCTCCAATACATTGATGGGGGCGTGAGCCTCCTGGGGACCCCACACCCCGCTGAACTGATGACTCTTCCAATAACCTCCCCAGCCCGACAGGCTGGCATCCGTGGTAACCGTCTCCCAACAAGGGACCAGAAAGGAGTCCAGCCACCACCGAATTGACTGCAGAACCCTGGGAGACATCCTGAAAGGTTGATCCAGAGACTGTGGGCTCCTGTCCCAATACGTCAATAGGAGAAGTTGAAGAGATCTCATGTGAAATTGCGCAAACGGCACCGCCTCGAAGGAGGACACCATCAGGCCCACCAGTTTCATCCCCTGTCGGATAGAGGGAAGGGCTGGCCAGAAAAAGACGGATCAGGTCCTAAATCCCCTGCACCTTGGTCTGGGGCAGAAACACTCTGGCCCGACTGGTATCCAGATTCATGCCCAGAAATGAAATCACTCGAGACGGGGAGAGAGAAGACTTGGTGCGGTTGATCATCCACCCGAATCTCTCCTGGGTCGACACCACCTGGAGGGTGTCCAGTTCTGCCTGCTGAAGGGACGAAGCAGAAATCAACAGATCGTCCAGATAAGGCACAATGCGAATGCCCTGAGATCTGAGCAGAGCCATTACGCCCGCCAAAACCTTGGTGAAGACCCTCGGTGCCGAGGTCAGACCGAAGGGAAGAGCTACGAATTGATAATGTTGATCCCCCACCGCAAACCGGAGGAATCTCTGATGTGCCTGAAAGATTGGAACATGCAAATACGCATCCTTGATGTCTATGGATGTCATAAAATCCCCTTGGCGAAGGGAATTGATAGCCGAGCGCAGAGTCTCCATGCGGAACTTTTTGGCTCTGATAAACCTGTTGAGAACCTTGAGGTCTAGAATGGGTCTCACCGAACCCTCCTTTTTGGGGACCGTGAAAAGGTTGGAGTAAGGACTTGGGGTGGTTGATCACCCAGCCGAAGGACTCCAGTGTAAGGAAATTACCTCTGCCAGGGGACCGGCGGCGAGCGTCCGCAGGGCGACACAGCACTCCTGCTACTGGGAGCGCGGCGCGTCACTCTAGCAGCCTCCCTCGCCCCTCTTTAGCTGTGCAGGCACGCGTCCCGCAGTCTGTAGATTTCGCCACTAGGAGGCGCTGTGCTGCGAGTGGCAGGCAGCACAGAGTGTTCCACACCTGTTGGGAATCAGGGGCTGATCAGCCTTGCAGCCAAGACTGGCCAGCCCCTGGATAGTGCCTCCAATCACTCACAGTGTTGTAAGTTGCACCAATCAGCACATACACTCCCCCAAGGGTGGCCATTGGTCGATTCCTCAATAAATATGGAGTCAGCCCAGCACTCAGTACCCGTGATAGTCGCTTGTGATTAGGGTGTGATTCTGTTAGTTGTTATCTGATTCGGACCAGGCTTGATCGACCATTCCTGTCTGTTGCCTGTACCGACCTCTGCTTTGTCTGACCACGAACCTGCCTGCCCCTCTGGATACCCTGCGATCTCTGACCTCCCGGCTTGAGCCTTTGGCTACCCCTGACTACGCACCTGTCTCATCCCTGTACTCTGACGCACCCTCCGGATTGAATACCTGTGAACGACCTCGGCTTTGGGATACCCTCGTGGTTCATCGGCCTTCACCGTAAGCAGTCATCCTTTGCACCTATTAAGACCTGGGGGCAACCGTGTCCGGTGAGGCGTACCTAGCGTCCCGGCAAACGGGGGCTTGACTATAGGCAGAAGCGGCGGTGGAGATTGGGGGTTGCCTGCTTACAGAAGGCTGGTGTCCCGCTGGGCATCACATCCAGTGTGGACACCACCAGCTGGATATCCAGCTCGGCCTGCTGGAAGGACTGAGAAGTGATGAAAATGTCGTCTAAGTAAGGAAGAAGGTGGATGCCCTGAGATCTCAGCAGAGCCAGTACGCCCGCCAGCACCTTGGTGAATACCCTGGGACCCGAGGTGAGACCGAAAGGTAAGGCCACAAATTGATAGTGTGATCCTCCAGAGCGAACCTGAGGAATCTCTGATGACCTGGAAAGATTGGTACACGAAGGTAAGCGTCTTTGATGTCCACAGAGGTCATGAAGTCTCCCGGGCGTAGGGAATTGACAGCTGAGCGCAGAGTCTCCATGCGAAAGGGTCTGGATCTGACAAATTTGTTGAGGCACTTTAAATCCAGGATAGGTCTGATGGACCCGTCTTTTTTGGGAACAATGAAAAGATTGGAATAGTATCCTCTGCCCCTTTCCCTCAAGGGCACCTGGCAGATGACCCCTGACTCCAGAAGGTTTTGGACAGCAAGGCGCAGACCCTGAGCTGACAGGGGGTTTAGAGCCATCTGGGATTTGATGAATCTTGGGGCGGCCAGGCAGAAAGCTCTATCTTGTAACCGGAGGACACTACCTCCTGAATCCACCGGTCTGAAGCCTCCAGACGTGAGCCAAGAGCCGGAGCCATCCCCCCACCCGGATGGGTGAGGGCGCCCCTTCATGCCTGAGGGGGCTTGGGTGAGGATTTTGGCTTGGGACGCCAGGAGAGGCCAGAAGAGGCCAGGACGGCCACGTCCTCTGCCCCTTCCCCAGTGATCTCCTCGTACCCTAGTAAAGGAGACTCCTCGACCAGATCTGGATCCACGGAAGGATGGGAGAAAGGCTTCCATCCCCCGAAAGGGCCGGGACGGCCTCCTACGTTGAGGTAACCTGCCACCCTTGGCAAACAAATCCAAAGAGATGCAGGCCCTTGAAAGGGAAGCCAGTGAGGGCATTATCAGCTACCCATTGACATAGCCAGACAGAGCGGCGTATAGCCACCAACAAGGCAGAAGTTCTACCACACATTCTTTTTTCTATAAATTTTTATTTATGCATTTCAATTACAATTTACAATTGCACTTACAATTTTACAATCGTCCTCTTATAAAGAGGCAACTTACACATATATAACCACATGTACAGTCACACACACACCCATTCGTACTCGCCTGCTTTTGGCCTCATTTTTCTATCTAGATGGAAGGTATTATGGAGCCCAAGGGAAAATAATAGGTAGCAGTTCTTAGTCATTAGCTGTGCTGGATGCATTAAGCCACGCCTCCCACACCCGCTCAAATTTGTTTGGGCATCTCCTGGCCATGTAGGTCATCTTATATAAGACTAGCTTACCGTTTATCAGGCTTTTCCACCCCGACAGAGTTGGCTCACTTGGATGTTTCCAATTTAGTAGCATGCATCATAGAAGAGTTCTCTGCGGGCCATCATCCAGCATGGGTTCAACTATACTCAATAGACAGAGGGCAGCTGACTTTCTAATTGGTAATCCCAAGGAGGTGGATATAAAGCTAGATATTGCATCCCAGTACCTCGAGATCACTCGGCATTCCCAGACCACGTGTATTAAGGTGCCTGGTTTGACCTTACACCTGGGACACAGCAGGCCCATTCTTTTAAGTCTAGCTGGGGTCAGGTAAACCTGGTGGAGCCACTTAGCCTGGATCAGCCTGTCTTTTGAATCTATTACTGATGAGTACAGGTTGTCTATGGCCTCCTCCCAGTCTCCCCGATCTAGATCCGGGATTAATGCTTTCCATTTGTCCAGTGCACTATCCAGTGTGGAGGGTAGGTTTGAGAGGAGGGCACAATATAAAGTTGAGGTGGGCTTACTAAGATCCACAGACCTAACCAAAGACTCCACTGATGATTCCATTAGTTGCAATCCCTCCAAAGGTATTTGAGATCTGAGAGCATGTCGCAGTTGGAGATAATGGAAGAAATCCCTTGGAGATAGTGCAAACGCATGGCATAGCTGCTCATATGTCATCAGCGCCCCTCCAGAGAGTATCTGTGCTAATAATGTAATTCCCCGAATCTTCCAAAAAATTGTATCTGGGAGGGACATCAGCTCGGGCAGTCTAGGGTTATCCCACAGAGGCGTGTTAGGGGACCATTCTAAGGGAGGACGGGGGGATCCCTCCATATCATGCACCCGCTGCCAAATATGCAAGGTGGTTCTCATGCATGTTGTAGCATGCTGGAGACCCCTCACTCCTCTGTACACAAGAATCCTCAAAGGAACTGCTGGACCTAGCAGAGAGGTTTCCAGGGAGGTCACTGGGTTAGCCGCAGAGGGAACCATCCACCAAGTAATATATACTAATTGAGTGGCATAGAAGTACAATAGCATATGCGGCGCAGCCAGGCCCCCAGCTGTTAAGGGTGCTTTGAGAGTGGCCTATTCATTTTGGGGGGGGAGGAACCCCAAACAAACTTAAATAATATGGAGTCCAATAGTCGAAAATGGGAGGCTGGCAACACAATGGGCGATGCTTGACAGATATAGAAATTTAGGGAGAAAAACCATTTTGAACATATTGATGCGGCCAATCACTGAGAGGGGGAGAGTCGCCCACTGGGTAGTCCTCCTTCTAAGGGTACTGATCACAGGATTTATATTTAACTCAATAAATTTGGAGGGGTTCCCCTGTATAATGACCCCCAAAAACTTAAACCGTTCCACTATCTGAAGTGATGAGTCTAGAAAGATCTGAATATCTTCAGGTCTATCCACCATGTATAGGCTGGATTTCTCCCAATTGACTTTTAAGCCTGAAAAGGATCCAAATTTAGCTATTGTATTCAGTAGGGCCTCTAGTGAACTGTTAGCATCTGCCAAATAGACCAGGGTGTCGTCTGCATACATGGAAACCTTCTCAACAGTACAACCCACGTTTCCACCCCTGTATATCTGGGGAGTCTCCAATTAGCGATGCCAAAGGTTCAATAGTCAGCGCAAACAACAATGGGGAGAGAGGGCATCCCTGGCGCGTGCCTCGATCCGGTGATATTTCAGACGTTATAATCACATTCACCCTCACCCTTGCCTTGGGGTTCCTATAGAGTAATTGTACATATTTAATGTAGGTTGGTGGGAGACCGAACTTGGCCATGACAGCCCACAAATATGGCCATTCGACGGAGTCGAAGGCTTTTTCATTGTCTAATGAAATTACCAATCTGCTCCCTGCGTTGTCATGTCGGATTTGCAAGTTACTGAGTAGTCTCCTTAAATTAATGCTTGTCGTCCTGGCATAAAACCCGATTGATCAGCCCCTATGAGTAAAAGGATTACAGTGTTTAATCGGCGTGCCAGGACCTTAGCAAGGATCTTGGCATCCTGATTTAGGAGTGAGATCGGCCTATACGAGCTAAAAGCATCACTAGGTTTCCCATCTTTATATATCAGGGTGATAGTTGCCTGCGCAAAGGATTCTGGCAAGGTCTCCGATTGCAAAGCCTCAGAGAAGACCTCTAGCAACTTTGGTGCTATAACTTCACTATTTTTCTTGTACCACTCCGAAGGTAGACCACCTGGCCCGGGGACCTTCCGATTCGACATTAGGGCAATAGCTTTACCAATTTCTTCACATGTTATCGGGGCGTCTAGCATTGCACTATCTGCCTCTGACAAGAATGGGAGGTTTATGGTTTCGAGATAAGCAGCCAGGTCTGTTGGGCCATATTGTATCCTAGAGGAGTATAATTGGCTATAGTAATCTTGAAATTGCCTCGAAATCCCCTCTGAGTCTGTTATAAATTGAGTCTGACTCGTGATAACAGCTATTTGCGTCTGCGGACTCTCTGCCTTTGAGAGGTAAGCCAGGGTTCTCCCATTTTTATCCCCTTTCTCAAAAACTGCTGCTTTAATAATAGCATCTTTCTTGTAGACTCAGTTAATGCAAGATTATACTCGCTTTGGAGTGATTTAAGTAAATTATGTGTCATCGACACCACAAATTTCCTTTCCGCTTCAGCCATTTTCTCTTCTAGTTCCCTGACAGCCCTCCCCCGCTTCACCCTAACCCCTTTAATGGCACTTATATCGCTACCCCTAATGACTGCCTTGAATGCATCCCACCTTATATTGACTGATGTTTCTTCCTCATTGCATTGCCAGTATGTCTCTTGGCCCCTTAACAGCACACCACATACCTCCTCATCCTCCAACCACAGGGGGTTAAGAGCCCATCGCCGCAGGCCAGTTTGGTTCCCGGACATGCGTATGGTCACCATTAGCGGTGAATGGTCCGATATGCCTCTCGGCAGGTACTCGCATGCCACCACCCTAGTCAAAAAGCACCTCGATGCAAAGGCCAGGTCAATACGTGAAAGAGATTTGTGATTTGTGGGGGATAGAATGACAAGAGAATGCTCTATCGCTGGGATGTTTCCATCTCCATAGCTCAGTCAACCCTAGGGCCTTCGCCCATGCTGCCAGCGGGTGGTTGCCCCCCCCCCCCAGGGTCAGCCGATCCAAAGATCTATCTAGGATCATATTAAAGTCACCTATGAGCATCAGCGGATCGGGCGGGAGGGTGGCTACTCTATCCATAATCTCCTGGAGGACTCGCACATCAAAGGGGGGTGGAATGTACAAACCCACTATCAAGACAGCGACATCGTATATTTTAGCATGTACAATAATAAACCGACCCTTAGGGTCCGATTGCACTGACATGAGAGTAAAAGGAAGATGTTTAGCCACTAGGATTGACACCCCCCTGGCATAATTGGAGTAGTGAGAATGGAATAACTGCACCATCCATGGCTTTTTTATGGACAACGATTTGCGGCCCAGTAGATGGGTCTCTTGCAGAATTACAATATTAGGATTGTGCTGCTTCAGAAACTGAAGCACAGAAGTCCTATTTACACGGTCATTAAGACCTCGCACATTCCATGAAATTACTTTACACTCCATCTGGGTCTAATAAAAATGATATGATCGTATATGCCAGAAGGATGTTTAATATCCCAGCACCCCATCACCTCTCTAAAATTCCCATGACAGCAGGCCAAACCATTCATACCACCATTCCCTCCAACACACCATACAAGACTTACCAACAGATAAAGATGGAACATTAACATAAGCATATAATAACAAACCTTAACCCACTTTACCCTACCAAAAATCAAAAACTTCAAGCCAACACTATTAGTAACAATGAACACTGGTTAACAATAGTGGTCTGGGGTCATATATGCTACAGCAGGCACATCTAGGGATGATGAAGGATGCATAATCCCCAAGAATCAGGACCATGGGGTGAAAAGGGGGGGATGGAGGGAAGTCGGAGGTTGTAAGCACAGGGCCCCCAGGAACAGGGATCAGAGCAGGTATGACCCCGCCCCCAGCGCCACCCCCATCAAGGGAAAAGGCTAGGACCACTGCACGTCTGGAGAGTTACTGACCAAGTTTGCCCAACAAGTAAAGGTATTTGGCCGAGTTCCAGAGGCATTCACCCCCGGCAAAAATCTCCTAGAAGCTTCCGTCCCACTGGGTATCAACCACTGGGTGTCCCACATTGTGCTGCAGCACTCAGATAGGCAACAAAAAAACAACAACAGCATCTCAAGCTTCAGGTAGTGAGTCCACCCAGTCACTTGCCTCCTCCACCGTGAGAAAAAACTTGGTGGAAGATCCGTCTTGTACTCGTAATTTAGCAGGGAAAAGCATGGCATATTTGATATTTTTCCTTCGGAGACGTGCCCTCACCTCATTAAAAGAGCGACGCTGCTTCTGCACTTCAGATGTAAAGTCGGAAAAGAAGGATAATCTTGCACCGTTATACAGGATATCCCGCTGCTTCCGAGCCGCCGTAGGTATGGTGTCACGATCTCTAAAGTTCATCAATTTCAGGATGAAGGGGGGGCTCCGGGCGGGGGGGGAGCGAAACGGGATCCGGTGTGCCCGCTCTACCACAAAAAAGGGCGAGAGACCCTCTGGGGCCAGAGTCTTTTGGATAAGATTTTCAATAAAATTCTCCGGGGCATCCCCCTCCGCCTTTTCCGGTATTTCCAATATTCTGATGTTACGGCGATTGCGATTCTCTGCGTCCTCAGCCCGCTCCGTGAGGGTTTTCACTTGCCGCTTCAGGGATTCAACCGCCGCAGTCACCGATGACAAGCCATCCTCCGCCTCCCCAATTCTTCTCTCAGACTCAGCTGCCCTATCTCTTACTTTGTCGAGGTCGTGCTTAAAGTAATTAAGTTGCTCCTGCAAATGATCAAATTTTGCTGTAAGGACACTCTGACAATTAGTAATGGCGGCCATTATAGCAGCGTTGTCAGGATTAGAGGTGGGAGAGGCTAGCTGTTCCCCCGCCGACTCGGCCATTGTTTGTGTGCTGCAATGTAGTCGCACTGTACACCGCTTCTTATTTCCTGTCATATAGAGGAGAGCACCCGGCTCAACTCGGTTTTTGCACCCTATAGTAGGAATAACTTTTAGCACAATAGGAATGAATAACTTTAGCACAATGCTGTTGAATAATTCCTGCAGACTGTGGTTGGATGCCTATTAGCCCAATACAGTTAAATGATTTTAGCACAATGAGCAGTGTGAGTGAATGAGCTAAACACACACAGGGATCACAGGCAAGAAGATTGCCCCTGCTATAACGTCCAGCACAGCTGCAGATGTAGCTAATTTGTGTCCTTTGGATGACTCAGCTCTTATTTCTGAGCTTGTGAAGAGAAATCTATCACCACATGGATTCTAGTCAGCGTGTGGAGGGTTGATGAAGGAGATGACAGAGGATTCCAGTGCTGCAGGACCCTCACAGGCAGAAGATTTATAACTTCAGCAAGACGGACACACAGCAGGGGGGGGGGGCACCAGAGAGAGGGCTGAAGAGAGCTCAACACGTGCTGGAGAGCCGGTCACTGTGTCTCTGCACTCAGAGAAGTCACCAAGGGGGAGAGGAGGAGGGGGCCGACAGAGGGGAAGAAAGCCAGCAGTGCCGGACAAGAAGGAGCCTCAAGCCAGGGCCGGTCACCAGGGGGACCCGATCGAGAAGGAGGGCACTGGTCTCCTCACCAACCTAACCTCACCTCCTCACTCAAGATGGCGCTGATTCCTTCACTGTGTCCACTCCAATGTCCTCCAGCCGATCCAGCTAAGCCACACCTCAGCCTGGACTCACAGTGGATTCAGGTAGGTCTAAGGGGGGTCCTGAGCGTTGGAGCAGGGAGAACAAACCAGGATCTGGGGATTTTCACAGGATATTTGCAGGAGCCCACGTGCCGCACGTCTGCTCTGTCCGGCTACATAGCCACGCCCCCCTCTACCACACATTCTAATGGCATCATCCATAGCAGACAAAAATACCATTTTGTGATTACTCACCTGTAAAATGGGTATTATAAGTATGTCTCACACCCTGCTTCGGAAATATTAATTACAGTGGGGTAATATTAATTACACACACTGGGGTCATAACCAGGCGTGGGGGTGTAGGTGATGAGGCCAGCGGGGTAGAACCGTCCGCACGGGGCCCGGCTTGCCGCACAAGAGCCTGTTGTGCACAAGGTATACAAATTTGCACAGTATCCCCCAAAAGGGATGCCCCACATAGCACACATGACCAGGGTTGTCCCGAGGGAACCCCGAGTCCAGTATCCTGGGGAGCCTCCATATGGTGATTTTGTGATAGTCGCAATGGTCAATGGGAATTACGCTATGAAGCTACCCAGGATGCCCCTTAGTGTCCGTAAGTGGGAGGATTTAAAATCACACAGGGAACCCCAATTTGAACAAGGGACAGTGGACCGGGAGAAAACCCCCTCTTAATATAGTCAATAGTCCCACCTGAAAGAAATAATAAGGGTAACCCTTTAATATATTGACAGGCACACAGATTCATGCATTAACATATGCAGAGAGTAAAAGCATATATAACATCATATTCACTATTGACCGGGTAATAACAGATATATATATATAAAAAAAAAAAAAAATATATATATATATATATATATATATATATATATATCCAATACATGTCTATGCCGACAAAAAAACACACCTGACTCAATTGTATTTTGTCAAACATTAATGCATAAGAGATAAGGAAGCAAGGGGGCCAAAGGGTACTCATGATTGCCGAGGTCCCGGGAGACAGCAGTAAAGGCGGCTCCAGGGAGTGTAAAGAAGGGTGGGCCAGCGCGGATCGCATGCTGCGCCTGGCCCCGCCCCCTCCCGAGCCAGGAAGAGAGAGCTCCCGGCCAATGGGAGGCAGGAGAAAGAGCGCACCATTAGGAAAGGGCGGGCAGCATTGGGACGCGTCGAGCGCCAAGCCCCGCCCCCTCCCCTGACAGAGATCTAAGGCCGCGCTCCCCAGCAAACTGCGGAGCCAGCCAAAACACACAGCACTCACACAACCACGGCCAAGGCCAGCCTGAATAAATAAAATAGTCTTATGAAGGGAGCTGAGAGAGAGAAGCCCTCCCCTCCTACTATCCAGGAAAGGGAGTAATGGGGGGGAAGGCCGATAGCTACACTTTTAGACGGACGGGGCATCCCATGCCAGGATCACCAACCTGACGACCACCTACCTTTTGGTGGGGGATTTGCGGTGGAGCATTGCTCCTGGTAACAGGACACCTCTAGAGGCTGGGAGGCAAGGGGAATTAACAAAGGAGTCCGGGCGGCAATAGGAATAAGCAATGGCCGGGCTTACCTGCAAAGGAAAGAGACAGCCATCTTCTTGACTTGCTTCGCCTTCTGCAGAGACTAAACTGGGGAATGTGGGAGGTCCCAGGTATTTATGGACCGGGAGGGGCTTCTTTTTCTAGTCATCTCTGTAGAAGTTCGCCCTCTACTGGAGCATAACCCACGTGTTATTAATATTTCTGAAGCAGGGTGTGAGACATACTTGGAATATATATGCAATAAATTCTTCACAAAGCAGTAGAGATCTATACTCTTCTCTACATGCATCCTCAGATGCCCCGTCCAAGGGACACTTAAGCACCCCTTTAATGGCAACAGCAAAAATAGCAGAGGCACAAATTGGGCGCAGAGCCGTCCCCACACAGGCAAAGGCGTGACAGGCCAATTGGTCCAAGCGCCGGTCCTCCCCATCCCGCAGGGTAGTAGTATCAGGAGAATGCATGACAGATGTATTGGACAACCCAAGAATGGGAGCATCCACCTCAGGAGGACATGACCAATGCTTAACAACATCAGCAGGAAAGGGATACCTCTTGTCCCAACTCTTAGGCACTCCTGGCAGCTTGCTAGGCCGTTCCCATTCCTTGAGCACTAGATTATTAAAGTGAGACTGCTTAGGGAACTCCCAGCGTGGCTTAACCGTATGAAAAAGCTCGCCCTGCTGCTGCGGGGCCACTGCCGGGGGAGAAATACAAAGCGCTTCAAAAATATGCCTGTCAGTGTCATCAGGGGACCACGGGTCTTCCCCAAAGGGAGTCCCAGTACTACCGTAAATCTTAGGTTGTTCCTCAGAGGATTCTGAATAAAAAAAAAAGTCCCCCTCCTCAAGGGGGTAAGGACCTGAGAGTGAGTAAGAGCCCTCATCTTCTGCAAGGAAGAGGGAAACTGTGGGTGATAAATGCCGCTTCTTAGCAGAAGCCTTACGCGGGGCAGACCCAGCAAGATGTTTTTCAATGCTGGCCACCCGTGCAGCTAAATCAGGTTGAGACTCCCCGCTAGTATGCCCCTCGGTGGGTTTCAGATGTAAGCATGGGGGGGTAGGCGAAGCCCGATGGGGCGCCGCACCAGTAACAGGCAACCCAGGCTGCAGTGCAAGCACCTGCTGGGCGCAGGGTACACACACCCTGACATCATCACTGCTAGGGGATACTCCACACACAACACAAAGCCGGGCTTGTCCCGAAGGAACCCCAGAAGCCCCCATATGGTGATTATAGTGGCACAAGCCACCCCGCAGGGGCACTCACGGACCGCGGTAGTAACAGCAGACACGCAGCACGAGGGAGGCAAAGATGGCATCCGCATATACCTTGAGGGGCGGGTCACTAGAGAAGTGATGCGGAAAATATCATCCACAGAACCCACCTCCCCCCGAAGAGCGCGAATTGCGCCCACATGATCCCGCCGTCCAATGACGGTGCGGCAGGGCCTGAGGTAATGCAGCCACGCGGAGCGATGTACAAATATGCGGTGGTGTCTGCCAGTAAAAAAACGCATTAAGCAAGACGTGCAGAATACAACAAATATCAATTCTGGCACAAGCAAGTGAACATTCAGGCTGCTTGTTAAAGGGGAACCCAAGGAGCGGGAGGGGGCATCCCACAAGGCTCACCACAGGCCTATACAGCCTACCCTGTCAAAGCAGGCACTGCGGTGGGAGCAACGCTCCCAAAGCACCTAACACAGGTGCTATCCTACCTTCACCTGAACCAGTCAGCCGGGGCTGGGAGGGAGTGGGTCCAGAACGGGTGGCAATAGCCCTGCAGGGCTTCAGGCTGGTAAGCCCCGCTCGCCTGCGTATATAGAGAGCCATCTTCTATCTTTGCAGTCCAAACTGAAGATTAAAACTGGGGATTTTGTGGGAGGTCCCTGACTTATATGGGGCCGGGAGGAGCCACAAGCTGTTGTTCTGCAGTCCAGCGCCATCTTGTGGATGTATTACCCATGTGTAAGGAATCTTCTGGATCAGGGCATGCTGTATACTTAGAATAAGGGCAATGCCCTATTCTGTGCCATAGCCAGTAAACAAACATGTAAAAATAGTTTGGTTATCATTAAAAGCAAAGGATTCGGAATTGTTACAGAATCTCGTCGCTGTGTGAGAGGGGCTGGAGCCCTTGGGAGATTCTTTACAGAAGCTTCAGATGTGGATTATATGTTGAATAGTAAATAATAAACAGGAGCTAGGCACCTTTCCACACTCCTACAACTGCCAAACTATGGCTGCCATAGCTACCTAGCAAAACTTATGTAACAGTGCTGTTTCTAGAGGTATGATGTCTTTTTTGACACTTGCAGAATTGTTTTGAAAAATAAGCCTACAGGTCTCCCTCATGTCAGAAAAGAAAGAAATGAGTAGCGTGTATGCTGACGGATTGAAGATTTTCCTTACAATGAAAAATGTATACTATTAGAGTTGAAGTGGAAAAGCAGCCCCGTCTTCCGGAGACTGCAACAAGTTAATACGCATGGTTGCTGCCATCTATTACACATGATGAATGTCAATTCATTTTCCAGTGACTGGACAGCTCTTAAACAAGATGCATGCTTTACAGGGCACAGTTTTATTTAATACCTCTACTGGCTGTATGACCAGCATGCATGGAGCGCTGTCCACCATAAAGTTCCCTAAATCAGGCAGTGTTATGGTGACAGTAATAGGGCTGTGTGTGTCTCTCATATATGGATTCCAATATATGGTAATATATAGTTTTGGGCACATTACAAGAAAAGGGATACATTAATAAAAAAATACAATTCTGTGATTACTCACCTGTAGAATTGGTATTATGAGTATACAGTACGTCCTGCTCCAAATCTAATACTTACAGTTGGGATATACTCCGCCAGATGGTGCTGGACTGCAGAGACATCGAAAATAGGCTCCTCCCGGCCCCTCAAATACCCGGGGACCTCCCACAAATCCCCAGCATTGAAAAGCAGTTAAGGAGAAGCCGGGAGAATTAAACAATTGAAACTATCAACTATAACAATGATAACAATCACCATACAGGGGATCCAAGATAATGCAAAACAAGGGTGGGTTGGAGCAGGACGTACTGTATACTCACAATACCAATTCTACAGGTGAGTAATCACAAAATTGTATTATTCTTAGTATACAGTACGTCCTGCTCCAAATCTAATACTTACTGTACAGTTGGGACATCCAATAGCAGTGTCCATAAGTAGGGTGGGATCCCCAAGAAAAATCAGCAGCAGACAGTTTAAACCACTGCCGCCTGCAGAACCTTTCGGCCAAAAGCAGCATCAGCTGAGGCTCTAACATCAACCTTGCAAAACTTTGAAAAGGTATGAACAGAAGACCAAGTAGCGGCCTTGCAAACTTGTTCAACAGAAGTCTGGTGCTGAAAAGCCCAAGAGGCACCAATAGCACGAGTGGAATGAGCAGTAAGGCGGAAAGGAGGATTCTTCCCCTTAGCAGAGTAGGCCTGAATCACAGCCTGACGAATCCACTTGCTGATAGTAGACTTGGCAGGAGCCAAACCCTTCCTAGGACCAGAAGGGACCACAAAAAGAGCATCAGTTTTCCTGAAAGGTGCAGTAGCCACCAGGTAGTACTTCAGACACCTAACCACATCCAAAGAGTGCAAAACCCTCTCCTTAGCATTGCTAGGATTAGGGCACAAAGAAGGAAGAACAATATCCTGATTCAAATGAAAAGCAGACACTACCTTAGGCAGTAAGTCAGGTTTGAAATGAAACACCACCTTGTCCTGGTGTCTCTCATAGTAGGGGGGCTGAATGGAAAGTGCCGCCAACTCAGACACACGCCTGACAGAAGTGATAGCCACCAGAAATACAACCTTGAGCGTAAGAATGGCCAAATCAGCATCCTGCACAGGTTCAAAGGGAGCACCCTGCAAGGCTGACAGAACCAAGTTCAGATCCCAAACAGGCACCATAGGCTTACGTGGGGGGCGCACATGCTGATCAGAGGGTGCTGAGCAAAAGACTTCTGAAAGAAAATAGCCAGGGTAGAAACCTGAGCCCCATCTCCAACCCATGCCGCAGGAACTTCAGAATCCTGGGAATAGAGAACACACGACAGGGAAGAGACTTAGACTCACACCAGTCAATGTAGGCACGCCAAACCCTGTAATAAATGGAAGAGGAAGACTTCTTCCTAGCTTTAATCAAAGTGTCCACAACTGAGGAAGAGAGCCCCTTCTCCATCAAGATGGAGGTTTCAGCAGCCAAGCCGTCAAAGCCAGAGTTTGTAAATTGGGATGGCGCAGTGAGCCCTGAGTGATCAGATCTAGCACCAAGGGCAGAGCGTACTAATCTACCACCAGCTGTACCATGTCCTGCAAACCACACTCTTCTTGGCCACCTGGGGGCCACCAGAATTGCTGGCACCCTTTCCAGAGCAATCTTGCGCAAAACCCTGCCCAGCAGGGGAATTGGAGGGAAGACATACAGGAACTGAAATTCCTGCCATGACATTGCTAGCGCATCCGAGGTCAAGGCCAGAGAATCCTGGGACAGAGAGACAAAGGCTAGGAGCTTGTGATTGTGGCGGGACGCAAACAGATCCACATCTGGTTGGCCCCAACGGAGACCCAGAGATTGAAACACCCTGCTGCATAGGGACCATTCTCCCTGGCGAGAGGTCCCCCTGCTCAGAGAGTCCGCCAGGTGATTTTCCACCCCCGGGATGTACACAGCTGATATGCAGGGGACATTGGCCTCTGCCCAAGTCAGGATCAGAGACACTTCCTGGAGGGCCCCCTTGCTCCGGGTCCCTCCCTGATGATTGATGTAGGCGACTGCCGTCTGGTTGTCCGAGCGCACATGCAGGCCCCGAAGGTGAGCAGTCAAGTGAGCCAGAACTAGCCTGATCGCCCGCAGTTCCAAGACATTGATATGTGCGTGGGCCTCCTGAGGGCCCCACCTCCCCTGGAACCGCAGGGACTTCCAGAAACCCTCCCAAGCTGACAGACTGGTATCCGTGGTGACCGTCTCCCAGGAAGGGGCAAGAAAGGATCTGCCCCCCAAAAGGTTCCTTGAGTCCATCCACCACGAGAGGGACCCTCTGACCAGGGGGGAGAGCACACAGACCCTGTCCAGGGACGCTGGGTCCTTGTCCCATACTGACAATAGGTGAAGTTGCAGGGGCCTCAAGTGGAATTGAGCATAAGGGACCGCTTCGAAGCACACCACCATCAGGCCCACCAGCTGCATCCCCTGACTGATGGAGGGATGGGGACAAGCTAGGAGGGACTGAGCCTGTGCAATCAGACTGTCCACCTTCTCTTGAGGAAGGAAGATCCTTGCCTGAACAGCATCCGGATTCATTCCTAGGAATGGAATTACCAAGGAAGGGGACAGTGAGGACTTGGGGTGGTTGATCACCCATCCAAATGACTCCAGAGTAGACGCTGAAGTGAGGCCGAAGGGCAAGGCCACAAATTGGTAGTGTTGATCCATCAGAGCGAACCTGAGGAACCTTTGATGACCTGGGAACACAGGAATATGAAGATAAGCATCTTTGATGTCCACAGAAGTCATGCAATCCCCTTGGCGCAGGGAACTGATGGCAGAGCGCAGAGTTTCCATGCGAAAGCGCCTGCCCCTGACAAACTTGTTGAGGATCTTCAAGTCCAGGATGGGCCTGACTGAACCATCTTTTTTGGGTACTGTGAATAGGTTGGAATAGAAGCCCTTGCCTTTTTCTCTTAAGGGGACCTGGCAGATGACCCCCAGCTCCAGGAGGCCTTGCACTGCTTGCACTAGCTCCTGAGCTGACACAGGGTCCTGAAGAATCCGGGATGTGATGAATCTTGGAGGGGGATCGGCAGCAAACTCTAACTTGTAACCGGAGGACACTACCTCCTGAATCCACCGGTCTGAGACATGAAGCCTCCAGACGTGAGCGAAGTGCTGCAGCCATCCCCCAACCCGGATGGGTGAGGGCGCCCCATCATGCCTGAGGGGGCTTGGGAGAGGATTTTGCTTTGGGACCCCAGGAGGAGCCAGGATGTCCACGTCCTCTGCCTCTTCCCCAGAAATCTCCCCGGGCCCCAGGAAAGGAAACCCCCCTTCCCTGTCTTGCACCACAGTAAGGGGAAGAGAAGGAACCCTGACCCCGAATGGGCCGAGATTGCCGCCTGCGCTGGGGTAACCTGCCTCCCTTAGCAAAAAGGTCCAGGCGGTCCCCAAACAGGTGCAGTCCTTTAAAGGGAAACCCAGTGAGGGCCTTCTTGGCAGCGTTGTTAGCAGCCCACTGGCGCAGCCAAACCGAGCGGCATATAGCCACCAAGGGCAGAAGTTCTGGCACACATTCTGATGGTGTCATCCAATGCTGAGAGGACAAAATTTACAAAAATATCACAACTAGAGAGTGCATTAAACACCTCACAAGGCAAATCATCAGGGGCACTATCAAGCATATTTCTGATAAGGGTTCTAGTGGCCACAGCAGTAATGGCAGAGGCACAAACCGGGTACAGCGCCGTCCCTGCACATGCAAAGGCGTGAGATGCCAGTTGGTCAATGCGTCGGTCCTCAGCATCCCGCAGGGTAGTAGAGTCAGGGGAATGCATGACAGAGGTGTTAGATAGCCCTAGGATCGGGGCATCCACCTTGGGGGGGGGGGGGGAATGACCAACATTTAACCACCTCAGCAGGAAAGGGATACTTCCTATCCTAACTCTTTGGAACCCCGGAAAGTTTACTGGGGCGCTCCCATTCCTTGAGCACAAAGTTATGGAAATGTGCCTGCTCTAGAAATTCCAAACGTGATTTTGCTGTATGGAAAAGCTCCCCTCTTTGCCTGCCGCAACAGGGAGAGAGATGGACAGAACCTCAAAAATCTGGGTCAATAATCTGTCAGTGTCATCCGGGGCCCAGGGGTCAGAGCCAGAATCGTCATGACCCCTTGGTCTCTCGTCAGATGAGCCTGAATCAGAAAAGAGCTTCCCTTCATCAGACGGGGTATAGCCACAAAGATTCCAAAACTCCTCAGTTCTCATAGGGAAAACAGTGACATTAGGCGTCAAGTGCCGCTTCTTAGCAGGGGCCTTACGCGCTAAGGACTTAGCAATCAACTGCTCAACAGTAGCCAGTCTGGAAGACACGTCAGGCTGAGAATCCCCACTAGTATGCAACTCAGCAGGAGTGAGGTTTAAGCTTGGGGGAGTAGGTGAAGTGAAACGAGGTGCAGCCACTGGCAGGCCATATTGCAATGCAAGCACCTGCTCAGCACAGGGTACAGAGACCCGTGCCTTGTCAGCGTCAGCATGAGGCTGCCCACACGCTACACACAGCCAGTCTTGTCCCGAAGGGACCCTGGTCACATTATCCTGGGATGCCTCCGTGATTATAGCGGCGCTATACGTCGATAGGGAATAACGCTAAATAGCAACCCCCGGATGCCCCAATAACCCGCTAGGGAAGTGGGAGTATTATTTTTACAAAGCCTACAAGTTATATACTAATACAGGGCCCGGGAGAAGCCAAAAGGGTTCGCCCTGCCTGAAAGACATAAGCAGACAAGACCTGTAAGCACACAGTAACAAAAGTGAAAGATATAAAGCTGCCCGCGAGGGCACTTACAGTACGGTAGGTAGGGGTCCATCGCACATGGGCCAAACAGGCAGGATAAAGATGGCGTTGGTATACCTCGAGGGGCGGGCCGGTATCAGCGATGACGCAGAGCGCGCCATAGATGGTGCCCCCCCGAAGAGCGCGAAGCCAAGAACGTGCAAGCAGCCAAAGATGGCGCACCAGCGCCTGAGGTAATGCCGCCGCCAAGCGCGGAACAAAGTCAGCGCGCGGCGGCGGCAATTTTAAAAAGACAGTAAGACAAGCCAGCGCGGCGGTTGACACAAGACTAACAGAATGGAAAAAAAGGGTGTAAAACACAGAATGCATAGCATACATATTTACACCCCCCTCTTCTTTTCCCCCGAAGACTACAAGGAGGATGAGGGAGGACAGCAGCCACTTAAACAGGGCCCACCGATGGGCAGGGGCAAGGGGGCACTAGTGCGGGAGGGGCATCCCATAGAGGCTCACCATAAGCCTGAACCGCCTACCCTTTGGTGGGGGATTGCGGTGGAGCAGTACTCCTAAGCACCTAACAGCGGTGCTGCCTACCTTCACCCGACCAGCGCAGCCAAGGCTGGGAGGCATATTACTAGTGGAACGGGTGGGAATATTCCTACAGGGCCGCGGGCTAATAGCCCCGCTCACCTGCGAGTAGAGAGCCATTTCTCGTCCTTCGCAGCCAGACTGCAGAGAAATTCTGGGGATTTGTGGGAGGTCCCCGGGTATTTGAGGGGCCGGGAGGAGCCTATTTTCGATGTCTCTGCAGTCCAATGCCATCTGGCGGAGTATATCCCAACTGTAAGTATTAGATTTGGAGCAGGACGTACTGTATACTAAGAATACAAGAGATACCTATAAACAGAAAGGCTTAAAGTCACTATCCAGGCAAATAAGAAAAAAAATGACTTTTGTCCCCCGCAGCTCCTCTGTCCTGTTCTAGTTTAGGAGAATGAGCACCCAGACATTGAACGCCATTTGAGATGGTGGACCAGCATGGTACTGTGCTTGTTTTCCCATAGGAGCCAGGTGCTTCATCATCTGACATATTTGGCTACTGTAGGAAACGAGATCTAGGTTTTTAGCCCAACATTAAACACCATGGGGCATTGCAAACAGGGATGCTCCCTGGTGACCTTATTAAATGATCCAAAATATTTTCAGACTCTTTAGGACCATGCAACAGCTGGTGTGCTCTCTTGCTTTTCAGAACATACCTGTCTCTGAGACCTTGCCCCAGAGTTTGCACATGCACAATATATATTCTGCAAATGGGTGAACCACTCCATTCACTGAGACAAAAGAGGTGGGTCAGGCACTCCTCAGCAGTAACAAGAAGCAGGGCTGCGACAGCATGTCATGGGACCTGATCTCAAAGATCAGTAAGTGTTGTCTTACCAGCTGCTGAAGGGAAGAGGTGTGAGTGCAGGCTTTCTTTATAGTTTTAGAGGTATGTTAATCTTGTAGGTGATAAAAAAGTAAAAATAATGCTAGTATTAGATATTCTGTCATTTATTTAATTAGTAAAGAAGAAGAATGATGGAGCCAAGAATAAAAATTGGACATTAAAGCAGAGCTGGTAACTGGGACAGACAGGGTCCTAGTTCACAGGGACACTAAACTAATCTAACCTACCACTCACACCATTAGCGAGCCCTGCAGTAGAGAGATAATCAACTGGGCAAACCCGAGGGGAGTGGGAGGGATACACAGGTGAGGTGGTAATAGTTACAACAATATCAAAACTTTGAAAAGGCAAATTCATAACTTACTGATGCAGATCTGCAAGGTAAACCCCAAAGATAGACAATTGAGAACAAAGAGAGACAGTCCCTGCAAATGAGGGACAGTTGGAAGGTATGTTAACTGCCTATGCATTTTTTGTACTTTGGGATGTGCAATTTGTGTGGTCACACCCATTATAGGAGAGTCTTTTGCATACAACAAGGCTATGGTGTGTAAGGAAAGGTGTTAAATATCGGGTGGACTTGTTCCTGCAAGGGTCAATTCTGTGCCTGGGTGAATGGCTTCCTTTCAATATTCAAATATCTATAAACCTGTGGGCCTACTTTACTCAAAAAAAAAAAAAAAAATGTGATGGGCTATCCCACAAACAGCATAGTCTTTTAAAATGTGACCTCATGGAAAAAGTTTGTTGAGATAGGGCTTGAGATTTACTGACCGGTCAAATTCTTATACTCTCCCTCGAGCCTGTATTGAGCTCGAGCCTCCCTCAAGCATGTTATGAAATTAAGCTATTAACAGTCAGGTTACAAATCAGTCATGGGGATGATAAATGCTTTGTGAAATTTCTCTACTTGATTATTTTGGATTACGTGTGAGCTGCAGGCAGTTTCTTTTCACTGTTAAACAGAAAACATAATGCCAATGAATTATCCCTAATTTGTCTCTTGACTGTTCCTGTAACTCATTTTTTTGGCCCGGGTTGCATGAATCCAAATTCTTTTTATCGTCCTTCTCAACTGAAAAAAAGCAAGCTGGCAAGGCAGACGGCAGCAGTAGCAATTTACCTAGTCTAGTGCCCGCTCATTTCCTTCTAGATATGACTGTTAATAATATGTTGAAATCCCTCTTACTCTATCATTAAACAGTTTCCTGGCCATTATGTCTCTGGCTTTTAGCCAATACCCACTGCATTAAGTATGAATATTTTTAAGATAAAATGACTGAATGGTATTTAGATTTTAGGGGAAAAAAAACTTTAAGTGGTTAGTTTTAAAAGCCATTTTTTTGCTGTTCTGCAATTTTTACATTAAGTCTATTTTTTTAATTCCAAATAAATTACAGCTATTTATCAAACAGAGGCCACAGAACACAACTTTCCAGTTAATAAATATAAATTAAAGTAAATGCAAAACTCGTGAATCATAGAAAATTAAATACACAGCACAGCATTTAGGACCATAGACATTTTAGGACAGAGCAGCTTGTTTTTGTGAGCCAAAGAATAACAGTAGTCACGAAAATATACCAGATCTGCCTTCATTAGATTTTGGCTCCTGTAGTCAGGTAGAAGGGCTTTCGGCTACTAAAACAATTTTTGATACCTTAGGCTACAGTATGTTCACACTCAAATGCTTGTATTTTGGTTTATTGAATGCTTATTCAAAAATGAACTGAAGAGCATCTGGCTGGACACCCCTAAGTACATCATGAAATCTCTGCTGTTACTGTGTATCTCACAACTGGTAAAACCCAGCCTTAAAGTGGACCTTCACTCTGAATAAGAGTCTATCATATGTTTCCCACACCCTGTACATACAGATTGCCCACATTAAAATCATCCTACCTGCACCTACTGCATGTTATAAGCCTTTAAACATCCAAGATGGAGGCTCATGGAACATCAGACAGCCTGCAAACAGGAAGCGCCTTCTGACTGTGCTGCTCTGCATTCTGGGATCACTGTCCTTTTCCTGACCCCAGCTCTGCTCTGTCTGAGCAAAGCACAGCTATAACCCGCCCCCTGTACTTTATCCCACCCTCCTCTCCTCAGTAAGTGTGATGCTTCTGAGTCAAGATGGTGGCGCCCGTATCCTAAAGTCCTGAACAGAGCTGCAGCCCAGTGGGGGAAAGAATAATAAGTGACTAAAAACAAAAAATATATTAATTTTAGATGATTGGGAATCATTTTATAAGGGTTTGGGCTTTTCAATAAATCATGGTGAAGGTCCAGTTTAATCCTACCCAACAAATAGCAGTAAAAGGGAAAACCTAATGTGCTCACCTGCAACTGCCCCTGTACAGCTTCTGGACTCTGAGAGGCTGTGTGGAATATGAGACAAGCAATAATTTACAGGCACCTTTCCCTAGTCTCATATTCCACTATACACTTCCCACAAGGTCAAAGCCAGTGCAGTGACCAGTTGATGGCATAGAAGTGGCAGCAAATGAGAATGGTAGCCTCAGCCTGTGAAATAGATTCTAGGATTGGATTAAAGACTTTGCCAAAGAGGACTGTAAGGAAAATGATTGCAAATGCATCATATTTTCTGGTGCCCGGTCCTTCCCTTTAACATTCTAGCAAAAGTATCCATGTCCACACCCTTCCATTAGCAAATAGGTGACAATTCCCACCCAGGTCCTGGTCTCAGGATGCTTGCAAGCCTCCTTCAAAGACAATCCTTATAACATTTCACACTCCTGGACTGAGATGAAGCTGCAAGGTCTGACCAACGAATTACATGCAGAGAGTGGCCTCTCTTTCAACACACTGTCTTAAGTGTACAAATTCGGAACTGGCCCACAAATCCACATCAGTGATAAGACATATCTGCCTTATCCCCATACCCAATACAGAACCAGGGTTGTGTGACCAAAAAAATGGCTCTGGCAGTTACCGGGGGGGGGGGGGGGGGGTCATCTCCACATGTAAGAAGATGATGCTTGTTCCAGCAGGCTGCCTTATGCCCCCAGAGGTCGTCCTGGCCTACAGGTCGTCCTGAACGCATTTAGGTGCTGTCATTTCTGTTTTTTTTCACAATTTGTAATCTACTTGCCTATAACCTGTACTCTGCTCTCAGAACTGTATATGTAATATTTCCACAATAGCATATACATTGCATTAAAATTGCGTTTCCTCACAAGAACTTTACCTTAAAAGACTACATATTGCTTAAAAAGCATACCACCCTGATGACAGCACTTTCTTCTTACATAGTTACATGTCTATAAAGTTCAACCAGTGTGTCAGGATTGGGGAAAGTTATTTATTTATTTTTTTACTGATAGCAGCTAATAGTAACTGTTAATGTTATTTTCTTCTAAATAACCATCTAATCCTTTTTGAAGCTGTCAGCTGTTGATGCTGGAACAAGCTTCTGTGGGAGGCTATTCCACATATTTTTTAGTTTTAATGGTAAAACGCCTCCGGAAGTTGAATCCTTTTTTTTCCAGTTGAAGGGAGTGCCCTCTTGTCTTTTTACCTGAGGATTTTACCTGAAATAGTATTTTATATATTTATACAAATTAATCATGTCCCCCCTCAGACATCTCATCTCAAGACTAAACAGATTTAATTCCCGTACTCTTTCTTCATAACTAAGATTCTCTAATTAGTTTGTTGGCTCTCCTCTGCACCCTTTCCAAAATCTATGAATGGGTGCCCAGAACTGGACGGCATTTTCCAGATGAGGGCGCACCAGTGCCTTGTAAAAGGGCCAAAATGACATCCCTATCCCGTGATTCCATGCCTCTTTTAAAGCATGATAATATCCTATATCTTCCTAGATGTCTTAAGCGCCCCCCATCAGTTCACCTTCCTTGCCTCAGTCAAAGGGTACAAGGTAAAAAACGCTTTCTTAAACTAGAAACTATTTACATGGTGCATACAGACCAATACCAAGGAATGACTATTATTATTATTGAGTAAACAGAGCTATGCAAATCCTCTGTTTATGTCTCCTTAATGTGGCCTGTGACTATATATTTTTTTGCTTATTAGAGGAAAGAGAGCTTGTTCAGACAGATAGGGTTATACTAGAGGAAAGCCAGGGATGCAGCCTTGTCACCTCAGCCAGCACATTTAAGATCAGGCAATTAGTGATTTCAAATCTGCTCGATAGGCGTGGCTACATTGCCAAAAAAAGCTTTTTTTCAATGCCAGCATATGTGGAGCTCCCAACACATTGCCTCAGGTACTCTGGAGGGGGGTGAGTGGGGAAAATGGGGGTACAGAGGGTCTGCTTTACAGAAGACCAAAACCTAGGATTTTCAGTCTCCTTTGGTCCACAGGACATGGGCATCACAAGCAGGGATGACCAAGTAGCTCTCTTTGATCCACATTCCTACGGGGTATGCATGGGCTCTGCTCACTGAGTGCACTGCAGGGGTGGAGTCATAGGAAAATCAGTATAGTAGAGACTTTGCTTACTTTAGAGCAGGAGTGCACAAACTTTTTTTAGCCCGCACTGTTCTATTGTTTCACTTCAAGGGGCGGCAATAAAATGTAAGTAGGAAAAAATACCATTTTGTGATTACTCACCTGTAAAATGGGTATTATAAGTATGTCTCACACCCTGCTTCGGAAGGATTAATTACACGTGGGTTATGGTCAGTAGAGGGAGAACTTCTGCAGAGATGACAAGAAAAAGAAGCCCCTCCCGGTCCAAAAATACCTGGGACCTCCCACACATTCCCCAGTATAAGAAAGCAGTAAGGGGACCAGGAAGAGCCAATAAAATCTATGAGAAAAAAGTTTCACCATATAGAGGATCCAAGATACAACTCAGGGTGGGACGAAGCAGGGTGTGAGACATACTTATAATACCCATTTTACAGGTGAGTAATCACAAAATGGTATTATTCCAAGTATGCCTCACACCCTGCTTCGGAAGGATTAATTACACGTGGGACATCCAATAGCAGTGTCCAAAAAGAGTGGGGATCCCAACAGGCAATAGTGCACAAATTAAACAGATTGCAGCTTGCAGAACTTTGCGACCAGAAACAGCATCCGCTGAGGCCCGCACATCAACCTTATAAAACTTGGAAAAAGTATGAAGAGAAGACCAAGTAGCAGCCTTACAACTCCTTCAACAGAGGCTTGGTGCTAAAACGCCCAGGAAGCCCCAAAAGGCACGAGTAGAATGAGCAGTGATCTGGAAAGGGGGATCCCTCCCCTCAGCAGAATAGGCCCTAATAACAGCCTGACTAATCCATTTAAAAAATGGTAGACTTGACGGGCGCCAAACCCTTCTTGGGCCCAGAGGGCACCACAAAAAAGGCGTCTGTCTTCCAGAATGGTGAAGTAGCCACCAGTAGCCACATCTAACGACGTCCAGAGAGTGCAAGGCCCTCTCCTTGTCATTGCTAGGTTTAGGACACAATGAAGGAAGCACAATGTCCTGATTGAGGTGAAAGGCAGAAATAACCTTTGGCAGGAAGTCTGGTTTAAAACGGAAAACCACCTTGTCCTGATGTCTCTCAAAGTAGGGAGCCTGAATGGACAGAGCCGCCAACTCAGAAACACGTCGAACAGAGGTGATAGCCACCAAAAAGGCAACTTTTAAGGTGAAAATGGATAGAGCAGAATCCTGCACTGGTTCAAAAGGAGGACCCTGAAGGGCAGACAACACCAAATTTAAATCCCAAACAGGTAACATGGGTTTGCGAGGAGGGCGCACATGAGTGACCCCCTGAAAAAAGGTCTTAACCAAAGGATGAAGAGTGAAAGATGTCTGAAAGAAAACCGCCAGAGCGGACACATGCCCCTTAAGAGTGCTAAGCTGAAACCCCATGTCCAGACCATGCTGAAGAAACTCCAAAATCCGAGGAATGGAAAACACCCAACAAGGCCCTAGCCTCACAACAATCAATGTAGGTCCGCCAAGTCCTGTAGTAGATATTAGAGGAAGATTTCTTCCTAGCCCTGACAAGAGTCTGGACAACGGCTTTAGACAAACCCTTTTCCTTTAAGATGAAGGTTTCAGCAGCCACGCCGTCAAAGCCAGCGTTTGTAAATTAGGGTAACAAAGCTGACCTTGTGTGATCAGATCCGGAAGCAGAGGCAGCCTGAATTGATCGACCACCAGCCGGACAACGTCTGCGAACCACCTTGGGGCCACCAGGATTGCTGGCACACCCTCTTGAGCCAGCTTGCGTACCACCTTGCCCACCATGGGAAAGGGAGGAAACAGATACAGGAGACCGAGCTCCCGCCAGGACAGAGACATGGCATCCACTGCCAGAGCCAGAAGGTCCTGGGACAGAGACACAAATGCCGGAAGCTTGTGATTGTGACGAGAGGCAAACAGATCCACCCCGGACTCCCCGACCTGCGACAGAGGGATAGAAATACCTTGTTGCTGAGGGACCATTCCCCCCGGTGATAGGTCCCTCTGCTCAGAGAGTCCGCTTCCAGGTTCTCCACCCCTGGAATGTAGACTGCCGAGATGCACGGAACATTGCTCTCGGCCTAAGCAAGAATCATAGACACCTCCCGGAGGGCACTCCAGCTGCGAGTCCCTCCTTGGTGACTGATGTAAGCGACCGCTGTCCGATTGTCGGAGCGAACCTGAACTGGTAAGCCCCGAAGGTGATGTGTCAGATGCGACAGCACCAACCGAACCGCCCTCAGCTCCAGAATGTTGATGGGGATATGGGCCTCCTGAGGACCCCACAGCCCCTGGAACTGACGTTCCCTCCAGAAGCCTCCCCAGCCTGACAGACTGGCATCCGTGGTGACCGTCTCCCAACAGGGCGCAAGAAAGGACCTGCCCCCCAGGAGGTTCCTCTAGTCCATCCACCACTGGAAGGACCACCGGACAAGAGGGGACAGAACACAAGTCTGATCCAGAGACAGAGGACATTTGTCCCAAACCGATAGAAGATGGAGCTGAAGGGGTCTCATGTGAAACTGAGCAAATGGCACTGCCTCGAAGCAAGCCACCATCAAACCTACCAGCCTCATGCATTGCCTGATGGACGGACGAGGGCTGGACAGAAAAAAACGAATAAGAGCCTGAAGAACATCCACCTTCGGCTGGGGTAGGAACACCCTGGTCTGAATGGTAGGCCATGCCCAGGAACGAAGCCACCCTTGATGGGGACAGAGAGGACTTGGGATAATTGATTACCCACTCATACCTCTCCAGCGTTGTCACCACCGTTCTGGTGTCCAGCTCCGCCTGGTGGAGAGAGGATGACGAAATGAGAAGGTCGTCCAGGTAAGGCAAGATACGAATGCCCCGGACTCTGAGAAGGGCCATCACGCCCGCCAAAACCTTGTGAACACCCTGGGCGCCGAAGTCAGCCCGAAGGGCTGGTTGCCCGAAGTGCTGGTTGTCTACCACAAACCTGAGGAACCTTTGGAGTCCCGGGAAGACCGGCACATGAAGGCAAGCGTCCTTGATATCTACTGAGGTCATAAAGTCCCCCGGACGCAGTGAGCCAACAGCAGAGCGCAGAGTCTCCATGCAAATTTTTTTGGTTCTGATGAACGGGTTGAGAGTTTTCAAGTCCAAAACGGGTCTTATGGAACCATCTTTTTTGGGCACCATAAAGAGAGGAATAGTAACCCAGACCTCTCTCTGTGGGGGGAACCGGACAAACTACCCCCATATCCCAAAGGTTTTGCCCCGCCATAAAAAGGCCCTGTGCCGCCTGAGGGTCAGACGGAACCTGGGACCTGAGGAATCTGGGAGGAGGCCGGCATGCAAACTCCAGCTTGTACCCGGAGGAAATTACCTCCCGGATCCAGACGTCTGTGACCTCTAGGGTCCAGACCTGAGCAAAGAGCCGCAGCCCCCCCCCCCACCCGCAAGGGTGAGGGCGCCCCTTCATTGCTGAGTGGGCTTGGCAACGGATTTGGGTTTAGTACCCCAGGAAGTCCCGGGTCGGGCACGTCCTCTGCCCCTACCCCAGGCATCCCCTCGGAATGCAGTGAAAAACTTTCCCCTGCTTGACCGAGAGCCACGAAAGGAAGGGTAGAATGAACCCGAACCCCGAAAGGGCCGGCGCTGCTTCTTGCGTTGAGGTAACCTACCCCCTCTGGCAACCGAGTCTAAACGATCACCAAACAGGCGCAGACCCACGAAGGGAAGACCTGTGAGCGCCTTCTTAGCAGCGTTATCGGCCGCCTTTCTGGCGCAACCAGACCGACCGGCGTATAGCAACCTGCAATGCCAAGGTCCTGCTACACATACGGATAGTATCATCCAAGGCTGATAAGACAAAAGTAATGAGCATCTCACAATGAGTCAAGGCTGTAAACGCCTCACTGCAGAGATCCAATTGGGAACCATCCAAAAGGCCCCTAATTAGAGCTCTAGCAGCCACGGCCGTGATCGCAGAAGCACAAACCAGGCAAAAGGCTGAACCCACACAAGCAAAGGCATGTGAAGCCAATTGATCGAGACGTCGGTCCTCACCATCCTTCAAGGTAGTGGAATCCGGGGCATGCACGACTGAAGTATTGGACAATCCCAGGACGGGCGCGTCAACCTCTGGGGGTGTCGACCAAAGTTTCACCACATCAACAGGAAAGGGATACTTCCTATCCCACCCGTGAGGGATACCAGGGAGCCGACTAGGAAACTAATGGTACCCCTAAATTTTTAGCAAAAGGGCCATAGGACCAGAAGAAACCTCTAATTTTGTTTTTTTTGTCTGAAAGACACAATAGGGAACCCACATAAGTAAGACAGGCAAGCATACACAGCTGTCATAATTGTGTGTATATATATATATATATATATATATATATATATATATATATATATCATAAAATATCATATGCTGCCCAAGGGCTCTACAATCGCCCAGCAGCCATATTATGCACATATACATTTCATCAATATATATAATATATATATAAGCCCGCATGGGGCACTCACACGACCGGAGTAAGATGGCGCCGGAAGGAAGAGAAGGAGGACACTGCGGAGCGCGCCAAGCGTTTGGCCCAGCCCCCTCCAAAACGCGGGATCCCAATACAGGCCGCGCTCCCCAGCCAATAGGGCTGGGAGCCGGCGGTGAGAAGAAGGAAGGGGCGGGCCACTGCGAGCGCGCCGAGCGCCAGGCCCCACCCCCCCCAGCGATTCAGGGACTGACCACAGGCCACGCTCCCCAGCCAATATGGCTGCGGAGCCGGCGTGACGTCACCGCCCCGCCGCCGCCTGAGAGCGCGCGCACGCGGGCCGGCTGTATAGGAGAAAAGAATGACATTTTTAAAAGAAAGGCAGCACACACTGGCAGTAGCCAGCGCATGAAGTAAAAGCACACCAACACTCATACACACACACACAAAAGTGAAGCATAAACATTAACCATGGAGGGGAAGCTACCCCCCCCCCCCCACTAACGGGGAACAGGGAGGTTAGGGGTAAGCCGATGGCTACATTTAGCTATGTAGCGAGGGCTTCAAACGGACAGGGCATCCCAAGTCAGGAGCACCAAAAACCTGACGACCGCCTACCCTTAGGTGGGGGATTTGCGGTGGAGCATGGCTCCTAGTCAAAACACCTCTAAAGGTGTTACCTACCCTCACCCAGACCCTGCAGCCATAGCTGGGAGGCTTAAATGACATTGTTAAAAGAGGTCCGGGTGGAAATAGGACAAAGGGGGCCGGGTGTTACCCGGCTTACCTGCAAAGGAAAGAGATAGCCATCTTCTTGACTTTCTTCGCCGTCTGCAGAGACTAATCTGGGAATATGTGGGAGGTCCCAGGTACCCTGTTTCCCCGAAAATAAGACATCCTCCGAAAATAAGGCCTAGGGCCTGCTTTCGGAGGATATCGTTTTATAAGTCATCCCCCGAAAATTGTATTGTAACCACTAGGGGGCGTAATGACGGGGCACGTAAGGGGGGAGCTCCAGGGAGGTGGAGGAGACGCACGCTGTGCCATATTTCCAGGGAAAAATTAATCTAAGACAGTGTCTTATTTTCGGGGAAACAGGGTATTTATGGACCGGAAGGGGCTTCTTTTTCTTGTCATCTCTGCAGAAGTTCGCCCTCTACTGGGCCATAACCCACGTGTAATTAATCCTCCCGAAGCAGGATGTGAGACATACTTGGAATAATGCAAACTGTTTACCACAGGAAAGCTGTAACCCTAAAGCATTACATATGCTTGTATGTATGTGCAGGCGTGAGTCGCAGTGAGCAGAGGTGCAGTGGAAAGAGGTAGAGAAAGCTGAGGTAAGGTTGGCTGAGGTAGGTGAGGAAAGTTGAGTGAGGTAGGAAGAGGAAGGTGGAAAGAAATGGCCAAGGGTGAGATGGGAAAAGGTGAGGTTGGCTGACATGCGGTGGGAAGAGGTAAGAGGAGTAGAGAAGAAATGAGCAGAGGTGAGGCGACAAGGGCTTGTGTGGCTATAAGTAAGAAGAGCTGAGGTGAGACAGGAGGTGAAAAAAAATTGGGCTGGAATTGAAAAGGGGTGCCCCTCTGTGTGAAACTCTCCAGATCGCAGGTAGTTAACCTTTCCCTGGGCCAACGGCGCATGTGCAGGTCCTCTTCCAATCAGAGAAGTTTGCCATGTCTATGTAATTTGGCAAATGGCTCATCAGCCAGAATCTTTGGGTTCAGCCATTAGGATAGGCCGTTTGTGCTCCCCATTGAGGCACATCAGAGCCTTTTGCCAAATGACATAGCAACAACAAATGGCTCTGATTGGACGTTAGCCTGTGCATGCTCCATTTGACCAGAAGTAGGTGAGTTTTACAAGACTTTCTGGGGGGTTTCGCACAGCGGGGCATCCCAGTTCAAGATGCCTTCAGGAAAAAAAATCCTGTTTTTTTCCACCTTAAGTGTGGAGGGAAGAGACAAGGTGGGTTTAAACTAGGTTTAGACTAGGTGGTTTTTTGTATAAAAATGGGTCTCGTTCTGAGCACATGGAGGCATTGTGATCGGCCGCCGCAGTCATGTGGTTGCTGACTGTCGGTAATGCGCATACGTGTGGTTTAAGTGTGGTGAAAAGAGGTGAGCTGAGCAGAGTTGGAATGAGAAGAAGTAGGCTGAGGTGAGGAAAGTCGGGTTGATGCAGGAACAGGTGAGGTGGGGAAAAGTGAGCAGGGGTCAGATGGGAAAAGGTGAAATGAACAGATTTAAGGCAAACAGTTTGACAAAGCTAACCGCAGGTGAGGTGGGCAGAGTTGAGGGGAGCAGAGGTGGGTAAAAATAGGCAGAGGTGTGTGGCACCCCGGGCTGCAGGTTGTGCTCCCCTGCTTTACAGTAAACAAACGGGAATTAATGTGAATTTCGGTGAAGTGAAACGCCCCCACATCGATCAGTGTCATGTGCTGTTTAAGAGGGCTTAACCCCATGCAGATGCTGCATTTCGGGACTGCATGGGGATGGCCAGGCTCAGTGTGGAAGAGCAAGCAAACACACACACTGAATGAACAGCTGGTGGAGGAGAGGGAAGAAATGTTTGTAGAAGCTCTCTGAACAAGACAGAGCCACTACAAATTATGGCTTTCTACTTCTGGCTAGTTTTTTAAAGGAATTATTGCATAGAGATTAAGACAATTTGGACTGTGGAACAGTTGTTTTTCTCAAAATCAAGGCTCTCTAGTGGAGCCGCTCTCATGCAGTTCAGGAGCGCAACATATGCAGGGTTAAGCCCTCTCAAATAGCTTACGTCACAGGACAAGAACCTTTTATGAGAGTATTTATACTGTCACTTACTTATACAAACAATAACTTGTTTGTGACATACCTGGTGGGCAATGTGCAGCATCCGTCAGCTGTCAGTCGAACTTGTGTTTCGTAGCTGTCTGGTGGGCACACAACTTGCTGGACTGGGGGGCACTCCACAGTACTGCAATCCACACTGAAAACTTTAAAAGCAAATAAGGGTTAGTGAAATGTGAAATATTCATGTACCAGTATGAAACAGTAGGCAGTACAACACTTAATGGGGGTACAAATTGCGTGCCATTGCCTACATGTCCTGAGATAAGCACATGGAAGCTGAAGCTGCCTCACCCCCTCAGAGCATAAGGGGAGATTTGCAGCGTTTCGGTGAGTTGTTTTTAGGCACCCTGCTAAACACAGGGGGAGGGGGTGGCGGGGGATTATGAAAAAGCCTGGACTTCCTTTTAACCCTTTAAGTGCCAGCCTACCTGGTGTTTTTGTCACCCTTTGTTGCCAGACTATTTTGCACTATTATGCGCTCCCCATGTTCAAATGTGATTTTTGAAGGGATTTCCCAGGAAAAAATGTATATTGTTTTTTAAGCAGAGTCTGGGCTTTAACATAAAATGTCTTGTTTGTCATTTTTTAGGTGTATTCTCAATATTTTTGGGTGAAATATGTGCAAAAAAAATTTGTAGTGTTTTTTTGTAATAAAAAATTTAAGTTTGTCAATAAAATCCTATTGCGTGTGAAATCCCAATTTCTCCCGGTTACAGTGATACCACATATTTATAGGTAGACACCCTTTCCTGCTCAGGAGACTCCCCCAAACTGAAACAGCGCTTTAGGGGATTTTCAGATAAAATACAACTATGCTATGCAATATGCGCACCTTGCAGTTTTTCCAGAAAAACAACCCTTTACATTTGAAATACCCCCAACAAACTATATATTATCTGGAAGTACACACCTCAAGCTTTCTAGGTGTACCAGGCTTGTTGATGTGGCCATAGTTTTCTGGAAGTAATCCCTCAATGTATTCTTTGGTTGCAAAGAGTTTCCCTAAAAAAAGGATAAAAAAGCAGAATCAAAGCCACATTTTCCTAAAAAAAACTATATACAAACAAGAAAAAAATACAGTTTTGTGAGTACTCACCTTTAAAACGGGTATTATGAGTGTGCCATACAGTCCACTTCGGTCTTCATGACATCTGGGTAATCTCCAGTAGAGGGCGAACTTCTGCAGAGATGAATATGCAAAAAAGAAAGCCCCTCCCGGTCCACATATACCTGGGACCTCCCACCAATTCCCCAGTGTATAAAAGCAGTAAAGGGACCAGGAAGAACCAAATATAACCTTAGCAATCAAAACCAATGGTTCACCATATAAAAGCCCAAGAATACCTGAAAAAAACAAGGGTGGGGCGAAGTAGAGTGTATGGCACACTCACAATACCCGTTTTAAAGCTGAGTACTCACAAAACGGTATTATTCTAAGTGTGCCATTCACTCCACTTCGGTCTTCATGACATCTGGGACATCCAATAGCAGTGTCCGTCATGGGTGGGAACCAGAAACAGTAAAGAATGTACCAACCAAGCATCCGCTGAAGCCCGCACATCAACCTTGTAAAACTTGGAAAAGGTATGAACGGAAGACCAAGTAGCAGCCTTATAAACTTGTTCAACAGAAGCCTGGTGCTGAAAAGCCCAGGATGCACCAACAGCACGAGTAGAGTGCGCAATGACCCTAAAAGGGGGAGTCCTCCCCTTAGCAGAATAGGCCCCAACAATGGCCTGACGAATCTATTTGCTAATCGTAGATTTAGCAGGCACCAAACCTCCCCTGGGCCGCAGGCCACCACGAAAAAGGCGTCCGTCTTGCGAAAGAAGTAGTCACCAAATAGTACTTCACACAGCGAACAACATCCAAATTGTGCAGAACCCTCTCCTTGTCATTGTTAGGCTTAGGACACAAGGAAGGGAGAACAATATCCTGATTGAGGTGGAAAGCAGACACCACCTTAGGAAGGAAATCTGGCTTAAAACGAAAAACCACCTTATCCTGGTGTCTCTCAAAGTAAGGGGCCTGAATCGACAGGGCCGCCAACTCAGAGACACGCCGGACAGAGGTAATAGCCACCAAGAAAGCAACCTTCTGAGTGAGAACCGAGCAATATCCTGTAGCGGCTCAAAAGGAGGACCCTGCAGAGCCGAAAGAACCAAATTCAAATCCCAAACAGGGACTACAGCCTTCCGAGGGAGCCACACATGCGCGACCCCTTGGAAAAAAGCCTTAACCAGCGGGTGTAAAGCAAAAGACCTCTGGAAGAAAACCTGTCCTTTCAAAGTACTAAGCTGGAACCCAAGATCCAGATTATGCTGAAGAAACTCCAAAATCCTGGGTATAGAAAAAATCCTGCAAGGCAAGGCCCTAGCCTCACACCAATCAATATAGGACCTCCAAGTCCTATAGTAAATGCCAGAAGAGGACCACTTCCTAGCCCTAATCAGGGTCTGAACAACAGCCTCAGACAAACCTTCGTCTTTCAAGATGAAGGTTTCAGCAGCCAAGCCGTCAAAGCCAGCGTTTGTAAATTGGGGTAAAGTAGATGACCCTGAGATAGCAGGTCCGGCAGCAAGGGAAGCCGGTACTGGTCTACGGCCATCCCTATAACGTCTGCGTACCAAACCCTTCTTGGCCACCTTGGAGCCACCAGAATCGCTGGTGCCCCTTCTAGAACCAGTTTGCGAACTACCTTGCCCAGCATGGAGACAGGTGGAAACAGGTACAGAACATTGATGAGGGTGTGAGCCTCCTGGGGACCCGCTGAACTGATGACTCCAATAACCTCCCCAGCCCGACAGGCTGGCATCCGTGGTAACCGTCTCCCAACAAGGGACCAGAAAGGATCTGCCCTTCACCAGATTGCTCGAGTCCAGCCACCACCGAAATGACTGCTGAACCCTGGGAGACATCCTGAAAGGTTGATCCAATGACTGTGGGCACCTGTCCCAATACGTCAATAGGAGAAGTTGAAGAGATCTCATGTGAAATTGTGCAAACGGCACCGCCTCGAAGGAGGACACAATCAGACCCACCAGTTTCATCCCCTGTCGGATAGAGGGACAAGTACTGGCCAGAAGAAGACGGATCAGGCCCTGAATCCCCTGCACCTTGGTCTGGGGCAGAAACACTCTGGTATCCAGATTCATGCCCAGAAATGAAATCACACGAGACGGGGAGAGAGAAGACTTGGTGCGGTTGATCACCCACCCGAACCTCTCCAGGGTCGACACCATCTGGTGGGTGTCCAGTTCCGCCTGTTGAAGGGAAGAAGCTGAAATCAACAGATCGTCCAGATAAGGCACAATGCGAATGCCCTGAGATCTGAGCAGAGCCATTACGCCCGCCAAAACCTTGGTGAAGACCCTCGGTGCCGAGGTCAGACCGAAGGGAAGAGCTACAAATTGATAATGTTGATCCTCCACCGCAAACCGGAGGAATCTCTGATGTGCCTGAGAAAACATGCAGATATGCACCCTTGATGTCTATGGATGTCATAAAATCCCCTTGGCAAAGGGAATTGATAGCCGAGCGCAGAGTCTCCATACGGAACTTTTTGTCTCTGATAAACCTGTTGAGAACCTTGAGATCTAGAATGGGTCTCACCGAACCCTCCTTTTTGGGAACCGTGAAAAGGTTGGAGTAGTAACCCCTGCCTCTTTCCGACAGAGGCACCGGGCATATAACCCCCATGTCCAGAAGGTTTTTTACTGCTAACAGGAGCCCCTGTGCAGCCTGAGGGTCCGAGGGCACCCGAGGGCCAGTACTCGAACTCCAGCTTGTACCCGGAGGAGACCACTTCCAAGATCCAACTGTCTGTGACCCCCCGGGCCCCTTGCGGGTGAGGGCGCCCCTTCATTGCTGAGCCGGTTTAACGGCAGGCTTGGGCTTGGAACCCCAGGCAGCCGTGGGACGTGCCCGACCTCTGCCTCTGTTCCAGGACGAGCCCCTGACACCTGAGAAGGCCAGACCCCTAGACGCTCTGGCCCCTCGAAAGGAAGGAGTGAACAAGCCCGCCCCCCGAAAGGGGCGGCGCTGTTTCCTCCGCTGGGGTAACTTACCACCTTTGGCAACAGCATCCAATTTATCTCCAAACAGCCGCAAACCCAAGAAGGGAAGAGCTGTGAGCGACTTCTTGGCCCCAACGTCCGCTGTCCACTGGCTGAGCCAGACCAATCTGCGCATAGCCACCAGTAAGGCTGACATCCTACTACAAAAGACAATAGAGTCTTCCATCGCAGCCATGACAAAATCCATGAACAATTCGCACTGCTTAAGGATAGCGAACTCAGCGACAGCTGGATCAAACTGAGCGTTATTCAGCCAGTCCCTGATAAGAGACCTGGTAGCAAGCGACACCAGGGCAGATGCACTAACAGGCCGCAGGGCCGAGCCCACGTTGGCAAATGCGTGGCACGCCATCTGATCAAGGCGCTTATCCTCGCCATCCTTAAGGGAGGTGGCGTCAGAGGTGTTCAGCACAGAAGAGTTGGTCAAACCTAAAAAAGGCGCGTTGACCTCGGGAGGAGAACACCAGCGCTTGACCGCCTCCACCGGAAAAGGATAATTCTTATCCCATCCCTGAGGCACACCAGGAAGCCAACTGGGCCTCTCCCATTCTCTAAGTATAAGCGCATCAAAATGACCCTGGGTAGGGAATTCCAGACGGGGCTTGCAGGCCCCCAAAAATTCCCCCTTCTTAAGAGAGGGCGCCTCAGGCGGTTCAATATCCAACACCTCCAATAAATGTGACAAAACAGTGGCCATATCTACGGCATCCCCCAGCGCATGCCCGACATTGGAATTCCCAGGCTGACCATAGTCAGCCTCTGAATCCTGATACAATTCCCCCTCCACTAACGGGGACTAATCGGACAAATCAGCGGACTCGTCGTCAATATCCCACAATGGCTGGGCCGACGACAAATGTCTCTTTTTAGCCTGGGCCTTCTTGCCCACCGTGCTAGCAATCATTTTCTCGATGCTGGCCAACCGAGCCCAAACATGAGAAAGCGTCTCCCCACTGGTACCAATGTCACTTGGGGTACGGATCAGGTGGGGAGGGGAAAGCGATGAAGCGGGAGGAGCCGAGCCAGAAGGCTGGGTACCAGACTGCCGCATTATGGCCCTTTGTGTGCCTCCCGTAAGGGATGCCCCGCACCCCACACATGGCCCGGATTGTCCCAAAGGGATCCCGGGCCCGGTATCCTGCGGAGCCTCCATATGGTGAATTTTTGTGGTCAGTCGCAAGACCGCAGGGAATTACACATAAGCAACCCGGGATGCCCCTTAAAAGTCACGGTGGGAGGATTTTTGGGGGAACAGAGAACACCCGACAGGGAAGAGACTTAGACTCACACCAGTCAATGTAGGCACGCCAAACCCTGTAATAAATGGAAGAGGAAGACTTCTTCCTAGCCTTTATCAAAGTATCCACAACCGAGGAAGACAGCCCCTTCTCCATCAAGATGGAGGTTTCAGCAGCCAGGCCGTCAAAGCCAGAGTTTGTAAATTGGGATGGCGTAGTGAGCCCTGAGTGAGCAGATCTGGCACCAAGGGCAGAGCATACTGCTCTACCGCCAGCTGCACCACGTCTGCGAACCACACTCTTCTTGGCCACCTGGGGGCCACCAGAATTGCGAGCACCCCTTCCAGAGCAATCTTGCGCAGAACCCTACCCAGCAGGCGAATTGGAGGAAAGACATACAGGAACTGAAAGTCCTGCCATGACACTGCTAGAGCATCCGAGGTCAAGGCCAGAGGATCCTGGGACAGAGAGACAAAAGCTGGGAGCTAGTGATTGTGGCAGGACGCAAACAGATCCACATCTGGTTGGCCCCAAAGGGGGACTGAAACACCCTGCTTCATAGGGACCATTCTCCCTGGCGAGAGGTCCCCCTGCTCAGAGAGTCCGACAGGCAATTTTCCACCCCCGGGATGTACAAAGCTGATATGCAGGGGACATTGGCCTCCGCCCGAGTCAGGATCAGAGATGCTTCCTGGAGGGCCCCCTTGCTCCGGGTCCCTCCCTGATGATTGATGTAGGCAACTGCCGTCTGGTTGACCGAGCGCACCTGAACAGACAGGCCCCGAAGGTGAGTAGTCAAGTGAGCCAGAACTAACCTGATCGCCCGTAGTTCCAAGACATTGATAGGTGTGTGGGCCTCCTGAAGACCCCACCTCCCCTGGAATCGCAGGGACTTCTAGAAACCCCCCCAACCTGACAGACTGGCATCCGTAGTGACCGTCTCCCAGGGAGGGGTAAGAAAGGATCTGCCCCTCAACAGGTTCCTTGAGTCCATCCACCACAAGAAGGACCTCCTGACCCGAGGGGAGAGCACACAGACCCCGTCCAGGGACGCTAAGTCCTTGTCCCATACTGACAATAGGTGAAGTTGCAGAGGCCTCAAGTGGAACTGAGCATAAGGTACCGCTTCGAAGCATGCCACCATCAGGCCCACCAGCTGCATCCCCTGCCTGATGGAGGGATGAGGACAAGCTAGGAGGGACTGAGCCTGTGCAATCAGACTGTCCACCTTCTGCTGAGGAAGGAAAATCCTTGCCTGAACTGTATCCAGATTCATTCCTAGGAATGGAGTTACCAAGGAAGGGGACAGTGAGGACTTGGGGTGGTTGATCACCCATCCAAATGACTCCAGAGTAGACACCACCAGCTGAGTATCCAACTCTGCCTGATGTAGAGACTGGGAAGTGATGAGAATGTCGTCCAGATAGGGAAGCACGCGGACGCCCTGACATCTGAGCAGAGACATCACGCCAGCCAGCACCTTGGTGAACACCCTGGGGGCTGAAGTGAGGCCAAATGGCAAGGCCACAAACTGGTAGTATTGATCCATCAGAGCGAACCTGAGGAACCTTTGATGACCTGGGAACACAGGAATATGAAGGTAAGCATCTTTGATGTCCACAGAAGTCATGAAATCCCCTTGGCGCAGGGAACTGATGGCAGAGCGCAGAGTTTCCATGCAAAAGCGCCTGCCCCTGACAAATTTGTTGAGGATCTTCAAGTCCAGGATGGGCCTGACTGACCCATCTTTTTTGGGTAGTGTGAATAGATTGGAACAAAAGTTCTTGCCTTTTTCTCTTAAGGGGACCTGGTAGATGACCCCCAGCTCAAGGAGGCCTTGCACTGCTTGCACTAGCCCCTGAGCTGACACAGGGTCCTGAGGAATCCGGGATCTGATGAATCTTGGAGGGGGACAGGCAGCAAACTCTGTCTTGTAACCGGAGGACACTACCTCCTGAATCCATCGGTCTGAGACATGAAGCCTCCAGCCGTCCCCCCACCCAGATGGATGAGGACGCCCCATCATGCCTGAGGGGGCTTGGGGGATGATTTTGCTTTGGGACCCCAGGAGGGGCCAGGACGTCCACGTCCTCTGCCCCTGTCCCAGAAATCTCCCCGGGTCCCAGGAAAGGAAACCCCCCTCCCCTGTCTGGCACCACGGTAAGGTGGAGGAGAAAGAACCCTGACCCCGAAAGGGCCGAGATTGACGCCCGCCTGCGCTGGGGCAACCTGCCTCCCTTAGCAAAAAGGTCCAGGCGGTCCCCAAACAGGTGCAGTCCTTTAAAGGGAAAACCAGTGAGGGCTTCTTGGCAGCGTTGTCAGCAGTCCATTGGCGCAGCCAAACCGAGCGGCGTATAGCAGCCACAAGGGCAGAAGTTCTGGCACACATTCTGATGGTGTCATCCAATGCTGAGAGGACAAAATTTACAAAAACATCACAACTGGAGAGTGCATTGAACACCTCACAAGGCAAATCATCAGGGGCACTATCAAGCATATTTCTGATAAGGGTTCTAGTGGCCACAGCAGTAATGGCAGAGGCACAGACCGGGCGCAGCGCCGTCCCTGCACATGCAAAGGCGTGGGATGCCAGCTGGTCAATGCGCCGGTCCTCAGCATCCCACAGGGTAGTAGAGTCAGGGGAATGCATGACAGAGGTATTAGATAGCCCTAGGATCGGGGCATCCACCTTGGGGGGGCGGGGAAGCCAACACTTTACCACCTCAGCAGGAAAGGGATACTTCCTATCCCAACTTTTTGGAACCCCGGGAAGTTTACTGGGGCACTCCCATTCCTTGAGCACAAGGTTATGGAAATGTGCCTGCTCGGGAAATTCCAAACGTGATTTTGCTGTATGGAAAAGCTCCCCGCAACAGGGAGAGAGATGGACAGAACCTCAAAGATCTGGGTCAATAATCTGTCAGTGTCATCCGGGTCCCAGGGGTCAGAGCCAGAATAGTCATGACCCCTTGGTCTCTCATCAGATGAGCCTGAGTCAGAAAACAGCTCCCCTTCATCAGACGGGGTATAGCCACAAAGATTCCAAAACTCCTCAGTTTCCATGTTTAGTGACATTAGGCGTTAAGTGCCGCTTTTTAGCAAGGGCCTTACGCGCTAAGAACTTAGCAATCAACTGCTCAACAGTAGCCAGTCTAGAAGACACATTAGGCTGAGAATCCCAACTTGTATGCAACTCAGCAGGAGTGAGATTTAAGCTTGAGGGAGTAGGTGAAGTAAAACGAGGTGCAGCCACTGGCAGGGCAGATTGCAATGCAAGCACCTGCTCAGCACAGGTTACACAGACCCGCGCCTTGTCAGCGTCAGCATGAGGCTGCCCACACGCTACACACAGCCGGTCTTGTTCCGAAGGAACCCCGGTCACATTATCCTGGGATGCCTCCATATGGCGATAACGCTATATAGCAACCCCGGATGCCCCAATAACCCACTAGGAAAGTGGGAGTATTAACAAGGCCTACTAGTTATATAACGAATAAAGGGCCGGGAGAAGCCAAAAGGGTTCGCCCCGCTTGAAAGACATAAAAAGCCAAGACCGTAAGCACACAGTAATAAAAGGAAGAATATAAAGCCGCCCGCGAGGGCACTTACGGACCGCGGTAGGTAGAGGTCCCTCGCGCATGGGCCTACCAAGGAGGTTAAAGATGGCGTCGGTATACCTCGAGGGGCGGGCCGGTATCAGCGATGATGCGGAGCGCGCCATAGACGGGCCCCGTCACCCCGAAGAGCGCAAAGCCTGGACGTGACAAGCAGCCAATGACGGCGCACCAGCGCATGAGGTAATGCCGCCGCCAAGCGCGGAACAAAGTGTTGACAAAAAGAGCATGTGGCGGTGGCAAATTTAAAATGACAGTAAAAGGAAGCCAGCGCGGCGGCTGACACAAGACAGACAGAATACATATAAAGTGTAAAACACAGAATGCATAGCATACACATTTACACCCCCCCTAGTGCGGGAGGGGCATCCCATAGAGGCTCACCATAAGCCTGAACCGCCTACCCTTTGGTGGGGGATTGCGGTGGAGCAGCGCTCCTAAGCACCTAACCGCGATGCTGCCTACCCTCACCCGACCAGCGCAGCCAAGGCTGGGAGGCATATTACTAGTGGAACAGGTGGGAGTAGTCCTACAGGGCCGCAGGCTAATAGCTCACCTGCGAGTAGAGAGCCATTTCTCGTCCTTCGCAGCCAGACTGCAGAGAAATTCTGGGGATTTGTGGGAGGTCCCCGGGTATTTGAGGGGCCGGGAGGAGCCTATTTTCGATGTCTCTGCAGTCCAGCGCCATCTGGCGGAGTATAACCCACTTGTAAGTATTATATTTGGAGCAGGACGTACTGTATACTAAGAATACAAATCTTTATTATTTTTATTTTTTTTTCACTGTACTAATCTCCGATCCTGCGTCTCTCGTCGCTGTCCCGTGCCGCTGTCACTGACAGATGCCAGTAGTGATCGCCGACTCACACCCGCCCTGCTCCGATCACCACCCTGCAGCCCAGGGGGGGATCGGACCCCTCCCTGGTGAACAGGAGACCCAGAAAGAAGGATCGGGAGTTTTTGTTTTCCTGAAGACGGAGGACGACGGGGGAGGGATCGAATGCCCCCCCAAGGAAGAGGGGACCCCAAGCTTCACATGGATACCAGAGGTAAGTGGTATTTTTTTTTCTATTTTTTAACTATTAGGGGGAAATGCCAGGCAGATAGTTTCTACGTGCTTGGCACTTAAGGGTAGGAGAAGCAACCACGTAGAAACTACGTGCTTGGCATTTAAAGGGTCACCTGCAAAACTTTGCAACCAGGTACGACATGAGCAGAGGCTCTAACGTCAATCTCATAACAAAACCTTTGAAAGGTATGAACAGAGACAAGCAACAGTCTAGTAACTTATTCAACAGAAAAACCTGGTGCTAAAGGGCCAAAGGTACCCAAACACCAATATAACGGAATAAAATGAGAAAGGGAGATTTTTCCCCCTTAAAGGAATAGACCAGTGTAACGGTCCAACCAGCCCACAGGCAACAAAAGCCTCGTGGAAAACTTAGAACTTTCCCCAAGGGGAATGAGAACTGGTCTCCCGTCAGACAGGCGGCAATACTGACCCCTTCATTAGCAAGAAGCCGAAACCTTTACTCAGGACCAGGAAGGCATCCAAGTAAGATCAATCCAAAGGGTGCAGTGGCCCTGGAAGCAAGCGATACCAGGCGCATACATAAGGAGGTGCCCGCAGACCCCAAGGGCATCAGTCCCCCTAAGGGACAAGAAACCACCAGGAAAAATTGCAACACCTGTTGAGGGAATGTAGACCCTTTACTTCAGCATTATTAAGAATAAGGTCCAAAGTTAGACTAAAAGGACTTAAACAATGATCCTAAAACACCACTTGGAGAAAGGGGTCCGGCGTAAGACGGAATACCACCACGTCATGGTATATATATATATATATATATATATATATATATATATATATATATATATATCTATCTCGATAAGGCTAAGTAATCAGATCCACCTTCTCAGGCACACGTCTGACTGAAGCAGGAGCCCCCAGAGAGGCGACTTGGACTACAAGACAGCTCAGACAGCATCCAGCATAGGTCCCAAGGGAACAAACCGCAGGGCAAACAGAATGAAAATGGATCCCAACACGAACCACAGAACTACTTGGGAGATGCCCTTGAGCAAACCCCAAGAGAGCTCCTCACAAGGAAGACTGAACCAGACTTCTACAGGAAGACCGACAGGACAGAACCTGAACCTTCAGAGTACCGAGATGGGGAGCCAACCCCAACCTATGCTGTAACGACTCTGGAACCCTGGGAACCGAGAACATCTAACAGGGAAGAGACCAAGACTCATGCCAATCAATATTGGTACACAATAACCCACAATAGACGGAGGAAGAGGAAGCCAAGGAAGCTTGCTCCCAGCCCCCCATATACCAGGTCACCCAGAAGATAAGCCCGTCTCCAAGGGGTGAATGAATCAGCTGTCAAGCCCCAGACTAGAGTCTGTAGATTGGGACGACAAAGAAGGGGCCTGACAAGGGCAGAACCGCACTCCTGAGAGAACGAACAGGTCAGCTGACCTTAGCAGAAGCATCTGCGAACCACAGTTCACTAGGTCACCCGGGGGTCAACAAACTCACGGGTCTCTTAATCGGCACAACCGTGCGGAGAACCCCACATAGTAGGTTGAATGAAGAGAAGGCATATAAGATAGAAAATCCATGCATAATTTTACTAAACCCCCATGACCAGAGTCAGAATATTCTGAGACAGTAAACACAAGGGCAGAGCCCCTGTGGTATAAGCGAGACCCAACAGAGCCACCCTAGTTGACTCTCAGAGTGACACCAGGATAGCAAAACCTGCCACTGAGAAACATCCGTTGGAGCGAATACCGTTGAGGAGCAGGGGGCGTAGACCCCCGCCCAGATCAGGATCAGAAACCCTCAAGAGGGATCATCCTGCTTCAAGCTCCAGACCAGTAATAAAACAGGCCATTGTCTTCCAACAGGCCAAGATTCCTCAAATAGACAGGTCCTAAAATAGTGGAGTCCAGCCATATAGAGTCAACGGAAGGCTCATGTTTTAACAAACCAGTAGGTAAGATGGACCCTTTAAGGGACCCTACCCAGGAGCCACAGGGGGTTTTTGGAAGAAATCCCCCCCCCCCAACCTGTGAGACTTGGTACCCAAGGCGACCATTCACAGGAAGATGCAAGCAAGGAAGGGGGTGCCCTCTGACAGGGTCCTTGGATATAATCAGCTCAAGAGGAACCACCGTACCAAGGGGGAATGAGCACAAACTTAGTTCCATGGGTGCTGGAACCCCAAGTAGGATCAGTAACCTACTGTGCAAAAGAGCCCAAGGGCTCTGTATATAAGGGACATCATCTGATACGCCACCAACGGGCCCACCAGCTGCAATCCTGCCTGGTGAAAGTAAGATGTCAGTAAAGGGGGGGCAGAGCCCCCGTGACCAGGAGTCCACTTGTTGCCAAGGGAGAAGGCTCAAGCCTGAAAGGAGATAGCGGATAAGGGACCATGAGGGACTGAGGTGACTGAGCACCCATCCAGTAACTCCCAGGGGACACCGCCTGCCAACTAATCCACTCGGCCTGACGTAGAGATTGGGGAGTAAGGAAAGACGACCCGGTAGGTCCTAGTGCGGACGCCCCCCAGGCATGTCCGAGACATCACCCCCCTTTGCGCCATGGTGAGCAGCTTGGGAGCGAAAGAGAGGCCAAAACAAAGCCTCCATCCGCAGGGTTGGTCCTGCAACACCGACTAGTAACGGTCTTGGTGTCCAGCAGACACAGGGGGAGCTAATAAGATCTAGAACTGCACAGGAGGCCGGAGGCCCCCCTTGCACAGGGCGCCTGTGTTCCAAGACAGAGATGTCATATAGGGACTACCTGTGAGAGTAGAATTGCCAGGCCTACCATAGGCCAGCATGTTCCAGACTGCCTCACACTGTTGAGGAAAGGAGGGAGGTCAATATAGAGGCCATAGCCCCATTCTGTTAAGGGCAACCTGTAAGTAAGCCCAAACTCCGTAGGCCTAGCAGGGCCTGCACCAAATCCTGAGGGTAAAACAGGGGCTAGAGGCACCCTGACAACATCTGAGAGGGACCGCCCAGCAAATGCTATCCTGTGTCCAGGGGAACTAACTCCTGGAACCACCAGAAGGAGAAGGTACATTCCTAGATAGGAGTCAGCTGCTGCAGGGCGAGGGCGTCCCTTCATGCTTGGGAGATCTTGGCAGATTTGGACTTAGTCCTGCCAGAGGGCCCAGGGCGTTGCCTGCCCACCCCATGGTGGAAATCCACACCGAACAGTTGGAAGCACACCTCAGGTTCGCGTTTGACACTAACGTAGGGAGGTGGAGGGGTGGCCCTGCCCCGAGGAGGCCGGGACGGCCTTCTGCGTAGGGGTGCCTTACCCTTTTTTCCAAAAAGGTCCAAACAGGCCCCAAATAGACGCCGTCCTCTGAAGGGGAGGCCAGTGAGCGACTTTTTTGTAGCATCGTCAGCACCCCACTGTCGCAGCCAGACCAGGGATGAGGTTCTAGCACACATCTTAATGGTGTCATCCAGCGCTGAGAGGATGAACCTCACAAACACATCACAGTCTGATAGCGCATTAAACACCCCCCAGGGGAGGTCCTCAGGTCGGTGGTCAAGTACTTTTCTAACGAGAGTCCTGGCGGCCACCGCTGTGATGGCCGCGGCACAGACCGAGCGCAGAGCCGTCCCTGCACACGAAAAGGCGTGGGAAGCCAGTCTGTCGATGCGCCGGTCCTCAGCATCCCGAAGGGTACGGTAATAAGGAGCCGTCATGAAGGGGGGGTTAGTAACCCCTATAATCGGTGCATCCACCACAAGAGGTGCTGACCAAAAGTTAACCACATCAGGAGGGAAAGGGTACTTCCAATCCCAGACCCCTGGGACCCCTTTAAGTTTACAAGGCGATTCCCATTCTTGGGATATAAGATTCTGGAAATTATCCTGTTCCAGGAACTCCAAGCTCGGCGGCGCTGTGTGGAAACTCTCCTTCTTAGGCTTGGGAGCCTCTCCAGGAGGGGAGATTGACAAAACCTCAAAGATGTTAATAAGAAGTTCATCTGTGTCACACAGGCCCCAAGAACCGGGCCCAGAATCATCACGGCTCCCAGGCATCTCATCCGAGGAGCCCAAATCTGAGAATAGCTCACCTTCCTCAGAAGGATCAAGGTCCTGCATATCAGCAGAGTCATCGGTATCGTTAGGAACCGGAGAGCCAGGAGGCGTCAGGGGCCGCTTCTTTCCAGGGCCCATACGCTCCGCCAAACCAGACAGCACCTGCTCCGCCGTATGTAGCCACGGCTTGCTGGTCATCCCCGCTCTAGTAAGACTCATCAGGGGTGAGATTTAGGTCCGGGGAGACGGGTGTATTGAAGGGAGGTGCAGCCACTGGCAAACCTGATTGCAGGGTCAGTGCCTGATCAGCACACGGTCCGCAGACCCGTGCTCTGTCAGTATCAGCATGGGGCTGACCACACACTGCACACAGCCGGTCATGTCCCAGAGGGACCCCGGGTACATAATTCTGAGATGCCTCCATATGGTGATTATCTGAGCAGTATGCCCGCAGGGATTTACGCAATAGGCAACCCTGGATGCCCCAAGACCCGCTAGGAAATGGGAGAATTTGTTATGTGGACCCGCTAAAATATATGTTAGGCCGGGAGAAGCCACCGAATTCCTGGCGTCTGACAGACATAATGGGATAAGAGGGGGGGGGGGGGGGGGGTGTCAGTGCCATGCGCAGCCGAATAAAACACATAGAAACAAATACCGCCCTGGAGGGCACTTACATGACCAAGGGAGGAGGCGTATCGCACCACGCGCGCGCGCAAAGATTGTCAAAATGGCGCCAAGGGAACCTCGAGGGGCGGGCCTGATATGGCTGTGACGCGGAACGCGTCATGCCGAGTCCCCGCCTCCCCCAAAGAGCGCGAAGCTCTAACCAACGAAAAGTGAAAAACAGTAGTGGATAGTACGTACATACATAATGTTGCTGTCACGCTAGAAAATGATGCTCATGTAATGAAAGGACAAACAGGCTCGCAACCACAAACTTATGTGGAGCAAGGAGCGCGACACTGACACCCAAGTACAATGAAGGATCAAAGGCCTTAAACGTGTTACATTACACTAGGACTGCCACACATACCCCCCCTCCCCTTTCTTTTCCCCCGAGCTACGGGAGGAAGCGAGGGAGAAGCGGACCTGCATCCAGGGATTAACTCTGTGAGGGGCACGGGCAACAATGCGGGAGGGGCATCCACTAGAGGCTCACCATCAGCCTAACCGCCTACCCTATGGTGGGGGATTGTGGTGGAGCATAGCTCCGTTAAGCACACAAGGTGCTGCCTACCTTCACCCGACCAACGCAGTCCAGGCTGGGAGGCATATACTTCATAAAGAGGACAGGTGGAAATAGTCCCACAGGGCCACGGGCTGTAAAGCCCCGCTCGCCTGCGAGAGCGTGATACTTCATGTCTTCGCAGTTCAGCACTGCAGAGAAATCTGGGGATTTGTGGGAGGTCCCTGGGTATATGAAGGGCCGGGAGGAGCCTGATTTTGCATGTCTGCAGTGAACAGCGCCCTCTGGCGGAGGATTACCCAAGTGTAAGTATTATAGATGGAGCAGGACGTGCTGTATGCTTAGAATATAACAAATGTCTTTTAAATTGTTTGTTGCTAGCGAATAGTGCCTTATCTATAACCATGTCTAACGTCTTTGAATGCGGGTCATTTTCACAATTGGAATTCTTTTGAAATTGGCTGCCCTGTACCTTCTGAGTTGCAAATGATTTATTGCTATTAAACACTTTGGTTTAGGAACTCATAAAGAAATATTGCTAAGTATAGATTGCTTTGAAACTAACATCTTATTTCCGGCTTAGAAACTATGACATCTTTTCAATATAGAATGATAGATGCTTGCGAAAAGGATGCCAGAATGTCAGCTTATCAATGAGTTGGTATAACAATACTAAGCCTTGTAGCCTTACAGCCTTGCAGTCTCAACATTTTTCTTTACAGAACTCCTCTCCATCAATGACATATTACCCTTGATGTACTAGCAAAATAAATAAAAACTGACAGGTTGAAAACTAAAACGCCAGATCCCCTAATGCTGCCAAATCCAAGCATAAACTGGAAGGACAGATTTCCAAATGAGATCTGCCAGTCTGGACATTTCTGGCCAATTTAGTACTTTCATACACTTGCAAATGTACAATACCAATTCTTTGGTGTATAGAGCACTGTTTTGCCTATAAGTGGATCAGCATAGGGACCAGCGATCTGGTAGATCTCATCAGCTAATGTGCACTGGTGATGTGCTTCACTTCCTGACATGCAATCGAGTTAGAAAATGTATTTGAGAAAAAAAAATACAATTCTGTGATTACTCACGTGTAGAATTGGTATTATGAGTATACAGTATGTCCTGCTCCAAATCTAATATTTACAGTTGGGATATACTCCGCCAGATGGCGCTGGACTGCAGAGACATCGAAAATAGGCTCCTCCCAGCCCCTCAAATACCCGGGGACCTCCCACAAATCCCCAGCATTGAAAAGCAGTTAATGAGAAGCCGGGAGAATTAAACAATCCAAACTATCAACTATAACAAGGATAACAATCACCATACAGGGGATCCAAGATAATGCAACCAAGGGTGGGTTGGAGCAGGACGTACTGTATACTCATAATACCAATTCTACAGGTGAGTAATCACAGAATTGTATTATTCTTAGTATACAGTACGTCCTGCTCCAAATCTAATATTTACAGTTGGGACATCCAATAGCAGTGTCCATAAGTAGGGTGGGATCCCCAAGAAAAATCAGCAGCAGACAGTTTAAACCACTGCCGCCTGAAGAACCTTTCGGCCAAAAGCAGCATCAGTTGAGGCCCTAACATCAACCTTGTAAAACTTTGAAAAGGTATGAACAGAAGACCAAGTAGCGGCCTTGCAAACTTGTTCAACAGAAGCCTGGTGCTGAAAAGCCCAAGAGGCACCAATAGCACGAGTGGAATGAGCAGTAAGGCGGAAGGGAGGATTCTTCCCCTTAGCAGAGTAGGCCTGAATCACAGCCTGACGAATCCACTTGCTGATAGTAGACTTGGCAGGAGCCAAACCCTTCCTAGGACCAGAAGGGACCACAAAAAGAGCATCAGTTTTCCTGAAAGGTGCAGTAGCCACCAGATAGTACTTCAGACACCTAACCACATCCAAAGAGTGCAAAACCCTCTCCTTAGCATTGCTAGGATTAGGGCATAAAGAAGGAAGAAAATAATAATAATTATCCTGATTCAAATGAAAAGCAGACACTACCTTAGGCAGAAAGTCAGGTTTGAAACGAAACACCACCTTGTCCTGGTGTCTCTCATAGTAGGGGGGCTGAATGGAACGCGCCGCCAACTCAGACACACGCCTGACAGAAGTGATAGCCACCAGAAATACAACCTTGAGCGTAAGAATGGCCAAGGCAGCATCCTGCACAGGTTCAAAGGGAGCACCCTGCAAGGCTGACAGAACCAAGTTCAGATCCCAAACAGGCACCATAGGCTTACGTGGGGGGCGCACGTGAGTGACCCCCTGGAAAAAAGTCCTGATCAGAGGGTGCTGAGCAAAAGGACTTCTGAAAGAAAATAGCCAGGGCAGAAACCTGACCCTTCAGAGTACTGAGTTGGAGCCCCATCTCCAACCCATGCTGCAGGAACTCCAGAATCCTGGGAATAGAGAAGATACGACAGGGAAAAGACTCACACCAGTCAATGTAGGCATGCCAAACCCTGTAATAAATGGAAGAGGAAGACTTCTTCCTAGCTTTAATCAAAGTATCCACAACCGAGGAAGACAGCCCCTTCTCTATCAAGATAGAGGTTTCAGCAGCCAAGCCGTCAAAGCCAGAGTTTGTAAATTGGGATGGCGTAGTGAGCCCTGAGTGAGCAGATCTGCCACCAAGGGCAGAGCGTACTGCTCTACCGCCAGCTGTACCACGTCTGTGAACCACACTCTTCTTGGCCACCTGGGGGCCACCAGAATTGCTGGCACCCTTTCCAGAGCAATTTGCCCAGCAGGGGGATTGAAAGGAAGACATACAGGAACTGAAAGTCCTGCCATGACATTGCTAGCGCATCCGAGGTCAAGGCCAGAGGATCCTGGGACAGAGAGACAAAGGCTGGGAGCTTGTGATTGTGGCAGGACGCAAACAGATCCACATCTTGTTGGCCCCAACGGAGACACAGAGATTGAAACACCCTGCTGCATAGGGACCATTCTCCCTGGCGAGAGGTCCCCCTGCTCAGAGAGTCCGCCAGGTGATTTTCCACCCCCGGCATGTACACAGCTGATATGCAGGGGCACATTGGCCTCCGCCCAAGTCAGGATCAGAGACACTTCCTGGAGGGCCCCCTTGCTCCGGGTCCCTCCCTGATGATTGATGTAGGCGACTGCCGTCTGGTTGTCCGAGCGCACCTGAACAGGCAGGCCCCGAAGGTGAGTAGTCAAGTGAGCCAGAACTAGCCTGATCGCCCGCAGTTCCAAGACATTGATAGGTGTGTGGGCCTCCTGAGGGCCCCACCTCCCCTGGAACCGCAGGGACTTCCAGAAACCCCCCCAACCTGACAGACTGGCATCCGTGGTGACCGTCTCCCAGGAAGGGACAAGAAAGGATCTGCCCCCCAACAGGTTCCTTGAGTCCATCCACCACGAGAGGGACCTCCTGACCAGGGGGGAGATCACACAGACCCTGTCCAGAGACGCTGGGTCCTTGTCCCATACTGACAATAGGTGAAGTTGCAGGGGCCTCAAGTGGAACTGAGCATAAGGGACCACTTCGAAGCATGCCACCATCAGGCCCACCAGCTGCATCCCCTGCCTGATGGAGGGATGGGGACAAGCTAGGAGGGACTGAGCGTGTGCAATCAGGCTGTCCACCTTCTGTTGAGGAAGGAAGATCCTTGCCTGAACTGTATCCAGATTCATTCCTAGGAATAGAATTACCAAGGAAGGGGACAGTGAGGACATCCAAATGACTCCAGAGTAGACACCACCAGCTGAGTATCCAACTCTGCCTGATGTAAAGACTGGGAAGTGATGAGAATGTCGTCCAGATAGGGAAGCCCTGACATCTGAGCAGAGACATCACTCCAGCCAGCACCTTGGTGAACACCCTGGGAGCTGAAATGAGGCCTGAAGGGCAAGGCCACAAGTTGACCAATCAGAGCGAACCTGAGGAACCTTTGATGACCTGGGAACACAGGAATATGAAAATAAGCATCTTTGATGTCCACAGAAGTCATGAAATCCCCTTGGCACAGGGAACTGATGGCAGAGAGCAGAGTTTCCATGTGAAAGCGCCTGCCCCATACAAACTTGTTGAGGATCTTCAAGTCCAGGATGGGCCTGACTGAACCATCTTTTTTGGGTACTGTGAATAGGTTGGAATAAAAGCCCTTGCCTTTTTCTCTTAAGGGGACCTGGCAGATGACCTCCAGCTCCAGGAGGCCTTGCACTGCTTGCACTAGCTCCTGAGCTGACACCGGGTCCTGAGTAATCCGGGATCTGATTAATCTTGGAGGGGGATCGGCAGCAAACTCTAACTTGTACCTCCTGAATCCACCGGTCTGAGACATGAAGCCTCCAGACTTGAGCGAAGTGCTGCAGCCGTCCCCCCACCCGGATGGGTGAGGGCGCCCCATCATGCCTGAGGGCGCTTGGTAGAGGATTTTGCTTTGGGACCCCAGGAGGAGCCAGGACGTCCACGTCCTCTGCCTCTACCCCAGAAATCTCCCCGGGCCCCAGGAAAGGAAACCCCCCTTCCCTGTCTTGCACCACAGTAAGGGGAGGAGAAGGAACCCTGACCCCGAAAGGGCCGAGATTGCCACCTGCGCTGGGGTAACCTGCCTCCCTTAGCAAAAGGGTCCAGGTGGTCCCCAAACAGGCGCAGTCCTTTAAAGGGAAACCCAGTGAGGGCCTTCTTGGCAGCGTTGTCAGCAGCCCACTGGCGCAGCTAAACCAAGTGGTGTATAGCCACCACAAGGGCAGAAGTTCTGGCACACATTCTGATGGTGTCATCCAATGCTGAGAGGACAAAATTTACAAAAACATCACAACTGGAGAGTGCATTAAACAGCTCACAAGGCAAATCATCAGGGGCACTATCAAGCATATTTCTGAGAAGGGTTCTAGTGGCCACAGCAGTAATGGCAGAGGCACAGACCGGGCGCAGTGCCGTCCCTGCACATGCAAAGGCGTGGGATGCCAACTGGTCAATGCACCGGTCCTCAGCATCCCGCAGGGTAGTAGAGTCAGGGGAATGCATGACAGAGGTGTTAGATAGCCCTAGGATTGGGGCATCCACCTCGGGGGGGGGGGGGGGATGACCAACATTTAACCACCTCAGCAGTAAAGGGATACTTCCTATCCCAACTTTTTGGAACCTCGGGAAGTTTACTGGGGCACTCCCATTCCTTGAGCACAAGGTTATGGAAATGTGCCTGCTCTGGAAATTCCAAACGTGATTTTGCTGTATGGAAACGCTCCCCTCTTTGCCTGGGAGCCGCAACAGGGAGAGAGATGGACAGACCCTCAAAAATCTGGGTCAATAATCTGTCAGTGTCATCCGGGGTCCAGGGGTCAGAGCCAGAATCGTCATGACCCCTTGGTCTCTCATCAGATGAGCCTGAATCAGAAAAGAGCTCCCCTTCATCAGACGGGGTATAGCCACAAAGATTCCAAAACTTCTCAGTTCCCATAGGGAAAACAGTGACATTAGGCGTCAAGTGCCGCTTCTTAGCAGGGGCCTTACGCGCTAAGGACTTAGCAATCAACTGCTCAACAGTAGCCAGTCTAGAAGACACATCAGGCTGAGAATCCCCACTAGTATGCAACTCAACAGGAGTGAGGTTTAAGCTTGGGGGAGTAGGTGAAGTGAAACGAGGTGCAGCCACTGGCAGGCCAGATTGCAATGCAAGCACCTGCTCAGCACAGGTTACACAGACCCGCGCCTTGTCAGTGCAGCATGAGGCTGCTACACAAAGCCGGTCTTGTCCCGAAGGGACCCCGGTCACATTATCCTGGGATGCCTCCATATGGTGATTATAGCGGCGCTATACGCCGATAGGGAATAACGCTAAATAGCAACCCTGGATGCCCAAATAACCCGCTAGGGAAGTGGGAGTATTATTTTTACAAGGCCTACAAGTATATACTAATACAGGGCCGGGAGAAGCCAAAAGGGTTCGCCCCGCCTGAAAGACATAAGCAGACAAGACCTGTAAGCACACAGTAACAAAAGTGAAAGATATAAAGCCGCCCGCAAGGGCACTTAAGGACCGCGGTAGGTAGGGGTCCGTCGCACATGGGCCAAACAGGCAGGATAAAGATGGCGTTGGTAAACCTCGAGGGGCGGGCCGGTATCAGCGACGACGCGGAGCATGCCAAAGATCGGCCCCGCCCCCCGAAGAGTGCGAAGCCACGAACGTGCAAGCAGCCAATGATGGCGCCGCCAAGCGCGGAACCAAGTCAGCGCGGCGGCGGCAATTTAAAAAAAAAGACAGTAAAGACAAGCCAGCGCTGCGGCTGACACAAGACTAAACAGAATGGAAAAAAGGTGTAAAACACAGAATGCATAGCATACATATTTACACCCCCCCCCCTCTTTTACCCCGAAGACTTCAAGGAGGATGAGGGAGGACAGCGGCCACTTAAACAGGGCCCACCGATGGGCAGGGGCAGGGGGGCACTAGTGCGGGAGGGGCATCCATAGAGGCTCACCATAAGCCTGAACCGCCTACCCTTTGGTGGGGGATTGCGGTGGAGCAGCGCTCCTAAGCACCTAACAGCGGTGCTGCCTACATTCACCCGACCAGCGCAACCAAGGCTGGGAGGCATATTACAAGTGGAACGGGTGGGAATAGTCCTACAGGGCCGCGGGCTAATAGCCCCGCTCACCTGCGAGTAGAGAGCCATTTCTCGTCCTTCGCAGCCAGACTGCAGAGAAATTCTGGGGATTTGTGGGAGGTCCCCGGGTATTTGAGGGGCCGGGAGGAGCCTATTTTCGATGTCTCTGCAGCCCAGCGTCATCTGGCGGAGTATATCCCAACTGTAAGTATTAGATTTGGAGCAGGAAGTACTGTATACTAAGAATATAATATTTATAAATACTAAAAGTTCTCTATCTCAGACTGCACTGATGGGCCTAAAGATAATTTTAGTCAAACATAGTGAGCTTTTGCTAGGCTCCACGAGTCTGATATACATGATACACCAACATAGGGATCTTCTCCCATCCCAGGTTGTTCAGAACCCATTGCTGTTCACTGTTTGGAGACTATGGCATACCAGTCGTAAGGAAAGAAACTTGAACTCACACTCCTGTCTGCTTCTACCGTTGGGGGGCAATTTGGACCTCAATGTGGGCAACACAGCACGGCTTGGGTATTACCTTGATCTCGGCTTTAGTAAATAGGAACCATAGGAAAGTTCTGTCCCACTAAATGGCTGTGCACCTATATCCCATGCTGACAGCACAGACATTTGCGTTTATGCAGGCCACCTCCTATATCAAGAAAACAATTAAGAAGTTATCAGGGCAGGACTGGTCAAATAACCTGGATGCCCTCCTGGAAAGCATTCCACCCGACAGGAGAGCCATATCCATTTATTATGACTTCCTGAGAAATAGGCTGAAGTTGGATAAACAAGAGAACAGGTATGACCAAGTGGCTCCAACACTTTCCATACGTACCCTTTAGTCAAATTTTAAAGTCATATAACTATTCCTGATCGGTCCTGACGGCGTCCTCATACAGAGAGCTGCTATTGCGACAATACCACTATAACTACATTTCTCCACTCAAATCCTTCCAGATGGGTCTATGTGAGTCGCCCCCGTGTTTGAAATGTGCTGCGGAGTCGGCTGACCTCTACCATGGTCTGTGGGAGTTCCCTGTAGTCAAAAGATTTTGGAGAAGGGTTGCCCAATACACAAGCCAGAATTTGGTAACCTTTGACCCCCCCCCCCCCCCCCCCCGCCGTAATGGGTAATGGTCAATCTTTGGGGAATATATGGTGAAAGGGCTGAAAGTATCCAAAGGTACCAAGAGGCTGTTGTTAATCATCTCAGGAAAACCATATTGCAAGCCTGGATATATCTAGACCCACCCCCAATTTAAAGTTTTCTTAGAGAAGCTGCAATTATTTATCAAGTTTGATTGGACAGACACGGCATCCCATAAAGAATCAAAAGTCAAACCTTTTTTAATACATGGAATTTTTTATTAATAATATTAATTAATATATAATAAACTCAAGACAGGGGTGCACCGTGTAATTAAATAAACTTGTTCTGCACTGCACCTAAACAACCATGGCATAACAACTCTGTCAGGTTCGGGGAGATATAAAATCCCTCTTCCCCCTAAAGGCAGGAGTACCAAAAATCACAACACTGCTATCAAGTACAAAAATTACATAATTTTATTTGGAGTAATCCAGACAACAACACTTAACAAGACTAACACATTAAAAACACTGCGCGTCCCCTAATGCTTCCAGTGCTGACAATAATAAAAAAAAAAAAAAATGACAATTAGTAAGCATACAAAATGTGCACAATACTCTAGCAGTATCTAGTAAGGAAGTCTTGAAAACCTATTGGTCATGGACACCTGTAGGTGCAAATATACCATTATATTGAACTTTTTGGGGGATATTTTTCAGCAGTTGTTAGTAAGGTGCTGCTTAATAAATACATTGCTTTTAAGGTGGGAAATGTTGTACCTTACAATCTCTGAAAGGCCCTTAAATTAGTGTCTAACCAAATGAATAGTTTTGATGATGATGATTACGACATTACTAAAACGTATCCACTGCCACTTGCTGCCAACCCAAATGCTGAAAATGTGAATGTGGTGACAGATACTTGATGATTATTCTTTAATTATAAAGCTCTCTGCTAAACACATTTGCATACGTTTTTAAAATGAGCAAGTCCTATGTGTCATTTATTTTAAGTAAATTGTGTAACAGTTTCAAATTCCTTTGGTAGCACGCACATTTGGAGTGGCTGATGGAAAGCAGCCGCCATGCAGGTTCACTGAGAGACCAGCATACCCAGCCTATGTTAGGCAGTCATTATGCGGTACTTCTATTGAGTCATTTCCCATTCACTGTGATAGCATCTATAACTGTGAATTAATGTGCTAGCAACCCATAGAAACATCAGAGGGAGGAAAACATGTCACAGAGTCTACGCTGCTTCAGAGGAACTGTGAACTCGGAGACATGCTGAGAAATGACAATCTTCAAAAATTTCATCCACCTAGCTAACTTTTAAAAGGTTGTTTATGAAGTAAGATTATGGGATTCCAAGTGACATCAATGTCATGTTACAAGAAAAATATCCAAAATCAAATCTTCGCCAAGCAGAAACATAAAGACTTTCCTGATTAGTTTATTATTATTAATGTTAATATGTTCTTGGAGAAAACTGATGAAACTATGATAAAGTGAAGGTGTTTTTTTTTTTCTTGTTTTGTCTTAATGATATTTTGTTTTGCATTTTGAAAATGCTAGATATGAGAGTAAAACAGACTCTGCTATTTATGAACCTATATAGTGGGAGTCTCAGAAGTCATTTGGCATTCACTGTCTTTGCCTCTAAATGCAATTTCATGTCCTGCACTCAGATGCTTTTAACTGGCAGCTTAACATTAATTGCAGTTTCAATACTTCCACAATGATCACAGTGAATCCTACTTTTACATTTATCGTTTTAGCTAAAACTTTTTTAGAACTAAATTAAAGGCCCCCTTTAAGTTAAATCAAAAACTACTATATAAATAATACAATTCTGTGAAACCCACCGGTAGAATTGTTTTTGAATATATCCAGTCCAGGTCGTCCCATAAGTAATGACAGTTGGGTAATCCACCGCCAGGTGGCGCCTGACTGCAGGATCAAATCTGTCGCTCCTCCCGGCCTCCTATAAAACAGGTGTCTCTCTATGATTCCCCAGTGGTTAAACAGCAGTAAGAAAAGAGACAGGCCGGGAGGCCAAGAAACCATGTTACTTCACATAGCTTCAGCATGTACTCTCTCCATCAAAACTAAGGACAACGGTCCAATACAAAAAGGCAATCACCATAACAGGCAATCCAGATATAATGAATAAGGGAGGGGTGGGACGACCTGGACTGGATATATTCAAAAACAATTCTACAGGTGAGTAGAATTGTATTTTTCACTATATCCAGTCCAGGTCGTCCCAGAAGTAATGACAGCTGGGACATCCAAAAGCAGTGTCCATTAGGGCAGGATCCCCAGTGCGAAACAGAATGTAGTTAATTTCACTACCGCCTGAAGCACTTTTCGGCCAAAGACAGCATCAGCTGAGGCCCTAACATCAACCTTGTAAAGGTATGAACTGAAGACCAAGTGGCGGCCTTACAAACTTGTTCAACAGAAGCCTGGTGCTGAAAAGCCCAGGAAGCACCAATAGCTCTAGTAGAATGAGCTGAGCACAAAAAAGGGGGTTCCCTCCCCTTGGCAGAATATGCTTGCACCACCGCCTGTCTGATCCACTTACTGAGAGTGGACTTGGACGGCAAGCTCTTCCTAGACCCCTCGGAGAGTACCAAAAAAACAATCCAACTTCCTGAAGGACTAGTCGCAACCGGGTAGTAATTAATGGCTCTGGCCACATCCAGGGAATGGGGGGTCCTTACTTTAGAGTTAGTCGGAGCTGGACACAAGGAAGGCAAGACAATTTCCTCATTATGGTTAAAAGGAGACCTGACCTTAAGCAAAAAATCAGGTTTAAGGAAACACCACCTTATCCCTATACCGTCCAAAGTAAGGAGGCTTCACACAAATCGCGGCCAGCTCTGACACGCAACGCACCGAGGTGATAGCTACCAAAAATACCACCTTTAGGGCAAAATAGACAATGCAGCATCGCACAAGGTCTCGCAGGGGGACCATGGAGAGCAGAAAGCACCAGATTCAAGTCCCTCACTGGTAATACAGGCTTACGCGGTGGGCGTAAACGGGTAACCCCTTGGAAAAAAAGTCTTGATCAGTCTATGATTGGCAATGGATCTCTGGAAGAATATGGCTAAGGCCGAGACCTGGTCCTTGAGGGTGCTTAGCTGGAGACCCAAGCCTAAGCCGTGTTGTAAAAAACTCCAAAATCCTAGAGATAGGGTAAGTGCGACAAGGAAGGCTCTTGGATTCACACCAAGCAATGTAGGCATGCCAAACTCAGTAGTATATCATGGAAGAAACTTCTTCCGCGTCTGAATCATGGTCTGAACAACCGTGGCTGACAGCCCCTTGTCCGTCAGGATTGAGGTTTCAATAGCCAGGCCGTCAAGCCAGTGCCTGTAAAAATACAATTCTGTGATTACTCACCTGTAGAATTGGTATTATGAGTATACAGTACGTCTTGCTCCAAATCTAATACTTACAGTTGGGATATACTCCGCCAGATGGCGCTGGACTGCAGAAACATCGAAAATAGGCTCCTCCTGGCCCCTCAAATACCTGGGGACCTCCCACAAATCCCCAGCATTGAAAAGCAGTTAATGAGAAGCCGGGAGAATTAAACAATCCAAACTATCAACTATAACAAGGATAACAATCACCATACAGGGGATCCAAGATAATGCAATCAAGGGTGGGTTGGAGCAGGACGTACTGTATACTCATAATACCAATTCTACAGGTGAGTAATCACAGAATTGTATTATTCTTAGTATACAGTACATCCTGCTCCAAATCTAATACTTACAGTTGGGACATCCAATAGCAGTGTCCATAAGTAGGGTGGGATCCCCAAGAAAAATCAGCATCAGACAGTTTAAACCACTGCCGCCTGCAGAACCTTTCGGCCAAAAGCAGCATCAGCTGAGGCCCTAACATCAACCTTGTAAAACTTTGAAAAGGTATGAACAGAAGACCAAGTAGCGGCCTTGCAAACTTGTTCAACAGAAGCCTAGTGCTGAAAAGCCCAAGAGGCACCAATAGAACGAGTGGAATGAGCAGTAAGACTGAAGGGAGGATTCTTCCCCTTAGCAGAGTAGGCCTGAATCACAGCCTGACGAATCCACTTGCTGACTGTAGACTTGGCAGGAGCCAAACACTTCCTAGGACCAACCACAAAAAGAGCATCAGTTTTCCTGAAAGGTGCAGTAGCCACCAGATAGTACTTCAGACACCTAACCACATCCAAAGAGTGCAAAACCCTCTCCTTAGCATTGCTGGGATTAGGGCACGAAGAAGGAAGAACAATATCCTGATTCAAATGAAAGTCAGACACTACCTTAGGCAGAAAGTCAGGTTTGAAATGAAACACCACCTTGTCCTGGTGTCTTTCATAGTAGGGGGGCTGAATGGAAAGCACCGCCAACTCAGACACACGCCTGACAGAAGTGATAGCCACCAGAAATAAAACCTTGAGCGTAAGAATGGCCAAGGCAGCATCCTGCACAGGTTCAAAAGGAGCACCCTGCAAGGCTGACAGAACCAAGTTCAGATCCCAAACAGGCACCATATGCTTACGTGGGGGGTGCACATGAGTGACCCCCTGGAAAAAAGTCCTGATCAGAGGGTGCTGAGCAAAAGACTTCTGGAAGAAAATAGCCAGGGCAGAAACCTGACCCTTCAGAGTACTGAGTTGGAGCCCCATCTCCAACCCATGCTGCAGGATCCTGGGAATAGAGAACACACGACAGGGAAGAGACGTAGACTCACACCAGTCAATGTAGGCACGCCAAACCCTGTAATAAATGGAAGAGGAAGACTTCTTCCTAGCTTTAATCAAAGTATCAACAACCGAGGAAGACAGCCCCTTCTCCATCAAGATGGAGGTTTCAGCAGCCAAGCCGTCAAAGCCAGAGTTTGTAAATTGGGATGGCGTAGTGAGCCCTGAGTGAGATCTGGCACCAAGGGCAGAGCGTAATGATCTACTGCCAGATGTACCACGTCTGCAAACCACACTCTTCTTGGCCACCTGGGGGCCACCAGAATTGCTGGCACCCTTTCTAGAGCAATCTTGCGCAGAACCCTGCCCAGCAGGGGGATTGGAGGGAAGACATACAGGAACTGAAGGTCCTGCCATGACATTGCTAGTGCATCCGAGGTCAAGGCCAGAGGATCCTGGGACAGAGAGCCAAAAGCTGGGAGCTTGTGATTGTGGTGGGACGCAGACAGATCCACATCTGGTTGGCCCCAACGATGACACAGAGATTGAAACACCCTGCTGCATAGGGACCATTCTCCCTGGCGAGAGGTCCCCCTGCTCAGAGAGTCCGCCAGGCGATTCTCTACCCCCGGGCTGTACACAGCTGATATGCAGGGGACATTGGCCTCCGCCCAAGTCAGGATCAGAGACACTTCCTGGAGGGCCCCCTTGCTCCGGGTCCCTCTCTGATGATTGAGGAAACTGTCGTCTGGTTGTCCGAGCGCACCTGAACAGGCAGGCCCCGAAGGTGAGTAGTCAAGTGAGCCAGAACTAGCCTGATCGCCCGCAGTTCCAAGACATTTATAGGTGTGTGGGCCTCCTGAGGGCCCCACCTCCCCTGGAACCTCAGAGACTGCCAGAAACCCCCCCCCCCCAACCTGACAGACTGGCATCCATGGTGACCGTCTCCCAGGAAGGGGTAAGAAAGGATCTGTCCCCCAACAGGTTCCATCCACCACAAGAGGGACCTCCTGACCAGGGGGGGGGGGGGGGAGCACACAGACCCTGTCCAGGGACGCAGAGCGAACAGCAAAGCGCGACCAGCAGGGCCGAGACCCTGGCACCGAGCCTGACACTATCGTCCATGGCAGAGACAACAAAGGCAATAAACTCCATGCAAGCCTTGAGGTCCTTGTACTCCACAGCCCGCTTGCGAGACTTGGCAATATCCACAAGGCGTCTCACCTTCTTCCTAATGGCCAGGGAGACAATAGCCGCGGCACACACAGGGCGGAACCAAGCACCGGCAAGGTGAAGGCATGACAGACCAACTGATCCATGCGCTTGTCAGCTGGATCACGTAGTGAAGCAGTATCGGGTGAAGGCATGACCAAAGTGTTGGGCAGCCCTGACACGGGGGGGAATTCTCCTCGGGAGGACGGGACCATAGCCGGACCAGCTTCTCTGGAAAGGGATACCGCCCGTCCAGGCCCTTGGGCATGGACGGTTTCCCATTCCTTGAAAATCATGTTAGAAAAAAAGGGCCTGCTCAGGAAAGTCTCGCCTCTTTCTCTCAGGCCGAAACAATCCAGCCTGCTTCCTCTTAGCCACTCTAGGAGGGACAATGTGCAGTGTCTTAAAGATCGCAGTCAGCAACCGCTCCGTGTATCGGGGAGCCATGTATCCTCATCCGAGGAAGAACCGGGCCCAATATCAAGGCCAACACCTCCAAAGAGATCATCATCTCCATCATTATCAGAAAAGACCGGCTCAATATGCCGCCTCTTGTGGCCTTCTTAGTAGCTGAGCGAGAGATCTGTCTCTCAAGGCTGGCCACCCGATAAGCCAATCAGAATGGGAGCCCTACTGGTTGAGAGCAAGAGCGGGGGTTCTGTAGAGGCCGCAGGCAATAAAGGGCTAGGGGCAGATACGTCCGCCCGATCATGCTCCGAGATAACACTTCTGGCACAAGTGACACAAACCGTGCTGAGGCCGCCCAGAGGAATAGCACCGCACCTGGGGCAGAGCTTCACCCGCCCAGATGGGGCCCCAAGCTCACTATCCCCAGAAGTCTCCATTATGGTGATTTGAGTTATGTTAACAGGTATAAGGCACTAACGACCCAACCTGGCCAGCCCACAAAAATACCATTTTGTGATTACTCACCTTTAAAAAGGGTTTTATAAGTATGTCACACACCCCGCTTCCACTATTCATGACATATGGGTTATGGTCCAGTAGAGGGCGAACTTCTGCAGAGATGAAAGCAAAAAAGAAGCCCCTCCCGGTCCATAAATACCTGGGACCTCCCACACATTCCCCAGTATATGACAGCAGTAAGGGGACCAGGAAGAGCTAATAAAACATTCTTAACCATAAAAGGTTCACCATATAAAGGATCCAGAATACAAAAGGGCGGGATGAAGCGGGGTGTGTGACATACTTATAATACCAATTTTAAAGGTGAGTAATCACAAAATGGTATTATTCCAAGTATGTCACACACCCCACTTCCACTATTCATGACATATGGGACATCCAATAGCAGTGTCCATGATGGATGTCCCATATGCCATGATGGGTGGGGATCCAAATACAGCAAAAAAAATGCACCAATTTAAACCACTGCAGCTTGCAGAACCTTGCGGCCAAAAACAGCATCCCGGCCCGCACATCAACCTTATAAAACTTTGAAAAAGTATGAACGGAAGACCAAGTAGAAGCCTTACAAACTTGTTCAACAGAAGCCTGGTGCTGAAAAGCCCAGGAAGCCCCAACAGCATGAGTAGAATGAGCAGTGATCTTAAAAGGAGGAACCCTCCCCTTAGCAGAATAGGCCCCAACAATGGTAGACTTGGCGGGCGCCAAACCTTTTCTGGGCCCAGAAGGCACCACGAACAAGGCGTCCGTCTTACGAAAAGGAGAAGTAGCAACCAAATAGTACTTAACACAACGAACCACATCCAAAGAGTGCAAAACCCTCTCCTTGTCATTGCTAGGCTTAGGACACAAGGAAGGGAGAACTACTGACTACTGACTACCTGATTGAGATGAAAGGCAGAAACCACCTTAGGAATGAAATCTGGTTTAAAGCGAAAAACCACCTTATCCTGGTGACTCTCAAAGTAAGGGGCCTGAATAGACAGAGCTGCCAACTCAGAGACACGCCAAACAGAGGTAATAGCCACCAAAAAGGCAACCTTTTGAGTGAGCACAGAAAGAGCCACATCCTGCATCGGTTCAAAGGGAGGCCCCTGGAGGGCCGAAAGAACCAAATTTAGGTCCCAAACGGGAACCAAAGGCTTTCTAGGGGGCCGAACATGAGTGACCCCTTGGAAAAAAGTCTTGACCAGATGATGCAAAGCAAAAGACCTTTGAAAAAAGACAGCCAGGGCAGAAACCTGACCCTTCAAAGTACTGAGCTGGAATCCCAGATCCAGACCGTGTTGTAGAAACTCCAAAATCCTAGGAATAGCAAACACCCTGCAAGGTAAGGCCCTAGCCTCACACCAGTCAATATAGGACCGCCAAGTCCTATAGTAAATGGTAGAGGAAGACCTCTTCCTAGCTCTAATCAAGGTTTGAATAACCGCCTCAGACAAACCTTCCTCCCTCAGGATGAAGGTTTCAGCAGCCACGCCGTCAAAGCAAGCGTTTGTAAATTGGGGTAACGTAGTTGACCCTGAGAGATCAGATCCGGAGACAGGGGCGGCCTGTACTGATCTACCGCCAATCTTACGACGTCTGCGAACCAAACCTGTCTTGGCCACCTTGGGGCCACCAGAATTGCTGGTGCCCCCTCTAGAGCCAGCTTGCGCACTACCTTGCCTACCATGGAGAAGGGGGGAAACAGGTACAGAAATCCCAGATCCCTCCAGGCAAGGGACAAGGCATCCACTGCCAGGACCAGAGGATCCTGAGACAGAGATACAAAGGTTGGGAGCTTGTGATTGTGCCGAGAGGCAAAGAGATCTACCTCCGGAGTCCCCCACTTGAGACACAGGGCCCGAAACACCCTGTGGTTGAGAGACCATTCCCCTCGGCGAGAGAATCCCCTGCTCAGGAAGTCCGCCTCCGTGTTCTCCACCCCCGGAATGTATACTGCCGAGATGCAAGGAACATTGCTCTCCGCCCATGTCAGAATCAGAGAGACTTCCCTGAGGGCACTCCTGCTGCGAGTCCCTCCTTGGTGATTGATGTAAGCTACCGCAGTACGATTGTCTGATCGAACCTGAACCGGTAAACCCTGTAGGTGAAGTGTCAGACGCGACAGAACCAAGCGGATAGCTCTGAGCTCCAAGACATTGATGGGGGTGTGAGCCTCCTGAGGACCCCACAACTCCTGGAACTGATGATCTTTCCAGAAACCTCCCCAGCCCGACAGGCTGGCATCCGTGGTAACTGTCTCCCAACGAGGGGCCAGGAACGATCTGCCCCTCATCAGATTGCTTGATTCCAGCCACCACTGTAGGGACTGCCGAACCCTGGGAGACATCATAAATGACTGATCCAAGGACTGTGGACATCTGTCCCATTTCAGCAATAGATGGAGTTGTAGCGACCTCATGTGGAATTGAGCAAAGGGGGCTGCCTCGAAGGAAGCCACCATCAAACCCACCAGAGTCATCCCTAGCGGGATAGAAGGGCGAGGATTGGTCAGGAGAACACGTATCAGATCCTGAACCCTCTGCACCTTTGGCTGAGGTAGGAACACTCTGGCCTGACTGGTATCCAGATTCATGGCCAGAAAAGAGATCTCCCTTGATGGGGAGAGAGAAGACTTGGGGTGGTTGATCACCCATTCGAACCTCTCCAGCGTCGTCACCACCGTCCTGGTGTCCAGCTCCGCCTGGCAGAGGAAAGAAGCTGTGAGGAGTAGGTCATCCAGATACGGCACAATGCGAATGCCCTGAGCTCTGAGCAGGGCCATTATGCCCGCCAGGACCTTGGTAAACACCCGCGGTGCCGAGGTCAGCCTGAACGGGAGTGCCACAAACTGAAAATGCTGATCTCCCACCACAAACCTGAGAAATCTCTGGTGAGCTGGGAAGATCGGTATATGGAGATAAGCATCCTTGATGTCTATGGACGTCATGAAGTCCCCTTGACGAAGGGAACCGATGGCTGAGCGCAGAGTCTCCATACGGAACTTTTTGGTTCTGATAAACCTGTTGAGAAACTTCAAATCCAGAATGGGTCTTATGGAACCATCCTTTTTGGGGACCGTGAAGAGGTTGGAATAGTAGCCCCGGCCTCTCTCTGGGGAAGGCACTGGGCATATGACCTCCATGTCCAGGAGGTTCTTCACAGCCGTCAGGAGCCCCTGCGCAGCCCGGGGATCCGAGGGCACCCAAGACCTTAGAAATCTGGGAGGAGGCCGGTACTCGAACTCCAGTTTGTACCCGGATGATACCACTTCCAAAATCCACTTGTCTGTGACCTCCTGGGCCCAGACCTGGAAGAAGAGCCGCAGCCGCCCGCTCACCCGTAGGGGTGAGGGTGCCCCCTCATTGCTGAGCTGGCTTGACAACGGGCTTGGAACCCCAGGTAGAGGCAGGACGGGCACGTCCTCTGCCTCTGTTCCAGGAATCACCTCTGAAGCCAGAGTAGGCAAGACCTCTGCTCCCTCTGGCACCGCGAAAGGAAGGATTGAAGGAGCTTGCCCCCCGAAAGGAGCGACGCTGCCTCTTAGGTAGGCTGAGGTAGCTTTCCACCTTTCGCCACAGAATCCAATTTGTCTCCAAACAGCCGCGTACCCAGGAAGGGCAAAGCTGTAAGCGATTTCTTGGACGCAAAGTCAGCCGCCCACTGGCGTAGCCAGACTGATCGGCGCATGGCCACAAGAAGAGCCGAAGTTCTGCTACACATGGTAATAGTGTCGTCCATGGCCGACAAAACAAAATCCATGAACAATTCACACCTCTTGAGGGTTGTGAATTCAATGCTGTTCGGGTTGAGCTGGGACCCATTTAACATGTCCCTAATCTCAGACCTGGTAGCCACCGCCACGAGCGCAGATGCACACACAGGCCACAAGGCAGAACCCACACTGGCAAAGGCATGACATTCCATCTGATCAATACGCTTGTCCTCGCCATCCTTAAGGGTAGTGGCGTCAGGAGTATGTACAACAGATGTGTTGGACAATCCTAAGACGTGCGCATCAAGGGGAAGACCAGCGCTTCACCGCATCCACCGGAAAGGGATACTTCCTATCCCATCCCTGAGGAGCACCGTGAAGCCGACTCGGCTTTTCCCATTCTTTCAGAATCATGCAGTCAAAATGATTCTGATTTGGAAACTCCAAGCAGGACTTAGAGAACCCAAAGATTTCCCCCTTCTTCGGAGGGGCCTCCACTGGCGGGGAGATATCCAGAAGCTCCAAGAGATGGGCCAGGACTTTGGGGGTGTCAACCGCATCCCCCAGCGCCTGCCCGGCATCAGCATCAAAAAATTGCATATCCTCAGACTTAGATTCCTCAAATAATTCCCTCTCCTCAAGCGGGGAATAATCAGACCAATCAAAAGAGTCACAATGATCAAAATCAAGTACCGGCGCAGCCGGTGACAAATGCCTTTTCTTAGCAGGGGCCTTTCTGCCCACTGAGCTAGAAATAAACTTCTCGATGTTGGCCAGCCTAGCACAAACATCAGAGTGTGACTCCCCGCTAATGACCGTGTCACCTGGAGTACGGATAATGCGGGGTGGGGTGGGAGATGAGACGGGCGGCACTGACCCAGACGCCTGGGAACCCGACTGCCGCGTTATGGCCTGTTGTGCACATGGTATGCAAATTAGCACATTCTCCCCGGAAAGGGATACCCCACAACCCACACATAAACGGGATTGTCCCGAAGGGAGCCCGACCCCGGTATCCTGTGGAGCCTCCATATGGTGATTTTTTAGGTAGTCGCAATGACCCGAGGGAATTACGCTGGTAAGCAACCCGGGATGCCCCTTTAAGTCCCGAGTGGGAGGATTTTTAGGTGCCCGATTTTACTTCTAGGGACCCTAGGACCAGGAGGACCCCCTTTTTTGCAAGTCACAGGGAGTTCTCCTGAAAGACACAAGAGAAAAGGGCCTTAAGCACATGCACACACAAACATATATGCAAATATATATATATATATATATATATATATATATATATATATGCTATAACCATTATAACAGAATGAGCCGAAGGGGGGGGGGGGGGGGGGGGGGCTGAGCGATCCCCTGACAGAATGGGCACATGCAATGCAATAAAAAAATGGAGGGGGGCCCCCGGAGGGCACTCACGTGAGAAAAGTGATGGCTGCCACCAGCAAGCAGCTCCAGAAGAACAGCGAGAGAGGAAGAAGAAGGTGCGGGCCAGCACGTATCGCGCGCCTGGCCCCGCCCCCTCCCTCACACCAGCAGCGGGGTTCCCAGCCAGGGCTGGGCTCCACAATTGGCGCCAAGACAGGAGGGGGCGGGCCGTGGCAGCGCGCGAGCGCCCAGCCCCGCCCCCTCAGACACTGCAGCCTGAGGGGAAGAAGCTCCCCTCAGGAGATAACAATAAAGCACCAATTTTGGCAAATGGCGGCCAGCCTAGTGACAGTATAACACCGCACACATCCACACACATTCACACTGAAGTGATGAGAGAAAGATAGAGATATATACCCCCCCCCCCCCCCCCCCACTGGAGGGATACAGAGGAACCAGGAAGGGGGGAATTCCCACACCAGGGGTGTCAGGAATATATGGGACAGGGCATCCCAAACCGGGATCACCAACCCGGCTTCTGCCTACCCCTTTATATGGGGTCTCACGGGGGAGCATGGTGTTGCCTACCCTCACTCGGACCTGCAGCAAAGGCTGGGAGGCTATTACAAGGGGTTAAATATAAAGGTCCGGGCAGAAATAAGGCAAAAAATGGCCGGGTGTATGCCCGGCATACCTGCAAGGAAGAGCAGCCTACATCTTCTGACTTGCTCGCCGTCCTGCAGAGAAGGAACTGGGGAATGTGTGGGAGGTCCCAGGTATTTATGGACCGGGAGGGGCTTCTTTTTTGCTTTCATCTCTGCAGAAGTTCGCCCTCTACTGGACCATAACCCATATGTCATGAATAGTGGAAGCGGGGTGTGTGACATACTTGGAATAAATGATCCCTCTTAAGTGATCCCTCTTTACAGGAAGAGGGCTTGGAGAGAGAGGGGGGGCGGAGGCCAAGAGGAACCACAACCCTTAATATCAAGGGGCCCACCTGGAAGACACATGTGAAAAAAGTATAAGCATCCCACAGCACATGCCCAGCGCATGAGAGACATATCAAGAGACAATATCAGCAGCAGTAAACACCGGCACAATACAACAATAAAGCTTGTGGGGCAGGGAGGGCATAAGGTGGTTCCCCTCCCGCTAAATAGGCTCACCATCAGCCTATGGCTGGCTACCCTTTAGGCAGGGTCTGCGGTCCAGAGCCTAGCTCTGCCAATGCCTGGCCCCGGCGTTCACCCTACCTTCACCGTCCTGAATCTCCTAATAAAGTGCACTGTGCTTAACCAATCCTTACAAGTACTTGTAAGGATTGGTTAAGCACAGTGCACTTTATTAGGAGATTCAGGCCGTTGAACCTCAGGGGTTATCTTTAGGGTGGTTTAACCCTTTTGGTGCCAAGCACGTAACACCTACGTGCTGGCTTGGCTGGGCCTTAAGTGCCAAGCCCGTAGGTGTTACGTGCTTGACTTTCCTCGCTTCTAGTTTAAAAAATAAAAATCAAAAATACTCACCTGACCCCTTGTTGGATCCGGCCGGGTCTCCTCTTTAATTTGGTGCCATCCGATCCCCCGTGGGGGGTCGGATGGCTCCAGGAGAGCCCCCGGAATAGGCCGCCCCCCCCCCCGCTTCTGCAGCAGCAGCTGCTAACTGTAAAAAAAATAAAAAAATAAAAATGACATTCACTTACCTGTGTGTGCGCTGGCTCCCGCTGTCCCTCCTCTTCACCTGGGGGGCCTCCGATCCCCCCCCAGGACTTACCGTTCTTCAGGAGAGAGCCTGGGAGGCTCTCTCCTCTCTTCTTCAAGATGGCGGCCGCCATCTTGCCTCTAAGCCCCGCCCCCTTGGGGGCGGGGCTTATGACGTCATCCCGGTCCCGATCACCGGCTTCAGCTTTCTCAGCTTCTCAGATGCCGGTGATCGGTGCCCTGGAAGGAGGTGACAGGAGATCCTCTGATCTCCTGCCTTCTCCTTCTCTGGATGCCGATCACCGGCATCTGTCAGCTGAGCGGCGAGGGACAAGAGCTTGCAATCGAAGGTAAGTACAGTAAAAAAAAATTTTTTTTTTTTCTAATAAAATACTTTTTATTATTGTGTGGTGTTTTTTTTTCACATTAACCCTTTGTGAGCTGGTAAGGGGTCCATGAGACCCCTTATACCAGTTCACAAGGCTGGGGGGGTGGCAAGTCACCTGCCCTAGCGGGTGGCTTGCCATTAACCCCCGCACCCCCATTACCTGCCTCCCCAAAGGCCAGGGGGGGGCAGAAGAGCCCGGGCCCACATAGGCTATGTGGGCTCGTAGGCTGCAGGGTGGGGGGGCCACCAAAGCTGGCCCCCCCACTCTGTGCCTACAAGCCCCCATAGCTGGTCCCGGGCTGGTTACTTTGGGTAAGGGGGACCCCACGTCATTTTTTTTTTTGGATTTTTAAGGGTTTTTAACCCTTAAAAATCCAAAAAAAAATGGGGTCTCCCTCCCCGGGAAGGGGGACCCTATGTCATTTTTTTTTTTGAATTAACCATTTGTCATCCAGCAGCTATAAAAGGCTTCTGGGCAGGAAAGGGTGTCTACCTATACATATGTGGTATCGCTGTAACCGGGAGAAATTGGGGTTTCTCACGCAATAAGATTTTATTGACAAACTTACATTTTTTATTACAAAAAACTCGACAAATTGTAAAAAAATATATTTTTTTTAATTTTTTTCACACATTTCACCCAAAAATGTTGAGAATACACCTAAAAAATACAAACAAGACATTTCATGTTAAAGCCCAGACTCTGTTGAAAAAAACAATATATAATTTTCCTGGGAAATCCCTGGAAATCCTTTCAAAAATGACAGTTGAACATGTGTAGCGAAACAGTCAAACTCAGTCTGGCAACAGGGAGTGGCAAATGCTGCAGGTAGGCTGGCAGCGAAAGGGTTAAGAGCTCACAATTATATTGATCATATTTGTTTAAGGGCATATTAATTGATTATTTAGTGTTATCAATTTTTGTTTAATTTAATTCCCCCACCCCCTCCTTTTTTTTTTTTTTTTGTTTTAGCATATTAGCTTGCATATATATATATATATATATATATATATATATATATATATATACATTTTGCCGCCGTTGTCAGCTGTATAATTTGATTTGTATATTAGTGCTGACTATCAAATTGATGATATTTATATATATGTTTAATGATGGATTATAAGACCTGGGGGATGCTTACATGTTTTTAAACTGTCCTTTGTGTATCTGTGGTTATTAGTTGGTGTCTTTGTATGAATTAAAAGATTGCTTTTTCATATACCTGGTGGTGTGCCCTAAGAGGTTTCTTTTGGAATTCTGAAGGTTTTTCGTTTTCAATCTAACCTTTCTGGTAATCCTACTGCACATGTGCGGAGTGTGTCTCCAGCATCAGATGGTCACAGGTTGGGCATTGGAGTGTGCCTAGGACCACAGGGAAACCAGGAATGTGGCTGTTCCCTGTATGCTGAGCATTAATATGCATGGCATACACTGGTGACTGGATGAACACCTGTGCTTGCACCATGGCAGGCAGAAAGTTGAGTTCTGAGGGTGAGAAGGGGCATTTTAAACAGTGGAACATCCATAATTGGGACTTCCTTGGATCCCTGAGAAAATGAATCAAGACCCAGGATGAACTAAATCACAGGTTTTGGACCACCTTAAAGATCAGTAAGGCTAATCCCTCTAAACTAGAACATGCATCAATGTTAGGAAGGTTAAACTTTTGTTCTCTGAGAGTCCACCAAGACAAGAGCATGGAGGGGGGCCGGGCTGGTTTTGGTTTCATAGACTTTGCCAATACACTTAATGATTTACTGCAGCAGGAATCCTACTTACAACGCCGGAGACTGGATGGGAAGGGAACGGAGGCTGACAGCAAATCCGTGCTATCTGGCCGCTAAAAGTGACGTCCCAGCAGATGACAGCTGAGGAAGGGGGGCTCTGGGGGAGAGCTGGGGAGGTCAGAATCATGGTGTGTTCGACTCAACTCCTTCCAACCCCCAGAACTGAGGATTTTTGGATCACTTGATGATGTATAGGATCTTGCAGTATTTTATTCCAATTATTTTTTATAACTGTTTTTTGCACAGTTTTTTTATTTGTATTTTTGTCTTTTTAATGACAATTTTCCAATTACAGTAGGTTTGCCCTATAAGACGCATCTAGGATTTGGAGGAGTGTGGCATCTCACCTTCCTGTTCCCAATAGGCGGCAGAAGAAGATGAAAAAAAAAAGTCAACTCACATGTTATGGACATTCCCGCGTTGCTGGCCGGGCTGCCATACTGCGGGAGGCCAGAAGAAGTTGGAGGAGCATCCCTGCCACTGCTGTTTTTACCTCTTCTGGCCAGGGCAAAAGCAGACACCCAAATCTCCGTGCAGCTGATGGGCGTGGCCTGCACAAACTGCACGGAGCCGGATGTTTGCTTGCCCCGGCACATAAGAAGCAGCGACAGCAGTGGCGGGGACGGGGACAGAGCCCACCACTCCTCCATCTTCTTCTGGCCCCCAGCTGCTGTCGCTGCTTTTTACTGGCCGGGACACCTGGCTCCGTACAGTGGGTGGGTGCAGCCTGTGCCGACTGGGTGCAGGCCACACCCACCCACTGCACAGATCCGGGTGTTAGCGAGTGCCCTGGCCGAAAGAGACTGTGAAGAGACAACAACAGTGGCAGGGATGGGGACAGAGCACACAACTCCTCCATGTTCTTCTGGCCTCCCAGAGTGTGGCAGGCAGCTCAACCAGCAACGCGGAAGCGCCCGTAACATGTGATGACTTTTTTTGTTTTTATATTCTGGGGGGAATGTGCGTCTTATAGGACGTAGAATACAATAAGCATGGGCCTACCTTTTGGTAATTAGACAATTCCTAATGTGGTTCTCTTAAGGCTCTAAAAACTACCCTGGTTTCTGAAGATTGTATGACCTCTCATAAACTGTATTAACTCACAGACTGTAAGACTGATTGTGCTTAATATGATTGGAAAAATGGGTTTAATCATAAAGTGCAACAGGGGTGAATGACTCACAATTAACTTGGAGTGCTGCACAGTGACTGTGTGAGAACCAGCTGATTGTATATGATCATTCAACAGCAGAACTGATCAGACTCTCCTCAGGGTGTGGGATGGAATCAGTGGATTGCCTGAGGCCTGTTTGTATGTGGAGAGGGGTATGTAGGTGTGACTTGTGGTTGTGATACTTTGTGGTTGTGATTACTCACCAGCAGTTTTATCGGATGGTGATTGAGGGTTCCACCAGCCCAATCATTTAAAGTGTAGTTAACGATGGTGGAGGCAGCTAGTTGCCTGTTTCTGGTGTGATTTCTCTCTAAGCTGGAAACAGCCCACACCCACGTTGCAGATTGCTTGATCAAACTGACATTGAACGAGTGGCTGTAGTTTTTATGCTAGGAGCTGTAGCTTTTATGATGGAGGGACCATAACTGCAATGCTGGGGGCTGAGGGTGTACTTTATGCAAGTAAAGATACAAATACTCATAGACTCCAGTGATCACAAACTTTTCTGTGTTGTGACATTGAATCCCTCGCCCCTCAGATGCACTGCAATGGAGGGGGCACGGCAGGCTTTGGGTCGTACCCTTACAGCGGAACTACAGTAAAACATGAGCATAGTTCCACAGTACTATTTAGCATCGGATCAACACGACCCAGGCCGCGCTACCACATGACTGTGAGCAGCCTATCAGAGAAGTTTCTTTTACATGCATCAAAAGGATTCCAGCCAAGCTTGTTTCAATATTTTACTGGAAGGAAAGAGATTCAGGGGTGATAGGGGAGGTGCTGGAATAATATATTATTGCTACTGCAATTACTCTACTGTGTGAAGATGCTTTTAGCCATTGTTCAATGTTTTGGGCAGCTATTTAAGTGTTTTATGATACTTTTTCCCATCTCACAAGTAACAAGCAGTTAGAAGTGAGCACCAATAATTCCTACATTTCTTTCTGGTTGGGGAGTTTCGTTCAGTTGGGGAATAAGTCCTCCTCTCACTATCAAGCAAGGGGATTTTTCCTACAAGTAAATTTTGTGATAGCGCTCCGTTAAATAAAAACGTAAAGGGTGTACAGATTTGTGTGTAATAAACTGACAGTTTTTGTTGGCAGCGATTATACCTCTATGAAGGTGAGGGAAAAGTTCATAGCAACCGAAAACATTCACAAGTATGTTTCTATAGGCTGCATAAAATACTATGCATCTGTTTCACACCAAGGAATCCATTGCTTAAGGTGCATTTCATATATATTGCAAACTATGCTTGTGAAGAGGTGATAGCTTATCACAGACGAGTTACCTGGTTTGCATTCGTACAAGTCGCAGCATTCCCCTGGCTTGCCTGAAGCTTTAGACACGAGTATATTGAGATAACCAGGCTGGCAGACTTTCCTAAGGCATCCAGCTGGGTTGCAGACACAGCGGCTGGGTAGCGGGCAGCACTCGCCAGGGGGTGCATAACCCTCTATAAGGACCGAGTCTTCTGCACACCTCGGAGAAAACTGGACTTCACACCGGGCTGTTGTGCAGTCAGGCTTTTCCTCTGTAAAACAGAAGGAGACCACATTAGATATTAAAGCACTGCAGAAAGAGATTGCACTATATACAAAAAATAATATTTCAACATTTAAGTAAAATAAACATGATTACAGATCAAATGCTGGCCACACGCAATACAATTTTACACCCGCCATACACCCCTGCAAAATAAGATGAAGCCGTCTAAACATGCAGGCAACTGGAGTTAGACAGTATCTACTGTATGTAACGAAATGCTTCTTGCCCATTACATTCACCATACAAAATTTGAATTCTGGTAAGATTACACAAGCCACAATTGTATTTTCTAACCCAGCAGAAAGTAAAGATAAAAGCCAGGGGTTTTAGCATCAACTTCTAAAAATTGCCTTAAATTAAAATGCAAAATACAATTTTCCTTACAAATTAAATAAAACCAACCAGTTTTACACACAACTATTCCAAAGTACACCATAATCATAAACAATAAAGCTATTAAAGGGTTCATAAAAATACCAGACATTTCCAGGCAATCATTTATAGCAGCAAAATGCCAAAAGAAAAAGGCAACACTGTAAATATGTAACACATAAAAAGCATTCAGTTCCTTCTATACATTTACTGGTTAGACTGGAATAACATCCTAAAATGATCTTTTCTGCATCTGAACAGCGCTCCCGTACTATCCAGATTGCTGCCAGTGAAATGCACTTTTTTAGTACTTTTTGATACCATAATGGCGTCCTTGGGGAGGATGATGCTGGCACAGCGGAAGCCGCAGTGCCCGGAAATCCGGAAGTGCCGCTGACTTCTGGAACTTGCATCGCGCTCTCAGAGGCACCATTATGGTCAAAAGGGATTTTTCTCAAGCACTTAAAAAAGGTGAGCATGCTTCACTGGCAGCAATCTGGATAGTGCGGGAGCACTATCCAGACAAAGAAAAGATCATTTAGGGTGCTATTCCGGTTTAAGTACATCAATAAAATGTAAAGGTGGCTATAGAGTGTACCATGAAGTTGGTCTGGTACAGTTAAGGTTTGTAGGTCTGGTAGACTGCAATGAAGAGAGGCCCCCTGTGTGCCTGAGTTTTCGCTGAATTGCTTGCATGCCCCCAAAACACTAATAGGGCAATATATATATATATATATATATATATATATATATATATATATATATATTGCCCTATTGGTATCCCGCCTGAAAGACATAAGTAAAAATGACATATGAGCATCTCGCAGCACATGCACCACAAGACCAATAACCCCCCCCCCCAAGGGGGACTTACAGACCAAGTACACCGCAGGGTCACCAAGGCACAGACCGCAGCGATACGCATCATCCCCCGCCCCCCCCGAAGAGCGCAAAAACGGCGCTTACGTTACCCCGCCAGCGCCATCACTAAGCAAAAGCGCCCACAGCCGCGGAGCGCAGTACAAAGCGGCGCGGCGGTCAAAAAACACTGTAAACGGTCAAAACACCACAACAAATACCATTCGCCGCTAACACCCGCCCCCCCCCCCCCCCCTCCGAACAAAGTCGGGGGGGGGGGGGGGAGAGAGACGAGAGGGCAGCGGAGAGTATCCCGACTAGAATGGGGGGGGGGACCCCTGAAGGAAAAGGGGACAAATTCCCCAAAACATTCACCCCCTCAGAAGCCAGGACAGGAATCCGCATCCCAAGTAGGCTCACCATAAAGCCTATGGCCGGCTACCCTTTGTGGAACAGGGTCTGTGGCTTGGAGCAGCGCTCCTAATCTATAAGGAGAACAGGGTGAGGGCATAAGAAGTTTGTAAGTGCTTTGTACCATGGTCCAGCCATTCTTAAGAATAAGAGTATATACAAGCTGTATGGGCCAGCCACAAGCTGGTTTAGTGCTTAGAGCACGAGACCAAAAGTTGTGGTGGATATTGTTCGATAAAGGATCAGAAAAATTATATTGAAGATCGAGTACGATAAGTAGATGTGGTGGCTTCTCTAAAAAGTTGTGTTTTCAAAGAGGGTCTAAAACTATTGATGTTGTGAGTTGATCTAATTGCTGGGGGTAGGGTATTCTATAGAATTGGTGCAGCTTGGGAGAGGTCTTGTAAATGAGAGTAAATGGCTTGGATTATGGTGGCTGTTCGTCGAAAGTCATTTTCAGAGCTTAGAGCCTGGATAGGACAATAAGGGTGGAGATGTAGGCGGGTGAAGCACCATGGGGCGCTTTGCGGGTGAGAGTAAATAGTTTAAACTGAAGCCAATACCGTATGGGAAATGAATGGCAGGCGCAACGGGGTAGCAATTAGACAGACAGATGAGCCTGACTGCTGCACGCTGGGTCGATTAGTGAGGGCAGAGGTGGGAGGAAGACCTGTTAGTAACAAGTACTCAAGGCTAGAATCAGGGAAACTGTAAGAGTTTTTGTTGTTTCTCCTATTTTTACCGTAGGAAAGGGGCAGATTCTAGAGATATTTTTGGCAGCTGGAATGATTGGGAAAATGATTGAATATCGGGAGAGAATGACAGATCAGTGTCAAGCGTGACACCTAGACGTCTATCTGGCGTACATCTTAGGAGTTATGATAGTGCCACACGCTGAGAGAGAATCATCAGGTTTGGGTAGGTTATTAAACTATTATTATTATTGTTTATTTATACAAGGTATGATTACAGACAAGATAAATCAAATAGTACAGGGAACAATACAAAACTAGATGCCACGAGGTTCAAACCCGGTGTTGTGAGCACAGAAGACAATAGGAAAGACAAAGTCCTGCCCTTGCAAGATTACAATCTAAAGGATGGGGGTGGAGACAAAAGGTAGGTAGAGCTTGAGTTGGGCTGCATGTGCCATTTGAAGGTTATAGGAGTTGCCTAAGCCAGGTTATATGCTTGTTTTATAAAGTGAGTTTTGAGGGCATGGAGTGATGGAGAGTGAAGTGATGGAGAGTGATGGATTGAGCAGGGGAGTGCATTCCAGAGAAGTGGGGAGGCATGGTTGGCAAACCACAGAGGAAAGTGTTACAGTAGTCCAGACGGGAGACTTTTGTGAGGGCAGTTTCAGATGGAACGGAATTAAAATGTGCCAAAAAAACTGTGACGTAATGTCTGTTAATTTAAAATTAATTATACCTAGTTGCTTAGGTGATGGCGACTTGGTCAATGTCTTCAGAGCGGAATCTGGCAGCCAATAATGGGGAAGGTAAGCAGGGAGCAGCTCTAATTCACCTCCTCTTTCACGCACCAACCAGCACAGCAGCATGCACTTGATGGACTGCTAAAGATCACAGGCGATCACACCAGCTAGCTGCTAGTAACAGGCTCTGTCTATGAGGTTACAGGCATCACTTATCCATGTCACACGAGAAGAGCTGGATAGGCTTCAGGTACAGCCACTGTTTATAGGTTACTGTCAGATTGGTGTGCCTGCTGTTATTAGTTTTTTTTCCAGGTATCCTCTAAGCATTCAGTCCCTTTAGTTGCACACAACTGATGGGTGATGGAGACGCAGTGAAAGTGAGATGCAGCAGCTGTCTTACCAAGTTCCCGTCACTCCTGACAAATTTAAACTTTACATGTAGGCAATGCATTTTTCCTCAATTTGTTATTTTATGAGTATGCAACATAGGAGCTCATATGTGGGAATATTGTTATGTATTTCTTTTGTATCTATATTTAGTGAACAGGTATGATAGTGTGTAGACTATTGTATAATAAAGTCCCTGTGCTCACAGAACTTCAGCCTCAAGGACAATATCAGACACAGGCAGAATATTGTGCTATTTCTGGACACCAGGATTGACATGAAGATATTCCTTTCATCAGTTCAGTAATGACAGGCAAGACGCAGTGTATGACCACAGCAAGCCATGAACCTGCAATTAAGCTGACAGGTACAAACAGTCATACCTGAAGTCATTAATATTTATAATGAAAGTCATAGCAATATATATGCTAATTGAAACTACCTTATAGGTTACTGGGTTCAACATGGGCATGCTTTGCCCTTGTGGGAGCACCAATCTATGTCAGCAAAAAAAAAAACTTTAAGATCCTATGTCAGCAAAAAAAAAAAAAAATGAGCGCTCTAGTAAATGAGAGATGACCAGCAAAAAGCTGTTCCTCCTTCACTTACCATTAAGAAAATTTTGCTTTCTCTTAGAGCTAAGTGATGAAACCTCTAAATAACTTCTAACAAACTATGCACCCCCTCTCCACAAAAAAGGAAGGTAATAGGATGCTCTACAAATGTAGATGTAAACACTACTAAATCAACCACCAGCAAACACAGTATATGGATTCAGGGCTGTTTCTGGGGTAGAGAGCAGGATCACCCTGGGCACCAAGATAGATGCAGATGTGTCAGGGCCACTGTGAGTGTTGTAGGCCCTAGGAAGGGGAAATTTGTTTTCATTTCCACACTGAGCACTATTTTGCCTTGGACCTGCCCTGAATAGAACCAATATTTCCCAACACGCCAAGTCAGGTCAAGTGATGACTTCTCTGAGTGCAGATATGGGACATCCACCCCCATGCCAGGTCCCCCCAGGACTATTTTCTATGCAAGCAGCTAAGCCCTGGAGGTCCAGATTGCCTAAAGCATGAGGCAGAGACTCACGTATCTGACTTTAAACCCCCACAGACAAAAAAGTGTAAAAGCTAAAAACTTACCTGACCCCTCGTTGGATTGGAACGGGTCTTCTCTTCACCCGGGAGTCATCCGATCCCTCCCCGGGGCTCTTCTCGCTTCAGGGGAGCGCCCAAAATAGCACCCCCCCCACTTCAGCCGCTGCCACAGTTAACTGTAAAGAAAAAAAAAAGACTCACCTGTGACCACAATCCCTCCCGCGGGGTCTCCTCTTCACTGGGGGGGGGGGGGGTCTCCATTGCCCCCCCCCCCCCCCCCCGGGCTCTTTCATGGTGAGGAGAGGGCAAGAAATAGCCCTCTTTTTCACTTCCTGGGTCGCCGGCTGCTAGCCCCGCCCGTTGTGGGTGGGCGGGTGGTGTCATCAATGACCCGGCCCCTGTCACCCGGCCCCTCGCATCCGCCCTGAGAAGCTCAGTTGCTCCGGGTGATCGAAGGAGGAAGGTTTGAGGGGGCGAGATGGCTCTGATCTCTGCCTCCTCCACCGATCACCAGAGAGCTGTCATCGGAGCTTTGTGGGACATGATCGCCGGGGGACAGCTGAGGATCGGAGGTGAGTAGAGAAAAAAAAAAAAAAAACTAACAAATGAATTTATTTTCTTATGTGTCTGTGTGTTTTATATTTTACTGTTAACCCCTTGTGAACTGGTAAGGGATCCATGAGACCCCTATACCAGTTCACAAGGCTGGGGGCTGGCAAGTCACCTGCGGCTAGCGGGGTTAGCCACTGTGAGTGTTGTAGGCCCTAGGAAGGGGAAATTTGTTTTCATTTCCACACTGAGCACTATTTTGCCTTGGACCTGCCCTGAATAGAACCAATATTTCCCAACACGCCAAGTCAGGTCAAGTGATGACTTCTCTGAGTGCAGATATGGGACATCCACCCCCATGCCAGGTCCCCCCAGGACTATTTTCTATGCAAGCAGCTAAGCCCTGGAGGTCCAGATTGCCTAAAGCATGAGGCAGAGACTCACGTATCTGACTTTAAACCCCCACAGACAAAAAAGTGTAAAAGCTAAAAACTTACCTGACCCCTCGTTGGATTGGAACGGGTCTTCTCTTCACCCGGGAGTCATCCGATCCCTCCCCGGGGCTCTTCTCGCTTCAGGGGAGCGCCCAAAATAGCACCCCCCCCCACTTCAGCCGCTGCCACAGTTAACTGTAAAGAAAAAAAAAAGACTCACCTGTGACCACAATCCCTCCCGCGGGGTCTCCTCTTCACTGGGGGGGGGGGGGTCTCCATTGCCCCCCCCCCCGGGCTCTTTCATGGTGAGGAGAGGGCAAGAAATAGCCCTCTTTTTCACTTCCTGGGTCGCCGGCTGCTAGCCCCGCCCGTTGTGGGTGGGCGGGTGGTGTCATCAATGACCCGGCCCCTGTCACCCGGCCCCTCGCATCCGCCCTGAGAAGCTCAGTTGCTCCGGGTGATCGAAGGAGGAAGGTTTGAGGGGGCGAGATGGCTCTGATCTCTGCCTCCTCCACCGATCACCAGAGAGCTGTCATCGGAGCTTTGTGGGACATGATCGCCGGGGGACAGCTGAGGATCGGAGGTGAGTAGAGAAAAAAAAAAAAAAAAACTAACAAATGAATTTATTTTCTTATGTGTCTGTGTGTTTTATATTTTACTGTTAACCCCTTGTGAACTGGTAAGGGATCCATGAGACCCCTATACCAGTTCACAAGGCTGGGGGCTGGCAAGTCACCTGCGGCTAGCGGGTGACTTGCCATTAGCGCCCGGCCCCCCAAATTATCTGCCTCCCCAAAGCCTGGGGGGGGCAGAAGAGCCCGTGCCCACGGAGCTTGCAGCCGGCAGGATGGGGGGGCCACCAAAGCTGGCCCCTGCGCCCTGTCCTACAAGCCACCATAGCTGGTCCCGGGCTAGTTATGATGGGTGTCATTTTTTGGGGGGTTTTCAAGGGTTTTTAACCCTTAAAATTAAAAAAAATGGGGACCCCCCTGGAATGTTTTATTTAAAATAAAGGAAACAATTGTCTAAAAAATATTTTTTTATTTTTTATCATTCGTGGCAAATCGGTGGACTAGCTGCGCTCTGCTTACTGCCACAGAGGGGGTTTACCATGCTACTGCCTCAGCATGCTTCCTCTTTACAAAGTGAGAGGGATCGAGTATGGAAGCCACTTGATCTAATCTCAGTTAAGTATCGGTATTAGATTGCCTTGTCAGTATTAGACTGCCTTCAGCAAAGCATTTGCAGAGGAGTTAATGTGACAAAATAAAAAATGTGAACTTACCTTTTCTTCCCTGCAGCTGATTTGTTTTAGTTCAGTTGAAAAAAAACTACTTACCGTACTGTATCCTAATGTGAAGTCGAAAGCGATATCCCGGCCTGCATTTCTGTTCAGCGATCCAACCTGACGTACAGCAGTCCCCTGTGTCAGTCATAGGGAAGATTCAGAGCCTGGTGAGAAAACTCACTTCTTAACTTTCATTGTCTACCTTGGGGCTGATTCAGAGACAGGTGAAGGCAGTTTTCTCTTCTTATAAAGAAGTGAGTTTTCACACCAGGGTCTGAATTGACCCCATAGTGACTGGTCACACCTGCTATACAGTAATGGAGGGAGCAAGCCAGGCCTCAGTACACTCCATCCAGTGCAGTAAATGAAACAAGTATGGCTAGTCACTGTGACTGTGGGGCGGTCGCTTGGCATTTCACAAATTAAGAAGTAGCTACCCCACAGTGATGTGTGTTAGGAATATTACAGCTTCAGAGTTTATGAACCACTATTATAGCATACAGATTTATTATTTGACCTGTCCCTATATATTGTTATTCTTAGCATAGTTGATTTTTTAAATAAAGTTTAGGGAAAAAAAAGAAATAACTACCCCCTATGGAACTCACATGCACTGGAAAGCTGCCATTTAGGTGGCGAGCGCTCTCACATCTGTGTCCAGCTGGCCAGATATTCCATTTGGCAGTCTCGCCCCAGCTGCTCTTCCATGGCTTCCAGCAAGGCCGCCTTGCACAAATTATGTCTTAGTAACTGGTTACAATACATAATTCACTGAGCTAGACTTCGTCCATTGCTTGTGACGAGCTATTTTTGATTTGAAGCAAACAAATCCAGACAGACATCTTATTCTGCCTATTGAGGTGTTGTTCAGACAATCTTTCTAGACTTGAGTTAATTGCTGGCCCTGGATACAGAAGCCTCCAACAGACAAGAGAGTGAGAAAAACAGCATTTGTTCTATTATTTATCTGTTTTTTTCAACCTGTATTCATGGAGTCAAAATGGAAAGGTGCAAACAAGCCCTGATTAATAACACTGCATTTACCTCTGCGCCACTTTACCTCCTGCCAACCATACGTGCCGAGCAAAAATCTCAAGTCAAGCTTGACAAAAGCCGAATAAGCCATCCTTTCTAAACAGTGATTCAAAGGCACAGAAATATCTTCCCATGTTATGTTAGGTGAACGCTAAGGACTTGGACTAACTAAAAGACAGACGTCACCAAACCTTTTCGCTAATGCTTTTTGAAATGAGCAGCAAATGAGCTGGAAACAGAAGAACATCATAGATCAGGGACATAATCAAATATGAATCCCAAACAGTTTCTCCTTGTGTATTCAGCAGCATACTGTCATGCAATGTCTCTGAAATCTCAATGAGGGCGATCTCTCTCCTCCATGCTAATACATTGCCTCTATAAAGTTGTGCTGGCAAAGGTTAGTTTAATACTATATGAGGGAGCATATCAAGTCCTGCAAGTTTCATCAAAGCAGCATTAATTGAAACGCCACATACACCAAAGTATGCCTCTTTTAATCATTCATTTTATTTATTAATCAGACAAATGGTGCAATGCAGTTTATACTCTGATGAGGAGTATCCATTTATTTTGTGGTTTTAAAAAGAGAATTTTAGTGAATTTACTGTAAAGTTTATCTTGAAATCTAAACGGGGACACCAATATTTGTGGGGTTATCCCCAGTCAACTATAGGGAACTGAAGGTATAAACAGAAACAAAAAAAAAAAAAAAAACACTGAATTTATATACCTTACTTCCCACCTATTCATTACACAGTCTGTGTGACATAGCACAAGTATCTGGGCCCCGACATTGATTGAAAGAAAAATTTAGCCATGTTTTGACCATTTACTTTTATTGATATTCATTCTGGGACAAAGCTTCCGCCCTTAATTTTTGTGACTGAATTGGTTGCCATTGAAGCCGTTAGAATTGGTCTTTAGAATCATTGTTTCTCCCAGTGAATTAGTCCAACACTGCATTCTATCATTGGGGAATGAGGAGATGGGAAGCAGGCGAGTAACTATAGGTGGTGCAACTGCACTGGGGCCCAGTAGGTTTGTGCTCACTTGAAATCATTTCATGGAAAAAGTTAAAATAACCAAAAACATTACTGTATAAACCATGACAGGGCCCCATCACATTTAGTCAAACTACTGGTGGGGAGTCTCTTATTTTCATGCTTTTCGTCAATTCAACTGAGGATTAACCCACTAGTATCTGTGTTCCAGAATAAACTCAAAGATAAATATGTATATTTACATGAATGTGTATATTTGGTATTTTCCAAGATAACAGTGCTACTTGACCACCATCCTTTTCCTTGCGAAGCATTACCTCCTAATTTAGTGCAAGGCACAATCATTTTGCTAGTAGTAGTGTTGGTGCCATGCCTAAGTTAATTATAATGATATCCTGTCATTGTCATGTGAGGAAATTAGGGTACATGTAAAGTGAAGAGGAGGCAAGGGACTCACTTGGCATAAGTATGGCCATTGTAAGCTGATGTATCATCCCTTGTACTGATAAGAGCATAGATGGCTGTAATATGCTGATGGCAGTGATGGAATATTTCAGTACCATGCAGTATGGTAATAAGGCACAAAGAGATTATTTAGATGTTATCCCTGATCTGTAAGCATCAAGTAATTGCCTTATATTGCTAGTCTGTATCATTTTCTGTTCAAGTGGAATGGATGATGGATGGCTATGTAATTATTATTAGCTATATCCTAGCATTGCACCCCAGCAGCTTCTGTGAAGTTGGGAAATAACCCAAATAGACAAATATAGGCCCTTTGCATGGCTCAACTAAGAATCAGGATAAGTCAATAGTTATTGTACATATGTTCCGAAAAGCACTTTTTACCTTTAAGTGAGGGCATTTTGGTCTCTATATTCAGCCTAGCACAGGTCTATCTTGGCTTGTGACTATATTGTGATTGCATTCTGGTACTCCCAAATCTCACTTCCCATCCAGCCATCTATCTCCAGCCCTGTGCTGATAAGAGGCAACACCCCAAAGCAAGTGTCCACAAGTGGAGTAGATGGCTATATACTTACTCTTAGTTATGTTTAAAAACTGCACCCTCCAGCGACTTCTGGATTTGTGGGCTATAGCTAAATAAGAGGGGGTTGTCTCTACCTTCCTACTAAGAATCAAGGTAGTTCTGTGCTTTTTGACCAGCATGTGCCATATAAATAATTTATAACATTTTCACTAGACTAGATTCATTAAAAGCAATAACCGTGTTTGTCGCCATATAAGACGCACTCATTTTTCCCAAAAGTAAGTGTGTGTGTGTGTGTGTGTGTGTGTGTGTGTGTGTGTGTGTGTGTTTAATGCCAGTGTGTTTTATTTGGCGAATGTGGGAAAAATAAATAAAAAGGAAAAAATGAACTCACCTCTCCCGCTCGTGCTGTCCCGGAAGCGGTGGAGGCAGCTGGTATCCGCCACCTTCTCTGCGGCGCCAGCACACACAAACACTCAGCCTGTTACAGTGGTGGGCGTGTACCAGTGTACGTACAGGTGCTGCAGAGAAGGTGCCAGACACAGCTGCCTTCATCGCTTCCTCTCTGCGGCGCCAGCACACAGCGTGAACACCCAGCCTTATACAGTGGTGGGCAGCTGTATAAGTTGGCTATCTCTGCTGGAGCAATGGAGAAGTGGCAGGGACAGTGCGAGTGGCAGAAACAGCTGCCTCCGCCGCTCGCACTGTTCCTGCCGCTTCTCTACGGTGCCAGCAGACAGAGACACCCGGATCTATACAGTGGTGGGTGTTTACTTTTGCCTATATGGGGAATGGGAAGGGGGATGCCACACTGCCTATATGGGGAATGGTATGGGGGGAATGCCACACTGCCTATATGGGGAATGGGAGGGGGGAATGTGACACTGCCTATATGGGGAATAGGATGGGGGAATGCCACACTGCCTATATGGGGAATAGGATGGGGGAATGCCACACTGCCTATATGGGGAATGGGAGGGGGGAATGTGACACTGCCTATATGGGGAATAGGATGGGGGAATGCCACACTGCCTATATGGGGAATGGGAGGGGGAATGCCACACTGCCTATATGGGGAATGGGAGGGGGGGATGCCACACTGTCTATATGGGGAATGGGATGGGGGGGTCGAATGCCACACTGCCTATGGGGAATAGGAAGGGGGGATGCCACACTGCCTATGGGAGGGGGGAAAACCCTACTGGCTATGACAATGGGATGGGGCATCCCGCACTGCCTATGGAAATGGGATGGAGAATCCCACACTGCCTATGGGAATGGGAGTGGGGCATGCCACACTGCACATGTGGAATGGGAGGGGGGGAATGCCACACTGCCCATTAGGAATGGGATGGGGGAATGCCACACTGCCCATTAGGAATGGGATGGGGGAATGCCACTCTGTCTGTAATGGGGTGTTTAACATAACATCCGGCTTAGAATATTTTTTTTCTAATTATTCTCCTCCAAATCCTAGGTGTGTCTTATGGGCAGGTGCGTCTTATATGGCGAAAAAATGCGGTAGCTACCAGTATATCAACTTCTTCTGTAAAAACTCCTAGGGGCTTGACACATATTTATTGTGTTATAATAGTGTACAATTATATAAGGATCATGAAAAAAGTTTGATGACTGCCTTCTCACTTCAATTATAGCTTATTTGTGAAATCCTGGCACACTCCAGTCTAAAGTGAAATGATTCCTAGACAAACAGAGCACATGGGGAAGCCATCCTGATAGGAACGTCAGCTGAGTATTTAGGAAAGCAAATAGCTCTTCAGTTTCTCTGTGCTAATGTTGTTCTAATGTTTGCTGTTCACATCCTATCCGAGAAGCTCCGGCTGGCTATGGTGGTGAATCCTTATTGCTGTATGAGTGAAGAAACCTAATCAGGAGGTTTAATCTTTCTGGAAACAGCAAGCAGAGGTATAAATAGCACTGCTGGACAGGACTAAAAACCAGGAAGCCTCCTTAATGTGTTCATTCACAGCTGAGTGCCATACACATTCTAATGGGGGCACACAGGAGGCAGCGGGATATGTTCCTCAGTTTCCTGTAATACCTTTAAAAGTTCAAGTAGACACAAAAGTGAAAGTAGTACATTCTAACTTTATGAATAGAAACAGATGATACACACTAGGTCAATGTCAACACAATTCAAATAAAGAACAAGTAGATTTGTATATAGATTTTTATATTGTGTACATGTCATATCTGAAGTGACAACATTTTAAAAAATGTAGCCATAGATTGACAAGCAGATATCATGTGACCAGCCGCATGGATAATGAGTTATTTACAAGCAGCAATCACAAGTATCATAATCTTTGACATCTTGATGACAATAATCACACTTGATTTCCAGGAATTTCTTTCCATCGATTATGGAATAATGTGGGTCAAAAACATGATTGGAATGACAACAGCTAGGAGACCCAGGTTTGGATTTTGGGTCAGGGGTTGATTTTAGGGTCTCTGGGAAATTCATTTTGTCATTCAAATGTAGGCTCTCTCCTTTGGGTTTCAACCACAATGCTGGTACGTGTTATTGTAACTGTACTCTGTTTTCTGGAAATCACACCTTCTGAATTGGAGGAAGTAACACAGCATTACGGCTCAGGAAGCCCAGTTCTAGGCTTGATAATACTCACCCCCACTTTATAACCGTGTGACCACCAACGTGTGACCACCGATGGCCAATCAGGTTAGCCTGGAAAGCATATGGTGATGAGCACACCTGAATTAATTGGTAGGTATAGGTGAAACAGGCAGTGTATTTTGTTCCGCTTTAAAGATAGTTGTCTTTTAATAACACCCCTCATCCTTTAGACTGTAAGCTGGCAAGGTCAGGGCTCTCTCTCCTATTGTATCTTGTATTCAGAAAATTCACTGTAAACTCTGTAACCCTGCATTTGTAATAGACTGTGTACTGCATGTTTATATCCTGTCTGTAATTACTACTTTGTACAGCGCTATGGAAAATGATGGCGCTATATAAATAACTAATAATAATAATAAGTATCAGCTGGTTCCCTCTCTATTCCAGCAACACTATCGTAGGTGCACAGGAACATTAATCGATTTTTCGACAGATTTTTTTTTTTTTTTGCTTTTTTGATAATAATTAGAATCACTAAACGATGAATGTTTCTGTGCACCTACGATACACACACTAGAACATTAAGTAATATTTTGAGAAAAACTTGGACTATTATAACAAGCAGTCCCAGCACTCAAAAAAAAATCTTACCTGAACCCACCCATTACTGCTTTTAGGACGCCTCTTTGGGAAAAGCACTGAAAAGGAAGATATCATAAAACTCACAAAAATTACCTGTACAAACCTTTTTGCATTCAAAATGAAACGGTACTTTTCCATGCCTTAACTGTACAAACTGTTCTGTAACAATTAGGGGACATGGTACATCATCCTAGTGAAGGCACAAAAAATACAATTCGGTGATTACTCACCTGTAGAATTGATTTTACTGTGTACAGCACAGCCTGTTTCATTTCAATCATTACTTCTGGGTATTCCGCCACAAGGTGGCGCAGTTGACTGCAGAAGGCTTGTGGCCCCTCCCGGCCCTATAAAAAGCCAGGGATCACCCATAAACCCCCAGTGTTGCAAAGCAGTTATGCAAGAAGCCGGGAGATAAACCATGATAAAAGAATACACAGGCTCAAAAAAGGTAACTTTTAAACAAATCACCGTAAAGAGGCAACCAAGGGCAACAATAACAAGGGAGGGATGAAACAGGCCGTGCTGTACACAGTAAAATCAATTCTACATGTGAGTAATCACAGAATTGTATTTTTCCAAGTGTACAGCACGGCCTGTTTCATTTCAATCATTACTTCTGGGACATCCAATAGCAGTGTCCTTAAAGTAGGGTGGGATCCCCAATGAGTAACGGCAGGCAGTTCAATCCACTACGGCCTGAAGCACCTTGCGGACAAAAACAGCATCAGCCGAGGCCCTAACATCAACCTTGTAAAACTTAGAAAAAGTATGAACAGAAGACCACGTAGCAGCCTTACAAACTTGCTCAACAGAAGCTTGGTGCTTCTGGCCCAAGAGGCACCAATAGCCCTAGTAGAGTGAGCAGTAACACGGAAGGGAGGTTCCTTCCCTTTGGCAGAATAAGCTCACACCACCGCCTGTCTAATCCACTATTGTGTCCTGTCCTGGCCCTCTTAGCTAGGTAGCATACCACAGTCATTGTATAGGAGTGTACTGGTTGGATGTGCATGTTGGCTCATCAGAACTGTGCTTTGCTCTGACACTGCACAGCTCACATATTTGTCCCTGTTCAATAATGCTTTAATGCACACCTAAACATTATTGATGTTATTCCCCTTAGGGCTCTGTCTGTTGTTCCATGTTGTTAGGCTTTTCAAGTTACCTAACATGCCATTTTTGTTTAATGCATGTAAGGTACTTGTGGATATAGTTTAGTTATTAGAATTAGAGTTATTTGTTCTTTTTTATAGTTATGTGTTGACTAGTTAGGGTGCCAGACACTACATATGTTTCCAATAGGCACATTTTGCGCTATGCTTAAAGTGGACCAACACCCAGGATTTTGACTATCCTGGGTTTTGGTCCACTTCGGTGGGGCACCCCCGATCGGGGTGCCCCGCTGTGTGAAACCCCCCCGAAACCCCCCGAACTCACCTCTGTCCGCGGCGACGGACAAGCCGCGGACAAGCGGCTCCTCCGCCGCCGCCTCCCGCGCGTCCCTGTTGACGCGCGCGTGCCCGCGCCGGCCATTCACAGACGGCCGGCGCGGGCGCGCGCACGTCTAGAGAGGCGCGAGGGAGGCGGCGGCGGCTGGCCGCCTTACCTTACCTGACTTGCCAGACCCAGAGCCTTGTGAGCTGGTATAAGGGGTCTCATGGACCCCTTACCAGCTCACAAAGGGTTAACTGTAAAAAAAACACACCACACAAAAGTATTTTATTAAAAAAAAAAAAAAAAAATTACTGTACTTACCTTTGATTGCAAGCTCTTGTCCCGCGCCGCTGTGCTGACAAATGCCAGTGATAGGCATCCAGAGAAGGACCGATCACCGGCATCTGACAGCTGAGAATTCTGAAGCCTGAGATCGGGGCCGGGATGATGTCATAAGCCGCCCCCAAGGGGGCGGGGCTTAGCTGCAGAGATGGCGGGCGCCATCGAGGAGTAAAGGGGAGAGAGCCTCTCGAGCTCTCTCCTGAAGATCGGTAAGTCCTGGGGGGGGGGGGGATCGGAGGCCCCCCAGGTGAAGAGGAGGGACAGCGGGAGCCAGTGCACACGCAGGTAAGTGAATGTCATTTTTTTTTTTTTTTTTACAGTTAGCAGCTGCTGCCGAAGCGGGGCTGGCCTATTCCGGGGGCTCTCCTGGAGCCATCCGAGCCCCCACGGGGGAGTGGATGGCACCAAATTAAAGAGGAGACCCGGCCGGATCCAACGAGGGGTCTGGTGAGTATTTTTTATTTTTTAAACTAGCAGCGGGGAAATTCAAGCACGTAACACCTACGTGCTTGGCACTTAAGGCCCAGCCAAGCCAGCACGTAGGTGTTACGTGCTTGGCACTTAAAGGGTTAAAGAGGAGGCATATGCCCCGGGTGAGGCGGTACTTTGCAAAACATTTTCCATGTAAGTGTGGCAACCGGACATGCAAGAATCACACTGGCCTTGGCTGGGCCTGTTTTTATGATTGTGTTTATATTTCAGCTAATGAATGGAATATGCGTTGCTGCACCACCCGGTGTTGGACGAAGCTGGGGAAGGTATAGGTGGCCCACCGCCAGTGCCAACGCCCACCCCCTCCTCTGCCAGTGAGTATGAGGGCCCCTTAGACCTCAGTATGCAGGGGGGGGGGGGGGGAATCGCACGGCAGGGAGTCTAGCCTCACTGAGCAGCAACCTGACTCCGGTAACACTATCAAAATAACATATGTCCTGATACATGCAAGAAAGACAGAGACTAATGTGCACTATTGTTCTATGTAGATTCTGACGTCACAGGCCCATCCCAAGGGATAGTGGAGAGAGGTGCAGAACCTGAAGAGGTGGCTGGGGAAGGTGAGTGATTTGATGCCTCGAAGCATAACCTAATCTGACATTCAGGAGGCACAAAGAGTAACTAATATACTTGTGTTTTGGATCCAAACAGATTCAGAGCCGGACGTACTGCTGGACCCTGCTGGACTGCTGGGAGGAGGCTGCGCCCCAGACGCCCTGTTGCCCAAAAGCAATGTAAGTTATAGTTATTTATTGGAAAAATAGTTTAAACTCATGTCCACCAAAAAAAAAAAAAACACCAAAAAAAATGATTATGTTTTTCTTTCACAGATCAAAGACAACGGCAACTTTTTTAAAGGAGCCACCCATGTTTTTACAAAATTTTAACTTGTTGGTTTTAATATTTGACACAAATTTTAAACAATTCAACCAAAAACATTGTTACAGTAAAATAACCAAAAACAAAAAGTGTGGTGTGTTTTATTTCCTGCCAATGTACGTGATCACAACATAAACATACTGTTACAGGTCCCAAAATGTAAGTATATGGGACAAGGAATAGAAAGAAGAAGGAGAAGAAAACAAAGAATAAGAAAAGAGATTAAGGTAAGCATTATAGACAAGGCAGAAGAAGAAACAGAGATTAAGGTAAGCATTATAGACAAGGCAGAAGAAGAAACATTGATTAAGGTAAGCATTATAGACAAGGCAGAAGAAGAAACAGAGATTAAGGTAAGCATTATAGACAAGGCAGAAGAAGAAATATGTAAGCATACTTGTCCAAAACATCAAAATAGGGGTGAAAACAGAAACGGATGGCAAGAAGGTACGTTTGGAAACCCATTAAAAAGGAGGCAAAAACGGATCGTCCGTGCGAACGGGAACGGAAGCCACGACGAAATAGCATGCCCCCGAGAGGGGAAAAAAACCCTTCCCGATTGAAGACACAGAAACGGAGCATTAACAGAGTTCCCCCGACGGCGGCTCTGCCTCACATTTTATCCCCGGGACAAATGCAAGCAAAACGGGCCATAGGAAAAACGGAACTAAATACGCTCAGATCGGGGGAGGCTCTGCATCAGGCCAAATGTCCTCATTGAGATGAAAGGCAGATACAACCTTGGGCAAAAATTCCGGGTTAAGACGGAACACCACCTTATCCTGTTGCCGCTCAAAATAAGGAGGTTTCATGGAAAGCGCCGCCAGCTCAGATACTCGACGCACCGAAGTAATAGCGACCAAAAGGGCTACCTTAAGAGTCAGAATGGACAGAGCGGCCTTACACAGAGGGTCAAAGGGAGCCTGTAGAGCAGAAAGCACCAAGTTTAAATCCCAACCCGATAACAGAGGCTTACGCGGCGGACGCACATGAGTAACTCCATGGAAAAAAGTCTTGACAAGCCTATGATTGACAAAAGATCTTTGAAAAAAGATTGCCAGAGCCGAAACCTGTCCCTTGAGGGTAGTAAGTTAGAGACCCGAATCCAGACCATGCTGCAAAAACTCCATAATCCTGGGAATGGAAAATTCACGACAAGATAGAAACGTGGACTTACACCAAGCAATATAAGCATGCCAGATTCTGTAGTAAATAGAGGACGAAGACTTCTTCCGAGCTTGAATCAAAGTATCAACAATGGAGGCCGGCAAACCCTTGCCCATCAAGATGGAGGTTTCAGCAGCCAAGCCGTTAAAGCCAGCGTTTGTAAATTGGGATGGAGCAGCTGCCCCTGAGTGAGAAGCTTTGGATCGTCGGGAAAGATGTACCGATCCACCACCATCTGGACGACGTCTGCGAACCATACCCTCCTCGGCCAGCGGGGGGCCACTAGAATGGCCGGTACCCCCTCCTGGGCTATCTTGCGCAGCACACAACCCAGCAAAGGAAAGGGGGGGAATACATAAAGGAGCCGAAACTCCGTCCAGGGAATCGCTAGCGCGTCCGTGGTGAAGGTCAGAGGATCCTTTGATAGGGAGGCGAATCTTGGAAGCTTGCGATTGTGACAGGACGCAAACAGGTCCACATCCGGCTGACCCCAGCGGCGGCACAGAGCGTGAAATACCTTGTTGCTGAGAGAACATTTGCCCAGACGAGACGTCCCCTTGCTCAGGGAGTCCGCCTCCTGGTTTTCCACCCCCGGAATGTAAACCGCCAAGAGGCAGGAAAGAGTCTCCTCCGCCCATGATAAGATCAGAGACACTTCCTTGAGGGCTCGCTTGCTTCGGGTCCCTCCCTGATGATTAATATAGGCCACCGCCGTCTGATTGTCCGAGCGGACGAGTACGGCACGACCCCGAAGGTGGGGAGTGAACTGGGAGAGCACCAACCTGATCGCCCTCAGCTCTAGGATGTTGATGGGTGCGTGGGCCTCCTGGGGACCCCACTGACCCTGGGACTTCAGTGACTGCCAAACCCCCCCCCCAGGCGGTCAGACTGGCGTCCGTGGTGACAATCTCCCATCGTGGAGGCAGAAAGGACCTGCCCACTAGAAGTTTCCTCGAGTCCAACCACCACGAGAGGGACTGTCTGACCAGAGGGGACAGAGCAAACTCCTGATCCATGGACTCCTGAGTCCGATCCCAAACCGACAAGAGATGTAACTGAAGAGGTCTCATGTGGAACTGAGCAAAGGGAACCGCCTCGAAGCAGGACACCATTAGCCCCACCAACTGCATCCCCAGGCGGATGGAGGGGTGAGGACACGACAACAGGGCCCACGCCTGCAACTGAAGGCCCTCCACCTTCTGCTGAGGGAGAAAAACCTTGACCTGAGAAGTATCCAGCGTTATGCCCAGGAAGGACCTCGCCAAAGACGGAGATAGTGAAGACTTGGGATAGTTGATCACCCAGCCGAAGGACTTGAGAGTGGACGTCACCACCTGAGTATCCATCTCGGCCTGATGAAGAGACTGAGCAGCAATCAGAATGTCATCCAGGTAAGGACGGATGCGGATGCCCTGGTTCCTCAGGAGAGCCATAACACCGGCCAGCACCTTGGTGAAAACCAGAGGAGCCGAGATGATACCGAACGGCAAGGCCACAAACTGGTAGTGTTGATCCCCCAGAGCGAACCTCAGGAACCTCTGGTGACCTGGGAAGATCAGAACATGAAGGTAGGCATCCTTGATGTCCACCGTGGTCATGAAATCGCCCGGCCGAAGGGAACTTACGGCTGAGCATAAGGTCTCCATGCGAAAGTGTTTGAACCTGAGGAATTTGTTGAGGCCCTTTAAGTCCAGGATGGGCCTCAGGGAGCCCTCCTTCTTGGGCACCGTGAACAGGTTGGAGTAGTACCCCCGACCCTGTTCCTGAAAAGGTACCTGACAAATGACTCCAGACGCCAGAACGCCAGAAGACGTTGTACGGCCAAATGGAGTCCCTGAGCCGACACCGGGTTTAAAGATATCCGGGACCGAGCCTGCTTTCTACGCTGGGGAAGTCTACCATCCTTGGTCAGAGCATCAAGACGTTCATCGAAGAGACGAAGACCAGTGAAAGGGAGCCCAGTGAGGGACTTCTTAGCGGCGGTGTCAGCCGCCCACTGATGCAACCAGACGGACCTACGCTTAGCAACCAGCAGGGCCGAGGCCCTACCGCCAAGCCAGACGGCGTCATTCATAGCAGACAGCACAAAGGCAACAAAGTCAGAGCAAAGCAAAAGGTCCTTATAATCCTTTTAATAGCAATGGCCACAATAGCCGCGACGCAGACCGGACGCAGCCCAGCCCCCTACAAAGGTGAAAGCATGGCAAGCCAGCTGATCCATATGCCGGTCCGCACTATCACGCAAGGTGGTAGTGTCGGGGGACGGCATGACCGAAGTGTTAGTTAGAAGAGCTCGCCCTGCTTCTTTTTCGCCACCTTAGGGGGGTTGATGTGTAAGGTGTCAAAAACAGCCGTCAGGAGCCTGTCGGTCGGGCCAGTTGTCGCTCAATGCTGGCCATGCACAGCGCCAGGTCTGATTGCGACCCCCTGCTACCTTCCCCCTCGCTGGGGGCTAAATGCAGGCATGGGGGCGTATGAGACGCTGTAGGGAGGATATTTCTACGCTGTAGAAAGAGATGCACTCAGCCCAGCCTGTTCCGCAATAATGCTTTGGGCGCACGGAACACAGACCGCGCCACCACCACTCAAAGGGGATGCTCCGCACATGACACACAGTCGAGCCTGCCCCGAGGGGCCCCCAAGCTCGCTATCCCCAGAAGCCTCCATAAGGTGATTAGCAACAAGGCACAATAAGCCAACACGGAATAAGGCTAAGAAGGCCCACCCGGGATGCCCCAAAGGGATGCCCCACAGAAGGGGGACCAAGGGAGGGGGGTATGGAACCGGGAGAAACCACAATGCTGCTATCCCATCTGCAAGACATAAGCATGGAAAATCATGAGCATCCCACAGCACATGCACCAAACAATCAGATCTGCAGGATCAACTCACGGACCAGCTGCAATGGAATCCGCAGCACGCGCAGGAGGAAGGCAGGACAGGATGCCCCACAGCGAAGTCGGTCAGCCAGATCAGGCAGCCAGCGATGGACACCCAGCAGCAGAGCGGAGCCAGGAAGATGGCGCCGCTGGAAGAACCTCGAGGGGCGGGCCGCGGGGAGATGACGCAAAACGCGTCATCCTGCAGCGCCGCCCCCACAAAAAGGTGCAAGACGCCGGCGCCCACTGCAACAAATGGTGCCCGCATTCAGGGAGGCGGCCAGACCCCCGCAGCTTCTCCCGCCGCGGAGCACAGTGCGCTCGCGGCGGGGAGGAGAGGAGGCCGCATACTAGCACCAGATCCCCCCCCCCCCACAACAGCCACGACGGGGAGAGGGAGAAGGGGATGAAGGGGGGGGAGGGGGGCGACGCGGAGTGAGGAAGGCAGACCAGTGAGGGGGGGGGGGACAACGAAGCCCCCCAGGGAAGAATAGTCCCACACAGACAACCCCACAATAAAGACTCACCCCAATAAAACGACACAGCACACAAGCAGCAGTGGTTCCTCCCTTCCCCCTATAGGCTCACCATATGCCTTTGGCTGGCTAACCTTCAGTATATAGGGTCTGCGGCCTGGAGCAAAGATCACCGAGCGCCCGACCCAGGTGCTCCCCTACCATCACCCGATCCGTCGGCCAAGCCTGGGAGGACCCTTAACAGTTTAGGGCAGCATGGAATTTGTCTCAGAAGCTTGTGTTGTGTCTCTAGAGAGTGTGGGGAGTTTTGGAAGCCTCCAAAAAAAGTTTAAAAAAATTAAAAATCATGTGAAAACCATTTTATTAGTTGTTTCTCCAATATAAGTCACCTATCTGACCGTCCCGCTCAATGTATTAGTGATGTAAAAATCACATAAACAGCCATTCTATACGAAAATAACATTGATACCTATAGCGTTCGCCACTAAAAGCTGGTGCACTGAAATGCTGTTCGCCAGCATTTGCCCGGCAAAGACGAAGGGACTTACCTACGGTAAACATAGCCTTCGTCTGGCGGGTAGGCCATTTCTTGCATAGTAAATGTAAACGTGTGAATGGCCGGCGAACATTTTGGAAATTACCCCCTTAATGTCAATTTCAGTATGTGGACATGCACCTAATGTACTCTAACAGACAGTGTCTGGCTATGCCAGATTATTTCAGTACCAGGTCTTTATATTTGACCAAGATCCAAGGGTTCATTCCCCTGACAAATAAACCAAATCTTGTCCTTGAAAACTGCACCTAATCACTAACAAGATTGGGCGATATACAGGTGGTCTGAAATTAACGTGATCGTGCAATGGCTCAATCAAAACACAACAAGCCACGCCAAGCTTAGATGATCCATACACATGATCCAACACATGAGTGAACCGCCAGATAAGAATGTTGCTCTATTTATTTCAGTTTATTCCATGTTTAGTTTTATCAAAGAACACAAAAAGGTTCTCTGATTGTGACTGACACTGGCTCACAGCACGGCAACCAATCACTTCGCTTTATCTTCCCATGTGCTATAAGGACAGGGCAGCACCCGCACTAATACATTTTTCCATCCACGGGAATCACACAATTTATGATGTCCTTATCATACTGCAGAATATGTCAATACATTCAATATGGAATTTTAAGTATACACTGCTAATATGTAGGTTTGCTGAAAAGAGTTTGACACTTTGACTGTCACCTTCTGTGTTTACGTTTCACTTTTTGTGCTTAATGGGTTAACTTCAACCAGCGAAACTCTACGAGCATAAGGGATATTATGAAGTACAGTACCTATGTACTGTGTTATTGATCTGATTAAGGAGATTTGCCCCTGAAAGTTAGTTAGTAGACCGGCAAATTAAAGGAGCGTGGCCAGTGTCCGACTTTTTGAGGCAGATTGGGTGTCACGTGAGTGGCAGTCACACAAGAAACAAAAAAGTAGTCAGCACCAGGTGACCAGTCACCAGGTTTGCCTGGTGCGTGTGCTCAGTAAGGCATATCGAATATAAATGCTCCCAATGCTGCTGGGTGCAGGGGACCAGCAGACTTTTTTGACCCTTGGTACTTAAAGCATGGGTGTACTTCAGTCATAGTCGTGCAGCAGCCAGGAACCAAACTCGCAAACCCTCTGTCACAAGATATGTTCCCTAACTAATAGACCATGACTAACTACCCCTCTTAAACCAACGAGTAATATAACCTACAACAACTGCAATACTAAAAAGAAATATTGTAGTAGATACATTAGGTACAGGCTAATATTAACACAGTGGGAAGTAGAATTTCCAGTAGTATAGATCAATGTCACTGAGAGCACACAGTACATTTTCATTAATAGAGGTCCAATGACATTGACCAGCTGCAGGACTTCTTCACTACCATCCATGAACAGAGTCCTCCAACCTTTATCCACAGGTCAGAAAATCCCCCATCCCATCTAGGAGTGCAGGCCCTCCCCTTCTGCAGGATTAGGGTAAATCCCTAAAAACTATTATGGAGCATACATTTCTGTTAGAACGTTGTAGGATGCTGGTTCTGGAGTCAAGAGACTCAATCAGGTGCTGCACACCCAATGGATCCAGACACTGCTGTTTGAGATGGTTCCTAACCATGGAGTTCCACAGAACATGGTCCCTGTACATTCCACAATAGATGAAAACATCTGGACCTTCAGATTTTGAATATGTGATTAATCCATGAGTCATGTGCACCATGGCCTTGTAATTCTCGTTAAAGTACTGGAACCAGAGCATCTGGACTTATGCTTTGTGTCAAGCTGTGTGTCTATAGCAGGCTCTCAGTGTGGGGCGTTTGGGTCTGGTTGCCCCTCAAACAAGAAAAGCTATAACTGATACACATATAGACAGAGGTGGACTGGGGCCAAAAATCAGCCCAGGAATCAGACCATGAGCTGCCAAGCTGTACCCCCAGGGTGCTTTCAAGCTGGTCCAAGTGCATTTATGAGCTAAGGTTATAGCACTAAATGAACAGACCATGGGCAGGGGTGGAATGGCAGGGATGAAAATTTGGTACTGCAGCTTTAGTATTGTCAGGACAGGTACTGTGGCAGGAATGGGTGTGTCATGCACAGTCTTGATGCTAAGGCTATAAGCATTGCCCAAGGCAAAACATGGGCTGGGCTGTCTTGGCTTGTGTGCACAGTGGGTCAGGTATATGGGAAGGGTTGGAAAGACTCGAGAGGTTGAGAATGTATTAAATTATGGCACAGGGTGTGGGCGAGGTGCAAGCCCATTTGGCCCCAAAGTAGTGTGCCCCACCAGGAATTCTCCCTGTACTCCATATGGCCAGTCCATCATAAAGATGTTCCTGTTTGTTCAGAAGAAAACACATGAAAATAAACTAGACAAGACAATACTAGAAGTAGTTACAAAAATCTGTAGAGTGCAAGAATCTAATAAAAAAAGAGCACTGATCCTTATTTTAATTCACTTCCACTTTCAACGCTGTTATGGCTTCTTTATTGCATTAGAGATTCTGTGTGCAGCACATAGATAATAAGCAGAATGTGAGGAAGAAAGCAGCCCAAACAGCTGTCAAAACTGGAACAGAACTATTTACCACTGCAAATCCCCTATAAATGCAGCATAATAATGTATTAGGTGTAAATACCTGATTAACGAGGAACTAGTTATAATAATGGAAGCCTGTTTTTCCATGGCTTAAACTGAGCCCCCCAAAGCCCTTGCAGAGATCTTGCCTTCTCCCTGGGGACCAGAAGATATTGCACACACTGCTGGCTGCCAATAAGCATCCTACAGTATGTCCCGACTGTATGTATCAGCAACAGGTTCCCCGGGGGAGCACACACAATGGATGTACTTGTCCACTTGTCACAGGCTCACTGGTAACAATATTGCCTACTGAAGCTGTTATTGGTTTAAAACTAAACATAAAAGATTAATCTTATCTTTGGCAACACAAACATCTGAAGAGGATAAAATGAAAGCAAATCATGATTAGTAAAAACATCTAACACATCTTACAAACAGGCATTTGGTATGAGTGATAATTCTAAGTAGAAAGCCCTTACATGAGGAGCTATTACTTTTAGACATTCGACAACATCCTAAAATCCATCAGGTTGTATTTTTGAGAGACTGTAGGGAAATATCAAGGTGTTACAAAGACAACCAATGATTTATTATTTTATGTGAATTATATGGGTTGCTCCAGATGAGACCAACACGTTTTACATCATTTTGCTTTATCTCACCTTATAAAACGAGAAAGTGATACTAAAGGCAAGCCCAATTGTTAATCCATTACCTCGGGCTACACGTTGCAATGTCCGATATTCAATCAATTTTCAAAAAGACCCTGCAGTTCCTAAGTTAACTTTAAAATGATTACAGCATTGGAGATTGGTAGAAAAAAATGAAGAGAAATAGTGACAACAGCGATGTGATGTAAGCACATTGTGATAAGTGTGAGAGGAGGGCAGGGTTTTAGAGCTGCAGAGGGAGACAGTCAATCAGGACATCTAGGCAGGGACTGGGGGTGTTTCCTTTATTGGTTTCCTGAGTGTTGATTGATGGACCATGTCAGCTGGGTTGGGACTAAAGGCTGAATGAGGAACTGATTTTCTTCACAGAGGAGACAGAAGCAGTAGCAGAGAGCTGAAATCACTCAATTAAAGGTAAGCTACTGAGATACATTTTGACTTGCCAATTACTTTAAAGAGACAAAACTGACTGGATGTTCTTTCAACTCTGAAGCACGGGGCATCCCAATGTGATGCGGTTGATGCTGTGAATTCCTACCACAGGAAAGCCTAAAAGCAGCTGCTACTCATGTGACCTCTAGCAGTCAATCAGGTTTGACAGGCTGGCTGGTGTACAGAGGCAGACATGGAAGTCTGCTATCGGTCATCTGGGTCATGGAACACAGAAGAAGTGAGTACGAGCTGCCTGGCCTTGGAAGTGGGCAATCCAACCCTCCCAAGTAGCTAGGAAGGGAGCAAAATCTCCCTGCATGGAGGCTGCCATTTTCTCGATAAGCATACCCTCATTGACTCGGGCAAACAAGCTCCCACCAGGTATGTTAAGCTTCTTCCAGGAATGCGCGATGATCAACTTGGCCGCCGTCGCAATATGTCTAATAAGCTCGAACTGGGCCCTTGAGCAGCCACAAACATTTGCATTTCATGCATTTGCAATCTCATTCCTACACCATTCCTTCTGTTTTCCTCTTTATTCTATGCTGTCTCTGCTCTTTCTTTTTTTCCCACATTCCTCCATTCTCTCTTTTCCACATCCCATCCTTATTTTATTTATTTTATTTTTATTTATTAACATTTGATTTATTTTATTTTTCTACATTTGCTCTGTCTCCCTTTTATTTTGGTATCTCATGTGTCCCTTTTCCTTAAATTCCCTCCATCTCCTCTTTTTTTATGCATTCCATCCATCTTTCTTTTTTCTATATTTATTCCGTATCTTTTCCACATTCTCTCACTTTTCTTTTCCACATTCCGTCATTCTTCCTCAAGTTTTCCACCTCTTTCCTGCAATTTATCTGTCTCTCTTTTTTTCTAGTGTGCCCTCTGTTTTTCCTTTCATCTCTCTGCCTCTGAATGTAAATCTATGTGTGTCCTTGAATGTGCCACCTTGAAATCTTGTGCAGAGTGAATCCTAATCTAAGGCTAGCCCTGAATGTGTCATTATGAGAAAGTGAAAAACATGCTAATACATTGGCTAATGAGCCTATTTTAATTAGCCAAAGGATAAAAGTGGCAGAGCTGCCTTTCCCAAAGGCCATATTGAGCAACCAGTGATCAGTAGCACAGGAAGATGTCTTAAGCCTCAAGACATGAATGTGTACTATAAAAAGCAGAAGCACTTAAGTTCTGAAAATAAATACTAAAAATAATTTGAAAAACATCTGGAATTTGTTTTGGGAAATTTGCCTAATATAAAAAGTCTGTTCAGCATTATCGGGGAAGCAAGAATTTACTTGATCTTGTTGGCAGGTTTTGACAGTGGGAGGCTGCACAGCTCAGTATTCCAGTGCAAGGCAGCTACTGGGGCCTTGTCCAAGCTCAACAATGAGCAGAGTGTGAGGCTTTATGGAATTCCAGGGTGAGGCTTACCTTTCTTTCTACACCTAAAAAGTAGCAAGGAAAAAAACTGAGCAAGAAAGAGAGAGAATACAGTACATCACACAACCTTACGCTTCAAAGGCCTGTTAGATCACGACTCGAAAAAGAAAATCTGATCAATGCCCAGGCTTGGCAGCTAGAAGCGGAGGAAACACCTGCACATCTATTAACAGGGGACACTGGTAAACAGGAGCTCATCTAAGAGATACGACATCAGTAAAGGCTTGATAACCCCCAGAGTCAATCTAACCCTGGAAGAAACTATGCTTTAATGCTCTGACTTATCATACAAAGTGGATGGCTGAAAATTTGATGTACCTTCAACTACATGTCTTTCACTATCCAGTCCTCCAAGACCACCTACGGTCATGTTTTCCAGATCCACTGTCAAGATTGCAGGCAAATTGAACTTTCTTTAATAAGAAAACATTCACTGAGAGATATAAAAAGGGGATTGATGGAAAGAAAGCCCCATGTGTCCAACACAGTCCTTCAGATATATATATAAATATATATATATATATATATATATATATATATATATATATATATATATCATATTTTTCCTTCAGATCTAAATATATAAATATATATATATAAAAGGCAGGTACAGCTGCCTCCAGCGCTTCCTCGCTCTCTACGGCGCCGGCACACAGAGTGAACACCCGACCTTGGTATAGTGGTGGGCGTGGCTGATGCTCGAGCGTCAGCCATGCCCACCACTGTAACAGGCCGGTGTGCTGGCGCCGCTGCCTCCGCCACTTCTGGGACAGTGCGAGCGATGGAGAGGTGAGTAAACCTTTTCCTTTTTATTTATTTTTTTCCAACATTCTCCTGATAAGACGCACCAACATCCCCCCCCCCCCCCCCCCACGTTTGGGGGAAAATAAGTGTGTCCTATAAGGCTCGATTTAGAGACACATTCGTCCGGACTTCCGTAGCTGTCTGTGAAAGTTTGGGTGGGTGTTTTTTTTTGCTTTTTTTCGTACATTTTCTACTCGCACGAACGTTCGAACTAATACGTATATGCTCTTTCGATGATCCAAAGGAAATCGGAAGTTTTGCGGAAGTTCGGAACATTTTCCAATTCAAATCGGAATTTTTTTGTTTGTTCAGATAACTTCCGTTATTGGGATGGGTTCCCGTCTGATTCAGAGAGCTGATTTCCGACGGACCACCACCCTAGAAATCCGTTTCATTTCCGATCCACTTACGGGACCTTTGAGGGCTCGGATTGCTATTGTTGAACATGTTTTGCGGCTATGTGGAGGAGTTTGCGCGCCTTTAGCACCAAGGCATTGCATGAATCAGCATGGCCGAGGTCATAAATTGTATAGCAATGCATACCTAAATCAATACATTTCAGGTATGCCTTATAGAAGCATTTTAATGCTGACCTTAATTAGTCCTTAGCATGTAAACCTTTATTTTCCCACACATCCATATAATTGATATATTTTTTTAGACTTATGTCCTTTGTGAATTATATTTGGATTGTTGAACTTGCATTTTAAATTGTTGTAGGAGCTATTGTTTTAGTTGGTTACCTTTGCTTTGTGTAATTATTTTGGTTGCAGGAACCGCAAGATGTGCCACTCGCCCTTGCTCCTGATGCCCGTTCTTTGCCTGCAGAATGCGGGCCAGGGGTTCTCTGATCGGGCACTATGCAAAACCCGGGCCGTGGTGGCGAGGGCCCTCTGGCTTTTGAAGTCCAGATTTAGGTATTTGGACCATACGGGGGGGGGGGGGGGGGGGGGCACTGCAGTATGACCCCAACAAGGTTATACCAATATTTTAATTTACGTTTTCTAACAGGGACCACACGTGCCAGAGTGGCACAACTGAGTGTCAGGGTCCTTCAGTTGGTGGGCGAGATGCAGGTGCTGCGCAACACGTTGGGGACCACAGATGAGGAATAATGTTCTGTGGCCTGCCATTGCTATGTATTTGAAAAATTTTATATTTTATGATGGAAAAAAAAAAATGTTACAGTGTCATTTCATTAACAAAATACATTAACACAAAACTAATGGGCCCAGAAATATTTAATGATGAATATTCACATGACCGAGAAGTGATTTGGGTGAGCTTTAAGGGTCCAAAAGGGAAGATGGAGGATAGTGCTAAGTGGTTTGGGTGAGCTTTAAGGGTCCAAATGGGAAGATGGAAGATAGTGCTAAGTGATTTAACTAAACATTGTAGTAGAAGTGAGGGTGGCAAATATGTAGGCGAGCACTTTAATGAGTTAAGTTTGTAGTGCGCAGGCGCAAGATCGTAAGGATTTCCGTCCACATGTGAAAATGAAACGGAAAAGTCACGATGGAAAATGACATCCTCGTATTCGTAATCTGCCGTACGAACGGACGGAAACTTTACAGAAGGTTTTCAATGCATGCAAAGAATCGCTCGCACACTCATACGAGAGCGGAAACATTTCCAAAAAAAAAAAAAACAGATCGGCACTAAAACGGAAGTTTTTTTTGGCTCTCTGAATCGAGCCTATAGGGCGAAAAATACGGTATATATATTCCATATTTTTCGCCTTATAAGACACACTTTTCTCCCCAAAAGTGGGTAAAAAAAAACACCGGATCCAGCATCATTGCTGATGCTCCTGTGGCCACCACACAGACAGCGGCATCCTCTGTTCTGTGCATCCTGCCCAAGGTTTTTTTTATTTATTTTTTTTTATTTATTTATTTTTTTTAATGGAAGGAAGCAGAAATCCGGTACTGATCAGATTCTGTCACTCCGATACATTAAACCTGACACCAACCTATTCCTACCGGGAAAGAATAAGCCACAAGCTTGGAGTTTTATTCAGGTTGAGTGTATAATAGACCCCTCCTCTCATTAGCTGATATGGATTTTTAATATTACACAATTTCATGATAGTGCTCCTTTAAGGCAGTGAGACATTTTCAGGCCTCCTCTACTGGTGCCGGGGACAGGTATTCACAATCACAGGGCAAATTGCATGATACTGTTAAAAAACAACACATGAATCATGCCATACAGGAAAATCTGTGCAGGTATCATGTATCTATCATGTATCTCAGAGGCAAGGTAAGGCTCCCAGGACCACATATATAGTGAGCAAGGACACTTGTTGATTAGTTCTGTGCTATGTTTTTACTCCAAAGCATTCTTCAGTTGTCTCTAGGTCAGAAGGAGTTGGAAAAGGTCATTGCGAGTGCACTAAATGAAGTTTTATTGCTTGGACCTCTGCCCTTTCTGAAAACCTCCCAACAATATGTCATTTCCTTTCAGATCTCCAGTGACATATTGAAGGAGCAGGATGCATGGGAAAACACAGGTTGTGTCTTCCACGAATAATTCAGTCATGTTCTGTCCTTTAATCTGCCTCTACTGTGGCACACAGTCTGGTTTAGACTTGGAGCAGGTTGCTAATGGAGTCATGTCATGTATGCTTCATGTGCCCTGTTTAAATCCACTGAGCCCTATGTCTATTAAAAAGCAACTTCCACTTAGAAAGCATCACAGCGGTAATACCACAGGGGCACTTACCCATGTAATGCCTTCTCATTTCTGCTCTCCATCTGTTTCTGCCTCTCATGTTCTAAGTATAAAAGTCAGCCACATGACAAATACCTCAATGCATTATACACAAGTCTCCTAAGGGACACTATTCCCTCATTTAAAAAAATAAATTCCATATAATAATAATATTAATAATATTGTAGATTTCATACTGTATTTTTGTCCTATAAGACGCAACTGCCCAATAGGCTCACCTAGGATTTGGAGATGGGAAAAAAACAAAAACATATACTGAACCAAATAGTGTGCTAAAATAGCCGCCCCCAGAACCTAGCATGCACAATCTCCCCTCCCTTTTTAGCAGGCAACTTGTAGAATACCACCATAACAGGTAGTGTCCCCCCATCCCCAAAAACAAGCAGCATGAGCAGCAGAATGGAGGGTGGGGCTCTTGCGGGCAATCTGGCGGGGCTCACACAGTGGGGCAACTAGTCGACGTCTGGGGTGATTGGTCCACTTTATTGTTTTGCACGTCAGCTAAATGAACTGACAAGGAAATCATAATATGAACAGGGGGGGATTTTCTTTCTGACACTCAGGGCAAAAATGAGACTTTATTGAGCCATCGGCTTTGGAGTTCAGGAAGACAGTCGCTGACACACTGCACTGTGGTGAGCCACAGCAACATTGTTCATAAGCCCCCTATTACTCCAGCTTCGCCCCAAAAAAAGACAATTCTGTGAGTACTCACCTGTAGAATTGATTTTACTATGCATGGCACGGCCTGCTTCAAGGAGTCCTTATGTATGGGATATTCCGCCACAAGGTGGCGCAGTGTACTGCAGAAGAGTCGTGGCTCCTCCCGGTACGATATAAAAACAGGATCACCAATAGACCTCTCCAGCGTTGACAAGCAGTTGTACAAGAAGCCGGGAGAAAATAAAGGTAAAAAAGGTAACAAACCCCAACTAACTTGGAACAATCACCATAAAGAGGCAACCAAGAATAACAATAACAAGGGTGGGGTGAAGCAGGCCGTGCCATGCATAGTAAAAGCAATTCTACAGGTGAGTACTCACAGAATTGTCCTTTTCCTATTGCATGGCACGGCCTGCTTCAAGAAGTTCTTACGTATGGGACGTCCAACAGCAGTGTCCGTAAGGTAGGGTGGAATCCCAAAAAAGTAGCAGCAGGCAGTTCAAACCACCACCGCCTGAAGTACTTTGCGACCAAAGGCAGCATCAGCAGTGGCCTTAACATCAACCTTGTAAAACTTGGAAAAGGTATGAACAGAAGACCAAGTCGCGGCCTTACAAACTTGTTCAACAGAAGCGTGGTGCTGAAAAGCCTAAGAAGCACCAATAGCACGAGTGGAATGAGCAGTAACCTTAAAAGGAGGAACCTTCCCCCTAGCAGAATAGGCCTGCTCCACCGCCTGACGGATCCACTTGCTGATAGTGGATTTAGCCAGAGGCAAACCCTTTCCTAGGTCCAGCAGGAAGAACAAAAAGAACATCAGATTTCCTGAAAGATTTAGCAGCAACCAAATAAAACTTCAGAGCCCTGACAACATCCAGAGAATGAAGGGTCCGCTCCTTGGAATTAGCAGAGTAGGACACAAAGAAGGCAAAACAATGTCCTGATTGAGATGAAAAGAAGACACAACCTTAGGAAAGAAATCCGGCTTAAGCCGAAACACCACCTTATCCTGATGCCGCTCAAAATAAGGTGGTTTGTTGGAAAGCGCCGCCAGCTCAGAAATTCACCTGACCAAAGTAATAGCCACCAAAAAGGCCACCTTAAGAGTCAGAATGGGCAAAGCAGCCCCACGGATAGGCTCAAAGGGAGGACCCTGCAGAGCAGACAACACCAGATTCAAGTCCCAAGCCGGTAGCATAGGCTTACGTGGCGGACGCACATGAGTAACTCCCTGGAAAAAAGTCCTAACCAACCGGTGATTGGCAAAGGATCTTTGGAAAAAAATTGCCAGAGCTGACACCTGTCCCTTGAGGGTACTAAGTTGAAGGCCTGAATCTAAACCATGCAAAAATTCCAGAATCCTGGGGATAGAAAACACCCGACAAGGAAGAGACTTGGACTCACACCAGGCAATGTAAGCATGCCAGACCCGGTAGTAGATAAAGGACGAGGACTTCTTCCTAGCCCGAATCATAGTATCAACAACAGAAGCCGGCAACCCCTTATCCATCAAGATGGAGGTTTCAGCAGCCAAGCCATTAAAGCCACAAACCACACCCTCCTTGGCCAACAGGGGGTAACCAGGATGGCTGGTACCCCCTCCTGGGCTATCTTGCGCAGCACCCTGCCCAGCAGCGGAAAAGGAGGGAACGCATAGAGAAGCCGAAACTCCGTACAAGGCATTGCTAGCGCATCTGTGGCGAAGGCCAGAGGATCGTGTGACAGGGAGACAAATCTGGGAAGCTTGTGATTGTGGCGGGATGCAAACAGGTCCACATCCGGCTGACCCCAGAGGTGACACAGGGAGTGAAATACCTTGTTGTTGAGGGACCATTCCCCCAGCCGAGACGTCCCCCTGCTCATGGAGTCTGCCTCCTGGTTCTCCACCCCCAGAATTTTGACCACCGAGATGCAAGGGACATTCTCTTCCGCCCAAGACAGTATTAGGGACACTACCTTGAGGGCTTGCTTGCTCCAAGTCCCTCCCTGATGAGTGATGTAGGCAACCGCCGTCTGGTTGTCCGAGCAGATCTTAACAGCCCGACCCCGAAGGTGTGTGGCCAGCTGAGAAAGAACCAACCTGATTGCCCTTAGTTCCAGGACATTGATTGGAGCATGAGCCTCCTGGGGGCCCCACCGACCCTGGAACTTCAGAGACTTCCAAAAGCCCCCCCCCCCCCCAACCGGTCAGACTGGCATCTGTGGTCACAGTCTCCCAGCACGGAGGAAGAAAGGTCCTGCCCACTAGAAGGTTCCTTGAGTCCAGCCACCACGAGAGGGACTGTCTGGCCAGGGGGGACAGAGCAAATTTCCGATCCAGGGACACAGGGTCCCAATCCCAAACTGACAAGAGGTGCAACTGAAGAGGTCTCATGTGAAACTGAGCAAAGGGGACCGCCCCGAAGCAGGACACCATCAGGCCCACTAACTGCATCCCTTGCCGGATGGAGGGATGGGGACACAAGAGCAGAGCCCGTGCCTGCTTCTGAAGGTCCTCCACTTTCTGCTGAGGCAGGAACACCTTGACCTGAGATGTATCCAGAGTCATGCCCAGAAAGGACCTCACCAAAGACGGAGACAGTGAAGACTTGGGAAAGTTGATCACCCAGCCGAAGGACTCGAGAGTGGAGGTCACCACCTGAGTGTCCTTCTCCGCCTGATGAAGAAACTGAGCCACAATCAGAATGTCGTCCAGGTAAGGGAGGATGCAAATGCCCTGATTCCGCAGCAGAGCCATCACGCCCGCCAGCACCTTGGTGAACACCCGAGGAGCCGAGGTGATACCGAATGGTAAAGCCACAAACTGGTAATGCTAATCCTCTAGAGAGAACCTCAGGAATTTCTGATGACCCGGAAACATTGGCACGTGAAGATAAGCATCCTTGATGTCCACGGAGGTCATGAAGTCGCCCGGGGAAGGGTACTGACAGCCGAGTGTAGCGTCTCCATGCGAAAGTGCTTGAACCTGACAACCTTGTTGAGACCCTTCAAGTCCAGGATGGGCCTCAAAGACCCGTCCTTTTTGGGAACCGTGAAAAGATTGGAGTAGAACCCCTAAACCCGTTCCTGGGAAGGCACCAGGCAAATGACTCCTGACTCCAACAGACGTTAAACTGCAAGGCACAAACCCTGAGCTGGCAGAGGGTTTTGAGACATCCGGGATCTGAGGAATCTTGGGCGCGGCCAGGCTGCAAACTCTATCTTGTACCCGGAGGACTCCACCTCCTGAATCCACCGGTCTGAGACGCAGAGCCTCCAGACGTGAGCAAAGGGCCGAAGCCATCCCCCCACCTGGATGGGTGAGGGTGCCTCCTCATGCCTGAGGGGGCTTGGGAGAGGGTTTGGGCTTGGAACCCCATGAGAGACCAGGACGACCACGGGATCTGCCACGGCCCCAAAAATCTCTGCGGCTACCCGAGAAGAGGGAGCCACGACCTCCTCTGGGAGCACGAAAGGAGCTCTGACGCAACCAAACAGAGCGGCGCATAGCCACCAAGAGGGTAGAGGCCCTACCACCCAGCCGGACCTCATCATCCATGGCAGTAAGGACAAAGGCAACAAAATCAGAGCAAAGCAAGATGCCCCTATAATCCTCCCTCCTCCTACCAGCCATAACGCCATCAGTGAGACGCTTGAGCTTTTTCTTAAGGGCAATAGCTGTAATGGCAGCGGCGCAGACCGGATGCAGCCCAGCCCCCACAAATGTAAAAGCATGGCAGGCCAGCTGATCCATACGCCGGTCCTCGGTGTCCTGCAGTGTAGTAGTGTCAGGGGAAGGCATGACCGAGGTGTTGGACAGCACTAGAACGGGAGCGTCCACCTCAGGGGGACACGACCATCGCTTGACCAGGTCAGCAGGGAAGGAATACCTCTTATCCAACCCTTTGGGCACCGCAGGCAATCTATTAGGACGTTCCCACTCCTTGAGCACCATATTAGAGAAATGGCCCTGCTCAGGAAACTCCAGACGCTGTTTATCAGGACAAAAGAGCTCACCCTGCTTCCTCTTAGCCACCTCAGGGGGGACAATGTGCAAGATTTCAAAAATGTCAGACAACAGTCTATCAGTGTCATCAGGGAGCCATGAGTCCTCCCCGGATGCAGACTCAGGGTCGCTGTCATACCCCTCCTGCTGGTCCCCACAGGAGTCAGAGTCCTGGAAAAGCTCCTCCTCTTCTAGGGAGTAACGGCAACCAAAGGCATCAATTCCCTCATCCTTCTCAGCAAAGAGGGAGGGCGTGGGAGCCAGGTGCCACTTCTTGCCAGAGGCCTTACCTGGAACAGGCCTGGCAAGCTGCCTCTCAATGCTGGCCACACAAAGTGCCAGATCAGATTGTGACCCCCTGCTAGTATCCCCCTCACTGGGGGCTAAATGCAGGCGCGGAGGGGTAGGCGATGCCGAAGGGGGCACAGAACTGGGAAGAGAAGCGGGCAGTCCAACATGGGCTGCAATGATACCTTGGGCGCACGGCACGCACACCGTGGCACTGTTACTCAAAGGGGATACCCTGCACATGGCACACAGCCGGGATTGCCCCGAAGGACCCCCGAGCACGCTATCCCCAGAAGCCTCCATATGGTGATTAACACAGGCGCAATAGGCCAGTACAGGGTGAGAGCTAATAAAAAGCCACCCGGGATGCCCCCCAAGGGATGCCCCCAGAACCAGTAAGGGGGAGATGAGGGAGGGTAAGGAGCAGAACCGGGAGAAACCACAACCCCCAGTTTCCCACCTGAAAGACATAAGTAAAAAGCACATAAGCATCCCGCAGCCCATGCCCCAAGGAAACAAAACCCCCGAAGGGGACTCACGGACCAAGTAGACCGAAGGATCACCAAGCCGACAGACCACAGGAGGAAGCGACACAGGAAAGATCACCGCCGCAGCTAAGGGAGGAAGAGGGGCCCCAGACGCGCAGCAGACTCAAAACGGCGCTCACGTGACCGCGCCGGCGCCATCGCAATACAACAAACACCTCAAGTTATAGCGCCGCCCGCCGCGAGCGGAGTACAATGCGGCAACGGCGGCAAAAAACACATTTAAAACACTCACCCCCTCAGAAGCTAGGACAGGAACTCCGTATCCCTCAGTAGGCTCACCATAAAGCCTATGACCGGCTACCCTTTGTGGGACAGGGTCTGCAGCTTGGAGCAGCACTCCTTGAGCACCTGACCCTAGTGCTCCTCTACCTTCACCCGATCCGTCAGCCGAGGCTGGGAGGCACAGAGGGTCCGGAAACGGGTGGAAACAGACATGCAGGGCAGCAGGCCTGGTTGCCCCGCTCACCTGCACAATATAAAGAGCCATCTTCTATCTTTGCAGAATCACTGCAGAGGAAACACTGGAGAGGTCTATTGGTGATCCTGTTTTTATATGATACCGGGAGGAGCCACAACTCTTCTGCAGTACACTGTGCCACCTTGTGGCAGAATATCCCATACGTAAGGGCTTCTTGAAGCAGGCCGTGCCATGCAATAGGGAAAGTCTTTGGGGTTTCATCATTTGCTTGCATGATTTGAAACGAAAGTCCAAGCATTTTTGCATTTTACATGGCACATTCCCTTTAAAATGCACCAATTCACTGTGTTTGTAATAACTACAGTGGGGTTCCTGGAAAGAAACTGAATTATTCAAATGTTGATTTATTGAGCTGACAAGAAGAAATATTTCTTCTAACCAAGGTCCTGAAGAATCTATGGTGTATTCAGCACCACAAGGCCCCCGATTGATTCCAATTATGTGCACCCAAAGTGGATTTTATCAACCAGAAAAATAACAGTTTGCTATTGCTAAATATCATTTATCATTTATATACAAGCTGCCAGGTTGCCTCGACTTCTATGAGGAGCAAATAATATAAACACCTTCAAGGATAGAATGATTACAGGTTCAAATTCAAAATGAAATCAACAGGGGCTTTGTATTCCAAGGTGGAAAAAGTAAAAAAAAGAAGCTGAGAACTTTATTAGGCAGGCTGCACTCCTATGTTGGGATAACTATTTACTTTGGGAAAAGTCATGCTGCTATACAGATTTATTATGCAAAGATCAAAACTATCGCAGAGGTTGAAGGTCTGTTTAAGCCTGTGGCCGTGATGGGCATCACAGATCATATGCAAGTCCTGGCCACCTCCAGATATAAGGAAAAAACTTTTTTCATCTAGAAATTGTGTTGCATCTCTTCTTGGACACAGGTTTTGGATATTGTTAAGCCTCAATGTGTTTTGGAAGAAATTATGGACAAAAATGATAAAATGTTATATACTGACATAGCTTTTAGTTATTATAATGACAAAGCTTATAATTACAAAATACAGTCACTGGTCAATAAAGGAAAAAAGTGATACCACTGAACTAATACTTCTTCCAGTTAAATCTTTGTTTTATCAGCATTAGTACTACACAGTCAGCTGTTATAGCAGAACCCCGCAGACCTGGATTCCTATCAACCTGTCATGTTGGGCTAAGAGACAGGGCCAGCTGATTGAGGGACCGGGTGAAGAAGTAGCTGCTGCCAAAGTCTGGGCACTAGAATGGGCTCAATGGTGCTTCCAGATTGAAGTCATATTGTAGGCAAAGCTAATTGTTGGCCCATTGTGCCGTGCTATGTTTGGACAGTCCTAAACTTTTTTCAATTTGTAAATTGAAGAATAAAAGGCAGATATATTAAGCATTACAGTTCCACCTCATTATTTCACTTTTGAAGCATGTGGGAGTGGCCCTTGGAGCTGTGACGCTACATAATAATAAATAATAATAATATTTAACGGCCTCAGGAACATTGTGGGGGTCACTGTACAACACGATGGACTGGATACATGTACAGAGGCAAGAGGGAGGTTTAGCAAAGGAAAAAATAAAATTCTGTGAAAAACTCACCTGTAGAATTGGTATTATAAGTATACAGTACGTCCTGCTCCAGATAGATTACTTACACTTGGGTTATTCTCTGTCAGATTGGGCTGCACTGCAGAGACATGTAAAACAGGCTCCTCCCGGCCCCTCAAATACCCGGGGACCTCCCACAAATCCCCAGCATTGAAAAGCAGTGAACGAGAAGCCGGGAGAATTTAACCACCCAAACTGGTAACTATAACAATGATAACAATCACCATACAGGGGATCCAGAATAATGCAAAACCAAGGGTGGGGTGGAGCAGGACGTACTGTATACTTATAATACCAATTCTACAGGTGAGTATTTCACAGAATTGTATTATTCTTAGTATACAGTATGTCCTGCTCCAGATAGATTACTTACACTTGGGACATCCAATAGCAGTGTCCATAAAGTAGGGTGGGATCCCCAACAAAGAAGGTAACAGCAGACAGTTTAAACCACTGCCGCCTGCAAACCCTTGCGGCCAAAAACAGCATCAGCTGAGGCCCTAACATCAAACTTTGAAAAGGTATGAACAGAAGACCAAGTAGCGGCCTTGCAAACTTGTTCAACAGAAGCCTGGTGCTGAAAAGCCCAAGAGGCACCAATAGCACGAGTAGAATGAGCAGTAAAGCGGAAGGGAGGATTCTTCCCCTTAGCAGAATAGGCCTGAACCACAGCCTGGCGAATCCATTTGCTAATAGTAGACTTGGCAGGAGCCAAACCCTTCCTGTGCCCAAAATGGACCACAAAAAGAGCATCAGTTTTCCTGAAGGACGCAGTGACTATCAGGTAATACTTCAGACACCTGACCACATCCAAGGAATGCAGAACCCTTTCCTTAGCGTTGCTAGGATTAGGGCACAATGAAGGAAGAACAATATCTTGATTTAAATGAAAAAACAGACACCACCTTAGGCAGAAAGTCTGGCTTAAAGCGGAACACCACCTTGTCCTGGTGTCTCTCATAGTATGGGGGCTGAATAGACAGAGCCGCCAACTCAGACACATGCCTGACCGAAGCAATGGCCACCAGAAAGACAACCTTGAGGGTAAGCACAGCCAGAGCAGCATCCTGTATAGGTTCAAAGGGAGCACCCTGCAAGGAAGACAAAACCAAGTTCAAATCCCAAACAGGGACCATAGGTTTACGTGGGGGACGCACATGAGTAACCCCCTGGAAGAAGGTCTTAACCAAAGAATGCTGAGCAAAAGACTTCTGAAAGAAAACAGACAGGGCAGAAACCTGACCCTTCAGAGTACTGAGTTGGAGTCCCGACTCCAACCTATGCTGTAAGAACTCCAGAACCCTGGGAACTGAAAACACCCGACAGGGAAGAGACCTAGACTCACACCAGTCAATGTAGGCACGCCAAACCCTGTAATAAATGGAAGAGGAAGACTTCTTCCTAGCTTTAATCAAAGTATCCACAACCGAGGAAGACAGCCCCTTCTCCATCAAGATGGAGGTTTCAGCAGCCAGGCCATCAAAGCCAGAGTTTGTAAATTGGGATGGCGTAAGGGGCCCTGAGTGAGCAGATCTGGCACCCCTGGCAAAACGTACTGGTCTACTGCCATCTGCACCACGTCTGCGAACCACACTCTTCTTGGCCACCTGGGGGCCACCAGAATCGCTGGCACCCCTTCCAGAGCAATCTTGCGCAGAACCCTGCCTAGCAGGGGGAATGGAGAAAAGACATACAGGAGCCCAAATTCCTGCCATGACATGGTCAGAGCATCCGTGGTCAAGGCCAGAGGATCCTGAGACAGGGAGACAAAGGCCGGGAGCTTGTGATTGTGACGGGACGCAAACAGATCCACATCTGGTAGACCCCAACAGTGACACAGGGACTGGAATACCCTGTTGCAGAGGGACCACTCTCCCTGACGAGAGGTCCCCCTGCTCAGAGAGTCTGCCCGTAGATTCTCTGCCCCCGGGATGTACACAGTCGAAATGCATTGAACATCGGCCTCCGCCCATGTCAGAATCCGCGACACCTCCTGGAGGGCCCCCCTGCTCCGGGTCCCTCCCTGATGGTTGATGTATGCGACCACCGTCCTGTTGTCTGAGCGCACCTGCACAGACAGACCCCGCAGGTGGTCGGTCAACTGATCCAGAACCAATCTGATCGTCCGTAGTTCCAAAATGTTGATAGGTAAGTGGGCCTCCTGAGGCCCCCACCTTCCCTGGAACCGCAGGGACTTCCAGAATCCCCCCCATCCTGACAGACTGGCATCCGTGGTGACCGTCTCCCAGGAGGGGGCCAGAAAGGCCCTCCCCCCCAGCAAGTTCCTGGGACCAAGGGGGGGAGCACACAGACCCCGTCCAAGGACGTTGGGTCCTTGTCCCAGACTGACAGAAGGTGAAGTTGTAGAGGCCTCAAATGGAACTGAGCAAAAGACACTGCCTCGAAGCACGCCACCATCAGGCCCACCAACTGCATTCCCTGCCTGAGGGAGGGATGGAGACACGACAGCAGGAACCTCTCCTGCGCAGTTAGAGCTTCCACCTTCTGTTGAGGAAGGAATATCCTGAGCGCCACAGATGTAATGGCCGAGGCGCAAACCGGGCGAAGCGCCATCCCCACAAATGCAAAGGCATGGCGCCGGTCCTCGGCATCCCGCAGAGTAGTAGAGTCAGGGGAGTGCATAACAGAGGTGTTAGACAGCCCTAGAATAGGAGCATCCACCTCAGGAGGGGATGACCAGCACTTGACCATATCAGCAGGAAAGGGGTACTTTCTGTCCCAAGTCTTAGGTATACCGGGAAGTCTACTGGGACGTTCCCACTCCTTAAGCACGAGATTATTGAAATGGGTTTGCTCAGGAAATTCCAAACGAGCCTTAGCAGTATGAAAAAGCTCACCCCTTTGCCTCGGAGCCGAAACAGGGGGAGAGATGGACAGAACCTCAAAAATCTGAACCAGCAGTCTGTCAGTATCATCTGGGGCCCAGGAGTCAGAGCCAGAATCGTCATGACCCCTGGGTCTCTCAACAGATGATCCTGAATCAGAAAACAGCTCCCCTTCGTCCGAGGGGGTATAGCCACATAGATGCAACAACTCATCAGACTCCATAGGGAAAAGAGTGGCATCAGGGGTTAAGTGACGCTTTTTAGCCGTGGCCTTACGCACTAAAGTATTAGCAATCAATTTTTCAACACTGGCCAGTCTAGCAGACATCAGGCTGAGAATCTCCGCTTGTATGCAATTCAATGGGGGAGTAGGTGAAGTGAGACGAGGTGCAGGCCCAGCCACAGGAGGGGCGGATTGCAAAGTTAGCACCTGCTGTGCGCAAGGAACACAGACCCGTGCATTGTCACCGCTAATAGGTGAGACCCCACAAGCTACACACAGCCGGGCTTGTCCCGAAGGAACCCTGGTCACATTATCCTGAGATGCCTCCATATGGTGATTATTAGGCACAATATGCCAATAGGGATTGACGCTATAAAGCAACCTTGGATGCCCCAATGACCCTCTAGGGAAGTGGGAGTAATTATACAAGGCCCAACTATCAATTACACCGGGCCGGGAGAAGCCAATGGATTCACCCGTCTGAAAGACACAATGGGAAGAAGGGGTGTCAAAACCAAACACACTAAAATTAGTATGAAGTCGCCCGTGAGGGCACTTACGGACCACGGTAAGTAGAACCGTCACACACGCGCGCGCGACCTGACAAAATGGCGCCGAGAGTACCTCGAAGGGCGGGCCAGAGCGAGCCGTGACGCAGAGCGCGCCAAGCCAGGCCACGCCCCCCCTCGAAGAGCGCGAAGCCCACAGACAAGCAACCAATGAGAACGCAGAAGCGTCTGAGGTAACGCCGCCGCCCGGCGCGGAACATCCAAATGAAGGAAAAGACGCGCACGGCGGCGGCATTTGCAATAGTAAAAAGACAAGTCAGCGCGGCGGCTGACACCACATATACTAGTCAAAAAACATGACAAAAATCCGTATGCACGAATCACGATACACGCTCACCCACACCCCCCCCCCCCCTTCTTTCCCCCCTGAAGGCTACAGGGAGAACAAGGGAGGATGGCGGCCCTCTGTACAGGACCACCGCTACACGGGGCATGGGACAATAATGCGGGAGGGGCATCCCATAAAGGCTCACCATCAGCCTATACCGCCTACCCTTTGGTGGGGGATTGCGGTGGAGCAGCGCTCCTTAAGCACACATGGTGCTGCCTACCTTCACCCGACCAGCGCAGCCCAGGCTGGGAGACACATCCCATGAGGACAGGTGGGAATAGTCCAACAGGGCCGCAGGCTAATAGCCCCGCTCACCTGCGAGAGAGTGATAATTTCATGTCTTCGCAGTAAGCACTGCAGAGAAATCTGGGGATTTGTGGGAGGTCCCCGAGTATTATAGGGGCCGGGAGGAGCCTGTTTTACATGTCTCTGCAGTGCAGCACCATCTGGCGGAGGATAACCCAAGTGTAAGTAATCTATCTGGAGCAGGACGTACTGTATACTAAGAATATAAACGTTTTTGGAAAGAAAGCAAATGTGAAAGCAAGTAGTCATTACTGCCTATGTCTCTTTATTTTTTATTTTTTTACTTTTGGGTGGACAATAAAGAAAGTACACAACCTACAATGTTTTTTCCTGGTACCTACTGTTAAGTGAGACAGTTAAAAAGGTCACCGTGAAATTTTAAAGGGCACCCACTGCCAAATGTTTATCAGGTACAGATGAGCCAAGTGATAAGGAGCTACTGCAAGCAAAGGTAAATGTTACACCATTGCATCGGGCTACATTTGGAACTGTACTAAACTCTTTGTTTTAAATTGAAGAAGAAATGGCTGAAATATTAAGGTTTACAGGTTCAGCTTATAATTTCTCTTCTGAAAATGTGGGTGTGGCCTTGGGAGGAGGCAGGGACCAGCAATTCTGTCCTGCTCTGCTGAGACAATTGGGCGATGGGATGAAAAAGACAATGTCATTAGCTGAACCTGTAAACCTCAATATCTTGGCCATTTCTACTTCAGTTTAAAAAGGGAAAACAGTTTAGGACAATGCCAAATGTAATATATATATATATATATATATATATATATATATATATATATATATATATATATATATGATTCCAGCAATGTTCCAGCCGAGCAACATTTAAAATGAAACTTTTAATTCATTCTATGAAAGTCCACACAGGAAAAATAGATGGGGTGCACATCCCCCCAAGAGCCAGGTGATGCGTTTCGGGCGGTGATGTTGCCCTTAGTCACAGAAAGCCATGAGTCAGGCACCTAGGCACATGCGGAATCGTTTGCACTTGGTTTGGGTTTTTTCGTGCACCGACTATGAATCAACCCTATAGTGGCAGCAATAGCCCAGAACCATGACCGATCACTCACATTGCAGCCCCACATGACAGCAAACAGCCATTAAGGTTTGCATAGTGCTAAGTGTGTTTGACTTCTGGGTAAGCACTACATGTTTCCAGCGGTTACATGGGTCACATGGAAGTCACTTTGACTATACAACAGGAGGCAAGAATGGGAGGTCCGTGACTGGACATTTCCGAGTTGTATGCGGAGTGGGGCATTCGTCTTTCTGATGCCCCCTCCTCAATTGCCGATTTCAAGGATTTAAAGCTGCCAACATGCAGGCAGGTGTCTCCTGACCATGGAATAGGCAAAATCTGGCATCAGAATAGGATAAAGAAATACAGATGTTATGTTTATAGTTGACCTTTAGGTAAAAATCCATTTATGCTGTCCAACAATGTCCATCAATCATAGAGAGCAGCACGGGCTTGCTAGTGTATTGAAAGTCTAACCCATTTTTGAGCTTTGAGTGTCCTAAAAAACCTCAGTGAAATGATAATAATTTTTCCTGAAATGAATATGGTGTTCTGCTGAACAGCAATTGTATGGACAAATAGTACATGGAGGAGCCCTCCATTAAAAGAAGCAGCAGATATATGTAAATCAGGCATTAGGTTTTGCTTTATTCCTTCCTTGCCTGCTTAGAATGAAGAAGTAGTGTGAGACACTAATTAAAATACACTGCAGGTTTCTTCATATGTTGTTGTATTCCGATTAAAATAGCGAGTTAAATCAGGTATTACTTTCTATTTGGAAGAATTCCTTGCAATACTATTCCAGCCTAGAACGATGAGCAGTTTTAGGGATCATGCTCATGGATGAAATGAGCCTGAAGTCCCTCTGCTATAGCGGCATGCGTTTATTGAGGATAGACGATGAAATTGGATGCCATAAATCAGTTGGAGTCATTCTGCATCCTTTTTGACCTGATGTTAAAGCTGGGAGATTATCTCCATAGATTTCGATGCCTTGAAAATTCCAGGAGCCTGCTGTTGTGAGCTGTTGTGAGCGGCATACAAATCAGGACACAGTGCCTCAGTCACACGGCAAACTTTGCTCTGATCCTGTACCTCGCATTTTTAGCGGCACTTCTTAAACAAACCTGCCGTTTCAAATTCTTCCACCTCTGAAGCCTCTTATGTAACCTTGTGACTTGATGTGAAATTTGCCTCACAGCTATTTGTTCAATCTTGACAAATTTCATGCACATAACTCTTGCCTTACTAGACTGACAAGAAGTGGAAAAATGAAGTCCAAGTATGGAAAGATAAGAGGAAGAAAACCTGGTCAAGCATGAATGAGAAACTTAACTTAATAGAGGAATCAACAAACATAAAAAAAAATTATACACAGTGGCGTACATAGTTCAGACTGGGCCCCATTATGGGCCTCCATTAGCTCCAACCCCCCCGCCCCCTGGCAGACACTCACCGGCCGGTCCAGGGGACGTGCGGAACGTGCACAGTGGCAATGGAGGCATGCACACAGAGGCAAGGAGGAATGAGGTGGCATGGATGGCTAAGTATGTACGCTGGTGTACATTCTGCAGAGGTGGCTTAGGTAGCTTGCCACAGTAACTACAGTAGCATTGGCATGGGCACTGTTTTCTTTTGGAGATGTCCTTTGGAGGACCACCAATTAAAGAGCATCAGACCCGTGCTAAAGGCCATGTCCAGAGGCCTCCCTACCCTGGGGATGTCAGATCCTATGCCTGTTTCTCTAGCCTGCTGGTAACCTCAGGAGGAAGAGGCAATGTTATTTTTTTTTTTTTAAACAACAAAAAAAACTGTAGCAAAGGGTAAAAAAAGAATACTCACTTTTTCTGCACCACAGCTGCTTCATCTAAGCCCAGTGCTCAGAAACCTACCTGTTTATGCGCCATGCTGTGCATGCCCCCACGATTTCTTGGGCGTCCAATCAAGTCTACCAGTGACATGTTGGATTTGACCCTGTGTCACTTGCAAATGCTATGCCCCAATGCCATTTACGACAAGAGAGTGATGACCCATCCTCTCTGTAGGAAGTTATGGAAGCATACTGTACATGGACACCACAGAACCCATTCTCAGAAACTGGTTTCTGAGCTCAGGACTGTGAGGAGGCTGTTTCAAGGGGTCCTGAGTACCTACCTACTTTTTTTATAGCCTGGACAATCACTAGTCATCACATAAAAGTAAAGACAAATCTTCACTACATGTCCCTAGGCAGCAAAAAAGAAGGTTTTCTAACTAACATAAATGTGGCCAGAGTTTGGCCTTCGAGTTATCACATGAAAACCCACATGATGCCCAGATAATGCAATATGGAGTATTCCATTAACATGAAACCTTGGCTGATTTGCACGTAGTATTTAGAAAACATTACGCAGCTCAGCTGGCTTGACAGGTAACACTTAGAGAGAGATAAAAAGCAGTAACTTTTAAAAGAAAAGTGTGATATCTGATTATAAATTAGCTAAACAAAGATGATGGAAGACTTGGGAAAGGGGGGGGGGGGGCTCTGTTTAGATAGGTAGTGAAAAATGTCTACAGCACACTTGTTATCCCTGCTTGACATATTTTATCACGGCATCATTAATTATTCCCCGCAATTGCCGCACGCTTCTTTTTCTTCCTCTTTCTTTTCAGGCAGACATGCAGTGATTGCCGACAAAGCTGTACAGCGGGAAAGAACATCCTGGTGCCTCTGTAAAATGAATTCTATGCAAATCGCTGCCTGGCGCACATGCAGAGTGAATCGAATCTGCTTCTGCAATGAAAGATCAGTGCTGTGATCCAGCCTATTCCAGATACTAGGAAATACATTAGATATTTATGGAAACCACTCACATTTACCAGCCACCGAACTGAGTTGACGTAATTCATGAATTTAAACAGAATAAGTAAAGAGCAAATCAGCTGTTTTATGTGAGCGCTACTTAGTGCAGGATTTTTTAGCACATTATAGCGGCGAGTATTAAGTCAAAAGTAAAGGGAATGCTGATGTGCTGCTACTCATCCCAGTAACCCTCTTATTTTGAAGTTTGGTAGATAAGATTATTCAAATAATCAATTTACAGTAAACCAATCACCTTAGTGTTTTATTCCTGTCCAGGCCTTCACTAACCTCTTTCTACCTTTACTACTTATTATGTGGGCACTGTGTAAAATAAAGTAATGTTGAATCATCTCAAAATATCTGATTATATGTAAATTCCTTATGTATTCTAAGCAAGGCTGACTACTTTTACTCAATTTCTGGCTGTGGCTGAGCTGGGAAGGGCAGGTCATTGCACAGCCAGGCTCGCTCATGCTGAGAGCTCCAAGGGACAGAGAGGCTTTTAAGACCACTTTTTTTGTGTGGTCCTGGATGAATAGAATTGAAAGGAGGGGCAAACTTGCAAGAAATAGAGAAGAGGCACATGGGACAGGCATCAGGAGAGTGGCTGGTTGCATTATTGCTACTGAATTTCCATTTCCTTTAATTGATGGCCTAATTGAGGTTGATCTCTAACACATACATGAAAGCTGGTATGTTACAGATTTTCCATAGTTTACATCTTTATACCGCTTGGGCCTGGCAGACCTCTCCAGAGTGAGCTATAAATGTCTCCAAAGTAGACCAACCCCCCCCTCCTTCCCCAACACCTGGCCATTGAGCCTAAGAGACTCTAGAACATGTGAAAGGTTGCCCTTGGAGCATTCTGATTTTGGATGTCCTGCTATATGGAACCCCCTGGTTCACCCTACAGATGGAGCAAGTGTTGGGCTCCTGATGCATTACTGGTCTGTGCGCTCACCACTGGTAAGTGGGGGTTTGCTGCCAGGTGCAACAGCAATGATGTAAGCACGCTCATTATTGTTGCTGCAGCTTCTTGACTCTCTCCATATCAAGGTCATCTAGGGAGCTGAAGAGGTGAAGAAACCGGACCAATTCAGATCACAGCACTACCTATAATCAAGCCTGGGGGGGGGGGTGGCATGTTTGTTTGTTTTTTCATTAACCTGGACAGTTTCTTTAAAGTGAATGTCCCCGTGGGCCTAAGCCTGCACTGACTCACAAAACATCCCTTGCTAAATACAATTTTCTTTCACCACACTGCTGGACTCATCAAGACAGAATAGTGGCCTCTATTTGCTGTGCACACCACACACACCTTGCATTTAACTGCACTCCAGGAGTATGTTTGCGATTTTTTGAGCCATAAAAAATACCATTTTGTGAGTACTCACCTTTAAAACGGATATTATAAGTGTGACATACACTCCGCTTCAACTCTTCATGACATTTGGGTTATTCTCAAGTAGAGGGCGAACTTCTGCAGAGATGAATGCAAAAAAAGGAGCTCCTCCCAGTCTATAAATACCTCGGACGTCCCACCAATTCCCCAGTGTAAGATAGCAGTAAGGGGACCAGGAAGAACCAAATATAACAATACTAACAACCAAGAAACAATGGTTCACCATATAAAGGATCCGGAATACCAAAAAGGGTGGGTGAAGAGTGTATGTCACACTTATAATATCCGTTTTAAAGGTGAGTACTCACAAAACGTTATTATTTCAAGTGTGACATACACTCCGCTTCAACTCTTCGTGACATTTGGGACATCCAATAGCAGTGTCCGTCAAGGGTGGGAACCGAAAACAGTAAAATAATGTACCAATTTAAACCACTGTAGCTTGCAGAACCTTGCGGCCAAACACAGCATCCGCTGAAGCCCGCACGTCAACCTCGTAAAACTTGGAAAAAATATGAACGGAAGACCAAATAGCAGCCTTTCAAACTTGTTCAACAGAAGCCTGGTGCTGAAAAGCCCAGGACACGCCAACAGCACGAGTAGAATGCGCAGTGACCTTAAAAGGGGGAGTCCTCCCCTTAACAGAATAGGACCCAACAATGGTCTGACGAATCCATTTGCTAATGGTAGACTTAGCGGGCGCCAAACCTTTCCTGGGCCCGCAGGGCACCATGAAAAAAAGGCGTCAGTCTAGCGGAAAGAAGAAGTAGCCACCAAATAGTACAAAAGCAACCTTTTGAGTGAACACAGAAAGAGCAATATCCTGCAACGGCTCAAAAGGAGGACCCTGGAGAGCCGAAAGAACCAAATTCAGAACCCAAACAGGGACCAGAACCTTCCTAGGGGGCCGCACAAAAGTGACCCCCTGGAAAAAAGTCTTAACCAGCGGGTGTAAAGCAAAAAATCTTTGGAAGAAAACAGCCAGAACAGAGACCTGCCCTTTCAAGGTTCTAAGCTGGAACCCAAGATCCAGACTGTGTTGAAGAAACTCCAAAATCCTAGGGAACGAAAACACCCTGCAAGGCAAAGCCCTAGCCTCACACCAGTCAATATAGGACCACCAAGTCCTATAGTAAATGCCAGAAGAGTACCGCTTCCTAGCTCTAATCAAAGTCTGAACAACGTCCTCAGACAAACCTTCCTCCTTCAGAATGAAGGTTTCAGCAGCCAAGCCGTCAAAGCCAGCATTTGTAAATTGGAGTAAAGTAGTTGACCCTCAGATATCAAACCCATAAACATGGGCAGCCAGTACTGAACTACCGCCAGCCGTACAACGTCAGCATACCAAACCCGTCCTGGCCACCTTGGGGCCACCAGAATTGCTGGTGCCCCTTCCAGAATCAGCTTGCGAACTACCTTGCCCACCCTGGAGAAGAGAGGAAACAGGTACAGGAACCCCAGATCCTTCCAGGCAAGGGGCAAGGCATCCACTGCCAGGACTAGAGGATCCTGAGATAGAGACACAAAGGATGGGAGTTTGTGATTGTGCCGTGAGGCAAAGAGATCCACCTCCGGAGTCCCCCACTTGTGACAAAGGGACCGAAAGATTGAGAGGTAACTCCCCTCGGCGAGAGAACCTCCTGCTCAGGGAATCCGCCTCCGTGTTCTCCACTCCCGGAATGTAGACTGCCGAAACGCAAGTAACATTGCTCTCCGCCCAAGTCAGGATAAGAGAGACTTCCCTGAGGGCACTCCTGCTGCGAGTCCCTCCTTGGTGATTAATGTAGGCTACCGCCGTCCGATTGTCTCATCGAACCTGAAACGGTAGGCCCTGTAGGTGCGACGTCAGCCGCGCCAGGACAAGCCAGATGGCTCTGAGCTCTAAGACATTGATGGGAGTGTGAGCCTCCTGAGGACCCCACAACCCACTGAACTGATGACTTTTCCAGAAACCTCCCCAGCCCGACAGGTTGCCATCCGTGGTAACCGTCTCCCAACAAGGGGCCAGAAAGGATCTGCCCCTCATCAGGTTGCTCGACTCCAGCCACCACCGAAGTGACCGCTGAACCCTGGGGGACATCCTGAAAAGTTGATCCAAGGACTACGAACCTCTGTCCCAATGTGTCAATAGGTGAAGTTGGAGAGATCTCATGTGAAACTGAGCCAACGGGACTGCCTCGAAGGAAGCAACCATCAATCCCACCAATTTCATCCCCAGACGGATAGAGAGGCAAGGATCGGCCAGAAGAAGGCGGATCAGAGCCTGTAGAAGGCTGGGCCCGCAAAAGGCGGCAATAGAGGGGGGCAGACCGCGGCAGCGCGCGAGTGCCCGGCCCCGCCCCCTCACCGGATACCTGAGGGGAAGAAGCTCCCCAGAAGCCTGCAGCGCTAAGTAAAAAAAAAAAACAGATAGAGGCCTCCATATGGTGCACAGTAAATCACACACACACAAACCCAAACAACAGGGAATAAAAAACACACATACAATAAGGTATTCAAGGGCCGAACCCCCCCCCCCCCCCCCGGAGAGGTAACAGAGGGACCCGGAAGGGGGAGAACCCGCACCATACGGTGCCAAGGGAAAGAAGGGACAGGGCATCCCAAACCGGGATCACCAACCCGGAAAACCGCCTACCCCATAATGAGGTCTCACGGAGGAGCATGGCTCCCTATCACACCTAAAAGAGGTGTGGCCTACCTTCACCAGGACCTGCAGCCAAGGCTGGGAGGCTCGTATAGTACTTAGGAAACAAAGGTCCGGCAGAAATAGGTATAACATGGGGCCGGGTGCGAGACCGGCTTACCTGCAAGGAATAGAAGTCTCCTTCCTGCAGAGAAGGAACTGGGGAATTGGTGGGAGGTCCCAGGTATTTATGGACTGGGAGGAGCTCCTTTTTTTGCATTCATCTCTGCAGAAGTTCGCCCTCTACTGGAGAATAACCCAAATGTCATGAAGAGTTGAAGCGGAGTGTATGTCACACTTGGAATAGGCTTTCTGGAAGTGAGGCTGGTTTCACCCTGGGGCGATTGCAGGGCATTTCTGATCGCCCTGCAATCACCTGTCAAGCGATGCCCATAGTTACTATGGGCACTTTTACATCAGCATTCTGCGTTTGCAAAAGCCTTGTCTGCAGCGCTCCGGAGGATGTTGCAATAGCAGTTCTACTCTGAACATGCTGAACACCAGCGCTTGGCCCGGCCTAAAAGTCTTGTGAGTAGACTATGCTTAAACTCTCTGGCTGTGACATTTAATCTAATCTAATAATGAATGTTAACCCTTAACCTCAACCTTGTTTGTGATTATGAACTCCTTATTGGTTTAACTTACTAAAGCAGTCGTTCATCAAAATGACATTTAAAGCGGACCTTCACTCTGAATAAGAGTCTATCTTATATGTTTCCCACACCCTGTACATACAGATTGTTCACATTAAAAATCATCCTACCTGCAACTACTGCATGTTATGAGCCTTTAAACATCCAAGATGGCGGCTCATGGGACATCAGGCAGCCTGCAAACAGGAAGTGCCCTCTGTGCAGCTCTGCATTCTGGGACTGCTGACCTTTTCCTGACCCCAGCTCTGCTCTGTCTGAGCAAAGCAAAGCTATAACCTGCCCCCCTGCACTTTATCCCACTCTCCTCTTCTCGGTAAGTGTGATGCTTCTGAGTCAAGATGGCAGCGCCCGTATCCTAAAGTCCTGAACAGAGTTGCAGCCCAGTGGGGGAAATAATAATAAGTAAGTGACTGAAAACTTTATTATTACTTTAAATTTTAGATGCTGGAGAATCGTTTTATAAGAGTTTGGTCTTTTCAATAAATCGTGGTAAAGGTCCGGTTTAATGTTCCATCCTTGGGGTGTTACCACAAGCTAATCATATAGTGACATGCCTTTGGAATTCAACTTAATTGCCTAAATGTGTGCTGGGTGTCTTACACTCCCAACAAGGACTGACATTATGGTAATCCGCAGCAAAAATGTCATGGATATAAAATGACATTAAAATGTCCATCAGGGAAAATTGGCACTTTGCTCGTGTACAGGTCAGCCTGGCCTGATGTAGCCATGCAAAGGTACCGAGAATGGGATTTGCCTGCCAATAACACAAATTATGTTGGTGATCCGGATTCAACACATTGACAGAATAGTTTGAGGCTTACTGAAGTGATTGATGCTGACAGGGAATCTGCAATTAACTCATCAAGGCTTAACAGTAAAATGCCTCTGTTGAGGGAAGCAGCAGGCGATTGTTTATGCAATCAAAATGTTTCTAAATACATGTGTAAACATGATATTAATCTACCAAAAGCATGCTGGGAAAACCAATGATGGAACATACTGTAAAAATTTGCAGTCCAGATATGAAAGTGGAACTAAAGCTAAAACAATTTTCTGTCGATGAGATGTCAACTTGCTCTGTCAAATCCAAAAGAGAGTTAAAATAAAAATCCTTTAATCCTGTATCCCTAAATTGTATTTTCTGGCTACCTGAAGCCTGAGAAAAGGCTGAATCACTAACAGATCTGGATCATGGAAGGACCTACAATTGGCTGCTGGGTCCCCGGGTGTGGCTCTCTGGACGCCAAAAGGTTCTGCCCACCGGATCGTCACAGGCCAATCACGGGGCTGCATTGCCAGCCGAAAAATAATGGACAGGTGACAGTGGTGGCTACCCCAATACTCTGGATGCCCCCCCTCCGAGCCTGTGGCCAGAAGAGGACCAACACCTGTTAGCGGGTGAATGGGTGCTGGTCTGCTGTAAAGCTCATCTGTGGGCAGAATTAAAAAAGACAGATATGTGACATTCCATTGCCAATGTTTAGTGAACGCCTTCCCTTCTGCTGGGGCTCCCCACGCATGCATGTGTCATGCAATGTCGTCATCTGTCAAGGTTCCTCACATGTGACATTCACTGACAACTATGGGGGTTATTTAAGCGCCAGGTAGTGCTTCATGGCGGCACGTATCGTCGGGTGAACGCCGGGCGCTGTACGCAAAACCACATTTAAGAAAGTGAATCTGGTGAGCGCCTCTAACAGCGCCATGTAGCATCACATGTATTAGCAAAGGGCAGCTTAGCGTATAGCGCTGGCGCTCTAGGTTCAGGAGCGCCACGTATTATCTTTCGCTCAGTGTTGCTCTCCCGTACATTTCAATGGGCTTTCATTTGTTTGTGTATAAATAGCGTGTTTGGCAATTAAATTTTTTTTTTTTTTTGCTCAAATCATTGTGTGACATCTGGCTGCAAACACTTTTATACATTTTTTTGGACTTTTTATATTTTTATGCAGAATTCTATTTAGCGGTCTGTCACTAAAGTGTTATTGTCCTAGTGTTAAAACAATGTAATTCCATGTGTTTTCGCTTTGTTACTGGTGGATATGTGTTCAAAAACAGACTTTGATCACACAGCATCTGGCACTCTATGTTAGAGTGCTCAGCTTGAGAGCGCCAACGCTGTGTGTAGTTTTTTGTTAAATATGGTGTGGAGCGCCGAGTGCCGGACGCACTGAGCTGGCGCTACCTATTGCTCGCTGCGGCATTATACTTTGGTTAGAGCACCCGACACACATCATATTCATCAATTCCGGACAGGTTACTACAGCGACTGCAACGCTAGGTTACAGCCCACGATACCCGCTTACAATGTCTATTAGCGGTTGCTCTAAGCGACGCTATACAGACGCTCGTCTGGCAATATGTGGCGCTAGTAGTGAATCAGCCTCCATGTGTAGGATAAGTCAGCAGAAGGGAGAAAGTTTAACAGGCTTTATCAATAAATGCAAAGGACTGGTGAATGAAACATGCAGCCAGCATGGGACAAGCAGAAAGAAGCCTCATTTAACCCTTTGCCTGGAATGCTACTCCTCTGTGTGTAATAGGTGTAGGCATGCCTCAGACATACACATAACTTGGATTCCTCTGGTCTAAGCAGGGCCTCAGTTGTAAATTCTGACTGAGGGCCAGCATCAGAGCAGTCCAAGAGATCCAAGACCAACACATGTAGTGTTCTGCTAGTTTCTTATATATTCAATCATCTTATCTATTATTTGATCAATATAGATTACAATTCATATTATGCTACATTCTAATTCTGTTCTAGCTCAAGAGTGGGACCGAAGAATGATTTCCTCTGGTGGGCCCAAGGTGCTCCAGTTCCACACTGGCAGTAAGTGGGGCACTACTGGTGTAAGGCATAATGTTATATGAAAGAAATGATCAGTAATTATTTCTTACATAAAGGCATGACCTTGAAAAGCAGCTCTGAATTCTTTTTAGGTTAAATGACTAACACCTTACCTACACATTTCTGTGTAGCATTCAGCCTGTGCTGCTGAACATGTGCCTGAGATGCTTTTTAGAAATGGCAGGCTTTTGTCTGCAACCTTAAACATCAACTAAGCATAACATTAACGTTTCCTGCTGCCAAGGACAGCGTCCATTCAATAGTAAGGGCGGAACAGTCACCACCTTCCATACGCAGCAACAGAAAGGCCTCCTTCAATTAGACTCCCAAAGCATTCAGCTCCTGGAAATAGCGAGCAAAGGAAAAATGGGTCACGGCTACAAAAGTTTATCTAAAAATCTATACATTAGGATTTACATGGTTCTGAATAAGTTATATTCGTTGTTTATTTTGAAAGCTTAAAATCAAACAAATCTAAAAGCAAATTTACCTCTATACCAAACACCTAATTGCATTTTACATTGCCAGGCTTCCCCTAACTGGTTTCAAAAGTAAAGTAGAATCAAACCCGTCACAATAAAAACTGTCAATGCATTTCTAAAACGAAATGCAAATAAATCATTACATATGGATTAAAAAAACACAAACACTTAAACCAGACCTTCACCCTGAATAAGAACATATCTTATGTTTCCCCCACTCTGTACATACAGATTGCTCACATTATAAATTATTCTTCCTGCATCTACTGCATTTTCTGAGCCTTTAAAGATTCGAGATGGTGGCCCGTGGAGTTTCAGGCTGCCTGCAAACAGGAAGTGTCCTCTGACAGTGCCGCTCTGCATTCTTTGATCGCTGACCTTTTCCTGGCCCTAGTTCTGCTCTGTCTGTGCAAATCACAGCTATAACCCGCCCCCCTGCTCTTCTGACCCCTCTCCTCAGTATGTGATGGCGGCGCCCAGGTCCTAGAGTGCTGAACAGAGTTTCAGGTCAGTGGAGAAAAGAATAAAAAGGTTTGTCTGCAGTCTCACATCTCAGGGAATACCTCTACCCTTGCAGGCAAACCAATTATCAACAATCACACAGACATGGCACGGATAGAGGTAAGCTGGGATGCCATTCTGTACATAAAAAATACTGCATGTTACAACACAGGACCAAGGTGACATATATAACCCTCTTATTTAACACCATGGGATGAACCTTGGACACTGCATGCCGAACCAAAAATCTTTTTAGATGTTTGTTCTGGTTTAATCCCAAAGTAGTCTCTGTATAAAGCTCAAGTCCTAAAGAATCTGGTACAAGAAAGAGTGGCACTGTTTGGGCCACATTCTGACTGATAAATTAGCATTTTATACTTGGTTCAACATGCTTTCTTTGTAGCATGGGAATCCAATGCTGACAATACTCTATGCCCAGTAAGAAGGAGTGCTAGGGACGCTACAATACTAAAAACTAGAACAGCCCCAAGCTGGAACCATTGGCAAGCAACTTCTTGGCACAGTGTCCTGCCACTGCTCTTGCTGTTAACTTGTGATAATAAAAAATACCATTTTGTGAGTACTCACCTTTAAAATGGGTATTATGAGTGTGTCAAACACCCCGCTTCCACCATTCATGACATCTGGGTGGTCTCCAGTAGAAGGAGAACTTCTGCAGAGATGAATGTCAAAAAAGGAGCTCCTCACGGTCCATAAATACCTGGGACCTCCCACTTATCCCCCAGTGTATGATAGCAGTAAGAGGACCAGGAAGAACCAATATAACAACAAAAATAAAAAAGGTTCACCATAAAAAGGATCCGGAATACAAGGGTGGGGTGAAGCGGGGTGTATGACACACTCATAATACCCATTTTAAAGGTGAGTACTCACAAAATGGTATTATTCTAAGTGTGTCTTACACCCCGCTTCCACCATTCATGACATCTGGGACATCCAATAGCAGTGTCCGTCATGGGTGGGAACCGACAAAAAAACAGGAAAAAAATGCACCAACTTAAACCACTGCAGCTTGCAGAACCTTGCGGCCAAAAACAGCATCCGCTGAGGCCCGCACATCAACCTTGTAAAACTTGGAAAAAGTATGAACGGAAGACCAAGTAGCAGCCTTACAAACTTGTTCAACAGAAGCCTTGTGCTGAAAAGCCCAGGACGCACCAACAGCACGAGTAGAGTGCGCAGTGATCTTAAAAGGGGGAGTCCTCCCCTTAGCAGAATAGGCCCCAAAATGGCCTGACAAATCAATTTACTAATGGTAGACTTGGCGGGCGCCAAACCTTTCCTGGGCCCGGAAGGCACCACGAACAAGGCGTCCGTCTTGCAGAAGGGAAAAGTAGCCACCAAATAGTACTTCACACAACGAACCACATCCAAAGAGTGCAAAACCCTCTCCTTGTCATTGCAAGGTTTAGGACACAAGGAAGGGAGAACAACATCCTGATTGAGGTGAAAAGAAGAAACCACCTTTGGAAGAAAATCTGGTTTAAAACGGAAAACCACCTTGTCCTGGTGTCTCTCAAAATAAGGCGCCTGAATAGACAAGGCCGCCAACTCCGAAACACGCCGTACAGAGGTAATGGCCACCAAAAAGGCAACCGTTTGAGTGAAGACAGAAAGAGCAATATCCTGAAGCGGCTCAAAAGGAGGCCCCTGGACAGCCGAAAGAACCAGATTCAAATCCCAAACAGGAACCAGAGCCTTCCTACGAGGCCGAACATGAGTAACCCCCCGGAAAAAAGTCTTAACCCAAAGCAAAAGACCTTTGGATGAAAACAGCCAGGGCAGAGACATGCCCTTTCAAGATACTAAGCTGGAACCCAAGATCCAGACCGTGTTGAAGAAACTCCAAAATCCTAGGGATAGAAAACACCCTACAAGGTAAGGCCCTAGCCTCACACCAGTCAATATAGGACCACCAAGTCCTATATTAAATACCAGAGGAAGACCTCTTCCTAGCTCTAATCAAAGTCTGAACGACAGCCTCAGACAAACCTTCCTCCTTCAGAATGAATGTTTCAGCAGCCAAGCCGTCAAAGCCAGCGTTTGTAAATTGGGGTAAAGTAGTTGACCCTGAGATATCAGGTCCGGAACCAGGGGCAGCCTGTTCTGCTCTACCGCCAGTCTTACGACATCTTGGCCACATTGGGGTCACCAGAATTGCTGGCGCCCCTTCCAGAACCAGCTTGCGAACTACCTTGCCCACCATGGAGAAAGGGGGAAACAGATACAGGAACCCCAGATCCCTCCAGGCAAGAGACAAGGCATCCACCGCCAGAGCCAGAGGATCCTGAGATAGAGAAACAAAGGATGGAAGCTTGTGATTGTGCCGTGAGGCAAAAAGATCCACCTCCGGAGTCCCCCACTTGTGACACAGGGACTGAAAAATCCCGAGACTGAGAGACCACTCCCCTCGGCGAGAGAAGCCCCTGCTCAGGGCATCCGCCTCTGTGTTCTCCACTCCAACTGCCGAAATGCAAGGGGCATTACTCTCTGCCCAAGTCAAGATCAGAGAGACTTCCCTGAGGGCACTCCTGCTGCGAGTCCCTCCTTGGTGATTGATGTAGGCCACTGCCGTTCGATTGTCTGATCGAACCTGAATCGGCAAGCCCTGTAAGTGAGGTGTCAGCCTTGACAGAACAAGCCGGATGGCTCTGAGCTCTAGGACATTGATGGGGGTGTGAGCCTCCTGAGTACCCCACAACCCCCTGAACTGATGACGCTTCCAGAAACCTCCCCAGCCCGAAAGGCTGGCATCCGTGGTCACCGTTTCCCAACAAGGGGCCAGAAAAGACCTGCCCCTCAACAGATTGCTTGGCTCCAGCCACCACTGAAGTGACTGCCAAACCCTGGGAGACATCCGGAAGGACTGATCCAAGGACTGCGGACATCTGTCCCAATGCAACAACAGGTGAAGCTGGAGCGACCTCATGTGAAACTGGGCAAAGGGGACTGCCTCGAAGGAAGCCACCATCAAACCTACCAGTTTCATCCCCATCCGGAAAGAGGGGCAACGAATGGCCAGAAGAAGGCGAATCAGAACCTTGGGTCGAGGTAGAAACACTCTGGCCTGAGTGGTATCCAGATTCATGCCCAGGAATGAAATCTCCCTGAAAGGAGAAAGAGAGGATTTGGGGTGGTTGATCACCCATCCGAACCTCTCCAGAGTCAACACCACAGTCTTGGTGTCCAGTTCCACCTGACGGAAGGAAGAATCTGAAATCAGCAGGTCGTCTAGATACGGCACAATGCGAATGCCCTGGGCCCTGAACAGGGCCATTATGCCCGCCAGAATCTTGGTGAAAACCCTTGGTGCTGAGGTCAGCCAGAATGGGAGGGCCACAAACTGAAAAAAGATCCTCCACTGCAAACCTGAGAAATCTCTGGTGCGCTGGGAAGATTGGAACATGCAGGTAAGCATCCTTGATGTCTATGGACGTCATAAAATTCCCTTGATGAAGGGAATGGATGGCAGAGCGCAGAGTCTCCATGCGAAACTTCTTGTTCTGATGAACCTGTTGAGAATTTTTAGATCCAGAATGGGTCTTATGGATACATCCTTTTTGGGGACCGTGAAAAGATTGGAGTAGTAGCTCCTGCCTCTCTCCGAGGGAGGCACAGGACATATGACTCCCATGTCCCGAAGATTTTGGACTGCCAACAGGAGCCCCTGTGCAGCCTGAGAGTCCGTGGGCACCCGAGACCTTAAGAATCTTGGAGGGGGCCAGTACTCGAACTCCAGTTTGTACCCGGACGAGACCACTTCCAGAATCCAGCTGTATGTGACCTCCTGGGCCCAGACCTGGAAGAAGAGCCGCTGCTGTCCCCCCACCTGTACGGGTGAGGGCGCCCCCCCATTGCTGAGTTGGTTTGGGAGGGGGCTATGGTTTGGAGCCCCAGGCAGATGCTGGACGGGCCCGTCCTCTGCCTCTGCCCCAGGAGGAACCTCTGACCCCTGAGTAGGAGAAACCTCTGACGGCTCTGGCACCTCGAAAGGAAGGGTTGAAGGAGCTCGCCCCCGAAAGGAGCGACGCTGCTTCTTACGCTGGGGTAGCTTACCACCCTTAGCCACCGCATCCAACTTATCTCCAAACAGCCGCATACCCAGGAAGGGAAGAGCGGTGAGCGATTTCTTGGCTGCAAAGTCCGCCACCCACTGGCGAAGCCAGACCGATCGGCGCATGGCCACCAATAAGGCCGAAGTTCTACTACACATAACAATAGTGTCTTCCATAGCAGCCAAGACAAAATCCATAAACAAGTCACATCTTTTAAGGGCAGCGAACTCAGCGCTGGCCGGATCGAAATGGGCACCATTTAAAAACTCCCTGACAAGGGATCTATTAGCCACAGCCGTTAGCGCAGATGCACACACAGGCCGTAAGGCTGAACCCAGACTGGCAAAGGCATGGCAAGCCAACTGATCAATCCGCTTATCCTCACCATCTTTCAGGGTAGTGGCATCAGGGGTGTGGACCACAGAGGTGTTGGACAACCCCAAAACAGGCGCGTCGACCTCGGGAGGGGAAGACCAGCGCTTTACCACATCAACCGGGAAGGGATACTTCCTATCCCATCCCTGAGGAACGCCGGGAAGCCGACTCGGTTTCTCCCATTCCCTAAGGACCAATGCATCAAAATGACTTTGCGTAGGAAACTCCAAGCGGGGCTTAGAGGGCCTGAAAAATTCCCCTTTTTTGAGAGGGGCCGCCTCCGGTGGGGCAATGTCCAAAACCTCCAGGAGATGGGCCAGAATTTTAGAAGTGTCAACGGCATCCCCCGGCGCCTGCCCAACACCATTATCACACAACTGTATATCGTCAGATTCTGATTCCTCAAACAACTCCCCCTCCTCTAACGGGGAATAATCTGACCACTCATCCTCATCAAAATCCAAAACCGGCCATACCGGCGATAAATGTCTCTTCTTGGCATGGGCCTTTTTGCCCACTTCGCCAGAAAGAAATCTTTCAATGCTGGCCAGGCGAGCACAAACATCAGAGTGCGACTCCCCACTAGTGACGATGTCCCTTGGGGTACGGATAAGACGGGGAGGGGTAGGCGATGAAGCGGGCGGTGCTGACCCAGAAGCCTGGGAAGCAGACTGCCGCGATATGGACTTTTGTGCACATGGAATACAAATTAGCACATTCTCCCCCATAAGGGATACCCCACAACCCACACATGGCCGGGATTGTCCCGAAGGAAACCCAAGCCCAGTATCCTGCGGAGCCTCCATATGGTGATATTTTGGGGTAGTCGCAATGACCCTAGGGAATTAAGCTGGTAAGCAACCCTGGGGTGCCCCTTTAAAGTGCCAGTGGGAGGATTTGGAAAAGGTGTAATTTAAAGCTAGGGACCCTAGGACCGGGAGAACCCCCTAACATGCAAAACACAGGGAGTCCTCCTGAAAGACACAAATAAAAGGGTACCCATCAGCCAACACTCATACATTACCTATACTATAATATATATATATCTATATAGATACATCTATATGCACAATATGTACAATAAGGACAGCACAGCTCCCTGCGGAGAGGGGTGCTGCCATAACAGGAAGAGAGGGGGCCCACAGGGCACTCACAAAACAGCGGAGTCCGCAGCAGCAACAGGAACAAGATGGCCACCGGAGCCCAGCACAGCCTTGCCTGGAGGGAGTGAAGAGAAGAAGAGGGGCGGGTCAGCGCAGAACGCGCCGAGAATAAAGAAATGTGAGGGAAAAGCCTGCCCCCCCCCCCCCCCATCTGAAGGGTTAAGGAAGGGACCCGGAAGGTGGGGGATCCGGAACCAGAGTCTGGTGGACGGATATGGCAGAAGGGACAGGGCATCCCAAACCGGGGTCACCAAACCAGACACCGCCTACCCCTTGCAATGGGGTCTCACAGAGGAGCAATGCTCCTTAAACACCTACAAAGGTGTTGCCTACCCTCACCAGGACCTACAGCCAAGGCTGGAAGGCTCATACGGGACAATGGAATAAGGTCCAGGTAGAAATAGGGGCAAGAATGGCCGGGCGTGAGCCCGGCTTACCTGAAAGGAATAGAAGCCCTCATCTTCTGACTTGCTCGTCGTTCTTGCAGAGAAGGAACTGGGGGATAAGTGGGAGGTCCCAGGTATTTATGGACCGGGAGGAGCTTCTTTTTTGCATTCATCTCTGCAGAAGTTCGCCCTCTACTGTAGACTACCCAGATGTCATGAATGGTGGAAGCGGGGTGTATGACACACTTAGAATATAATTACCAGGTACACAATTACAGCACATGTGTGCTTATACATGAGATGTGAGAAGGCCTCACACTGTCATTTATCAGAAAGTAGTGATTATATAATAGTGACTGTGACATCTAAATGATTATTTAGTTAGTGAAGAAGCACACTGAGTGACAGGAGGCGTTTAGGAAAACAAACAGCTCGAAAGCTGGGTCAGGGCTACTGACCTCATCAGGAAGCACCACATATACAAAGTAAGTGATTTCTGAAAAGCTATCAAAATGTTCCCATGTGTAGCACTTACAATCATGAGGAGTAGAGCATCTGAAGTAGCTTGACACAATGAGCCCAGTCCCTCATCTACATATCATTAACTTGCCAACGCTGTATAAAGGGATGACCCACACACGCAAGATGGCATTACTTGCAGTATAACCACTGGAAAACAGCAATGTTGTTTATTGTTTTCTGTCAATTTATTTGGGTAACAGTATCATAACCTGAATTATTAGCTCAGTGCCCACCTTAAATTTATGATCAATAGCCTAAACATGCTGAATTTTTAATTGGCAATTATGTCATGGAATAAATTAAGTGGCTGCAGTTTGTATTGCATGAGCTTTATGGCGGCTTAATTGTTAACAATCAAACACTGATCAAACGTCTCAGAAATAATGACGAGGTGACAGAATATGCCGCACTACACGTGTGATCCTTGTGCCAGATGGATTGAATATCAACAAATCTGTATTTACTATGAGGGCTCTGCCTAAGGCAACACAATAGGGGGGTATTACAGTACAAATTCAGTTGGAAGATAATCCCATTTAATTTCTCAATTCCTGTTTAGAATTATATTTACCTTCAGGCCGTCAAATTAATTGGATTAGCTGATCAGAAGGTGCAAGGGCAGTTCACAATTGACCCAGGCCACAGAAGAAAATTACAGCGCAGAACAGATTATTGCAATTATGTTGCAATTATGTTTTGGATAGCGTTAGACTAAAAAAATACAGTCCACTTAAAGGAATGGAAAGCCGCATGGTGTAAAGGCAGAAATGTGACTGAATGCAGACAAGGAATCAGGTTGCCTTGACCCGCCACCACTGATCCCCTAATTTTAGATGTGGCTCTTTCTAAGGGATGTACAGATATCATGGGCATCATTTAGTAGCAGCTATGAAACTGCAGGAATCCTGTCCTCTGACCCCAATTTTATTTTTTTGTTTTTAAAGGGGAACAAAACACACCTGGCCTGGCCAGCTGCTAGCTTTCCCCGGGGTATCCCAAATCAGGATACCCCCCCCCCCAGGGTGCCCATACACACTCACCTAGCTCCTCATTCACACTATTCAGAGTTGCTCGCTGAAATAGGTCACTTCAGCGGGCAGCTCTGATTGGACGAGAGCCTGCACAGGTGCTGCTGAACCCGGAAGAGGTGAGTCTCCACACACCAATCTGGGGGGCTTCACACAACGGGGGTATCCCAAATCAGCATACCCCGGGGGTTCTTACCTCCTTTAAACATGCTTTAGAAGCTTTAGATGCAGCCATGCGGCCACAATAGTCCACTCATGGAATACGATAGTCTTGCTTCTCTCACGACAGCTACATTATAACCGTTTGATCTAGAGGCAGAAATGTGGCTGAATGCATTGACCACCTAACTTTTGCACACGTTTCAAAATGTGCTCCTTTCTAAGGCATGTACAGATTTCACAGGCTTCACTCAGTGCCAGCTATCACTCTGAAGGAATCCTGTCAAAACTAGAGTGAGACTAGACCAAGGGTGCTGGTGGATGATCCTTAGGTATAATTGATGGTATCGGATTTCAGCAGAGGTCAGGCTTTCTAATAGCCTAGGCCATAATTATGTAGCGCAATAATTTGTTCTTTTTCAGATCCCTAGAGAATTTTAGGTAATCATTAGGTGCCATGTTGACTTCCATTGACTAGTATGAGAGTGTGAGAGTGATAACAGCAAATTTAGCACACCTTCTCCTTATTTACACTGGTAACTTGTAACACTAACAAGTCCCATGACACCGGGGAAATAGCTAATAGGGCTCAATTTGGCCAATTTCATATAGGGGTTTAGACATTAATGGCTGTGTGTTTAGTTATTTTGGGGGAACAACACATATATACAATATGTACACTGTGTAATTTATGTCGTATCAAAGTGTCATATTTTCAGTGTTGTCCCATGAAAAGATATAACTATTTACAAAAATGTGAGGGGTGTACTAACTTTTGTGAGAAATGGGATAAACTAATGGATGGAAGATAGCAGCTTCATGGCAAGCAGTCTAAATTCACACAAGTAAAGAATTTCCATGTTGGAGAATAAGACGTGCTGCAGGTTTCATTTAAGAAGCAGAGCCCAATTCCATTCTAAACACACATACACACACACACACACACACACACACACACACACACACACACACACACTTGTTTTCTTTTTTTTAGAACTGGGTAGACCAGAGCACCATGGAGGCTGGCATATTAGTGTACCAGCCTTCACACATCCAAGGCCTTTAGCTGCATTTGTGTTTTTTTTATGTTGGGGACAAATTGATCATCAAAAATGAGCAAACTCTCAAAAAAATAGCATTTGCATGTACAGCACTGCATTTATTGCCTACTCTTGAGCTATCATTTATAAAAGATAATTTTCTGATGAATGAGGAAGGAATGATCTGCTACAGCAGCACATACTATATACCCCAATGTGTATCTGTCAACATAAAGCCATGTATCTGTAAGATAAAATCAGTGAAACATCAGATGTGAAACCAGTGTGTGCACATACAAATAAAATATTCCATTTCAGTCAAAGCCTTTGACACTTTTGAAGATGAATGTAATATTCTACCCAAAACCCTTACAAAGAAGTCTTCCACCTTGATCTGAGTAGCAAATCTGTGCGGGGAAGTTCTCAGTGTGTCATATGTACTTTAAAGATACAATCTAGTCAAGCTTGAAAAAAAAACCTTAACATGTATAGAGAACACAGCTTTCTTGGAGGCTACTTTTCTTTTTATCGAGACATTAGGGTTGATTCAGAGCCCCTTTCTCATCATTTTCATGGAGATCTTGCTACCAAACGAAAAATCATGCAAAAACGAAAACATTTCACTAAAGTTCTCGCAGAAAAAAGGCTCTGCTGAATCAGACGAGGGAAAAAAATGAACGAAAATGGAAATTTTCACGCAAAAAAAAGTGAGAAAGGGGCTCTGAATCAACCCTATTGACATGCTATGGTTGCTGAGTTTCCAATGACCCAGGAACATGGATTGCCTAGAAGTGTATAATACAGCAGAAGTGTTCAGACTGTTCAATTACAAGAAATCAAATAAAAATAGGTACAGCTTCATGCCAATTTTAATACATCTTCCAGGATGTATGGCTTGTATAGAATATACTCATTTACACTCACCTAATCCACAAGATATCAATTTGAACATGTCTACCCTCTCCCTTTACCCCACCCCTCATATTTTCTTCCCATATCTGTTTTTTCTCTAAAACCATTTGTCTATTCTAATTTTTTCTTTATCACATAACTTTCTTCTCACATCTGACATGGATCAACTGTTGCATTCCACCCACCCACAGACCAACATTATGACACAGCATAGTTATTAATGTAATAATATTGTAGGCAATTTTACACAAGGTATAAAAACAACATTGCCACAGCACAGAACTTACCAAGCCACCATTCCCACGCGGTCCGCCAGCTGTGACAGCTATGAGCAGCACAATTGCCTGACTGCCGCAACCTCAGCATCTCCATTAATTAGCAATGGCAGATGCTGGCAAGTTCAGCGTGCCAGCACATTGTAGACAGCTCATTTAAAAGCTGTCTTAAGGAATTATACACCACTGACAATATTGTCAGCGTCAATGATGCACCAGCCCTGTCCTGAGGTTTTCAGCTAATCTGTTACTGATCTGTCCCGTGTCACATTTAGTACCAAGCCCTTGTTTCCGGCCTCGAGCCACGTCTGTGTGTCAGTTTCTAGCCCTGTTGCCGAAAAAGTGCCACTGACCACATCAAGTACCAGAACTTGCCAAGTCTGACCCTGACTACACTACTGCTTTCAGTTGTAGACCCAGCTTGTACACCTGGTCTAATTTTCTGCGGCTATTGTTGGGGTCCCTGGTCACTTGCCACCATGGCCTAGGCAACGACTGTTGAGCATCCTTATTCTTACAGGCTGCTCTGGTGCCAGCCACTCTGCTAGCTAAACTTCAGTGGTTCCAGTGCTCCGTATTGGCATTGACTCCGTTACAAATATGTTAAATGACTGAGACCTCATCTTAATTATTGGATAAACCATATTATAGGATAAACCAAAAAAGCTACTATATGTACATACATATGATTATTTACACACACACACACACATACACGAGTATGCCACTCATACTGTACTATTTATTTTGAGCATGTAAGAGCCCAAAATGCTAACACTGGCTTAGTTTTTCACTTCATCCATACCACAACCATTCTAAAAAAAAAATAAGCATATTTCTTTATTAAGAGACATGTGGTCATGTATATTTGCTCTCTTCAGTTGAGAAATCCAAATCAAACAATTCCTTGCATGCCTTTTACCTCTTCCCTTCTCTACCTCCATCTAAAACATGGAGTAGAGTAGATTCTCTGTGTCATAAGGCAGTAAGAGCAACCAAGTTCTGGTAGAGACTGTCCATTACAAAAGCAGCCTAAGGCCAGGCAGGAAGTTAGCACAGGGTTGTAAGTATACTACATCAGTTTGTGCCATGAGATACAAGTGAACATATGAGCTATCTGACAGCTACAGAAGGCTATTAAAGAAAATACAATTCTGTGATTACTCACCTGTAGAATTGGTATTATGAGTATACAGTACGTCCTGCTCCAAATCTAATACTTACAGTTGGGATATACTCCGCCAGATTGTGCTGGACTGCAGAGACATCGAAAATAGGCTCCTCCCGGCCCCTCAAATACCCAGTGACCTCCCACAAATCCCCAGCATTGAAAAGCAGTTAATGAGAAGCCAGGAGAAATAAACAATCCAAACTATCAACTATAACAAGGATAACAATCACCATACAGGGGATCCAAGAAAATGCAAACCAAGGGTGGGTTGGAGCAGGGCGTACTGTATACTCATAATACCAATTCTACAGGTGAGTAATCACAGAATTGTATTATTCTTAGTATACAGTACGTCCTGCTCCAAATCTAATACTTACAGTTGGGACATCCAATAGCAGTGTCAATAAAGTAGGGTGGGATCCCCAAGAGAATCAGCAGCAGGCAGTTTAAACCACTGCCGCCTGCAGAACCTTTCGGCCAAAAACAGCATCAGCTGAGGCCATAACATCAACCTTGTAAAACTTTGAAAAGGTATGAACAGAAGACCAAGTAGTGGCCTTGCAAACTTGTTCAACAGAAGCCTGGTGCTGAAAAGCCCAAGAGGCACCAATAGCACGAGTGGAATGAGCAGTAAGGCGGAAGGGAGGATTCTTCCCCTTAGCAGAGTAGGCCTGAATCACAGCCTGACGAATCCACTTGCTGATAGTAGACTTGGCAGGAGCCAAACAAAAAGAGCATTAGTTTTCCTGAAAGGTGCAGTAGCCACCAGATAGTACTTCAGACACCTAACTACATCCAAAGAGTGCAAAACCCTCTCCTTAGCATTGCTAGGATTAGGGCACAAAGAAGGAAGAACAATATCCTGATTCAAATGAAAAGCAGACACCACCTTAGGCAGAAAGTCAGGTTTGAAACGAAACACCACCTTGTCCTGGTGCCTCTCATAGTAGGGGGGCTGAATGGACAGCGCCGCCAACTCAGACACACGCCTGACAGAAGTGATAGCCACCAGAAACACAACCTTGAGTGTAAGAATGGCCAAGGCAGCATCCTGCACAGGTTCAAAGGGAGCACCCTGCAAGGCTGACAGGACCAAGTTCAAATCCCAAACAGGCACCATAGGTTTACGTGGGGGACGCACATGAGTGACCCCCTGGAAAAAAGTCCTGATCAGAAGGTGCTGAGCAAAGGACTTCTGGAAAAAGATAGTCAGGGCAGAAACCTGACCCTTCAGGGTACTGAGTTGGAGCCCCATCTCCAACTCATGCTGCAGGAACTCCAGAATCCTGGGAATAGAGAAGACACGACAGGGAAGAGACTTAGACTCACACCAGTCAATGTAGGCACGCCAAATCCTGTAATAAATAGAAGAGGAAGACTTCTTCCTAGCTTTAATCAAAGTATCCACAACTGAGGAAGACAGCCCCTTCTCCATCAAGATGGAGGTTTCAGCAGCCAAGCCAGAGTTTGTAAATTGGGATGGCGTAGTGAGCCCTGAGTGCGCAGATCTGGCACCAAGGGCAGAGCGTACTGATCTACTGCCAGCTGTATCATGTCTGCGAACCACTCTTCTTGGCCACCTGGGGGCCACCAGAATTGCTGGCACCCCTTCCAGAGCAATCTTGCGCAGAACCCTGCCCAGCAGGGGAATTGGGGGGAAGACATACAGGAACTGAAAGTCCTACCATGACATTGATAGCGCATCCGAGGTCAGGGCCACAGGATCCCTGGACAGAGAGACAAGAGCTGGAATATTGTGATTGTGGCGGGACGCAAACAGATCCACATCTGGTTGGCCCCGACGGTGACACAGAGATTGAAACACCCTGCTGCATAGGGACCATTCTCCCTGGCGAGAGGTCCCCCTGCTCAGAGAGTCCGCCAGGCGGTTTTCCACCCCCGGGCTGTACACAGCTGATATGCAGGGGACATTGGTCTCCGCCCAAGCCAGGATCAGGGATGCTTCCTGGAGGGCCCCCTTGCTCCGGGTCCCTCCCTGATGATTGATGTAGGCAACTGCCGTCTGGCAGGCAGGCCCTGAAGATGAACTAACCTGATCGCTCACAGCTCCAAGACATTGATAGGTGTGTGGGCCTCCTGATGGCCCCACCTCCCCTGGAACCGCAGGGACTTCCAGAAACCCCCCCAACCTGACAGACTGGCATCCGTGGTGAACGTCTTCCAGGAAGGGGCAAGAAAGGATCTGCCCCCCAACAGGTTCCTGGAGTCCATCCACCACAAGAGGAACCTCCTGACCAGGGGGGAAAGCACACAGACCCTGTCCAGGGATGCTGGGTCCTTGTCCCATACAGACAATAGGTGAAGTTGCAGAGGCCTCAAGTGGAACTGAGCATAAGGGACCGCTTCGAAGCACGCCACCATCAGGCCCACCAGCTGCATCCCCTGCCTGATGAGGGATGAGGGATGGGGACAAGCTAGGAGGGACTGAGCCTGTGCAATCAGACTGTCCACCTTCTGCTGAGGAAGGAAGATCCTTGCCTGAACTGTACCTAGAATCATTCCTAGGAATGGAGTTACCAAGGAAGGGGACAGTGAGGACTTGGGGTGGTTGATCACCCATCCAAATGACTCCAGAGTGGACATCACCAGCTGAGTATCCAACTCTGCCTGATGTAGAGACTGGGAAGTGAAGAGGATGTCGTCCAGATAGGGAAGCACGCGGACGCCCTGACATCTGAGTAGAGACATCACGCCAGCCAGCACCTTGGTGAACACCCTGGGAGCTGAAGTGAGGCCGAAGGGCAAGGCCACAAATTGGTAATGTTGATCCATCAGAGCGAACCTGAGGAACCTTTGATGACCTGGGAACACAGGAATATGAAGGTAAGCATCTTTGATGTCCACAGAAGTCATGAAATCCCCTTGGCGCAGGGAACTGATGGCAGAGCACAGAGTTTCCATGCAAAAGCGCCTGCCCCTGACAAACTTGTTGAGAATCTTTAAGTCCAGGATGGGCCTGACAGAACCATCCTTTTTGGGTACTGTGAATAGGTTGGAATAGAAGCCCTTGCCTTTTTCTCTTAAAGGGACCTGGCAGATGACCCCCAGCTCCAGGAGGCCTTGCACTGCTTGCACTAGCTCCTGAGCTGACACGGGGTCCTGAGGAATCTGGGATCTGATGAATCTTGGAGGGGGATCGGTAGCAAACTCCAACTTGTAACCGGAGGACACAACCTCCTGAATCCACCGGTCTGAGACATGAAGCCTCCAGACGTGAGCGAAGTGCTGCAGCCGTCCCTCCAACTGGATGGGTGAGGGCGCCCCATCATGCCTGAGGGGGCTTGGGAGAGGATTTAGCTTTGGGACCCCAGGAGGAGCCAGGACGCCCACGTCCTTTGCCTCTACCCCAGAAATCTCCCCGGGCCCCAGGGAAAGACACCCCCCTTCCCTGTCTTGCACAACGGTAAGGGGAGGAGAAGGAACCCTGACCCTGAAAGGGCCGAGGTTGCCGCTTGCGCTGGGGTAACCTGCCTCCCTTAGCAAAAAGGTCCAGGCGGTCTCCAAACAGACGCAGTCCTTTAAAGGGAAACCCAGTGAGGGCCTTCTTGGCAGCATTGTCAGCAACCCACTGGTGCAGCCAAACCGAGCGGCGTATAGCCACCACGAGGGCAGAAGTTCTGGCACACATTCTGATGGTGTCATCCAATGCTGATAGGACAAAATTTACAAAAACATCACAACTGGAGAGTGCATTAAACACCTCACAAGGCAAATCATCAGGGGCACTATCAAGCATATTTCTGATAAGGGTTCTAGTGGCCACAGCAGTAATGGAAGAGGCACAGACCGGGCGCAGTGCCGTCCCCGCACATGCAAAGGCGTGGGATGCCAGCCGGTCAATGCGCCGGTCCTCAGCATCCCGCAGGGTAGTAGAATCAGGGGAATGCATGACAGAGGTGTTAGATAGCCCTAGGATCGGGGCATCCACCTCGGGGGGGGGGGGGGGGGGATGACCAACATTTAACCACCTCGGTAGGAAAGGGACACTTCCTATCCCAACTTTTTGGAACCCCGGGAAGTTTACTGGGGCGCTCCCATTCCTTGAGCACAAGGTTATGGAAATGTGCCTGCTCTGGAAATTCCAAACGTGATTTTGCTGTATGGAAAAGCTCCCCTCTGTGCCTGGGAGCCTCAACAGGGAGAGAGATAGACAGAACCTCAAAAATCTGGGCCAATAATCTGTCAGTGTCATCCGGGGCCCAGGGGTCAGAGCCAGAATCGTCATGACCCCTTGGTCTCTCATCAGATGAGCCTGAATCAGAAAAGAGCTCCCCTTCATCAGACGGGGTATAGCCACACAGATTCATAAACTCCTCAGTTCCCATAGGGAAAACAGTGACATTAGGCGTCAAGTGCCGCTTCTTAGCAGGGGCCTTACGCGCTAAGGACTTAGCAATAATCTGTTCAACAGTAGCCAGTCTAGAAGACACATCAGGCTGAGAATCCCCACTAGTATGCAACTCAGTAGGAGTGAGATTTAAGCTTGGGGGAGTAGGTGAAGTGAAACGAGGTGCAGCCACTTGCAGGCCAGATTGCAATGCAAGCACCTGCTCAGCACAGGGTACACAGACCCGTGCTTTGTCAGCGTCAGCATGAGGCTGCCCACACGCTACACACAGCCGGTCTTGTCCCAAAGGGACCCCGGTAACATTATCTTGAGATGCCTCCATTTGGTGATTATAGCGGCGCTATACGCCGATAGGGAATAACACTATATAGCAACCCTGGATGCCCCAATAACCCGCTAGGGACGTGGGAGTATAATTTTTACAAGGCCTAATAGTAATATACTAAGTAATATACTAAAAGCAGGGCCGGGAGAAGCCAAGAAGGGTTCGTCCCGCCTGAAAGACATAGGCAGACAAGACCTTAAGTACATTGTAACAAAAGTGAAGCAGATAAAAGCCACCCGCGAGGGCACTTACGGACCGCGGTAGGTAGGAGTCCGTCGCGCATAGGCCAACCAAGTCAGAAAAGATGGCGTCGGTATACCTCGAGGGGCGGGCCAGTAACAGCGATGACGCGGAAGGCGCCAAAGACGGGCCCCGCCCCCCCGAAGAACGCGAAGCCAGAAGGCCAACAGCCAATGATGGTGCACCAGCGTCTGATGTAATGCCGCCGCCAAGCGCGGAACCAAGTCAGCACGGCGGCGGTAAATTTAAAAGCAATAAAGACAAGTCAGCGCGGCGGCTGACACAAGAATAAAGACATGTGAAAGGTGAAAGTACAGACTGCATAACCTACATATCTATACACGTACACACCCCCCCCTCTTTTCCCCTGAAGACTATAAGGAGGATGAGGGAGGACGGCGGCCACTTAATTAGGGACCACCGATAGACAGGGGCAATAGTGCGGGAGGGGCATCCCATAGAGGCTCACCATAAGCCTGAACCGCCTACCCTTTGGTGGGGGATTGCGGTGGAGCAGCGCTCCTAAGCACCTGACAGCGGTGCTGCCTACTAGAGATGAGCGAACCGGTTCGGACGAACCGGAATTCGCTCCGAATTTCAGGAAATATTCGATTCGGCACGAACCCGAATATTTTGTGGTTCGTGCCGATCGAATTTTTCCTGAAATTAAAAAAAAAAAATGCCGGCATGGTGGGAGCGGAGCCGGCCGGCCCGCTGCCACCATGCCGGCATTTAAAAAAGAAAAAAAAAAGAAAAAATGCCGGTATGGTGGGAGCGCCCTCAGATGACAGCTGAGAGCGGCGCCGGCCTCCACGCTCCGGACCTGCAGGTAAGTGTTTGCCTTTTTTCTCAAATGCCGGCATGGTGGGAGCGGGCCGGCCGGTTGCGCTGACAGCGGAGCCGGCCGGCCCGCTCCCACCATGCCGGCAAAAATGCTTTTTTTTTTTTTTTTTTTTTTTTTTAAATGCCGGCATGGTGGGAGCGGGCCGGCCGGCTGTACCGGCCCGCCGGCCGGTTCCGCTGTCAGCGCGGAACCGGCCGGCTCGCTCCCACCATGCCGGCATTTTTGATGGGGAACTTCGTAAAAGTTTGATTCGGCCGAACCCGAATTTCTTTGTGAAATTCGGCGAATCGGCCGAATTGAACTTTTCAAAAGTTCGCTCATCTCTACTGCCTACCTTCACTCGACCAACGCACCCAAGGCTGGGAGGCATATTACAAGTGGAATGGGTGGGAATAGTCCTACAGGGCTGCAGGTTAATAACCCCGCTCACCTGCGAGTAGAGAGCCAATTTCTCGTCCTTCGCAGCCAAACTGCAGAAAAATTCTGGGGATTTGTGGGAGGTCCCTGGGTATTTGAGGGGCCGGGAGGAGCCTATTTTCGATGTCTCTGCAGTCCAGCGCCATCTGGCGGAGTATATCCCAACTGTAAGTATTAGATTTGGAGCAGGACGTACTGTATACTAAGAATAACAATTGTAGTCGTTTTTTTATATAGCAGCTAAACCTCACTCCTAAAGCAGGAACAGTGAAATGTATTGCATCTTATTAAATATCTGCTGTGTGGAGGTAAGAAAAATCTAAATTCTAAAATATTCAAATTTAAAAATAAAGTTGAGAGCTCATTTTAAGCACTTGTAGTGTGAGGAAAGAGATGTAATCGTAGGAACTATTTCGTCAGATTGCTCTTTTTTGATTACTTTTGACAGCTTTCTTTTCTCTCTGCGTTGCTGCTATCTGATTTATGATAAGGGAAGAGCTTCACCGAGGCTCATTTATGTCACAGCAGTCAAGTTAATGGTGACACCTCTGCATTTAATAACACTCCTGTGCCAGGCTTGGCTCTAAAATATATACAGTATTGTGGTGCTGCAGTTTAAAGAGCATCACAATAAACAGTGAAGGCTTTGTTTTAGGGGAAATGTACTTCTGAAGTTGCAGAGAAGTGATGTGTAATGACTACACCAGAGGAAAGTGCCACAAAGCAATATCAGATCTTTACTAACAATACACTGGGATGGAAATGCAGCATTTGCATGCAAAGATTGGGAAAGTCGGCTCCCCACCCCTTGAAGTTGTGATTCTTTCTCTGCTTTGCCACTTGCCCTATTTTGGAGGAAGGTGTGACTGGATGTGGACTAGGTAGAGGGCAGTCGGGGAGCAGATACAGATATCTGCTCAAAGAATGAGCAACTTCATAAGCAGTGAATTTGTCAAGCATGGTGGCCGATTAAATATCCTCTGGATATCCTTGTATACTATTATATCTGAAGACTGAGATGGAATTTGTGTACATGTTCCTTATAATCTGGGGGCAGCTCATACTTGTATTGGTAGGACAATGAGGCTTCTTCAGATGTATTTCCGTAAATTCATTTATACAGCACTTTCTTATTGTTTAAAAAATTACCAGGTACCAAATCCTAATCCAAATTGCACTACTGTCTGTAAAAGGAAAAAATAATGTGATGATGATAAAGGGACTTTTGGTACCTGGTGCTGTATAAATGTATTTACGGAAATACATATGAAGAAGCCTCATTGTCCTACCAATACAAGTATGAGCTGCCTATATATATATATATATATATATATATATATATATATATCCTCTGTGTGCTTCTTCACATGCTGCAGCAATCCTATCAATTCCTGGACCATAAAATTAACTGAAGCATCTGAGATGCCCGCTGCCGTGAGAAAAAGTAATGTATCTGTCTCCTGTTTCCGAGTAAACAGAGTATATGGGAGGAGGGGGAAAGCAGATGCATCATATCCAGTAAGTTACCCTCACAGGTATTTCATATGCGCAGCGCTCCAAAACACACTCGGATGTACATCCTCTCATGTGTCCTCCTTCACTAAAAATAGACGTGTCACCAGCACTGCTTATACCAACATATGGCATGTAAAGAGCTGGTAAAAAAAAACAGGAAGGGGAATGAAATGGCTAATAAAGTGGATTCATCTTTGAAAAGTATTTGGGCACAAAATATGAAAATTGTATCTTGCTCAATACAAGTTTTCTCATAGGCCCTTGACAAACTAATTTTCTGTAGCCCTTTTCCTCAGCATTATTTTTAAATATGATCAAACTTTAAAGGGTAAGTTCACTTGCAATGAAATTCATAAAAGTGTATATTTTTTGTGTCAAGAAAATATGCTCAAGGTGCTGAGCTTATGTAGTATTTTTTCCCCTATGTCAAGGAAAAATGCTTACAGAAAACCCACATTCTCTACCCGCAAACTGTGGCCATTGGTAATGTATACCAAGAAGAAAGTAGTAAGTCCTTTACACACAGAACATTGCTGCTATGGCCACTGCTGAGGTGAGGGAGCTCACTCAATCTTAGCTCAGCGCCTTGAGGACATCATTTTGGCACACAAAAATATACACTTTCAAAAATGTCATTGAAAGTGGACTTGTTAAACCCAAATAACAAAACAAACAGACACTTCACTTCACCATCACGTTTACTCCCGCACAGCAGCTGCAGCCCTGTCCGACACATGAAAGCCTCCTGGTTTCCGAGAACGGTGGCCAGGGGCAGCAGTGGTGAAGTTGGGGGCAGCTCTTTGCACTCAGACTCATGACATCGATCAGTCCTTGCTGGTTAGTTGGAGCCCCGGACTTCCACCGAATAGGGACCACGATCCATTCATTGATCAAATGAATGGACGGCGCTCCATGATTGACGGGAGCGCCGTTCTCTGAAACTGGGAGGTTTCAGGGCGTCGGACCATCCCGGGCAAGTTGCCTGGGAGTGCAGGTAAGTGCCTATTTTTTTTATTTTTTGGCTTTAGTAACCCTTTAAAGAAGCTCAATCACAAACATTTCTAATAATGAAAGTGAGAGAAGCTATAGTTATACACTCCAATGGAAAAAAATCCACCAAAACTTGTTTTCTTTACCGGATGAGAAAAAAAACGGGGTGAATGGTTTTGAAATATACCATTCTATTTTAATATAGGGGCGGTCTTTTGAGCCAACCTGTGAGAAAAAGTAGCAACTCTAATATCTATATTGTATAAGTATTGTATGACTGGTAAAAAAGAACTGTAGCAGCAATAAGGCGTTAGTGTGTCTGGCTTAGGACATCTGAATTAAAGCAGACCAAGTGTCAAAAATGACTTATACAAAACCTAGCTCTTATACCAAACCTAGCTCTTGCTGTAGTATATTTTGGAAACAAAATGGCAGCTCATGCATTTGCAGGTTACCTGCAAACAGGAAGTGCTGCTGGGCTTCCCGTTACTGTGCATTGTCAGTTATGTCAGTTGAATCCAGGCAGCAGCATAGCTGAGATGCTGGGGGAGGAAGCTCCAAAATGGCAGCTACCTTTCTTTTCCAACTGTGCCAGGCCATTGATTCAGTTTAAGTAGCCCTTACCTGTGCATTTACAGACCTGTAATCTACCTTTCAGTGAATGAGAAAGCAAGCTTTGCTGGAATCTGCAGGTAACCTAAGTAACTGTTAAAGGACAGCTGTCCCTCAAATTAACACTCAAATAGTATTCTGCCATGTCTATAAGAAAACAGACTATGCCCTATGAATACAATAGACTATATTCACACCTAGACACCTATATTCAATAATTCTGATGGAGTGGACATGATAAGTACCACACCACCCTCACATAATGGAGCACCAACAAAATTAACCATTAAACGTCAACCAAATCCTCAAAAGAATAACTTTTATTAAATCATAACCAACCATTAAAAGACATATAAAACACAAAACATTTAAAAACAGAACAATTCCCCCTCATATATATTCCAATACACATCAATAATACCTATACAGTCAAATGGAAATAACTAGCTAGTGGAGCCCTAACTATAAAGAGTATTTTATGCTAAAATGTTTTTTGTGCCGGCACAAAAGCTTTATGGGCATGTAATATATGATTTAATTATTACACCAATACAGTTATCTGGAAACATCAAAAAATGTAATACAGTAAAAACATAATTATATGATGTTCAATGCACATGTAGGTTGTATGTGCAAAGTATTTAAGGTATTAAATATATTTCTTCTTAGGACATTTCACTGAATGTTTGATGACAGCCTCAGCGACCATTGGTTTGTATCAAATCAGTGGACGTTGGGCAGATATGATTGTTAGTATTTGCAATATATATTTATAATATTAATCTCTAGTAGAAATATTGGAGATTAATGTGCAGCAAATATTAATTTCTGCTGCATCCAGGTTTCTCTGTGGAGTGTGTGCTCCCGGCTTATATGAATGGCTGAGTGCGGTAGTGTTAACATCTACAGGGATGCCACAAATGCAACCACAGTGAGGGACTGGCAGAAAGGGGTTCACACAGGGCTGGCCTGGGCTTTTTTTTGGTCCACTTTCAGCATAATCTGAGGTATATTATATAAAATATTGATCCCATCCAATAAAGCAAAGTTAAACCACTAAAACACACTAACAGGCAAGTGCTATATGACATGTTGGGTCAACAACAGAGAAAGATAAATAAAGCAGTCACATGTGACCATTTGCCAGTCCTACACACAGAGACCAGGGAATATCTTATCTCTAATGACGATTGAAGAACACCCGCTACCATGGTACATGCTACTCCCTGTGATCCCAGCCCTCGAGATAAAGTGAGAGCCTGAAGATACCTGGAGCAGCTCTTGCACATTTCTAGCAGATTAGATAACAAACTGAATCTATTGTAGTGTTACAGCTACAAATCAGCAACTAAAATAAGAAACCATTCTCTTTTAGGAAGACACTAAAGGCTTTCACCGCCAATAGTCTTCATCTCTATAAATCATGGCAGTAAAATTATTGGTTAACTACCTGTAGAACTTTCCATTTAGTAGAGTCTAGGTAAACTATCCCTTGATGCCCGTAACTTCTTTGAGGAGCTTCAGTAGAAAGATCTCGCAATCTATTCTGTTTTGGGTAGACTTGTCTTTTAGAAAAATGTATACAGCAGAAAATCACAAAAACATTTTCGACAAAGAGTTTTTTTTTTTCTTTTTTAGCTTTTGCTAAAAAGACTTACTGAAATTTTAGAAAGAAAGTTGAAAATAATAAATTATGAAAACCTCCAAGCTTTTCATCCTTAGATATCAAAGCCTGTTGAAAACAGCTAGATACAGCAGTGCAATTATTGCAATACAATTATAACTGCTTTTTATGTAGAAAACACCAAAGATGGAATGGGATAGCCATCCTTGTCATGTTAACTTCTGGTAGTAGGTATAACTAGGTCACCTCAACCTGCTACTCTATAAGCCTAGGACTGGGATGACGCTTGAAACTCAGAGCAGTAGCAGACAAGCTACACTACATCTGCACTAGCGAGAATCACTTATCATTTAATGCTATGACTGGTGGCAAATCACTGAAAAAAGTGATTTGTTGCTCAAATGCCAGCAGCAAATTTAATGTTTTACATCATTTTACTATACACTGAGCCAAGGTAACAAATCCCTGGAGGTCACAAAAAAAGCAATTCTGTGAGTACTCACCTGTAGAATTGTTTTTGTTCTTGCATGGCACGGGAGAGAATAAGTAAAAAATGTGAAAATGGTAAAAGACCCCAATTGACTTGGAACAATCACCATAAAGAGGCAACCAAGAACAACGATTACAAGGGTGGGGCGAAGCGGGCCGTGCCATGCAAGAACAAAAACAAATCTACAGGTAAGTACTCACAGAATTGCTTTTTTCTTTATTGCATGGCACGGCCTGCTTCGGTATTCATAACAGTTGGGACATCCAAAAGCAGTGTCCAGAGTAGGGTGGGATCCCCAAAGAGTAACGGCCAGTATTTCAAGTCACTACCGCCCAAAACACCTTGCGGCCAAAAGCAGCATCCGCTGAGGCCTTAACATCAACCTTGTAAAACTTAGAAAAAGTATGAACAGAAGACCAAGTAGCGGCCTTGCAAACTTGTTCAACAGAAGCTTGGTGCTGAAAAGCCCAAGAGGCACCAATAGCACGAGTAGAATGAGCAGTAATCCTAAAGGGAGGTTCCTTTCCCTTAGCAGAATAGGCTTGAACCACCGCCTGACAGATCCACTTGCTGATAGTGGATTTAGCCAGAGGCAAACCCTTTCTAGGTCCAGAAGTGAGAACAAAAAGAGCATCAGACTTCCTGAAAGGCTCAGTGGCGACCAAATAAAATTTCAGAGCCCTGACCACATCTAGGGAATGCAGAGTCCGCAGTCTTTGGCAGGAAGTCCGGCTTGAGCCGAAACACCACCTTATACTGATGCCTCTCAAAATAAGGAGGTTTGATGGAAAGTGCCGCTAGTTCAGAAACTCGCCTTACAGAAGTGATAGCCACCAGAAAGGCTACCTTAAGGGTCAGAATAGACAAGGTAGCATCACGGATAGGCTCAAAGGGAGGCCCTTGCATGGCAGACAACACCAGATTCAAATCCCAGACTGGTAGCAAAGGCTTACGGGGTGGACGCACATGAGAAACACCCTGAAAAGAGGTTTTAACCAACCGGTGATTGGCAAAAGGCTTTGGAAAAAAAATTGCCAGGGATGAAACATGGCCTTTTAGGGTACTAAGTTGAAGGCCCTGATCCAAACCATGTTGCAAGAATTCCAGAATCCTGGGAATAGAAAACATCCGACAGGGAAGAGACTTGGACTCACACCAGGCAATGTAAGCATGCCAGACCCTGTAATAAATAAAGGACGAGGACTTATTCCTAGCCCGAATCATGGTATCAACAACAGAAGCAGGCAACCCCTTTTCCATCAATATGGAGGTTTCAGAAGCCAAGCCGTTAAGGCCAGAGTTTGTAATTGGGATGGCGTAGCTGCCCCTGGGTGAGAAGATCTGGATCCTTGGGCAAGACGTGCCGGTCTACTGCCACCCGCACGACATCTGCGAATCAAACTCTTCTTGGCCAACAAGGGGCCACTAGTATGGCTGGTACCCGCTCCTGGGCTATCTTGTGCATGACCCTGCCCAGGAGAGGAAACGAAGGGAACACACAGAGAAGCTGAAACTCCGTCCACAGTATTGCCAAGGCATCCGTGGCGAAGGCCAGAGGATCCTGAGACAGAGAGACAAATCTGGGAAGTTTGTGATTGTGACGGGACGCAAACAGGTCCACGTCCGGCTGACCCCTGCGGTGACAGAGGGAGAGAAACACCTGGTTGTTGAGAGACCACTCTCCCAGACGAGACGTCCCCCTGCTCAGGGAGTCCGCCACCTGGTTCTCCATCCCTGGGATGTAGACCGCTGATATGCAGGAAACATGCTGTTCCGCCCAAGACAGAATCAGGGACACTTCCTTGAAAGCTCGCTTGCTCCGACTCCCGGAGGTGAGTGGATAGGCGAGAAAGAACCAACCTGATCGCCCTCAGTTCCAGGACGTTGATGGAAGCATGGGCATCTTGTGGGCCCCACCGACCCTGGAACCTCAGGGACTTCCAGAAGCCTCCCCAGCCGGTCAGGCTGGCATCCATGGTGACCGTTTCCCAGCACGGGGGCAGGAAGGACCTGCCCCCCAGAAGGTTCCTTGAGTCCAACCACCACAAGAGAGACTGCCTGGCTAGGGGAGACAGAACAAATTCCTGATCCAGAGAAACAGGGTCCCGATCCCAAACTGACAAGAGGTGCAACTGGAGAGGTCTCATGTGAAACTGAGCAAAGGGGACTGCCTCGAAGCAGGACACAATCAGGCCCACCAACTGCATCCCCTGACGGATGGAGGGATGAGGACACGACAGCAGAGCCTCCAGCTGAAGACCTTCCACCTTCTGCTGAGGAAGGAACACCTTGACCTGAGAGGTATCCAGCATCATACCCAGAAAGGTCCTCACGAATGACGGGGACAGAGAAGACTTGGGATAGTTGATCACCCAGCCGAAAGACTCCAGAGTGTATGTCACCATTTGAGTGTCCCGCTCGGCCTGAGGAAAAGACTCGCCCACAATTAGGCTGTCGTCCAGGTAAGGAATGATGCGGATGCCCTGGTTCCTTAGGAGAGCCATCACTCCCGCCAGCACCTTGGTGAACACCCGAGGTGCCGAGGTGATACCGAAGGGTAGAGCCACAAACTGGAAATGCTGACCCTGCAGCTCGAACCTTAGAAGTCTCTGATGACCTGGGAAAATAGGCACATGAAGATAAGCATCCTTGATGTCCACAGTGGTCATGAAGTCACCTGGGCGAAGGGTACTGACAGCAGAGCACAGCGTCTCCAAGCGAAAATGTTTGAATCTGAAAAATTTGTTGAGGCCCTTCAGATCCAGAATGGGCTTCAGAAAGCCGTCCTTTTTAGGGACCGTGAAAAGATTGGAATAGTACCCCTGACCTCTTTCTTGATGAGGCACCAAACAAATGACTCCGGACTCTAACATGCAATGAACAGCCAGAAGCAATCCCTGAGAGGACAGGGGGTTTAAAGACATCCGGGATCTGATGAATCGTGGGGGGGGGGGGCAGGCTGAAAACTCTATCTTGTTACCTGGAGGACACTACCTCCTGAATCCACCGGTCTGAGATGTGAAGCCTCCAGACGTGAGCAAAGAGCCGAAGCCGTCCCCCCACCCGGATGGGTGAGGGCGCCCCTTCATGCCTGAGGGGGCTTGGGAGAGGGTTTGGACTTAGGAGTCCAGGAGAGACCTGGACGACCACAGGTTCTGCCATGGCCCCAAGAATCTCTGCGACCACTGGAGAGGAACGAGCGACGGCCCCCTCTGGGAATGCGAAAGAAAGGGAGGGGGGCAGAGGACCACCGAAATTCCTGGACTGCCTCCTACGCTAAGGCAGCCTTCCATTCTTGGCTAGAACATCAAGACGTTCTCCAAACAGCCGCAGCCCCACGAAGGGGAGGCCAGTGAGAGCTTTCTTAGCCGCAACGCAGTACAAAGCGGCGCAGCAGCTAAAAACACCAGAAAATACACCAAAAAACGTAAAAACACCACAGATATGACTACTCGCCGCCACCAACCACCCCCCCTCCCCCCCCAACCAAGTTAGGGGGGGGAGAAGAGAGAGAGAAGCAGCGGCGAGCAGCCATGGTCAGGGGGGGGACCCAAAGGAAAAAGAGAGGACACAGTCCCCAAACTACTTACCCCCTCAGAAGCTAGGACAGAAACTCCACATCCCTATTAGGCTCACCATAAAGCCTATGGCTGGCTACCCTTTGTGTTACAGGGTCTGCGCCCTTGGAGCAGCGCTCCAGGAGCACTTGACCCTAGTGCTCTTCTACCTTCACCCGATCTGTCAGCCAAGGCTGGGAGGCAGTGAGGGTCCAGAAACGAATGGAAATAGACTTGCAGGGCTGCAGGCTTGGTTGCCCCGCTCACCTGCGCAAGAGAGAGTGCCATCTGCTAACTTCGCAGTCCACTGCAGAGAGAACACTGGGGAACTCTATGGTTAAGCCCATTTTTACAGGGATCCGGGACAAGCCACAGCTTTTCTGCAGTACCACTGTGCCACCTTGTGGCAGAATAACTCAACTGTTATGAATACCGAAGCAGGCCGTGCGATGCAATAAAGAAAAAAAAACAGGTCAAATTGTTAGCTTTAGCAGTAGTCTCAACAGCAAAGTTGTCCATGTAATGTGCCTTTTGAAGTCTGTATAACCAGATACTCAACTCAGCTCCATTTACTGCAACTGAAAATGGCGGGGACACCCTTCCACTGCAGTGAATGGAGGGCAGAAGCTTGTGAGAAAATACAATTCTGTGAAATACTCACCTGTAGAATTGGTATTATATGCATACAGCACGTCCTGCTCCATCTATAATACTTACACATGGGTAATACTCCGCCAGAGGGCGCTGTTCACTGCAGACATGCAAAAAACAGGCTCCTCCAGGCCCTTCATATACCCAGGAACCTCCCACAAATCCCCAGTATTGAAAAGCAGTGAGAAAAGAAGCCGGGAGAAACCAACCACCAACTGGTAACAATAGTAATGATAACAATCACCATACAGGAGATCCAGAAAAACATAAACCAGGGTGGGGTGGAGCAGGACGTGCTGTATGCGTATAATACCAATTTTACAGGTGAGTATTTCACAGAATTGTATTATTCTAAGCATACAGCACGTCCTGCTCCATCTATAATACTTACACATGGGACATCCAATAGCAGTGTCCATAAAATAGGGTGGGATCCCCCCAAAAAAAGGCACAGCAGACAGTAAAGGCGCTGTCACCTGCAACACTTTGCTACCAAGTACGACATGAGCAAAGGCTCTAACGTCAATCTCATAACAAAACCTTTGAAAAGGTATGAACAGAGACAAGCAACGGTCTAGCAACTTATTCAACAGAAAACCTGGTGCTAAAGGGCCAAAGGAACCCAAACACCAATATAACGGAATAAAACGAGAGAGGGAGATTCTTCCCCCTTAAAGGAATAGGCCAGTGTAACGGCCCAACCAGCCCACAGGCAACAGAAGCCTCGGTAAAACTTAGAACTCTCCCCAACGGGGAAATGAAAACTGGTCTCCCGTCAGACAGGAGGGGATACTGATCCCTTCATTAACAAGGATCAGCAAGAAGCCAAAACCTTTACTCAGGACCAGGAAGGCAATCATCAAAGATCAGTCCAAAGGGCGCATTGGCCCTGGAAGCCAACGAGATCAGGCGCATACATAAGGAGGCGCCCGCAGACCCCAAAGAGCATCAGTCCCCCCTAAGGGACAAGAAAACAACCAGGAAAATTTCAACACCTGTTGAGGGAATGTAGACCCCTTACTTCAGCATTATTAAGAATAAGGCCCATAGGCAGACTAAAAGGACTTAAATAATGATCATAAAACACCACTTGGACAAAGTGGTCCGGCGTAAGGCGGAATACCACCACGTCATGGTGTGTATATAGAATATATATATATATAGTCTGACTGAAGCAAGAGCCCCCGGAGAAGTGACTTGGACTACAAAACAGCTCAGACAGCATCCAGAATAAGTCCCAAGGGAACAATCCGCAGGGCAAACAGAATGAAAATTGATCCCAGCAGGGACCATAGAACTACTTGGGAGATGCCCCTGAGCAATCCCCAAGAGAACTCCTCGCAAGGAAGACTGAACCAGACTTCTACAGGAAGACAGACAGGACAGAACCTGAACCTTCAGAGTACCTAGATGGGGAGCCAACCCCAACCTATGCTGTAATGACTCTAGAACCCTGGGAACCGAGAATGTCCAACAGGGAAGAGACCAAGACTCATGCCAATCAATATGGGTACCATAACCCACAATAGACGGAGGAAGAGGAAGCCAAGGAAGCTTGCTCCTAGTCCCCCATATACCAAGTCACCCAGAAGATAAGCCCGTCTCCAAGGGGTGAATGAATCAGCTGTCAAGCCCCAGACTAGAGTCTGCAGATTGGGACGACAAAAGAAGGGGCCTGACAAGGGCAGAATCGCACTCCTGAGAGAGCGTACAGGCCAGCTGACCTCAGCAGAAGCATCTGCGAACCACAGTTCACTAGGCCACCCAGGGGCCATCAATCTCACGAGTCTCTTTATCAGCACAACCGTGCGCAGAACCCCACATAGTAGGGTGAATGAAGAGAAGGCATATAAAATAGAAAGTCTATGCATAAGTTTACTAAGCCCCCATGACCAGAGTCAGAATATTCTGGGACAGTAAAAACAAGGGCAGAGCCCCTGTGGTATAAGCGAGACCCAACAGAGCCACCCTAGTTGGCTCTCAGAGTGACACCAGGATAGCATAACCTGCCACTGAAAAACATCCATTGGAGCGAATGCCGCTGAGGAGCAGGGGGCGTAGACCCCCGCCCAGATCAGGATCAGGAACCCTCCAGAGGGATCATCCTGCTTCAAGCTCCAGACCAATAATAAAACAGGCCATTGTCTTGCAACAGGCCAAGATTCCCCAAATAGACAGGTCCTAAAAGAGGAGTCCAGCCGTATAGAGTCAACGGAAGGCTCATTGTTTTAACAAACCAGTAGGTAAGATGGACCCTCTAAGGAACTCTACCCAGGAGCCACAGGGGGTTTTGGAAGAATCCCCCCCCCCCCCGCCAACCTGCGAGATTTGGTACCCAAGGTGACCATTCACAGGAAGATGCAAGCAAGGAAGGGGGTGCCCCCTGACAGGGTCCTTGAATATAATCAGCACAAGAGGAACCACCGTACCAAGGGGGAATGAGCACAGACCTAGCTCCAGGGGTGCTGGAACCCCATGTAGGATCAATAACCTACTGTGCTAAAGAGCCCAAGGGCTCAGTATATAAGGGACATCATCTGATACGCCCCCAACGGGCCAACCAGCTGCAATCCTGCCTGGTGAAAGTAAGATGTCAGCAAAGGGGGACAGAGCCCCTGTAACCAGGAGTCCACTTGTTGCCAAGGAAGAAGGCTCAAGCCTGAACCGAATCCAAGGAATAGAGATAGCGGATAAGGGACCATGAGGGATTGAGATGACTGAGCACCCATCCAGTAACTCCCAGGGGACACCGCCGGCCGACTAATCCACTCGGCCTGACGTAGAGATTGGGGAGTAAGGAAAGACGACCCGGTAGGTCCTAATGCGGACGCCCCCCAGGTATGTCCGAGACATCACCCCCATTCGTGCCATGGCGAGTAGCCTGGGAGCGAAAGAGAGGCCAAAAAAAGTGCCTCAATCCGCAGGGTTGGTCCTGCAACACCGACTAGTAACGGTCTTGGTGTCCAGAAGACACAGGGGGAACTAATAAGATCTAGAACTCCACAGGAGGCCGGAAGCCCCCCTTGCACAGGGCGCCTGTGTCCCAAGACAGAGATGTCATATAGGGACTACCTGTGAGAGTAGAATCACCAGGCCTACCATAGGCCAGCATGGCCCAGACTGCCTCATACAGGTTAATATAGAGGCCATAGCCCCATTCTGTTAAGGGCAACCTGTCAGTAAGCCCAAACTCTGCAGGCCTAGTATGGCCTGCACCAATTCCTGAGGGGAAAACAGGGGCTAGAAGTACCCTGACAACCTCTGAGAGGGACGGCCCAGCAAATGCTATCCTGTGTCCAGGGGAACCACCTCCTGGAACCACCAGAAGGAGAAGATACATTCCTAGATAGGAGTCAGCTGCTGTAGCAGTCCCCTCGCCCAGAAGGGCGAGGGCGTCCCTTCATGCTTGGGAAGTCTTGGCAGATTTGGACTTAGTCCTATCAGAGGGCCCATGATGTTGCCTGCCCACCCCGTGGTGGAAATCCACACCGAACAGTTGGAAGCACACCTCAGGTTCGCGTTTGACACTAACGTAGGGAGGGGGAGGGGTGTCCCTGCCCCGAGGAGGCCGGGAAGGCCTTCTGCGTAGGGGTGCCTTACCCTTTTTTCCAAAAAGGTCCAAACGGGCCCCAAATAGACGCCGTCCTCTGAAGGGAAGGCCAGTGAGAGCCCTTTTCGTAGCATCGTCAGCACCCCACTGTCGCAGCCAGACCAGGCGGTGAATAGCTACCACAAGGGCAGAGGTTCTAGCACACATCTTAATGGTGTCATCCAGCGCTGAGAGGATGAACCTCACAAACACATCACAATCTGAGAGTGCATTAAATACCTCCCAGGGGAGGTCCTCAGGTCGGTGGTCAAGTACTTTTCTAATGAGAGTCCTGGCGGCCACCGCCGTGATGGCCGCGGCACACGAAAAGGCTTGGGAAGCCAGTCTGTCAATGCGCCGGTCCTCAGCATCCCGAAGGGTACGGTAATAAGGAGCCGTCATGAAGGGGGGGTTAGTAACCCCTATAATCGGTGCATACACCACAAGAGGTGCTGACCAACAGTTAACCACATCAGGAGGGAAAGGGTACTTCCAATCCCAGACCCCTGGGACCCCTTTAAGTTTACAAGGCGATTCCCATTCTTGGGATATAAGATCCTGGAAATGCTCCTGTTCCAGGAATTCCAAGCGCGGCGGCGCTGTGTGGAAACTCTTAGGCTTGGAAGCCTTTCCAGGAGGGGAGATAGACAAAACCTCAAAGATCTTAATAAGTAGTTCCTCTGTGTCACACAGGCCCCAAGAACCGGGCCCAGAATCATCACGGCTCCCGGGCATCTCATCCGAGGAGCCCGAATCGGAGAATAGCTCACCTTCCTCAGAAGGATCAAGGTCCTGCATAGCAGCAGAGTCATCAGTATCGTTAGGAACCGGAGAACCAGGAGGCGTCAGGGACCGCTTCTTTCCAGGGCCCAAGCGCTCCGTCAAACTAGACACCACCTGCTCAGCCGTAGGCAGCCTGCGCGGCACGACTTGCTGGTCATCCCCGCTCGAGTGAGACTCATCAGGAGTGAGATTTAGGTCCGGGGAGACAGGTGTATTGAAGGGAGGTGCAGCCACTGGCAAACCTGATTGCAGGGTCAGTGCCTGTTCAGCACACGGTCCGCAGACCCGTGCTCTGTCAGCATCAGCATGGGGCTGACCACACACTGTACACAGCCGGTCATGTCCCCGAGGGACCCCGGGTACATAATTCTGAGATGCCTCCATATGGTGATTATCTGAGCAGTATGCCCACAGGGATTTACGCAATAGGCAACCCTGGATGCTCCAAGACCCGCTAGGAAGTGGGAGAATTTGTTATGTGGACCCGCTATAATATATGTCAGGCCGGGAGAAGCCACCGAAATCCTGGCGTCTGAAAGACATAATGGGATAAGAGGGGGGTGTCAGTGCCATGCGCAGCCGAATAAAAATCATAGGAACAAATACCGCCCCGGAGGGCACTTACATGACCCAAGGAGGAGGCGGATCGCAACCACGCGCGCGAAGACTGTCAAAATGGCGCCAAGCGAACCTCGAGGGGCGGGCCTGATCTGGCTGTGACGCGGGGCGCGTAATGCCGAGTCCCCGCCTCCCCCAAAGAGCGCGAAGCTCTAACCATCGCAACGTGAATGACAGTAGTGGATAGTACACACATACATAATGTAATTAAGGAGATTGCTCTCACGCTAGAGAATGATGCTGCCGCCCCGGCAGCACGCTCATGTAATGAAAGGACAAACATGTGCGCAACCATAAGACTTATGTGGAGCAAGGAGCGCGGCACTGACACCCAAGTTCCAATGAAAGATCAATGGCCTTAAACGTGTTACGTTACACTAGGACTGCCACACATACCCCCCCCTTTCTTTTCCCCCGAGCTACGGGAGGAACCGAGGGAGAAGCGGACCTGCATCCAGGGATTAACGCTATGAGGGGCACGGGCAACAATGTGGGAGGGGCATCTAATGGAGGCTCACCATCGGCCTAAACCGCCTACCCTATGGTGGGGGATTGCGGTGGAGCGTAGCTCCGTGAGCACACAAGGTGCTGCCTACCTTCACCCGACCAGCGCAGCCCAGGCTGGTAGGCACATCTGTATCGAAGAGGACGGGTGGAAATAGTCCCGCAGGGCCGCAGGCTGTAATAGCCCCGCTCACCTGCGAGAGAGTTGATACTTCATGTCTTCGCAGTCAGCACTGCAGAGAAATCTGGGGATTTGTGGGAGGTCCCTGGGTATATGAAGGGCCGGGAGGAGCCTGTTTTTTGCATGTCCCAAGTATTATAGATGGAGCAGGACGTGCTGTATGCTTAGAATAACTGAGTAATACTGACGTTGGGGAAAGTACTTAATTTTTATTTTATTTGGCTATACAGAACTTTTGATTTTTTTTGCCCAGTCTTCCCGATATTCGTGACTTCGACTGGATGAACAGTAATGGGGAGGACTGCTAACTACATCTCTGTAAATCAGTCAAATAACTGCAGAAGGCTGAATGTGAGAGGCATACCTAGAAGTCCAGTAGCAATTTCTAGCTGGTGCCATCCTGCTAACGGTCTGCTGCTCGAAGCATATCCCCTGGATGTAGTAACGCGTTGGACCTTTGATCCTTGGCTGGTTTGTTGATATGATCCTCAATTTTTTTACTAATTCTGAGGCTTAGAAGAACAGACCTGTTGCTGGCTCACCTATTCCCAACCATCCACATGACACCCCAGTCTTCATTTGGCCTATGGTTGTATATAAGCCTTCAGGGCCTCAGATGTCATACTTTGCACTTCTAAGTCCTGGGCAACCTTAATTGGATTGATGTATCATATTGCCTGGTAAATGTGGACTTGACTATAACTATGGATGTGGAGATAGACAGCTCTTTACACCTCACAGTCAATGGTTGCTGAAACTTTCACCAGATATTCTATTTTCTGTTAACCCTGTTTTTGTAGGATTGCTCAGCCATTAACCCTTTAAATGCCAAGCACGTAGTTTCTACGTGGTTGCCTCTCCTACCGTTAAGTGCCAAGCACGTAGAAACTACGTGCCTGGCATTTCCCACAAACAGTTAAAAAAATAGAAAAAAAAAACACTTACCTCCGGTATCCCCGTGAAGCTTGGGGTCCCCTCTTCCCGCGGGGGGCATCCGATCGCCCCCCCGTCGTCCTCCGTCTTCAGGGGGGGGCCCGAAACCAGCCGCCCCCCCCCCCCCCCCCCGTTTCCAGCGCTGACATCGGCGCTGTAAAAAAAAAAAAAAAAAACAAACTGTCATTTACTCACCTCCGCGCCCGAGCCTTCTGTCCGGGCCTCCTCTTCACCAGGGGGGGGTCCGATCCCCCCCCTGGGCTGCGCAGTCTTCAGGTGAGGACCCTCTTCCGGGTCCTCACCTCTTGTAATGGCGGCGATGGCCGCCGCCGCTTAGCTCCGCCCATTGTGGGAGGAGCGGGATGACGTCATCCCGCTCCTCCTATACCCCCTCCGAGCTCCGGCATCTGTCAGATGCCGGTGGTGATCGGAGCAGGGCGGATGTCAGGTGAGGAGGCTCCGATCGGAGCCCCCTCACCTGTCACCCGCCCTGCGCCGATCACCACCGGCATCTGTCAGTGACAGCGGCGCGGGACAGACAGCGGCGAGGGACGTCGGATCGGAGGTGAGTACAGTGTAAAAAAAAGAAAAATAAAGTTTTTTTTTTCTCTGTGTCTGTGTGATTTTTTACTATTAACCCCTTGTGAACTGGTAAGGGGTCCATGACCCCTATACCAGTTCACAAGGCTGGGGAGATGGCAAGCCACCTGCGCTAGCGGGTGGCTTGCCATTAACCCCTGGCACCCCCATTACCTGCCTCCCCAAAGGCCAGGGGGGGGCAGAAGAGCCCGGGCCCACATGGGCTATGTGGGCTCGTAGGCTGCAGGGTGGGGGGGGCCACATAAGCTGGCCCCCCCACTCTGTGCCTACAAGCCCCCATAGCTGGTCCCGGGCTGGTTACTGTGGGTAAGGGGGACCCCACGTCAATTTTTTTTTTTATTTTTAAGGGTTTTTAACCCTTAAAAATCAAAAAAAAAATGGGGTCCCCCCCCCTGGGAGGGGGGACCCTATGTCATTTTTTTTTTTGATTAACCCTTTGTGTTCTGTCATCCAGCAGCTATAAAAGGCTTCTAGCAAGTGAGCAGAAGCCAGTGATCGCCGAGGGACAGAGGGCTCCAGGATGGATGGGAGGTGAGTACAGTGTAAAAAAAAAAAAAAAAAAAAAATAATAAAATATTTTTTCTATGCTTGTGTCTGTGTGATTATTTACATTTAACCCCTTGTGAACTGGTAAGGGGTCCATGACCCCTATACCAGTTCACAAGGCTGGGGGGATGGCAAGCCACCTGCGCTAGCGGGTGGCTTGCCATTAACCCCCGGCACCCCCATTACCTGCCTCCCCAAAGGCCAGGGGGGGGCAGAAGAGCCCGGGCCCACATGGGCTATGTGGGCTCGTAGGCTGCAGGGTGGGGGGGCCACAAAAGCTGGCCCCCCCACTCTGTGCCTACAAGCCCCCATAGCTGGTCCCGGGCTGGTTACTTTGGGTAAGGGGGACCCCACGTCAATTTTTTTTTTGATTTTTAAGGGTTTTTAACCCTTAAAAATCAAAAAAAAAATGGGGTCTCCCTCCCCTGGGAGGGGGGACCCTATGTCATTTTTTTTCTCGATTTAACCCTTTGTAGTGTGGATGGTAGTTGTATTTTTTTTGTGAATGTTATAAAATACTTGTTTCAGTTAGGGGGGTCTCCTGGGCAAGAATGGGGGGGCTACCGATAAATATGTGGTACCGTTCTAATCGGTAGAAATGGGGCTTTCACATGCAATATGATTTTCCTTAATAAAATACATTTTTTATTTAAAATAAAGGAGTCAATTTTTTAAAAACATTTTTTATTTATTTATTTATTATTTTTACTTAATAATATTGTAAAAAAAAAAAAAAAAATTTACAAACAAGACATTTCATGTTAAAGCCTAAACTCTGCTGCAAAAAAATATATATATAATTTTCCTGAAAGTTCCAGCAAAAATGGCGCAAAACATGACGCAAAATGGGGAAAAATGGCCTGTCAACAGAGGGTGACAAAATCTCAAGTAGGCTGGCAATTAAAAGGGTTAATAGTACCTATGCATGTTGGGTATTGTTCTGTTCGGGGGACCTTGCGCTTTCAGACTTAGCTTGTTTTTTCTGGTTTGCATATTTATATTTTAGGAAAAGGTGTTTTTTATTCAGCTTTTTTATAAATTTTTTAAGGAAACCCTGCGCAAACAAAGAATTCTTTGAGGGATTACTTCCAGAAAGATGAGCCCACTACAACAAGCTGGGTACCCTTAGAAAGCTTAACGTGTGTACTTTCAGGGAATATATGGTTTATGGGGGATATTCCAAATGTCAAGGGTTGTTTTGGTTGAAAAATCGCAAGGTGCGCACTTTGTCTGCAGAGCTGAAATTTTCAAGTAAAATTACCGTTACGCACATCCTTTACTTTGGGGTGTTTGGCAACTCTTCCCTTGACAGAACCTATGCATGTTGGGTATTGTTCTGTTCGGGGGATGTTGCGTTTCCAGATTAAACTTGTTTTTTCTTGTTTGTATATAGTTTTTTTAGGAAAATGTGGCTTTGATTCTGCTTTTTTATCCTTTTTTTAGGGAAACTCTTTGCAACCAAAGAATCCATTGAGGGATTACTTCCAGAAAACTATGGCCACATCAACAAGCCTGGTACGCCTAGAAAGCCTGAGGTGTGTACTTCCAGAGAATATATAGTTTGTGGGGGGTATTTCAAATGTAAAGGGTTGTTTTTCTGGAAAAACTGCAAGGTGCGCATATTGCGTAGCACAGTTGTATTTTATCTGAAAATCCCCTAAAGCGTTGTTTCAGTTTGGGGGAGTCTCCTGGGCAGGAAAGGGTGTCTACCTATACATATGTGGTACCACTGTAACCGGGAGAAATTGGGATTTCACACGCAATAAGATTTCATTGACAAACTTACATTTTTTATTACAAAAAAAACTACAATATGTAAAAATTTTTTTTTTTTTTTTTTTTTTTTGCACATATTTAACCAAAAATATTGAGAATACACCTAAAAAATGACAAACAAGACATTTCATGTTAAAGCCCAGACTCTGCTGAAAAAAACAATATATCATTTTCCTGGGAAATCCCTGGAAATCCCTTCAAAAATCACATTTGAACATGGGGAGCGCAAAATAGTGCAAAATGGTCTGGCAACAGAGTGTGACAAAAACTCCAGGTAGGCTGGCACTTAAAGGGTTAATACTATTGGTGCCTGACTGTAGCCTATTTATACTAGGCCACACCCACAATCAGGTGCAGAATTATTTTGTTTAGTTTGTTCTGTTCAGTCTGAGGCCTTGTCAGCGTATCATTCTGTTCTGTCCAGGTTCCAGGTGCCCTCCATTTGTTTCTCAAAGCCTGCTGGATCTTCAGTCTAGCTAGCCCAAGGTTATTCTGTTATTTCTGCAGTATTTGTAAAGAAAGTTATTTTATTTAAGTTTACCTCTGGACACAGCTCTATGACCTGGCCCAATTGTTTATGTGGAGTACAGCTCTGCTATATGAAGATCCCCTCTCTCCCTTACATCGAACACCTCCATTAGACAAAAGCATTTGGTATTACCTGCGAATGGCCCTTGTCCAGACTAAATTTTGCATAGACACATTATGAAACTTGGCAGCATGATCAGATTCCATGATATCTTTTGGAGACCCTGCTGTATGTTCTCTTTAAACCTACGTAATTTTATATATACATTCTGAGTAGAAATTGCCCCTGTAATGTAACTGTATGGAAATGTTTCCACTGAATTAGGAAATATCGCATGTAACAAAGTAACATGAGCTTTCACCTTCTGGCAAGGGCTGCCTGCATTAGGAACCAGAGGGATTTCTGAAGGGATATCTGCAAACCTGTATCTGACCCACTGACATCCTTGCTTGAATCCATCTATCTTTCATCCTCATGCTACCAACAAAATACATTTTACCCCTTTCATAGTATGAGATGGTACAATGTTACAGGGGACTGCTGTGCTAATGTTCACTCTGTACTCCCTAATCAGAAACATGGTTTAGACTTTGCCTGCATTCTAGTTCCTCTGATCTGCAGCCCAGATAATACAGTATAAGATGACCACTGACCATATATGAACTATGTGGGAACGCACACAAGTCTATGGGAAGCTCATAGATGCCAGGTTGTTAAACTTATTCCAAAATCCATAAAGCCTAAATTCACCTTAACCAGAGACCTTTTATATAATCTTTTATATGTTCAGGTTTCAGGAATGAACAGACTTGTCATTCAACAGTAGCTTCATAATACAAAAGTCCTTTGTCCTATTTGGGCACTTTTGTTGCGCTAAGAGTTACACCCAGTTGTACCACCCCTGCAATGAGAAGACAATTCAACAAAATGGAAAGACAATCCTTGCTGCATGTAGAGCCAGTAATCGGCAAACCTTAGCCCTAGGGAAGATCCGGATAGAATAAGCTCTGGAAGGATTCCAACTATTTCTCCAGCCTCCAGACACTGAAACCAGCATCAGCAATTCTGGCTGCTGTATTATTAGAACGGCAGGCAAATGCAACTGTCCAAGGCTCTAATAATACTGGCAAATGTAGGATTTCAAGCTTCTAGAACTCTTGTTACAAACAACATCTTATTGTTTTAGTCTATTACTATTAATACTATTATCATTGTGCCAAGATGGTATCATATTGTTTCAAAAAACACTCCTTTTTTTCAGGAGGTTTTTTTTATTGTTCTATTGTTTTAGCGTAGACCAATTAAATGTTTTACGGAAAAGTGTATTATCTAAGCCAGTGGATCTCAACTGTTTTAAAGTGGACCAAAACCCAGGATTTTGACTATCCTGGGTTTTGGTCCACTTCCCCGCACCACATAGCCCCGCTATGTGAAACCCCCCAGATCGCCCGATTTACCTCACCCGCTCCTACGGCGCACGGCCGCTCGTCCAATCAGTGCGCTCGGAGCCGCTGAGGTATGCGCGTCAGAGCGATGTCTTAGCTCAGCGGCTCCGAGTGCGATGGCGGCCGCATATCGCGCTTCCCTCTAACAGGATTCACAAATGGCTGGTGGGGGCACGCCTGCTGCTAGAGAGAGGCGCTAGATGCGGCCCGTGCATGCGCGTTGGACCGGGATTCAGATAAGGTTTGCGGGCGTCCTGGGGGGTTTCACACAACTCCAAAAACATGCAATCCCAAATTGTACGTTACATTTTCATGTAACGAGAAAAACAGCAGTACTATACTATTTATAAATATTATAGTAAATTTCATGACACAGTTTACATTAAAGTGTACCAACACAGATTCTACATCAAAAGGGTATTGGACCATGCACAGGGAGGGAGGCATTCCGATTGCTGTTGCCCCCCTCCTCGCATACACCACTACCAGTTTGGCATCTGCTTACCTGTCCATGGCTCCCCCAGCAAAATCCAGCAGGTAAACAATTAATGAGCTGGTGATGGTGTATGCACAGAGGGTATCAGCAATGGCACTGGTAAACAAATTTAAACCCTTTATATGTCTGTTTCTATGTACCAACCCTCCCTAGTACTGAACTACAAGTTCATCATCACAAGTTCAGTCATCACACAACTACCACGCTAGCTCTGGGAGAGGGGGGGGGGGGGGGGGGGATCTGGGAACTGTCCATCAGTGGTTAGTTTTTCTTCAGTTATCTAGGGGCTACTTACATTTTTAGTGTGGTCATGGTTTGGTACAACATCAGGCTGGGTTTTAGTGAGGATCCACAGTCAAAATATATATAGTACTGAATGAGACAGGTGAGTGTACAGTTACTTCAAGAGAGGGAGAAATAACTCATCCCATAGAGGGGTGTAAAGTTTTCTTCACACCTGAGCTGTTTATTTTTTTGTGTATTGTAAGACCCTGAACACCTAGAAACCCAAACCTGGGCAGTAGGGGGGGGGGGGGTGGCAGGGGGCCGCCAGGGCAAGGGAGAATCCCTCCCCCCGACTCACAGGCAATTAGCAATAATCTTTTGGACGAGGGCCATGAGCAGGGGAAAAACATTTTCTCAAAGGGCCATTTGGCAAGCTCTTTGGTGACCCTGGTTAACGTCCTTTCCAAAAACAGAAGCTTTAGAAGCAAATAGTTTTTTGCTCAACTGGTGGATATATGGAGAATCCTGCACCCCTCTGTCTAGGATTTTACCATTTTGTCTCACACGCACGACTCATAATCACAAATTGATATGTCCTTGATATCACATATCCCAAATGTCCAAAACGCAGATACAGAAACAATCACTATCTCAGACCACGCTCCAATTTGGCTGAACAGTCACAGCCCACAAGACTTTGGAAACCTTATCAAGGAACTGCATAATTTCTTCGAGATAAATGTCCCCTTCCAGTGCAAATCCATTGGTCATGTGGGAGACACACAAATGCTTTCTACAGGGTATCCTCATAAACATGGGGCACGGATAAAGGAAGTGCGCTCAGCACTGATTAATTCACTCCTCTGACAAATCCATGTCCTCGAGAGGCATAAAGAGAGACAATTCTCCTTGAACTCCATTTTGGCCATACTGACCCAAAAGAGAAGTCATTTAAAATTCTATCCTAATTCAAAAGCCTCAGGTACCCTTCAAAATGTAGGCAGAGGTTCTATGAATATGAGGGGAAATGCAGCAGGCTCCAGTAGGCTCCAGGCAGCCAGGGTATGCAGGATCAGAGGGCCAAGTCCTATTTCCCAACCATCTATAACTCCTCTGGAGGCAAGTTGTTCAGTTCCAAGGACATTGCTGACAGCTTTAGGACATACTATAGTAATTTGTATATAACGTAGATTAATGAATAAACAAGCTACTACAGTTCCTAACAAAATTTGGATGATTGAGAATTACTTAAAGGATGTAGGCCTGCCCCCCTTATCCTCACAAGAGGCCCTGTCCGTGGAGCAGATCATCTCTCAAGCAGAACTTTAAGAAGCAGTGAAGTCCTCAGCTTCAGGGACACCACCTGGAGCTGATGGATAAACTCTCTCATACTATAGAACTTTTCTCCCCCTGCTTTCCACGTACTTTGTGAGAGCTTTCACTAGTGCGTCTGTAGATGTTGAGCTGCCTAGATATACACTGAGAACCTTAATTACTGTCATAGCCAAAGGTGAGAAAGACTCATTGGTATGCTCAAACTATTGCCCTATCTAGTTACTAAACGTAGACCTAAAATTTTTCTCTAAAATCCTGGCCAAGATATTAGAACCCCACTTTAGCAACTTATACATGTTGACCAAGTTGGATTCAAGCCCGGGTTAATACCACTAGAGTAGAGAGCCCTGCCCTTGCGAGCCTACAGTCTAAAGGACATCCTGTGTTTCCATTATTGACAAGTCAAAATGTGAGTTCTATGAAAATAGATGTATGTAATATTAATTATAAGTGTAAAATACTTCAATACACTTCTACTCATTGTGCTCCATGGGATCTTAACCTACAGGGACAAAAAAAAAAAAAAGTCACAGGATAAACAAGAGTGTTGGTCACTGCGAACAATATGGTGTTAGTGACAAATTAAACACAGGCTGCCAGAAACATCGGTGCTGCCTCTTTTTTGTTTGTTAAAAGGCTATATATTCTACTATTCTAACTGTATTAGAAAGACAATTACTGTCATTCTTAAGGCAGACAACAAGGTTCTAATGGGTTTATTTATTTTAATGAATGGGGTTTAATAATGAATTAAGGGCAATTGGCTGAACTTCTTCAGGCGATGTTAGTCAAGGTGCCATTAGTAACACAAAGTTGTGCTCTGACCCAGTAGAAAGACAGATTGGGCAAGGATCCTCTAATGGCTGTAAGCATTTAAATTAATTTCATGTGGCATATTTCACATTTCACTGCAAGAGATATAATTTAGTCTGTGTCAAAATGCCAATCAAATTAGCTTTAAGCAATATTTTTCCATCGTCAGAAACAGCCCAGCTAAGTTCAGGTCTGACTGATTTGAATACTTTAATAGGAAACTGTGTCTAATGAGTTTCAGCGTACAATTGGCATAAACACAAATTTCGCTCACAGTTAGCACTCTATGCTCTGAACTGCCGAGGAAAATAGCTTTTTGTGGCCCACTTGGGCGGCAGAGGGGTAAATACAGCCGAATGGAGGTTAGCAATCTTCTGGAGTCCCTGAAGCCGTGAATTGTTGCTGTAATTATATAAAGAGGACGGCTCGGAATATAAAGCGGGATGTGTGCAGAAGCAGCGTCTTACCTCTGTGAATTCATTAGGAAAATTTGTGATGAACGACTTGCTCGGCTGCCGTCAGAAGGAACTACATTACCAGACAAATCCATAAGTCTTACTGACTGACACGCTTGGGCAGCGTTAGACCCACTGCAGGCTATGTGATATACTAAAGCTATTTGATAGGAGGCCCAAGACATGCATTATTCATTATTGATAAGACAACCTTAGGGTTAAATCAACCAAAGTAAAGTAGTTAAATACATCCTTCTTTTACCCAACATTTCGGAACACATTTGTAACCCTGCAGAAAAGAATGTTTTTTAAAGAAACATATTTATAACATTGATTTTGAATTGTTATGCAATGTCTTAAGGTTTAGGTCAAGTCACATTTCCTACACACCATGGTAGGACTATAAATAAAACCTCGCCTAATGTACCCCAGTGGGCAAAAGGAAAGAAAGCTGGTATAGTTTATAGAACTTTTTCAGTTAATTTGGGGTATGCAATTCTACCCCAGCAAGATAACAACTCTAAGAGGCTGATTCATCATTAGCGGCAGGTAGCGAAAGATGAGCGTCTGTAGCAGGCATTTTCAGAGCACCGCTAGTAGTCGCAGTGCTCGGCCGTGAGTCGCTACTTTATAGCGACTCAGTCGCTGTTCAGTAATGTTGAATACATTGTGAGGAGTCGTTATTTGACCAGTACAGCGCTGTATGGGAGCGCATGTTAGCGACTGCTCATAGCGACCGACTCCATATTCAGCAAAAAAACAGCCTCACAAATCTCTGGCGCTGAAAAATACTTGTTTGAAGCCCAGAGCGCAGGAGGCGGTGTGTTTAAAGTGTGTTTTCAAGCATCTATCAACTAGTAACAAAGCGAAAACATATTGCATTACATTGTAACAACATTGTAACATGAACACTTTAATGCCAGACCTGTAATGTCATTTCTGAGGAAATATATAAAAAATGAAAAAATTATGAAAAAACTGCTATTTCAATGCCAGAAGAGGTCACAGAATTATTTGGGTTTTTTTTTGAAAAAAAAAAAAAACCCGTTTAAAGAGAAGAAAAGGATCGTCCATTGAAATGTATGGGAGAGCATCAGGTAGCGAGAGGTCATACCTTGCGCTGTGCAAGGCTGAACGCTGGCGCTGTTCGCTGAGGCTGTGAAAATGATGAATCAGACGCTACATGGTGCTATCCCAGTCGCTAAACAGATTCTGCTTGATAAATGTGTAATTGTGTGCCGTGTTCGGCGTTCACCAGTCGCTACCTGTCATTAACCAGCCACTACCTGACGCTATCCCTTCTTAAATAAGGGCCTAAGTCAAACAAATATATCCACCATTTCCTTCATTTAAATCCCTACTCCAGCCTGTAATAAATATTAGCATTCTTCTAACCCACATATTTGGCTGGTCTATAAATAGACATGACATGTTTGTCACAGGGAGGATGTAGATCTACTGTGACCCTATACCCCTCCCTCCCTCCACCTCCTAACCCTGCAGGGACCCAAAACCACAGAACTCATTGTTGAACTTGAAAACTTTTTCAATACAAGATGCTGCCTGCTTCCTACCCCTTGTGTGATTGAATGCCAAGGAGAATGGGAATGTCCTTGGGGCCAATCTGCTGTGGTCCTAACAACAACCCACCAACACTGACAGCTCTGTTATACAAAATATGAAACAAAAAATCTCCCTCAGAATCAGACACAACCGGCCTAAATCAGAGCCCCTCTCGCACGCATTTCCGCCAGCAGAACGACTTCAGAGGACCATATTTGCACTATTTCTGTGTCGGGAGATTCAGAGCCTTGTTTTTGTGGCCAAGTTGTCATTTTTGCGTACCTCAAACTAAATGTTCGCCGTATAAATATGGCTGAAGGCATCCGTGCGTCCGTAATTCTACGGGTTTAGCTTACGCTTGCGCAGGATTCAAAGCCCTGATTTGTGCATTTTTGGACCTATAAAAGCCGTAGTTTTCCTGTTCAAACTTACACAATCTTTTTGCGTGCGGGAATACTTGAGCGGTCTTTTGTTACTAGTGAAAATACAGTCTATATCCTCGGCCCCTTACGATGGAGCCCCTTGACAAGTTCTGTGAAGAGTATGGGTGTCTGCAGCAGCGTGAGCTGTTAACTATGTACATTCCAGAGCTTAGGCATACCCGCCATCGCCTGGATATTGATCAGATGACCAATTAGCAGGTGTTCAAATTGACCCGACTGAAACGCCTTTCTCTTGAGAAGCTTTACTCAGACTTGCGGCCATGGTTGGCCCCCACCAAGAGAAAAGGGCATGCAGTTGGAGGTATGTCTTTAATTTTTAGCAAATGACTTCTCCCAGAGGCTAGAGGCACTGTCAGTTGACTACATTTCTCAATGGCATGGCTGTCCTGCAGGAGAAATACATCTCTTTCCCTGACAGGATGGCAGCCTGGACCGCGTTTTTGTACGCATGTGGCCCTGGTTCCCCCAGCTGCTCAGGAGTATATGTTTTAATATGTTTAGGTCCACATAGCTCCTTCTAGTAGCCCCCTTTCCTCTCTCGAGGCTAGCCTAGCTTTCCCTTCCCCCAAACAGCTTTCCTGTTATACTTTATTATTGCTGTCCATTTTGTGTCGCCAGTCTTGTGACCTTTTTTTTTTATTTCTGGCTTTCTGGCTTCTTTTCAGCAACAGCAAGATGGGCCAGATATTCAGTGTTTTAGCTGGCTTCCCTGGCTTGTCCCACAATACTTTTATCTTGAAGAGTTCCGGTTTATAACTGGCGGTTGGCTTGTAGGTAAGTTGTTTATTGCTGGAGTGGATCTGCATTTTTATTGTTTAGGTTGCATTTGCAATGTGTTTTTCTTTTGTTATGTGCTCCTTTTTGGAATTGGTCCAAATTTCTTCTGTTAGCCAATTGCTCTCCCTGCTCTTCATCACTTCGACAGTGCTCATGCTTTGAATGTCCCTTTCTTCCTGTTGCAGTTACAAATGCGAAATCCGAGCATCCTGCCTTACATTTTGCTTGTTTGGCCCTACTCTTTTGTAATGTTGTTTGCATGTTAGTAATTTACTTTCCATTTTCATATGTCTTATAGGTGATTCAGGTTATCCCTTGCTGAACTGGCTTTTGACGCCCTTCTTAAGGCCCAAAACACCTGACCAGGAGGCTTATAATGGGGCCTACCGCCGCACATGGCCTGTAGTTGAGCATGCATTCTAGCTGTTGAAGGCCAGACTTTGCTGTCTGGACCACACAGGGGGCGCTCTTTAATTCAAGCCAGAGAAGGTCATGCAAATTATAATGGTGTGCATGTGCATCAGCCTTCATAACGTTGCCTTGAGCAAGAGCATGGCAGCATATTTGGAGGAGACAACCCCTGCGTCTACTCCAGAGATTCCTGGCCATATGTATGTTGGCACCCAGAGCCATAAGGGCCAATGCTTTTGCCAGCATTTGGTGGAATTTTTTTTTTCTTGAATTTTTTTTTTTTTTCTCCACTTATGTCATTTGTGATTATTATACCACTTGCCTTATCTGGGTGTGATTAAATAACAGGCAAAAAAAAGTTCAGGTTTTTGGTATTTATCCTCTAATTAAATTTAGTTTTCACAAGTTGTCACGTTATGGCATAACAGTGGATGCAGGTCAACAGAAAATTGATCAATAAAAATGTGCCTGTCCGGCGTAACTAAAGCTTGGGTACCCCCACCCACAACCCAAAGTCTAGCATGGCAGGTTGGGAGCATGTCGCCCGGCTTTGGGTGTCTAAAGCCTTTCCAGCCTTTGAAGGGCTACCTGGTTGGCCTCCGCCATTATCTCCATCTGCTGGTGGTGGCGCTGCTGCTTCTCAACCACTGCAGCCATGTCTTCATGTAGCAAACTGAGGGTCCGTCGCACAACTTTAAAATAACTATTGGCGCTTTGCCAATAATTGGTGCAGTTGGCCCGCAAGTTTGCCTGCATGATTTGGCACCGCTTTACCAAAGACAGGTCATGCTTGGCTGCAGGCCGGGGCTGTCTTCTGGGAACTCTGTGGAGCTGGTGGGGCTGCTATTGGCAGAATGAAACTGGAGCTGCAGGGGGGAGTGGTGATGGCCAGTGTACATGGTGCCAGCAGCTGGTGAAGGTGTCCAGATAATATTGGGGGTCTCATCCAGATGTTCAGAGTGCTCTTCCTTCAAGCAGACCAACACCCAGGGGGGATCAGCCCGGGAATCTATAAGAATCCCAAGCCGATCAGATCCCTCCCCGCGGGGCATCCAAAATAGGGATGTCCCGCGGGGTGAAACCCCCCCAGGAAGCCCACAATCCTACCTTTTCCACGTTCCAGCGGCGCATGCGCGTCCGCCGCCTCCCGCGCGTCCCTCTAGCAGGGCGCTCACGCGCCGGCCGTTTGTGAATGGCCGACGCGGGTGCGCTCCCTGTAAGAGGGACTCGCGGGAGGCGGCGGCGGACGCGCTCTGCTTGTCCAGCGCTGCCTCTCGCTTGTCAGTCGGCAGGGATTGGCTGCATCGGTCACGTGGGAGCGGGGTGAGGTGAGTTTTCGGGGCTTTCTGGGGAGTTTCACACAGCGGGGCACCCCCTGATCGGGGTGCCCCACCGAAGTGGACCAAAACCCAGGATAGTCAAAATCCTGGGTGTTGGTCCACTTTCAGCTCATAAATTTCATCCAGGAGAGATGCCATCTGTGTGGAAAAAGGTCAACATTTGTGTTTTTACCAATGTTACCATACAGCCTAAAGGCCCCAGCCTTTTAAGCTGATTCATTTACCTCATCACTGTCTGGACTCTTGGTCTCTATCTTGGTGGTAGCCAAACCATCTGAATTTGTTTGCTTCAGTGATTATTCGTTCATAAATTGTTCTGTGGAAATGGGCCCTTAAACACAATCACAATCAATGCCAGGCAGCAGCTGCCAAAGCAAACAGGATCATGGGGTGCATCAAGAGGGGCATAGGTGTCCATGACCAGAGCATAATTTTACCCCTGTACAAGTCACTGGTCAGACCCCATATGGAATACTGTGTACAATTCTGGGCACCTGTGCTTAAGAAGGACATATCAGAACTAGAGCGCGTTCAAAGGAGGGCAACAAAGTTAATAAAAGGAGTGCGGAGGCTAGAATACCCTGAAAGATTGTAAAAGTTAGGGTTATTTAGTTTAGAAAAAAGACGCTTGAGGGATGATCTAATAACTATGTATAAATATATTCAGGGTCAATACAAAGATCTGTCCCACAATCTATTTATACCCCGGAGTGTAACCATAACCCGAGGGCATCCACTTAGTTTAGAGGAAAGGTGCTTTCTCCACCGACACAGGAGGGGATTCTTCTCTGTAAGAGCAGTGAGACTATGAAACTCGCTGAGGTAGTAATGAAGGATACAGTAAAAATGTTCAAAAGTGGCCTGGATGCCTTCCTGGTATGTAATAACATTTCCTGCTATGGCTACTAGACCATTGGAAGCAGATAAACAACCTGAACTGGATGGACTAAAGACTTTATTCAGGCTTACATACTATGGTACTACTATGTTACAAGGGTTGGTATAGTAGTGCTATAACAGATTACTCTAAGCAGATATGGATGTGTGGGAAGGACCCTCATACAAACAGTGTGCATAGCATGTTCATTAGACCATCTATAAGTACTAATCCATTAAATGGATTAATAAAGTTTTAACAAATTAAACCAGCCACAGCGGGTTGGATAACACCACGATTAGGAAAAGAGTCTTACATAACTGAGAGGGTTTCTTTGTCCCTGTGTATGATTACTGGAAAAGCAAAGTCAGTCAGTTAAAGCAACTAGGATATTTTCCAGGGCATCTTCAAGTCATCTGTCCCACTTTCAGATCTTGATATTTGCTGCTGTCACATGCTATCCAGCTGTGTCAGCAACGGTAGAGGCCCACTTGTCAGAATGCGCTTCATCATCCCCAGCGTGTGATATTCACACTTTCTCACATCTAAACAGTGATCGGTCTGCAAACTGTGCAGGACAAACGAAACATCTGGCAGTTATTCTCACAGGTAGATCAATTATTTTAAAGCTACATTTCTGACAAAACAGGCTTAAAGTTGTTCTTATATGTCCATGGAAGATTTAGCCTAACTGTAACCAGTTTATGTTTACCAAGTTTATGGTAATCTGACAAGCCTTGGCTGCCACCGGCACATGAACCCAATATGTTGTGCAGATCTCACACCTTAAATTGGACCAGCACCCATTTCACAACAAATGAGTGTTGGTCTGTGCTGGGGGGGGGGGGGGGGGGGGGGGGTGCATCCAATTTGGGTTAAGGTGTTGGTCCATATTCAGTCCTGATAAAATCCACTGATTTTCTAGTAACCCTTTCTAATTGTCTTTAGTGACCAGTCCCAGAAAGTGATGTTCAAGGGCAATTGTAGGCAGTAATAACAAAGGTAATGATTACCTTATACCCCAGAGAGATGACTCAGGATTGAACCTCCTTCTCTTTAGTTCCTTGGACTAGGCCCTCCACCATGTGGCATGCTGCAATGGAATGGCTCCAAGTACAAGGAGAAGCCCTCTTTTCTTTCCACTTTAACTTATGGTTTGGAACTTCTGCCAGTTCATCACATCAAGGACTATAACCCCTGTCTCAAAATTGGTCTTTGTGACTGAAACGTCATTCCTCTGATGCTCATCCCTGTTCTGCTATTCCCTATTTTGCTTTTATTGGACTTGGTCATTCACCTACCATATGTCTAAATTAATTCTAAAGCTAATTCTGTCTCTCTGCTAAGGCACCCCTTTAGCACTCCCACCTTGGTCTGGAAGGGATTTGATAGACACTGATGGCATGCACTTCTCTCCCTAATCAGAGAGGAAGCCTGCTGTGATACACATATTTGGGCCTAGGCAAAATGGGAAAAACAACAATGGCAACAATGTCAGAAGACACTTCTGCCTGATGCTCAATCGGCCACCATCTTGGATGTTTAAAGGCTCATAACGTGCAGTAGATGCAGGTAGGATTTTTAATGTGAGCAATTTGTATGGGAAACATATAAGATATGCTCTTATTTAGGGTAAAGGTCCGCTTTAACTGTATCTAGGTGACTGAGCTGGACTGCAGATAGCCATGTATTTGTGCATGGTGAGAAAATTGCATGTTACTATGAAGGAGGATCATTACAATAGCTAGGTGACTGAGCCGGGCTTGTAATGACCTGGTGTAAGGTCGGGTCGGGTTGGCGAGAGGGACATATGACATCAACTGCAGGGGAGGAGAACTTACAATAGAAGAGGGTGTAAGCACTGTAATGGTAGCTTAGGGGCTAGATGACTCCACTCTATAGCCACGATTCAAAGACACATTCGTCCGGACTTCCGTAGCTATCTGTGAAAGTTTTGGTGGGCGTTAGTCTTTTTTTTGCTTTTTTACATCCATTTTCTACTCGCACGAACGTTCGAGAAAATGTGTATATGCTCTTTTGATGAACGGAAGCAAATCGGAACATTTCCAAACAAAAACGGAAATTTTCCGTTCGTTCAGATAACTTCCGTTGTTGGGATGGTTTCTGTCTGATTCAGAGAGCTGATTTCCGACGGATCACCACCCTAGAAATCCGTTTCATTTCCGATCCACTTACGAGACCTTTGAGGGCTTGGATTGCTATTGTTGAACATGTTTTGCGGCTATGTGGAGGAGTCTGCGCGCCTTTAGCACCAAGGCATTGCATGTATCAGCATGGCCGAGGCCATAAATTGTATAGCAATGCATACCTGAATCAATACATTTCATGTATGCCTTATAGATGCATTTTAATGCTGACCTAAATTAGTACTTAGCATGTAAACATTTATTTTCCCACACATCCATATAATTGCTATATTTTTTTAGACTTATGTCCTTTGTGAATTATATTAGGATTGTTGAATTGAATCTTAATTTGTTGTAAGAGTTATTGTTTTAGTTGGTTACCTTTGCTTTGTGTAATTATTTTATATTTGGTTGCAGGAACCGCAAGATGTGCTACTCGCCCTTGCTCCTGATGCTCGTTCTTTGCCTGCAGAATGCGGCACAGGGGTTCTCTAATCGGGCACTATGCAAAACCCGGGCCGTGGTAGCAAGGGCCCTCTGGCTTTTTAAGTCCAGATTTAGGTGTTTGGTCCATACGGGGGGGGGGGGGGGGGGGGGGGCACTGCAGTATGACCCCAACAAGGTTATACCAAAATTTTAATTTACGTTTTTTAACAGGGACCACACGTGCCAGAGTGGCACAACTGAGTGTCAGGGTCCTTCAGTTGGTGGGCGAGATGCAGGAGCTGCGCGACTCGTTGGGGACCACAGATGAAGAATAATGTTCTGTGGCCTGCCATTGATATGTATTTTGTTTTTTATAGTTGTAAAAATTGGAAATTTTCTAAATTTTTTAAGATTTTATATTTTATGATGGTATAAAAAAAAAAGTTGCATTGTCATTTCATTTACAAAATACATTAACACAAAACTAATGGGCCCAGAAATATTTAAAGATGAATATTCACATGAACGAGAAGTGATTTGGGTAAGTTTTAGGGGGTTAAAATGGAAGAAGAACCTAACCGAGAAGTGGTTTGGGTGACCTTTAAGGGTCCAAAAGGGAAGATGGAGGATAGTGCTAAGTGGTTTGGGTGAGTTTTAAGGGTCCAAAAGGGAAAATGGAGGAGAGTGCTAAGTGATTTAGCTAAACATTGTAGTAGAAGTGAGGGTGGCAAATATGTAGGCGAGCACTTTAATGAGTTAAGTTTGTAGCGCGCAGGCGCAAGATGGTAAGGATTTCCGTCTGGACTAATATTTATTGAAAAAGGGAAACAGAATCGAACGGGAAACGTAAAGGATTCGTTGGAGGATACGATGGGAAAAGGGCAAAAACGAAAGCCTACATTGTAACATGTGAAAATGAAACGGAAAAGTCTGGATGGAAAATGACATCCTCGTAATTCGTAATCTGCTGTATGAACGGACGGAAACTTTACAGAAGGTTTTCAATGCATGCATAGAATCGCTCGAACGCTCATACAAGAACGGAAACATTTCACAAAAAAAAACAGATCGGCACGAAAACTGAAGTTTTTTTGTGTCTCTCTGAATCGAGGCTTATATGTTATAAGTAGGTTTTCTCAAAATAATCTTCCTTTAAACTTTTTCTTCCCCATAGAACACTGTAAATATCTGTTTATTGACCTACATATCTTTAACCGCCAAGCTTTTTCCTTCGTGCCAGTTGCCACAACTAGGTGTCTGCATCAGCCAAGCTTTCCTTGTAACTGGTGAATTTGTGCAGATCAGCACTTTTTCGGCAAGCGCTTTACAGGCCACTCTGTCAGCAAATGGATTAGCAGTCTCCATCCGCACCGCAGCTGCATGTTTTTCCCTATTTATAGAAAGATGGTGTGCAATATCGTGTGGCAATAAAGGACCCTTTCATGTGCACACAGCTGGAAAAAATGAGCTATTAAGGGGAAAGTAGAACTAATGAGTCTGATGCCCCAAACACAGTAACATGTGCATGTATCTGCTTCTTCTTAACCTTTTAACATATATTACACATCACATTTTAGGGATCACAGCAACGGATTTCATTAATATCAGGGTAACAGAATTTAAATATACAATTTTCCAGATTTATCATAGCATGCAAGGAATATATATGCAACCAATCAATTCATCTTTCATTCAAAATTGTGACTGGCTCTTTAAATTCCCAGTTGATCAAAGGCTCAGAGTAGAATTTGCCAACAGCCTTGCCACACCTGCGTACATGATACTGAATAACTGCCAGCACCTACATTTGCTCCTGCATTCTCCCAAAGCTTAAAGTGGTCCAGAACCCAGTATTTTGACTATATTGGGTTTTGGTTCTTGCCCCCCAGGCACCCCGATGTAGGATGTCTTGCTGTGTGAAACCCCAGGCATACTGTGCATGTACGGCCTCCCATCCTATCAGCACATTCAAATGCGCTGACAGAAACTCACCTAGCGGACGCATCCCCGCTACCCCACAGAGAACATGCCCTTGCCAGCCATTCACCAACCCCAGGCACGTGCCCTGTTAAAGGTATAGCAGGGAGTGCTCGTGCATGCACCATTGGATCGGGAGAAGGTGAGTTTACTGGGCAACTTGGGTGGTTTTACACAGCGGGGCATCCCAAATCTGACTGCCCTGGAGGGGGGAGTATGCCTGTCCTGGAGTCTCATAGACTCCAGGGTGGGTTTTGGTCAACTTTAACCCTTCTAGTGCCAGCTACGTGAGTCTCATGTAGCTGACTTTAGAGCCCCATAAAAGTTAAAAAGATACAGACTTACCTGACCCCTCGTTTGAAAGTGCCAGCGATTCTCCCACTTGTGGGAGGAGCGGGATGACGTCATCCCGCTCCTCGTATACCGGCACCCGGCTCCGATCTGTCACTTGTCGGTAGCGATTGGAGCAGGGAGGGTGGGAGGCAGGGAGGCTCTAATCCCCTGCCTCCCACCTTCCCTGCTCCAATCACTACCGACAAGTGTCATCTGCAGCGGCGTGGGACACTGGATGGGAGCTAAGTATAAGTGAAAAAAGAATAAATAAAGATTTTTTTGTCTGGTGTCATTTTTTTTAACCTAACCCTTTGTGAACTGGTAAGGGGTCCATGAGACCCCTTATACCAGTTCACAAGGCTCTGGGGCTGGCAATGACCTGTGGCTAGCGGGTGACTTGCCATAACCCCCAGCCCCCCCATTACCTGCCTCCCCAACGGCCAGGGGGGGGGCAGAAGGGCCCGGGCCCCTTAGTGGCTATGTGGCTAGTAGCCTGCAGGGCCAGGGGCCCTGGCCCCTGCGCCCTGTTCTACAAGCCCCCATAGCTGGTCCGGGTCGGTAATGCTGTGTAAGGGGGAACCTACGTCATTTTTTTGGGGGATTTTAAGGGTTTTTAAGTTAACCCCTTACAACTATGCAATCATGCGTATCCTACCTGAAATCTCCTAAACTGCTGTTTCAGTTTGGGGGAGTTTCCTGGGCAGGAAAGGGTGTATACCAATACATATGTGGTACTGTTGTAACCGGGAGAAATAGGGCTTTCACACGCAAACACTACAAATTGTAAAAAATAGATTTTTTAAAATTTTTTTGCACATATTTCACCCAAAAGAATTGAGAATACACTAAAAAATGACAAACAAGACATTTCATGTTGAAGCCCAGACTCTGCTGAAAAAAAACAATATATAATTTTCCTGGAAAATCCCTGGAAATCCTTTCAAAAAATCAAGGTTGAACATGTGTAGCGCAAAAAACTTGAAAAGTAGTCTGGCAACAGAGTGTGACAAAAAAATCTAGGTAGGCTGGCACTTAAAGGGTTAAATCCCACCTCACTGATTTTCTCTTGGTCGCGGCTATCTTAGAGCATCCTGGAGGCTTACTTTCCCAGCACTCTAGCTGTGCTGCTACCTGGATTTAACGTTCATAACCCAGAATGTAAAGCGGCAGGAAACCCATTAGCACTTCCTGTTTGCAGGTCAATGGCAAATCCATGGGAAGCCATTGAGAGGGGGCAATCGAAAAGGTAGAAGGGATGTATATGGGCACTTTTTAATGTAAGGATGTTGGACCAGATTAAGCACATGCCAAGAAGCCTAAGCCTATTAACCCCGAGTTGAATACAGAGAAAATGGCCGCACCAACAATTAATCAAAGAAGTGTGCAGGCTTGGGTACCTGAATCCCACATATATACAACAAGAAGGCTTCCACACAGCCCCCAACCCCAAGACACAATCTGCACCATGCCTTTTAAATTATAACAATGATCACTTTTATTAATTCATCTAGACACTACACAGGTTAAAATACATTAAAAAACTGATTGTATGAACATTCCACTAGAGGGCGCTGGTGGTAATGCACAATTAACTAGGTCATATATCAAGCATCTGTCCCTATGAAAACGAATGGATCCTAGTGCTCCAAGCAAAAAATGATACTATAAGTGCTAAAGTGACCAAGTGCAAGAAAATGTAAGCAGTGTAAACCTACATATGCATAAAAATTAAGAGAAAATGACCATACCAGGGGGCACAGCAGGTTAACAAGAGCGACAACCAACCATAAAACTTACATGTGCCAGCCGTCACCGCGCCCCTCCCCCAGCCTATGTGTTATGTGACGGATCATCGCTTCCTTAGGGCAAATGGAGAGTCCAGTCTGGCACTTGCTCACTTGCACTTGGTCACTTTAGCACTTATAGTATCATTAGAGTTGTTTATTAATTGTGTATATATAGCACATAGCACTTTTTGCTAGGAGCACTAGGATCCATTCGGTTCTCATAGGGACAATTACTTGATATCTGACCTAGTTAATTGTGCATTAGCACCAGCGCCCTCTAGTGGAATGTTCATACAATCTTTTTTATGTATTTAGTTTAGTTTTTTTATGTATTTTAACCTGTGTAGTGTCTAGATGAATTAATAAAAGTGATCATTGTTATCATTTAAACGGAGTGGTGCAGATTGCGTCTTGGGGTTGGGGGCTGTGTGGAAGCCTCCTTGTTGTATATATGTACTATTTACCCTGAGCACATTAAATAAAACACCCTAATAATGGCAGGTAGGGTCTTGGGGTTTACCAAAGTCTGGAAGTGATGGGCATCTCTCTATTCCAGTGATAATTAGTAACCTCCAGCCTAAGGTGTTACAAACACCTTGGCAGCTTTGGGATGCCATCCCTTCTCTTTTCCTTTCCTCCCATTCCTTGTTCTTCTATTTTCTTTTCTTTATTCTTTTCTCTCTCCCCTCTTATTTTACTCAGCACCTATTATCTTCTTTATTCAACTAATTGAGGTACAGATACTCTGGTCTGGGATCAAGCTTGTGTTTTAAGATTTCCATGAATGGTCATCATATAAAAATCCTGGACAATATGGAGACATTGCAAATGCAATTATGCTGCATGCTCTTAAGTCCACTGGTATTGTTAGGCTATTTACACACTATTGCATCTCCACCACTATTGCGGTGGAGACACATAGATGCAGTATAGGTCTGTTGTACCTGGCTGTGCCTCCGGTGTGGTGCAGAGGCAGCATGTACATGCCGCCCTGCACTGCCCCATTGTTTTCTCCCGGCGTGGGTACTTGGAGGCAGTGGTGAAGGCTGCAGCTCACGGAGGCAGGAGATCCCAGCAGCGGCGACGGCGGAGGCAGGATATCCCAGAGACAGTGGGACCGGAGACTCCGGTCAGCCACTGCTGCAGCCACCTCTTGGGGCCTTCTACTAGTCCTTGCTGGAGTAGAGGACTGAAGGCCCCCAAGAAGCTGTCTGCAGCAGTGCCTGAACGTATGGGAGGACAGAGAATGGGGGCCGGGACATTGCGGGAACTGCGGCATCAATAGGGAGGTGAGAGTGAGTGAGTATATCCTTCAACACAAATGGCCTGGTGTGAAAGGGGCCTTATAGTCTGCAGTTGTTTTGAAGACAAAAAAATGAAATAAATTGCTACAACTGGCTAGAATTTATTTAAAAGAAGTGAAACATCAACTTAGGGCTGTTCTAACATCCCCACCAATGCTATAATGGTTTATTCATTATTACAGTTGCCTATGTATTAGGGGGCATCAAAGCAGGCCTCTTATCTCTTGGCATTTGGCTTTGCTTCTCTAGTAAATCTTTCTCATTTCAAGGACAACCTAGGTAAAGTTCAGGTTCCTGTATTAGCTTTGTCCCAGACGTTGCTGTATATGTGACCACCATAACATGCTGATTTGTTCCATGCCCGCTTGTGTAATGCTGTAAGAATTCATTAGCAATATATCACATTTATTTTATGTGATTGAAACTTTGCGAAATGTTTCCAGTTTACTTCCAATATCCAAAATATTATATCATTTTCTTGGATAACTACATAACACCATGTTGGGGCTCTTTTCTAAAGAAAGAAACTCACTTTATAACATACTTTGGGACACAAGTAAACCTTGTGAAAGTTCCATTGGATCGAAGCCTTTCTCCAGTAATGACTTTTATAGCTACCACCTACCACCTGTGTTATGTAGTAACCCAGCCCTTAGGTTTTTGTTGTTACAATCTTATTACACAAAAGAAATAAGGAAAATATACTGAGTCATAAGGGGGAGGGGGGCAGCAGCAATAAGCATTCTAATATTTGCTCTAAGAATTACAGCATGGGTAAAAACATCTGCATCCTGAAGAATTGCAATAGCAAAAGGCTGTAATTCTAGCATAGGGTAGCTCAAGGGACAGGTTGTTAAAGGAGTGCTATCGTGAAAAATAGCCCAATAATAAATATCCATATAAATATGCCGGATGGCAGGAGGAAGCATCACATATACACCCGCCATCAGGAAATATCCAGCCAGGCATGGATTTTTTATTTTAAAGGAAGAAAGAGGAAATCAGGGGTGACAGGCTTCCAACCAGGAGAAAAAAGAACACAAGCTTGGTTGGAGTTTTTCTCGGTGCGGGTGTATAAGTGACCACGCCTCTCATTAGCCAAGGTGTTTATATGGATTTTTTAAAATTACACAATTTTGTGATAGTACTCCTTTAGGAGTTGTACAATTTTCCCCTTTCACTCACGATTCTTCTTCCTTTGAGCAAAAGAAACAGGGTTATTTTTTTAGATGCAGTATAAGTACCCCCATTCTTGTTATTTAGCATATTCATGAGCTCCTTTAATCAATCTTTAGACTTGCAGAAAAATAGGAAACCACTTAATGTTAACTGAGCAGAAAGGAAACCTTAATGTACCATTACTCTTTTCTTGGCCCAAAACTGTAAATACAGCCTAGCAGTTGGAGAATAAAGAAAGCTAACATGACATATCTAGAACAATATTTAGCAGCAGTCCTATTGCCATGACAAGCTCTTTCTAAACAGTTCAAATATTCAAACATGTTCCATCTCCTGGGTTATATGTATAAGCCTTTCTATGTGATGACAGAGGCAAGATGCATACTTTGGTTGCTCTGGCAGTTATAAACAACGCCACAAAGCAAGCGACCTTATACACAATGCTGAAAGAAACAAACACTACCTTAGATGACCTGCAACAGAGACTATAAGAAATGTACAATAATAGCTTAGAGGTAATTTAAACAATCTAAGTCATCCCTGACCTTAAAATAATAACTAAAGATTAAAAGTTGAAATAAAATTCAATGTTGCATTACTGTTTGTATGGTCTCTGTAAAGCAAAGTAATACACAATTTAATCAATTGATTTTGACAAACGTCGACAGCCCATTTCGAAAGTACTGTTTAATCTCTCTAGGGTTGCATTTTACAAGGTCTTTGACTATATCAATTGCTCCTAAATACCACGCCAAAAGGGGTACTCCAAGTACTTCTCTTGTCCTTTAAAAGCATCCCCAAAACAAACCCCTTGGTTTCTTAGACATCCACAGATAAATTCGATTAGTGGTCAGGCTCACCCTAACCACTGCATTGAGCAGTTTCTTTGCTTTAAGCAGATATTTCAAATATGTCCCTATTAGATCCTACCACTACTATGATACCGCTACTAGACACCTCAAATTCTGGAGCAGTAAAACCAACCCGATATACTCACCTTAACCCCCTGCAGGCAATCGTTCATAGTCGAGTGCTCAGACACCAGATTGCCGATCACAGTCGCTGCTCAGCCGCGACCATAATCAAGCCACTCTTGCCCATTCAACAACAGATGGACTGCCCTGTGCTGCTTGTCACAGTAACTATGGCACGCCCCCTGCATTCACTGCAATGGAGGGGGTGGGCCATAGTCACTGTGACAAGCATCGCATTTCCCGTAAAGATTGCGTGGGGGTAAGGAATGGACAAGAGTGGCTATTCTTGGCTGCATGAGCAGTTCAGGATTAGATCAGGTGATCCAGTAAGGGTACTGGACTGTCAGCAATCATCTGAGGGATTATAGCATTTTTTTTTACAGCCTGCGGAATGTCTTTAAGTATGTCCAGGCATAAAGCAAGCATGAATTCTACAGTATACTCCTTTTGCCCCCCACAGCTTTTCCCTCCCGTGTCTGTAAACTGATTGATGTGATCTGGCAACCTGCCACCCAGCGCCGGTCTCCATTCGTGATGGAACAATCACATTTTTGACCGCCTCCTCACATTGTTGTGAATGGAGTGGACGCAGCCAGTCACCTTGACAGAGACGAGGGAGCAGTGCTATAACTACAGGGAAAATCAGCTGCGTAGAACTGCTGATGAGTATCAATTTCTTTTTTTTTTCCCATTAACTACATAGTTGTAAACACATTTACCTGCCCCTGTAGTCTGTAGCTAGATTTGTCCCTATACAAAATGAATGCCCTATTAAGGTCTGTAGGAGGGTGATTTTTAATCCTGAGACTCCCAGAGACATTTTGACACATAATTATCTCTTATTGCAGTCAAGCTTAGTGAGTTTACATTTACCACTGACATCATTATTATTATTATTATTATTATTATTATTATTAATTTTTATTTATATAGCGCCATCATCTTGTGTAGCGCTTTACAAGGTATGATTACAGACAAGTTAAAACATATAGTACAGAGAACAATACAAACTAGATACTTACGAGGTGTGTGAGTGTTGTGAGGATAATAGGGAAGAGAGCCCTGCCCTTGCAAGCTTACAGTCTAAAAGATGGGGGTGGAGATAAAGGGGCGGGATCACAAGTGGTAGAGCTTGAGTTTGGCTGCATGTGCCATTTGAAGGTTATAGGGGTTGTTTTAGCCAGCCCAAGCCTTCATATTTGGTAATAATATTGGGGTTATTCAGCATCAGGTAAAAGATGAGTGCTACTTTTAGGAGAGAAAACTGTAATTCACCTTCATTGTCTACTCTGGGGGTGATTCAACACCTTTTTTTAACTTGGTGCTGAATCATCTCAAGTGGACAATGAATGTTAACGGCAATTTTCCCTAATAAAAAGTAACTATTTTTCCACCTTGACCCCATAAATGTAAATGTAAGTTTACCACAAAATGTATGACTTTGCGACATTTGACTACCACACTGTATCTTTGAGAGGTGGGTGTGTTGCTCGTGCAGGGGGTTTAAATAGTGGTTCCCGCAAGGCATCCCAAACTAGGAAATGCCTGCTCAATGTTACATCTGCATACCTCCCAACTGTCCTTCATTTGGAGCGACTGTCCCTCTTTTGGTTCCTTTTTCCCTGTCCCTTGGTGTTCTCATCTGTCCCTCTCTGAGGTTTAACATGCAGATCTGCATCAATAAATAATTCATTTGCCTATTCAAAGTGTTTGTATTGCTGTAACTGTTACAACATATCTCCAATCTATCCCTCATTGAGGTGGTGTGGCTTAATTTAAAAAGTGTCCCTCTTTCCCACCCTGAAAAGAAATGTATGCATCTGTCCTGGGGGGTATCCTTCAGTATTACATGAACTGCCTTCCAGCATAAGGAAGCACTGGGTGCAGGAGATTAAAGGTTTTATTGTGTGTTGCAATAAAGAAAATCTCAATCTTTATTACTGATCTGAGATGAGCAGTTGTAATGCACTGCCATGTTGCCAGCTTTAATTTGCTTATTTTCTGGCCTTCTCTATTAAAATCTCAAATATTAACAGCTTTAATATCCAAGTAATTCTAAATCACATTGTTGTCATTCCTGACCCTATATAACTAATCGCAGGGTATATTGCCAGCACCAGTCAATATGATGTAAAACGTAGGCTAGGAGAGCCATGACTTGTGACCCTGGTAGTGATATGACCCTATATAACTAATCGCAGGGTATATTGCCAGCACCAGTCAATATGATGTAAAACGTAGGCTAGGAGAGCCATGACTTGTGACCCTGGTAGTGATTATGACTAATTGTTTTTAGCTACAGTCAGCCATAGTGTTGGGAATTGGTGTGATACTGGATCACAAAGTAGTACGGCCAAAATTCCAAGCTACAGCAAAGATCATCATATATCGTGTTTGCCTTTTCTTGTAGCCAAATTCTCTCGAGCAAGCAGCGTAAGCTGAAATACCTTTAGTGTTTTTCTTTTGGAAAAACATAATGGTATTTCATCCCTCCTGAACGGTGATGTCTATATTTACATGGATGCATTACGAGCGCTGAAAATGACAGAGGAAAAGTACAGATGTTCTAGCTGTGCTGCAAGGGGAAAATTTAAAAAAATGATCAGATTATTAAAATGGAGTCCTCTGTGTTCTCTTCTGAAAGTGTTTGACAAGTTGAATGACCTTAAAACCCCCAGTTATACATTCATGTCAACTTTCAATGGCTGATTATGTGGTTTAAAAAAAAAACATTCCAGCTTGGGACTTGAGCTCGGGAACAACTGCGCTTTGTTTGGGAAGTCTGACATGCTGCTTAAGATTAACCACAAAGTGCTGCTGACCAGGATACAAAGCAAATTTATGCCAAAAACACAACTCATGCTTTATGTCCCTTTGCTCATAGGGTGTGAGGAACAACCACGCATTGATACACATGTTGTTTATGTGTGAAAGGCCCGTGCCAAGAATGAGGTGCCCCCGTGGTGTCTGAGGGTAAGCCTCTAAGCCAGGAAGTAGACCAACAGGCACGCAGCGGAGCATTAAAATTCCTGAAATGCATCTTATAATTATGCCCCAAACAAATACACATTCAAAATCTTCCTCAGCTAGTATGTATTATTTTTCCCAACAAAAAACTAAGAAACAACGTCAGCATATAAAAAGTAATAAGTAAAGAAATAGCACAGGGTAAAGGTTCTTAATCTGTGTAGGTATAACCCATAGGGGTAAAATTAAATTACCATTGCAGTATATTGCTCTGTCCACTGTGATACAGTATATACACAGGATGTGTCATTGAAACCTTTTTACGTTTAAAAAAAGCATTATTCACCTGACCGCTCACAGGTTCGCCTTATTGGGAGGTCTTTAAGGATGGCTAAATCGGTCCCATTTCTGCAGTGTGAGCTCTGATGCCGACATGTTGCGCCTCCACCGACCTCTGTGCTTCCAGTCACAAGTGAGAAGGCTCCCTTGTGGATTGTCAGCAGGGTGGCACACAATGTGACTGTGCATCACTGATAAGCACATTTTCAGAAACTAGCTAAAGCTTTTGCCTTTCACTGCTTTATATTGTCACAAAACATATTCCCACTCTAAGTTCTCCAGCACACGTCCAAATTGAGCAGTCGCTGCTGCTTCCCTGGTCCTCTCCGATTTCCTTCCTCTCAGTTTATCTTGCTGCTCTAGGCAGCGACCCCCCAACCTTCCCTGTAACTGGAGCCACTGCTGGTCTAGACAAGCTGATAGAAGCAATGACATGGAAAATTATTTAAGTTCTACATGTGCAACTGTTATGTCAGCTCTGACACACAAAGGCTGATGATTTGATAGATACTCACCTTCTCACCATATTCCCCTTTTATTAAAGCAGTCTGGAAGTTAGATTTTTTTTACATTTTTTTGGAATGGAAAATAGAAAAAGTAATTGATAATCTCTAAACCCTGCATGTAAACTGCTCCTGAAGATTGTGGTCCCGCACCTACATCTTGCTGCACCTGGGAGGTGTATATATCCCACAATCCTCCTGGGTGCAGCCTCGAGGTTTCTCATCTGCACACAAGCTGCATAAATTAATTCATAAACCAATGTGAGGTTATGGGAAATATTATATTCCATTTCTGATACACACTGATCACCTTTTCATAAAATGACACCATTAACATGGGGAAGTTGTCACTTGCCATGAGAGTTTGGTAAATACAAGGCATCCCATGGAGTCCCTATTTCAAAGACCCCATGCTGGTTCATGTTAAACCCCCACTAGCAAGACAACTGCAGTAAAGCCTGACAGGATACCCCTCCTGCTGGGTGCCTAAACTAATACGGGACTTGAAAATGAGCCCAAGACGCCCACCAGATGTTTTAAAGAATTACAAGATTTCAATGCACATTCCTAATAATTCAAAGACGTAATCAATATCTGCAATTTTTAATGGCAACATACATATGCGTCATATCATCCTTAAGGAGATAGAGAGTGAGATATGGAGAATCGGGGTCTAGAATCATCTCAAACAGCCATGTTTGGACTTAATAAGTTGATACCAGGACCCACATTCTAGGAGTTCATTATCAGTAGTTTTAGGAGCTGATTCAGCTGAAGGGGAGGGGGCAAAAACGCCTCCCAGGGGGAGATAGGAGTTACTAGCCCAGGTTTAAATGTCAGGGCTGAAACTGGCAAATGGGTCTTCTGAGGGGTCTCTGGACATGGGGACTTAGTTCGCAGATCCAGCAGGTTTCCTCAAAACTCCCAATGAGGAGTTGTTTGAACTAAGGTAAGCTGACATTTTAATGCTCATTGTCTGCAATTATTCACCTGTACTACTGTGGCCTTTTAGATCGAAAATTAATCTGTTCATTACTTGTATACTGTCTAGTGTGTCTTACATAATCTCATCTTGAGCTGCTCTTAGGATGTCTCCTTAGTCATATTATACACTAGTTCATGACTGCTGATGTCACATTGTTTCATGTCAGCTCCCTTACATAAACTAATATCTCCTTGTATATACTGTTTAATTACCTAGACAGCTTGCATCTATCAATCTTGATTTCTCTCTTGTTATTGTTCTTTGTAATTTTTTGCTAAAATTGTCTGTAAATGTATTCCTTTATTATTGATGGAGGTGTGGGTAAACAACATAAGATCCAAGGGCTGATTATCATTTTATTATTAAGAGACAGTGCAGCCATGTTGTGTTAAATAAATGTGTGCAATCAAAGGGATATGTATAGGGAAGGCCTGGCATTGCAAGTCGAAAAATAAAAATGACTTTTTTGAGAGCAATAACTCTACTCACTTGAACGCTACTTCTCCATATTTGAAGTGAATCACTTTTAAAGCAGACCTCCAGTACAAAATGCCCCCATGTTTCTGAGGTGTATATCTCGGTTTGGTATGGGCTGCTGCTGACACAGCTCTTTCCCATTTTCCACAATCGGACCTCTCCAGGTCCATCTAGGCCGCCCAGTTCTCCTTACCAGGCTAGCTCAGGATGGATGATCTCCTCATCCCGATCCCGTCCCCGTACAGTGCGCACCAAGATCTCAGATTTTTGCCCTGATGAGACACTGAAGATCTTGGCCCTCTCCATAACCACACCCACAGCTCCCATTGGCCAATGACCCCTTAAATAAGGTCTTGGCCCTCTCCACATTACTTGTGATAGTGTTCCTATGCTAAGGGTGTACTCTGTGCTTTCTGCAATTTTCGGAATCCATTACTGATTCTGCTCCATCTGACCATCCCTGTTTGCTGCCTGGAACAACCACTGCCTGTTTGACTACAATTCTTTCTGACCTTCTGGATACCTCTGACTCCCCGGCTCTGGTCTATCCATCTGCCTCACTCCCTGTACTTAGAAGTCTGAAGGACTGCTATCCCGTGTATCACCCCGGCTTCCAAACTTTGCACTGAGTGCCCTGGGTTCATTCACCTTCGACTGTAAATCGGCATCTGTTGCGCTACATAAGACATGGGTGCAACCGTGTCTGGTAGGATGTATCCAGCGTCCCGGCGAATGGGGGCTTGTCTAAAGGCAGAAGCAGCAGTGGAGATTGGGGGTTGCATACTCACCTTAAGGGGAGTGTCCCACGTGGCATCACAATCGGCATGGGGTTAGGCTCCATCAAACAGCATATGCCACTCATCATCAGACGGGGTGGTTTAGGGGGAAATTAACTAAACTTTCATTTTTTGATTAGAGGTCTCATTTAAGCTCTGAAATCTGGTGCCATTAATTTGTATGGCCAAGTTTTTAAAAGTGGAACTAAATCTGCCCTGTTTAAAGCAAACATGTCCCTCAAGGGAACAGCTGGAAGTAACGGATACCTCCACCTTGGATTCATGTTGAGCTGTCAATTATCCAGTGTTTTTTCAGATTTTCAGCATGGTCAGTTTAAAGTCAGAAGAACACTCAAAGAGTAGTGCTTCATGAATACAAGTTCACCATCTGGTCTAAATGCACATCCTGGAATATACTCATTGGACAGTTAAAATATCTGGAATAATTCTTTACAAAACATTGCTACAGTATTTTTTTAAGTGAATATTTGATAAATCTACAAAGCTTACAGTATATAAAATGCAAATGCGTACCTTGATCCTGCAAGTGCCGCTTGGCTCCTCCCCAGAGTATCCCTAAGGGCCTGTTTACACCTATGCGATGCGGTACAACAGAGACAGAATTATTTATATATTTCTTGCATTTTTTAATTGTATTCTACTTGCTATTGCATTTTGTTTGTTCATTTCGCTTTTTTGGCAACAAAGAAAAAAACATGTGGCCCCTCCCTCCTGTGACCTCCATCCTAAGCAAAAAAGCTGGTGTCCCTATTGTTCGAAAAGCCATGTACCAGCCTCTACGCCTTTTGTTGCAGGTCCAGGGCTCTTCCAGGGGTGCCCATTATCAATAGACATGAGCTTTTCCACACCTACTGGTGTTCTGGAGGAGTTGGGGTTAATCGTAGAGGCCACAAGGCAGGTGGCTCAACCCATCTATCTTTTTAACTTGGTAGGGCACAGCTGTGAAATGAACCATAAACTAAAATTTGTAGTACATTTTACTGGGGTACTGTGCTGTCATTAAATACTAGGAAACACAAAGATCAGATAATTGTGAACAGGTCCTAATATAGATGTCCACCCACTTACAGTGTGTTGAGAAAAGTTATTTGTTAATCTATGCACATCCCCTGATTCATGATGTTGGCCACTGGGCTTGCCAGGGGATAAAAGTTGAGAAAGAGGGGTTAAAAAGAAGAAAACACATACAAAGCTGCAAAATGCAATACAGCAATCATGATGGCTCTGACGTGGTGGCCTCAGAGTGACTACCAGCTAACTACACTAGAGATGAGACCCACTCAACAGCACTGTCTGCCCCCTGGAGATAAAGTGATTTTGAAAGATAGTGATTTTTATTGTACTATCACACAGTGGACTATGCAACTTTCTGAGAATTACAAAAAAAACGAAGAATACGTTTTAGTTTTTGCCCCACAGTGTATAATATACCACAGCACAGGTCAGGTTTAAACATGTAAATATACATAACATAGATCATTAATAAAAAGTGTCTGTAATAAATTGTAGATTTTATGTATAACAGCCACTGTGGACCCCTGTGCAGATGTGACCCACTCACACCAACACTTTTATTCCTGGGCTAGTATCTTATAACCTAACTTTTCAGTGGCTGATTCTGTGTTTCTGATTACATGGTGTATTTCATGAGCAATGTGACCTAAGGAATATATCAGTTTGGAATACAGGCCTGCTCCATGTGCGGAGCTTTGAAACTGCAGAGCTCAGCACAAGTGATTACAGTGGTGAGTCTGTTATAGGATGCAGCGCAAGCCAGACACAGTGCAGACACCTTCTGCCTCAACTGCTAAAAATCACCACAGACACAAGCAGCCTAGGGTTCCCCCATCAGTGTTTGGCCAGATCGGGTCACAATTGGTAGTAGACAAGGCTGACCAACAGCGGCTTTCGCCCCTTTGTTAGCGCTTAAAGGGCCAGTCCAGCCAGATTGCCCGTTCTTAAGTCACCCTCAGGATGGGCAGTCTGGCTGGACTGGCCCTTTAACTCTCCAGAACACTGATATACTTGCCCCACAGTCATTAGCTTAGTGACTCCTGGCAGGGTGAAATGAGGGTTCTTTCAGATAGCCATTATTATTTGGGATGCCTGGGGCGTGAGGCCATTGTGGGTTTATGTCTTTGTGGGTCAGCTTACACTACCTAGGCCTTATGACCTATACCTACCATAACTATATCTACAGTATCATCGTCATAAGTGAGAAATGTGCAGAGGAAATGCCAGTGAGTATTGCCCGATTTGGATTTCTGGGCTTCCTATAAGGTTTTCAACTTTCAGGGGGGAGTAGATAATGGAATATCCATTCCAACAATCTTCTACTGCTTGACCTGTCACTAGGAGCTCTAAGCTTTAGATTAGACCCCACCTTCCTTAGTTGTATTGTTGTTACAGAGATATGTAAAATAGTAGAAAGTTAAAAACAATTTTCAGGTAAATGTGAAAAAAAAGCTATACTCACCCTTTCTCCCACGCAGACCACCTCTCCTAGTCCGGGGCAGCAGCACTCACCTGAAATGCTGGATGCAGATCCTTGCGGTGACGCCTCCGCCATCAGTCACAGTGAGCTATTACGCCCCCCTCCATTCACTGCAATGGCGGGGGGAGTGGCAGCCCACTGTGACTGATGGCGAGGGGCGTTGCCACATCAGAAGGAGATAGGAAGAACAGCCCGGAGAGACAGTGATGGCAGGTGGCGAAGGACATAGTTCCAGCCTTTCAAGTGAGCACTGCTGCCCCAGACTAGTATCGATGGTCTGTGTGGGAGAAAAGGTTAGTATAGCTTTTTTTTTGTTTTTTTGCCTGAAAATGTACTTTAACCCTGACTGGAGCTAGGAGGAATCAAGTGAGACTCTGGCTTTGTTTGTTATTCAAAGTGGTAATCAGGGGGGTACATAGCTTTCACAAGGCCTCATTGCAAAAGTCATAGTGGGCCTCCCCAGGTCAGCCTTAAGCATAAATAAAATTACCCCCCCCAAACCCACAGCATTAAATAAATACCCCAGCACACACACATAGCCCAGCCTTCAGCATTAAGTGATCCTAATGCAGCCAATCAAGATGCTCCTCCAATTTTCTGGTGGGCCAGTCTGAGCATTGCCACAGGAGCTGCAAGGCCTCTATGGCACGTACACCCCTGTTGGTAATGATATTACTAGTCTAAAAGCAGCATAAGTACCACTAGGCTCTTTATTTTTTGCATTATATTAATTTGTTCTACAACATCATAGAGCCCATCATGGCTGCTCTCGCGCTATGGGGCAGGGCAAACTGGGTGTATTGTAGTGGCGTTACAAATCTCTTATAAATTCATTCATTCATTCATTTCGATTTCAGTCTAACAAGCCTTTATTGTGCATATTTTTCTAGGATGCTACACTCAGCAGGGGGACTGCTTTAAACATCTGCAACAGGGATACAATGTGGTCTTTGGAGTTCAACAGGAGATGGACAGATTAAAGAAGCAATTCACTTTTGCTTTAAGACTTCTCTGTAATTTCAGAAGTCAGTGCGGCACTTCCCACTGTGAGCTCAGTGTGACATTCTGGTTCATATGGTGAACAGGAATTTATTAGAAGATGGTATAAAGGTAAATTGATGCTATATTGGGAGACATCAAATATATTTTGATAACATTATCACATCAAGAAGGTACAGTATATACAGTGACATGAGTTTGCTATGCAAATGCTGACCATGCTGCAGATGAGCCTGACCCAGGAGGACAGTTGGTCAAAATACTTCATTCTGGGCTTACTTCCAACCTCAAGCAACCAATTAGGAAGATTTCAAAAACATCCTAATTTATTTTGCACCTGAATGGGTGAATGATCTTGAAGAGTGTTCTGAGTATAAAGTCTTTCAAATTAACAGAGAACTATTGCAAAAAAAAAATTCAAATGCTAAAAATCTGCATAAATACATTAGGTAGCAAAAGGCAGGGTAACTTATACACCTGGCATCAAACATTCAAGCCAAGCTTATTATGTTCTTTTACAGGAAGAAGGAGCAGTGGTGAGAGATTTTGAACAAACCATTCTGCTTTTACAACAAAGGAGCATTTCCTGAGCCAGCCACTGCTGCATATAATAGCATATTGCTATTGCAAGTTCATTGAGGTGTTTAGAAGCTTTTACCTATCATGCAATGCTTTGGCCAGATAGTGAAGAGGTTAAGGCTACTGTCGCCCACAGCCTGGCTCAGGCACCTGTAAAGGTGGAATGATACACTCAGAAACCTGTCACCCCTGGATTATATTCCCACCAATAGAAGAAAACCACAATATATATAGTTATCTTATCCTACTTATGTCTTCCTTGTCCCAAGCAGTATCGGAGCTAAGCTACTCTAGCCACATTGCTGGGTCCAGAAATTTGCAAGTATTATAGCCCATACATTTTAGTATTCACCTGCACTGCATCCTAAATCAGGATGCCCCCCCCCCCAAGGTCTGCTTTGGGATAAAGCTATTACCAGAAAGGATGACGGCTACAGCTTTCTGTGAAAGCAGCAAAGCTATTGGAATCAACAGGTTGGTCTTATACATGTACATTTTTTCTGAGGGCTTATATTAGGTCTAGATCGACAGCATTCAAAAAAAGGAAAATGAAGAGTTAAGAATTGGTGGGGCTCATGAGATGATGATGATGTGATTTAATAAGTGCTGGCATTTGACGTGACTTTCACACCTTGTATCACAAGCCTACAACATACAGCGCATGGCCAGTCCCAACAGATCTGCTCTTTATACCCTTCAATAACTGTGCTGCATGTCACTTCACAAATTAATGTTATTATTGTTTGTACGCCTTATAAGATTATATTATGTGCTGGAGCACGTGAAGACAGATTTGGATCGGAGAAGGTGGGAAAATGCACTATTACCGAAAGATGAATTGGGAGATTACAGGGAGAAAGATGGCACATCAGAGAAGGTGTTAGAATATTACAGTTACACCTAGAAATATATGACTATAAACAGCAACACTTCATGCCATGTGAAAAGTGAGCCAAACTTTTCATCCCTGGGTATTTTTTAACCTAAATTATGGGTAATCCTGTCTTTATAAAGTTACAACAAGCCAAATAAACAATGTAAGATTTAATACCTCTGCAGCTTGGTAAAGTGTACTCCTAAGAAGGGCACGCAAAGAATGCACAATGAGCATCACCACACACATGCCACTGTTCTGCAAGTCTTACCTCTCTTCCTATATCGGCCTTTACATCTGTTATAATATATCTCTGTGTGCTGCACGGCTGCGAGAATATATCTATCATGGAGAGACATTGTGGTGAACATATCATTATAGCAATGACAGGGAACATGTCACAATGACAAGGAACATGTCTCAATATCAGGCATGAAACAACTGTCTAAAAAAAGTTTCAGGAAGGGTCCCTAAACGATATGCAACACTACTGGGTCTATTTGCAGCCATAGCCAGAAGACAGACACCTAAGAACAATAGAGCTGCCCACCCTTTATATACCACAGGGTGGAAACTATCCTCAGTATGTTTTTAGCAGGTTGCAAGGAAAGAAGTTGAATTTGGCAAGCTGTAATACCCAAAGGAACCACAAACATGTGTCAACCAAGCTCAGTCAGCCCAACTAGAAGTTTGACAAGGCTGCCTCTTCCGACAGCAACAGGATAGGACATCTCTAGTTACCCCAGGAGGAAATGTATTTGATGGTAAGTGTCAAAAATTCTGTTTTCCACTAAGCAGGATGGAGGGATCCCTAGATAGATAGATTCCCTAGGTAGATATTTACCACAATTTGGATGTCTAAAGACAGTACCCCAAGCAAGGAGAGAGAAGCTTAGGAGGCAGAGGAAGAATCCCCAGCCAAACAGGGACAACCCTCTGACTTGCAGGCTAGGCCAACCCAAGCCCTGGGGTAGATTTTGATTTTTTTTTTCTTTTTATAAGGGATGCTTTAAATAGATAAAACCCTCTAATGTGCCCCCCCCCCCCGCACCTGAGTACCTCAGAAAATAATACTGACACTGCAATAGCCACACCCAACAGGCATCATTGAAAAGATTGTTTCATCCCAAATGTGCCGGTTGATGGTCACAAGCCTGCTGGCTGCATCCTCGGTTGCCCTCTAATCTGAGGAGCACTCCTTCCACCAGCCTATATGAATGGCACTAGAGTGAACCTCAGCAAAAGGGAAGGATGTGGCCCACACTGTGGGAGCCCTGAAAAAGGTAAAGTTTGCGGTCGATTGGTGGGATGTCACACAGCAAGGCATCCCCAATCAGGACACTAACAGTGCAGAGCTTTTTACAGTAACAAGGTGCACCACCTCCCATTTTGCTACAGCAAAGAACAGAAGTGCTTGAGCGACTTCATAATTCTAAGTGTCTGACTCCGATCAAAGCCTTAGGCCAAATGCGGAATAGCAAGCAGATTCTGAGGCAGAAGTAATCACTTTACACATGGGCAAATGAAAACAAAACTTCCTTTAATTAATTGAGAGTAAGCTAAATTAATTTGTGTTTGAAGAAGGAACAGAACATTTTGCATTGCGTGTTAACTCCACTAACCTTACAACCATTTGAGCAGCTTCACCATTTGCTAATTGCGAAATTGAGGTTGCCCTCATCTTTCTCAGCGTGTACATTTCTCTGGGTTCATTGTAAGACAAAATGGAAAAAAGAAATCACTGATGCAGGCGGATCTGCAACATGGCGAGAGTAACAACCCAGTACAACAAATTGGTTCCAAATGACTGATTAGCCTGAGCGCGCGGTACGCAATAAACGGCACTTCACAGGCCAAGCACATCATTCATTAATGTTAATAAATTCATATAAGACATTTAACAAGTTCATGCTTAATCCAGGTTATTTATTGGAAGCAAGCATATGCAATTTGTTTTTGATGTATGTGGACATCAACATTTCTATATAAAAGCCAGTGGGGTGCCACAATATTGAATCTATTCCGAAAGAACTTGTGGCTGAAAGTGGTTTAAAAAAAGTAAAAGGTAAATATGGAGGTAAATAGCTTCCCTCACTGGTAGCTTCATATAACTATTACGTTTTAAAGCAGAAGTCTAGTCTCTTCATCGCTCCCCCTCTCCTCTAGATCTGAGACAGGATGAGGAAGAGCACTATCCAGCAATTGGTCCTCAGGCGATTCCAGCACCTTGGAGTGGCATCCCCCTCTCTGTGTGGCCCAACCGGCTTATTCCCATGAATGGGGGGTGGAAGCCAGCACAGAGTAGTGGATGCTGCTCTGTCCATACCTTGTGCAGCTACAGCTTCGTGTGTCGGTGACAGCGCTAAATTCCGGTCAAGGTAATCACTCTGTTCCTACAAGCCCCCATAGCTGGTCCCGGGCTGGTTACGACGGGAAGGGGGGACCCTACGTCATTTTTTTTTTAATTTTAAGGGTTAGGGTTAGCCTAACCCTAACCCTTAAAATTCCCCCCCAAAAATGTGGTCCCCCCCCACCCTACGTAATTAAAAAAAAAAAAATTTAAGGGTTAGGGTTAGCTTAACCCTAACCCTTAAAATAAAAAAAAATACCCCCCCCCCCCCCCCGGGAGGGGGGACCCTACGTCATTTTTGTTTTCAATTTTAAAGTGGACCAAAACCCAGGATTTTCACTATCCTGAGTGTTGGTCCACTTCCGCGGGGCACCCCGATCGAAGCCCCTAAAATCTTACCTTATCGGGGACGGACAAGCGCCGGATAAGCCGGCGCGGGTGCGCGCTCTGCTAGAGGGACGCACGGGAGGCGGCGGTGGCTTATCTGGCGCTTGTCCGTCGCCGATAAGGTAAGATTTTAGGGGCTTTCTGGGGGGTTTCACACAGTGGGGCATCCCGATTTTGGATGCCCAGCGGGGAGGGAGCTGATCGGCCCAGGAATCTTATAGATTCCCGGGCCGATCAGGGGTGGGCGTTGGTCCACTTTAAGGGTTAGGAGGGACCCTATGTCATTTTATTTTTAAATTTATAGTGTGGATAGTAGTATTTTATTTGTAAATGTTATAAAGTGCTCTTTTCAGTTTGGGGGGTCTCCTGGGCACGAATGGGGGGGCTATCGATACATATGTGGTACCGTTGTAATCGGGAGAAATGGGGCTTGCACATGCAATATGGTTTTCATTAATAAAACAAATGTTTTATTTAAAATAAAGGAGACAATTGTCTAAAAAATATTATTTTATTTATTTTTTTGTTTTTTTACACAAAAATATTTTAAAAAACTGTAGAAAAATTGCAAACAAGACATTTCATGTTAAAGCCTAAACTCTGCTGCAAAAAAAAAAAATATATATATATATATATATACAGTATATATATTTTCCTGGAAATTCCAGCAAAAATCACGGTTAAACATTGCGCAAAATGGGGAAAATGACTTGTCAACAGAGGGTGACAAAACTTCAAGTAGGCTGGCAATTAAAAGGGTTAACAGTATCTATGCATGTTGGGTATTGTTCTGCTCGGGGGACCTTGCGCTTTCAGATTTAGCTTGTTATTTTCTTATTTGCATGTTGATATTTTAGGAAAAGGAGTTTTTTATTCTGCTTTTTTATACATTTTTTTGTGAAACCCTGTGCCACCTAAGAATTCTTCCAGGGATTACGCCCAGAAAGATGAGCCCACTACAACAAGCTGGGTATGCATAGAAAGCTTAAAATGTGTACTTTCAGGGAATATATGGTTTATGGGAGATATTCCAAATGTAAAGGCTTGTTTTGGTAGAAAAAGCACAAGGTGTGCACTTTGTCTGCAGAGCTGAAATTTTGAAGTAAAATTAACGCACATGCTTTACTATGGTGTGTTTGGCAACTCTTCCCTTGACAGTAGTTATGCATGCTGGGTATTGTTCTGTTCAGGGCATGTTGCTTTTTCAGATTTTCAGTTTTTTTCTTGTTTCTATATAGTTTTTTTAGGAAAATGTGGTTTTGATTCTGCTTTTTTATTAATTTTTTAGGGAAACCCTGTGCAACCAAAGAATACATTGAGGGATTGCTTCCAGAAAACTGCACCCATGTCAACAAGCCTGGTACGCCTATAAAGCCTGAGGTGTATACTTCCAGAGAATATATAGCTTGTTGGGGGTATTTCAAATGTAAAGGGTTGTTTTTCTTGAAAAACTGCAAGGTGCGCATATTGCATAGCATAGTTGTGTTTTATCTGAAAATCCCCTAAAGCGCTGTTTCAGTTTGGGGGAGACTTCTGGGCAGGAAAGGGTGTCTACCAATACATATGTGGTACCGCTGTAACCGGGAGAAATTCGGGTTTCACACGAAATAAGATTTTATTGACAAACTTACATTTATTATTACAAAAAGACACTACAAATTGTAAAAAATAGTTGTTTTTTTTTGCACATATTTCATCCAAAAATATTGAGAATACACCTAAAAAATGACAAACAAGACATTTCATGTTAAAGCCCAGACTCTGCTGAAAAAAACAATATATCACTTTCCTGGGAAATCCCTGGAAATCCCTTCAAAAATCACAGTTGAACATGGGGAGTGCAAAATAGTGCAAAATGGTCTGGCAACAAAGGATGACAAAAACTCCAGGTAGGCTGGCAGTTAAAGGGTTAAAGAACCAGTTTAGTCAAATGTTTTTTTTTTTTTTCTATTGACTTACCTGCCGTTGTGCTGCCTCAAAATTATTTAGTCCTGGGTCCTGCAACACGGCCATATTATTGTTATCAGTTCTGCGTCCTGTCGTAACATAATTTGCTGAAGAGCTCTCTTGTCACCAGTCATGGCATTTTGCATCACCAGCAAAAGACACTGGTGGCCTGCTTTCCGGTTCCCCAGGAAAATGCCCGTGTTGCGGGAGCCAGGACTACATGGAGCTCAGACAGCGCAAGAGCAGTTAAATTTCTAGCAAAAATACAGTTGTTTCTAGCAAAAACTACAGTGTTTCTTTAAGTGGTCTCTGTTTAGGTAAAAGCTGTCAAATAGTAGGGGGACTCTGGGGAACCACCTCCTATATACATATATGACATTATGCATTTCCTTTATCCCAAGCAACACACAGTGTTGTTTAATGTTTAGCCTCTGACATGCTATAGTAACAAAATCTCCGTCCTCTCCAGGGGGTAATAGTTCAGTGCTGGTGACTGATGTTTTATCTCAAGGAAAGAATAAATCACGTCAACCTACATTTACATTCAGTGCTGAGGGTGTACCCTGATTTCCTCCGCCCGGAGGAACATGTGTTTACATTTATACAAGGACGAGCCTCTTCCAAAGGTCCTATTAACAGAGCTGAGAAGTGCAGTAATGCGCTATTAATTGGGGTGTTGCCGGCCATAAGAATTCAGAGAGTGCGGGTCAAGTGAGTGCATACACATGGGCCCTAATGCTAAAACAAATATCAAATCCACATACTGTGCAGTGACAGTTAAACATACAAATCACCAATCATCGTCATGGATTTTAGGGAATTATTTTGTACATGTGATACTTTTTTACAGCAGGAATGTTGTGTTTAAGGGCGTAATGAATGAAAATATAGGGAGGTTTTCCACATATTTCTAGAGCTCAAATGATATATTTAAAAAAAAAAAAAAAAAGATTGGAGATTATATAGTTGTCTTCAGTTTGGAAGATTGTACAATCAATAAATAAATATCCCTTCTCATCAAAACCCAAGGCAGCAAGGAAAAGTTTTCTGCCATTTATAAATGTTTAATTCTTTAATTAGTAAACTGGGAAGGTGCTCATACCATGCCTTAACATTTGTGCAATGGCTTTCCTTCTTTCCGGCCTGTCACCCTGCCCTGTATCCACAGATATTATTTATAGTCCAGGTTCCCCTTTGACATGAAAAATGATACTAGTTACAGGGGAGAGCTTTGCAATTTAGTATAGCCAGCACTTGTCAGTTACACATCTTTACAGCTAAAGCTTCATAAATGATATTCTGTAGGGTGCTAATTAAAGAAATAAAATTCTGTGATTACTCACCTGTAGAATTGGTATTATATGTATACAGCACGTCCTGTTCCAGAATATCCCTTACACATGGGTAATACATCCACAAGATGGCGCTGGACTGCAGAAAACAGCTTGTGGCTCCTCCCGGCCCTATATAAGTCAGGGACCTCCCACAATTTCCCCAGTATTGACAAGCAGTTAACAAGAAGCCGGGAGAACAATAACAACAAGAATTCAAAAATGAACAATCACCATACAGAGGTAACTAAGAATAAAGATAACAAGGGTGGGATGGAACAGGAAGTGCTGTATACATATAATACAAATTCTACAGGTGAGGAATCACAGAATTGTATTATTCTAAGTATACAGCACGTCCTGTTCCAGAAGATATTCCTTACACATGGGACATCCAATAGCAGTGTCCATAAGGTAGGGTGGGATCCCCAAAAAGTAACAGCGGCAGTTTAAACCACTGCCGCCTGCAGAACTTTGCGACCAAAAGCAGCATCAGCTGAGGCCCTAACATCAACCTTGTAAAACTTAGAAAAAGTATGAACAGAAGACCAAGTAGTGGCCTTGCAAACTTGTTCAACAGAAGTTTGGTGCTGAAAAGCCCAAGAGGCACCAATAGCACGAGTAGAATGAGCAGTAAGGCAGAAGGGAGGCTCCTTCCCCTTGGCAGAATAGGCCTGTGCCACAGCCTGACGGATCCACTTGCTGATAGTGGACTTAGCTGGAGCCAGACCCTTCTTAGGTCCAGACGGGAGCACAAAAATAGCATCAGTCTTTCTGAAGGATTCAGTAGCCACTAAATAGAACTTCAGAGTCCTGACCACATCCAGAGAGTGTAAAACCCGCTCCTTATGGTTACTAGAATTAGGGCATAGAGAAGGCAAAACAATGTCCTGATTGAGATGAAAAGCAGACACAACCTTAGGCAGAAAGTCTGGCTTAAAACGAAACACCACCTTGTCCTGGTGTCTCTCAAAGTAAGGGGGTTTGATGGAAAGTGCCGCCAACTCAGAAACACACTTAACAGAAGTGATAGCCACCAAAAAGACTACCTTAAGCGTCAAAATGGATAAAGGTGCCTCACGCAAAGGACCCCTGCAAGGCAGATAAGACCAAGTTTAAATCCCAGACTGGTAACATAGGCTTACGTGGAGGACGCACGTGAGTAACCCCCTGGAAGAAAGTCTTGACCAGACAATGGTGAGCAAAGGGTCTTTGGAAGAAAATGGCCAAAGCCGAAACATGACCTTTGAGGATACTAAGTTGAAGACCCAAATCCAAACCATGTTGCAGAAATTCCAGAATCCTAGGGATAGAAAACACCCGACAGGGAAGCAACTTAGACTCATACCAGTCAATGTAAGCATGCCATACCCTGTAGTAGATGGATGACGAGGACTTCTTCCTAGCCCGAATCATGGTATTAACAACAGAGGCAGGCAGCCCCTTTTCCATCAAGATGGAGGTTTCAGCAGCCAGGCCGCTAAAGCCAGCGTTTGTAAATTGGGATGGTGTAGTTGCCCCTGAGTGAGCAGGTCTGGATCCTTGGGCAGGGCATACTGATCTACTGCCAACTGCACGACGTCTGCGAACCACACCCTTCTTGGCCAACAGGGGGCCACCAGAATGGTTGGCACCCCTTCCTGGGCAATCTTGCGCAGCACCCTGCCCAGCAGAGGAAAAGGAGGGAACACATAGAGGAGCTGAAAGCTCTTCCAAGACATTGCTAGTGCATCCATGGCCAAGGCCAGAGGGTCCTGAGACAGAAAGACAAAGACTAGAAGCTTGTGATTGTGACGGGACACAAACAGATCCACATCTGGCTGACCCCAGCGGTGGCACAGGGAGCGAAACACCCTGCTGCTGAGGGACCATTCTCCCAGAAGAGAAGTCCCCCTGCTGAGGGAGTCTGCCTCCAGATTCTCCACCCCCGGGATGTACACAGCTGAGATGCAGGGAACATTCTCCTCCGCCCAAGACAGTATCAGGGACACTTCCGTGAGAGCCCTCTTGCTCCGGGTCCCTCCCTGATGATTGATGTAGGCAATCGCCGTCTGGTTGTCCGAGCGGACCTGAACCGCCCGACCATGAAGGTGTGGAGTCAATTGGGCGAGAACCAACCTTATCGCCCTCAGTTCCCAAATGTTTATAGGGGTGTGGGCCTCCTGAGGGCCCCACTAACCCTGGAATTTCAGGGATTTCCAGAAGCCCCCCCAACCTGTCAGACTGGCATCTGTGGTGACCGTCTCCCAGCACGGGGCCAGAAAGGATCTGCCCACCAACAAGTTTCTTGAGTCCAGCCACCACGAGAGAGACCATCTGGCCAGAGCGGACAGAACCAACACCTGATCCAGGGACCGAGGGTCCCAATCCCAGACCGACAAGAGGTGAAGTTGAAGAGGTCGCATGTGAAACTGAGCGTATGGAACCGCCTCGAAGCAAGACACCATCAGGCCCACCAGCTGCATCCCCTGCCGGATGGAGGGATGAGGGCAAGACATAAGAAGCCTGGCTTGGGCTTAAAGACTCTCCACCCTCTGCTGATGGAGAAAAATCTTGACCTGAGATGTATCCAGAGTCATGCCCAGAAAGGAGCTCACCATTGACGGAGAAAGGAAAGAATTGGGGTGGTTGATCGCCCAGCCGAAGGACTCCAGTGTGGACACCACCAGCTGGATATCCAGCTCGGCCTGCTGGAAGGACTGAGACGTGATGAGAATGTCGTCCAAGTAAGCAAGGATGCGAATGCCCTGAGATCTCAGCAGAGCCATTACGCCCGCCAGCAACTTGGTGAAAACCCATGATAGGCAAAATCCTGGGTTTTGGCCCACTATAAGAACCCTATGCAGAAAAAAATGGTGAAATCTTTAGCATAGCCCATAGGGTGCTGATACCCTTACATTACTGGAAAAATAATGTACCTAAACTTTAAAAATGTGCCCTCATGTGTACAGGTGATTTTTTTGGGGAAAATGTAGGACAATTTTTTTTTTTGCACTTTTTTGTGTCATTTTTATCAAGGTCCTGGTGCTTCGTGGTGGGTGCAGCTTTTCCCAGTGATAGGTGAATAAAAACTATAGGGGGCGACAAATGTTATCTGCGTTTTTTGTGCAATGACATTTAAAGTCCTGGGTTTTGGTCCTTTCCCTCGGGTTGCCCAGGTTTGTGAAACCCCCCAGATCGCTGAGCGCAACTAACCACCCCCCGGCCCTACCCCGCATGCGCGGCCGCTTGTCCAATCAGCGGAGTCACTGGCGTCACGCCGTCTAAGCCAGCATTTAAGGCCAGGCGTGGGCATGTGCCATGCTAGAGGGATAGTGGGGATGCATGCGCTCGCAGCTCATGCATGCGCCGCTGGACCGGGAAGCAATGTAAGTGTACGGGGCGACCTGGGGGGTTTCACACAGCTAGGCATACTGATTTTGGATCCCCTGGGGGAAGAGGGGGGGAAATCAATCGGCCTGGGAATCTTATAGATTCCCGGGCCGATCGCGCTGGGTTTTGGTCCACTTTAACACACTGGCCACAACTGCTCTACAAATGTTTCTAGTGCATGAGATGTATCACACACATCATCAAATAATATATATATACATATCACAAAATATAATATTTATTAAGAGTATATCAGCCACCCAATCTGGCCGAAAGCTTTTCAAATAATTGAGCCACCAGCTGAGCTTCAGATTGCTAAAGCTGTGTCATACAGTCTGGAGGAATGAGGATACACTGTCAATCAGTGTAAAGGAAATGGCTTCATATTAATCACATAACTGTTCAGTGAGTGCCCCACTAATTACTTTTATTGTTTAAATGGCTTTAGTGTGAGTGGATGTTTGAATTTCATTTACTGATGAATGTATTGCACTTGAGACACACGAGTAAACTGAGCCAGCTCAGCAGATCTGACAAGGAAACTCCAAATCTTCTGGAGGTTTGCTACATACATATCTGTTGCCCTAACACTTGAGTAAACGGAGAAAAACTTGGCCCCATGATTGACTGCTGGCAGTCATGTGGTCCTGAGTCCTTTCAGCGTCATGAAACATGGAAGAGAACTCTGAGATCTGCAATGACGGGGATGCAATTTATTTATGTATGTTTTATATCATTATAACTGAAGCTTTTATATTTGTCATGTATGCATTAGTGGTCCCCTGGCTGGTTATGCTGGGTAGGGGGACTCCAAGTGATTTTTAACCGTTAAAAATACCAAAAAAGCTTGGGGGAGGGGGACCCTATGTAATTTTTTTTTTTTAAATGAATCGTCTAATGTCCAGAGCCAGAGTGATCACCATGGGACATCGGGGTCATCGGGGAAGGATGAGAGGTAAGTATATATATTTTTTGCTTGTGTGTTTTTTTACATTTCATGAGACCCCTATACCAGTATACCCTAGAAAAGTCGCCTGCAGCTAGATTACTTACAGAAAACTGTCAACAAGCCTGGTACGCCTATGAAGCTTTAGGTGTGTACTTCCAGAGAATATATAGTTTGTGGGAGTATCTCAAATGTAAGAGGTTGTTTTTTCTTTAAAAACTGCAAGGTGTGCCTAGCAGTTGTATTTTATCTTAAAATCTAAAGCGCTGTTTTGCTTGGGGGGAGTCTCATGGGCAGGAAAGGGTGTCTACTAATATATATGTGGTACCATTAAAACCAGGAGAAATGGGGCTTTTACATGCAATATAATTCTATTGAAAAACTTAATTTTTTTTATTATGAAAAAAAACAATACAAATTGTAAAAAATATATTTTTTAAATTTGTTGCACATGTTTCACCCAAAAATATTGAGAATACACTAAGAAACACAAAAAAAATACAGTTTTGTGAGTACTCATGTCATGAATGACTTGCCTTCTACCCGTGCCCGTGGTGTCCCTAGGCAACGGGTTCGGGTTCCTCCTGCCCAGCAGCCGCTTCTGCCTCGGGTGCCATCCCCAGTGGCGCATGTGTCGCCGAGTAAGTCCTTCCCCCTTGCCCATTGTCACTCAGCTTGTGCTTGCTGGCCTATACAGTCAGCTCATGTCTTCCGGGGGTGCAATACTCAGAATGGCCACCGGAGGCTGTTTAAAAGAACAAAGTCTAGAAGGTGCAGCTCTGAGCAGTTTGCCTGGGAAGCTCAGCTGGAGCAATCAGCCCAGAGCTCACCAATCAGACTACAGGGCCAGTTCTCCAATCTGCCGCCAGATCCTAAGTGCACCAATCCCAGCCACTGTCTCCCTGTCCAATCCTGCCGGTTTTCCCACTATAAAGGGATTTCCACTGCAGTGTGTCATTGCCTGTTATAGCGCCTAGTACCAAGCTTGTCTTGTGCATTGAAGCTCGATTGATTCCAGTTGCCGACCTCTGCCTGAACCGACCAATCCCTATCTGATCTCCGTTGCCGACCTCTGCCTGAACCGACCAATCTCAATCTGATCTCCGTTGCCGACCTCTGCTTTGATCCTCGACCACGATTTGTCCAACCCTATTGTACCGCTGCTATCTCAGAACTTCTGTTGCTGACCCTAAGCCTGTTTGGACTTCCGTTATACGCTCCTGCTATTGGGCCCACTCAATACCGCTCCCAGCCACGGGTTCTCCAGACCTCCGAACAGTAAGCCTACATCCTTTGAGCCATTGAAGTCCTGGGGGCAACCGATCCCGGGCAGGCGTTTTCTGTGTCCCGGCAAGCGGGGCTCCTATAGGTGAAGCTGGCTGCGGAGATTGGGGGTTGAGGGCTTACCTGGAGGGCTGGAGTTACCTGAGCGGATCATTGAAGTACCCAGAGCGTGACATTATAACAGGCCCCAACATGGATGACCTGGTGCAGGAGGTGCAAGCTTTGGCCACCGCCATCAACCAGCTGGCCCAGCGAGTAGCCACTCAGGAGAGTTTTGATTTTGAGCGACTTGAACAACAAGTGCATGGCATGGGTACCGCCATTAACTACTTGTCCCAACGTGTGGCTAATCAAGATCGCCAGCCGGCTGCACCACCTTCATCCTTACCTCTTGTCGAGCCGAAGGTTCCCCTTCCTGAAAAATTTAATGGGGACCGAAAAAGATTTTCCAACTTCAGGAACTCGTGTGAACTTTATTTCAGACTACGGCCCTACTCTTCGGGCACCGAATTGCAGAGGGTTGGTCTGGTTATCTCTCTGCTCCAGGGTGATCCACAGTCCTGGGCGTTTGGCTTAGCGCCCACTGATGAGGCCTTGCAAACTGTCTCAGCTTTTTTCTCCTCTATGGAGATTCTGTATTCTGACCCAGACAAGACTTCGACCGCCGATGCCAGGCTTCGATGCCTGAAACAGGGGAAGCGTTCAGCGGAGGAATATAGCGCTGAATTCCGCCGCTGGGCGATTGAATCCCATTGGAATGATCCTGCTCTCTGTAGTCAGTATCGTATTGGTCTCTCAGAGAGTATTAAGGATGTTCTAACGAATTTTCCCTACCCCACAAGCCTGGATGAACTCATGCCTATGGTCATTAAAATTGACAGACGGCTACGGGAGAGACACATGGAGAAGAATCATTCTGACTTCCGGGAATCTTCTCATTGGGAGTCATCCACTGTAGGAGAGGTCTCATCTTCGCCCCCTGATGAGCCTATGCAGCTTGGTGCTACTCACCTTTCCCCTAATGAAAAGAGTAGACGTCGCACCTTAGGCCTATGCATGTACTGTGGGACTTCTGGTCACCTGGTTAGGACCTGCCCCAATAAAAGACCTTTGGCGGGATTGCAACGTCCTGACAAGATAGAGAAAGTTTGTCAGGACGGTCAGGTAACTTCCCTTCATAGAAATAAAATGTTGTTACCTGCTACTGTGGGTTGGGAGTTGTCCAGGAAATCCATCCCCGCTTTTGTCGATAGCGGAGCAGTGGGCAACTTCTTGGATAAATCCATAGTGGCCGCCTTAGGCATTCCAGTTATTCCCCTTGGGAAGCCCCTTCAGATTTTGGCTGTTAATAATACTCCTGTTTGTGGAGGAACTGTAACCTCCAAAACCCCTTTTATCAGCCTAGTTGTGGGACCCTCCCATTCTGAGAATCTTGAATTTTTTGTATTTGACTGCCCTGAAACCCCGGTTGTCTTAGGGTTCCCTTGGTTGAAGATGCACAACCCTACCCTTAATTGGAAAACGGGGGAATTGACAGGATGGGGCCCACACTGTGAAGAACACTGCTCTAGCATTACTGTTGGGACAACCCTGGTCTCAGAATTTGTTTGTCCGCCTGCCTCTCCATCCAGGAGGGGACCTCGTGTATGTTCATTGAAGTCTGTCAGAACAATTCGGGGCGTTTGCCCTGTTGAGTCTGGTGAGGGTCCGGAGGCCCCTCGTGAAGGGGGGGGTAATGTCATGAATGACTTGCCTTCTACCCGTGCCCGTGGTGTCCCTAGGCAACGGGTTCGGGTTCCTTCTGCCCAGCAGCCGCTTCTGCCTCGGGTGCCATCCCCAGTGGCGCATGTGTCGCCGAGTAAGTCCTTCCCCCTTGCCCATTGTCACTCAGCTTGTGCTTGCTGGCCTATACAGTCAGCTCATGTCTTCCGGGGGTGCAATACTCAGAATGGCCACCGGAGGCTGTTTAAAAGAACAAAGTCTAGAAGGTGCAGCTCTGAGCAGTTTGCCTGGGAAGCTCAGCTGGAGCAATCAGCCCAGAGCTCACCAATCAGACTACAGGGCCAGTTCTCCAATCTGCCGCCAGATCCTAAGTGCACCAATCCCAGCCACTGTCTCCCTGTCCAATCCTGCCGGTTTTCCCACTATAAAGGGATTTCCACTGCAGTGTGTCATTGCCTGTTATAGCGCCTAGTACCAAGCTTGTCTTGTGCATTGAAGCTCGATTGATTCCAGTTGCCGACCTCTGCCTGAACCGACCAATCCCGATCTGATCTCCGTTGCCGACCTCTGCCTGAACCGACCAATCTCAATCTGATCTCCGTTGCCGACCTCTGCTTTGATCCTCGACCACGATTTGTCCAACCCTATTGTACCGCTGCTATCTCAGAACTTCTGTTGCTGACCCTAAGCCTGTTTGGACTTCCGTTATACGCTCCTGCTATTGGGCCCACTCAATACCGCTCCCAGCCACGGGTTCTCCAGACCTCCGAACAGTAAGCCTACATCCTTTGAGCCATTGAAGTCCTGGGGGCAACCGATCCCGGGCAGGCGTTTTCTGCGTCCCGGCAAGCGGGGGCTCCTATAGGTGAAGCTGGCTGCGGAGATTGGGGGTTGAGGGCTTACCTGGAGGGCTGGAGTTACCTGAGCGGATCATTGAAGTACCCAGAGCGTGACAACTCACCTTTAAAACGGGTATTATGAGTGTTCCATACACTCCACTTCCTTCTTCATGACATCTGGGTAATCTCCAGTAGAGGGCGAACTTCTGCAGAGATGAATATGCAAAAAAGAAAGCCCCTCCCGGTCCATATATACCTGGGACCTCCCACCAATTCCACAGTGTATAAAAGCAGTAAAGGGACCAGAAAGAACCAAATATAACTGTAACAATCAAAACCAATGGTTCACCGTATAAAAGCCCCAGAATACCTGAAAAAAAACAAGGGTGGGGCGAAGTGGAGTGTATGGCACACTCATAATACCCATTTTAAAGGTGAGTACTCACAAAACGGTATTATTCTAAGTGTGCCATACACTCCACTTCCTTCTTCATGACATCTGGGACATCCAATAGCAGTGTCCGTCATGGGTGGGAACCAGAAACAGTAAAGAATGTACCAACTCAAACCACTGCAGCTTGCAGAACCTTGCGGCCAAAAACAGCATCCGCTGAAGCCCGCACATCGACCTTGTAAAACTTGGAAAAGGTATGAACGGAAGACCAAGTAGCAGCCTTACAAACTTAATCAACAGAAGCCTGGTGCTGAAAAGCCCAGGATGCACCAACAGCACAAGTAGAGTGCACAGTGACCCTAAAAGGGGGAGTCCTCCCCTTAGCAGAATAGGCCCCAACAATGGCCTGACGAATCCATTTGCTAATCGTAGATTTAGCAGGCGCCAAACCTTTCCTGGGCCCGCAGGGCACCACGAAAAAGGCGTCCGTCTTGCGGAAGGAAGAAGTAGTCACCAAATAGTACTTCACGCAGCGAACAACATCCAAATTGTGCAAAACCCTCTCCTTGTCATTGTTAGGCTTAGGACACAAGGAAGGGAGAACAATGTCCTGATTGAGGTGTAAAGCAGAAACCACCTTAGGAAGAAAATCCGGCTTGAAACGAAAAACCACCTTATCCTGGTGTCTCTCAAAGTAGGGGGCCTGAATCGACAGGGCCGCCGAACAGAGGTAATAGCCAACAAGAAGGCAACCTTCTGAGTGAGAACCGAAAGAGCAATATCCTGTAGCAGCTCAAAAGGAGGACCCTGCAGAGCCGAAAGAACCAAATTCAAATCCCAAACAGGAACTACAGCCTTCCGAGGGGGCCACACATGCACCACCCCTTGGAAAAAAGGTCTTAACCAGCGGGTGTAAAGCAAAAGACATCTGGAAGAAAACCGACAGAGCAGAAACCTGTCCTTTCAAAGTACTAAGCTGGAACCAAAGATCCAGATTATGCTGAAGAAACTCCAAAATCCTGGGTATAGAAAAAACCCTGCAAGGCAAGGCCCTAGCCTCCCACCAATCAATATAGGACCTCCAAGTCCTATAGTAAATGCCAGAAGAGGACCGCTTCCTAGCCCTAATCAGGGTCTGAACAACAGCCTCAGACAAACCTTCCTCTTTCAAGATGAAGGTTTCAGCAGCCAAGCCGTAAAAGCCAGCGTTTGTAAATTGGGGTAAAGTAGATGACCCTGAGATAGCAGGTCCGGCAGCAAGGGAAGCCGGTACTGGTCTACGGCCATCCTTACAACGTCTGCGTACCAAACCCTTCTTGGCCACCTTGGAGCCACCAGAACCGCTGGTGCCCCTTCTAGAACCAGTTTTCGAACTACCTTGCCCAGCATGGAGACAGGTGGAAACATGTACAGAGAACCCAGGTCCTTCCAAGCCAGTGACAAGGCATCCACTGCCAAAGCCAGGGGATCCTGAGAAAGAGACACAAAGGCCGGAAGTTTGTGATTGCAAAGAGATCCACCTCCGGAGTCCCCCACTTGCGGCAAAGATCCAGAAAAACCTCGGGGTTGAGAAACCACTCTCCGCGGCGAGAGGATCCCCTGCTCAGGGAATCCGCCTCTGTATTCTCCACTCCCGGAATGTAGACTGACGAAAGGCAAGGAACATTGCTCTCCGCCCAGTGCAGGCTCAGAGAGACTTCCCTGAGGGCACTCCTGCTGCGAGTCCCTCCTTGGTGATTTATGTAAGCCACTGCCGTTCGGTTGTCCGAACGCACCTGAACCGGAAGACCCCGTAACTGTGTGGTCAGCCGAGCCAGAACCAGGCGAATGGCTCTGAGCTCCAATACATTGATGGGGGTGGGAGCCTCCTGGGGACCCCACACCCCGCTGAACTGATGACTCTTCCAATAACCTCCCCAGCCCGACAGGCTGGCATCCGTGGTAACCGTCTCCCAACAAGGGATCAGAAAGGATCTGCCCTTCACCAGATTGCTCGAGTCCAGCCACCACCGAAAGGACTGCCAAACCCTGGTAGACATCTTGAAAGGTTGATCCAATGACTGTGGGCTCCTGTCCAAATACGTAAATCGGAGAAGTTGAAGAGATCTCATGTGAAACTGTGCAAACGGCACCGCCTCGAAGGAGGACACCATCAGACCCACCAGTTTCATCCCCTGTCGGATAGAGGGACAAGGACTGGCCAGAAGAAGACGGATCAGGCCCTGAATCCCCTGCACCTTGGCCTGGGGCAGAAACACTCTGGCCCGACTGGTATCCAGATTCATGCCCAGAAATGAAATCACTCGAGACGGGGAGAGAGAAGACTTGGTGCAGTTGACCACCCACCCGAACCTCTCCAGGGTCGACACCACCTGGTGGGTGTCCAGTTCCGCCTGCTGAAGGGAAGAAGCTGAAATCAACAGATCGTCCAGATAAGGCACAATGCGAAAGCCCTGAGATCTGAGCAGAGCCATTACGCCCGCCAAAACCTTGGTGAAGACCGTCCGTGCCGAGGTCAGACCGAAGGGAAGAGCTACAAATTGATAATGTTGATCCTCCACCGCAAACCGGAGGAATCTCTGATGTGCCTGAAAAATCTGAACATGCAGATAAGCGTCCTTGATGTCTATGGATGTCATAAAATCCCCTTGGCGAAGGGAATTGATAGCCGAGCGCAGAGTCTCCATGCGGAACTTCTTGGCTCTGATAAACCTGTTGAGAACCTTGAGATCTAGAATGGGTCTCACCGAACCCTCCTTTTTGGGAACCGTGAAAAGGTTGGAGTAGTAACCCCTGCCTCTTTCCAACGGAGTCACCGGGCATATAACCCCCATGTCCAAAAGGTTTTTTACTGCTAACAGGAGCCCCTGTGCAGCCTGAGGGTCCGAGGGCACCCGAGACCTTAAGAATCTTGGGGGCGGCCAGTACTCGAACTCCAGTTTGTACCCGGAGGAGACCACTTCCAAGATCCAATGGTCTGTGACCTCCCGGGCCCAGACCTGGAAGAAGAGCCGCAGCCGTCCCCCCACCCTTGCGGGTGAGGGCGCCCCTTCATTGTTGAGCCGGTTTAACGGCAGGCTTGGGCTTGGAACCCCAGGCAGCCGCGGGACGTGCCCGACCTCTGCCTCTGTTCCAGGACGAGCCCCTGATACCTGAGAAGGCCAGACCCCTAGACGCTCTGGCCCCTTGAAAGGAAGGAGTGAACGAGCCCACCCCCCGAAAGGGACGGCACTGTTTCCTCCGCTGAGGTAACTTACCTTTAGCAACAGCATCCAATTTATCTCCAAACAGCCGCGCACCAAAGAAGGGGAGAGCTGTGAGCGACTTCTTGGCTCCAACGTCCGCTGTCCACTGACGGAGCCAGACCAATCTGCGCATGGCCACCAGTAAGGCTGACGTCCTACTACACACAACAATTGAGTCTTCCATCGCAGCCATGACAAAATCCATGAACAATTCTCACTTCTTAAGTATAGCGAACTCAGCGGCATCTGGATCAAGCTGAGCGTTATTCAGCCAGTCCCTGATAAGAGACCTGGTAGCAAGCGACACCAGGGCAGATGCAGGCCGCAGGGCCGAGCCCACGTTGGCAAATGCGTGGCACGCCATCTGATCAAAGCGCTTATCCTCGCCATCCTTAAGGGAGGTGGCGTCAGGGATGTTCAGCACAGAAGAGTTGGTCAAACCTAAAACAGGCGCGTCGACCTCGGGAGGAGAAGACCAGCGCTTGACCGCCTCCACCGGAAAAGGATACTTCTTACCCCATCCCTGAGGCACACCAGGAAGCCGGCTGGGCCTCTCCCATTCTCTAAGTATCAGCGCATCAAAATGACCCTGGGTAGGGAATTCCAGACGGGGCTTGTGGGCCCCAAAAAATTCCCCCTTCTTAAGAGGGGGTGCCACAGGTGGATCAATATCCAACACCTCCAATATATGTGACAAAACAGTGGCCATATCAACGGCATCCCCCGGCGCCTGCCCGACATTGGAATTCCCAGGCTGACCATAGTCAGCCTCTGAAGCCTGATACAATTCCCCCTCCTCTAACTGGGAATAATCGGACAAATCAGCGGACTCGTCGTCAATATCCCACAAAGGTTGGGCCGACGACAACTGTCTCTTTTTAGCCTGGGCCTTCTTGCCCACTGTGCTAGCAATCATTTTCTCTATGCTGGCCAACTGAGCCCAGACATGAGAAAGCGACTCCCCACTGGTACCAATGTCACTTGGGGTACGGATCAGGTGGGGAGGGGAAGGCGATGAAGCGGGAGGAGCCTACCCAGAAGGCTGGGTACCAGACTTCTGTGCGCATGGTATACAGATCAGCACATTCTCCCCCATAAGGGATACCCCGCACCCCACACATGGCCCGGATTGTCCCGAAGGGATCCCGGGCCCGGTATCCTGCAGAGCCTCCATATGGTGAATTTTGTGGTCAGTCGCAAGACCGCAGGGAATTACGCATAAGCAACCCGGGATGCCCCTTAAAAGTCCCGGTGGGAGGATTTTTGGGTGGACAATTTTTATAACTAGGGACCAGGAGGGACACCTTAATATGCACATATACAGGGCAACCTGTGACACACAAAATAGGCCACATAAGAGCAGAGCAGTGTAAAAAATGCAATAGCATTTGATCTTACAGCCACACAATGTAAATATATATATTATATACCACAACACAGCCAAACAGTGCAAATAAGGCCTAGACACACACACACACATGTTAGAGACCAGTGCTGCGTTCGGGAAGGGGGCGGGGCCGGGCTCTCGACGCGGCCGGGGTAGCCCCGCCCCCTTATTTGGAGCGATTACAGTGCTCGTTGTCTAGGGGTCCGCGTTGCTGGGAGGGGGGCGTGGCCTCGGAAAACGCGCCTTCTGCGCTGGCCCGCCCTCCCCCTGCTCTCCCTTCCCAGGCACGAGGCTGCATGGGGGCCATCTTCCCTGGCAGGCCGCTTTGCACTCGGGGCGGAAAGGGCTGATGGCCATCTCTTTAGCCTGTGTGTGTGTGGGGGCCCGAACGCAGCCTGAGGGGGAGAAGCTCCCCCAGGCTGTAGTCAGACCGTGAGGCCAGTAAGCATCAAGCACTCACACACACACAAGTGAAACACTCACACCGTGACAAGGGCTGGGTAAAATGAAATATCAGCCAAAACGAAATATAGGCCAGCGCCCCCCCCCCCCCCGAAGGGAATAAGGGACCCGGAAGGGGGGAATTCCAGCCAGGAGCTGGCCATAAGCCTAACGGGACGGGGCATCCCACACCAGGATCACCAAGAAACCACCAAGTGCTCCTGCTGCACCCATAGGGTGCTCCTACCTTCACCAGGACCCACAGCCTAAGCTGGGAGGCTCAATACAGGGTAATTTAGAAGGGTCATGGCAGTAATAGGGATAATAGAAGGCAGGGCCGAGCCCGGCTTACCTGAAAGCAAAGAAGTCCTCATCTTCTGTCTTGTCGCCTTCTCTGCAGAGAAGAAACTGGGGAATTGGTGGGAGGTCCCAGGTATATATGGACCGGGAGGGGCTTTCTTTTTTGCATATTCATCTCTGCAGAAGTTCGCCCTCTACTGGAGATTACCCAGATGTCATGAAGAAGGAAGTGGAGTGTATAGCACACTTAGAATAACTACAAACAAGACATTTCCTGTTAAAGCCCAGACTAATTTTCCTGAAAAATCCCTGGAAATCTCGTCAAAAACTTGTGCATTAGAAAATAGTGAAAAATGGTCTGGCAACAGAGGGTGACAAAAATTCTAGGTAGGCTGGCACTTTTTATATGCCTTGACCACACTTTCCTTAATTTGTCTACCTTTCAAACATTTGTCATCTATAACCACACAACAATAATTTGGCAATTAATAATGAGCAATGTTTTGACAGTCTTGATATTTAAATGCACACAATAAACAAGCAAGTGAATAATAATTATGACAACATTGGCCAGATCAGAACCCAAGCCAATGACATAAGAGTAAACAGACCAAAACATTTTGCCAAAAAGCCACTAAGCAGATTTCGCACAATGTGTTAATTAAATTGTACAAACAAACAATAACAAAATCAGTGAGATTAGGTTAATATCTGCTTAGAAAATATTAGCATGATCTTGTCAGCCAGTTAATGGGATGACTAATTAGACGTACATTTCCACTTGATGATTTATTAACCTGCGGCAGATAAACAAAAGATCTTATGGAATGCAGCACTGTACAGCGAACAAAAGGTACTTTCACTAGCTATGGCCAAACTCCAAGAGGTTCGGTATGCTTGAGGAAGGAGTACGCAATCAAAGTAGGAAAAATGCAATTAACCTGAAACTGAATCCAAGTTGGGAAAGAAGAGGGAAGAAACACAATGGAACTCATCTCTGGCTGGAGGGATTATTTTAGGAATGATCTGTCAAGAAGGTTTTTAGTAATGCCCTTTGAGTTGGATTAATTGTCGCAAACTTGACCTCTTGTAAACTCCCATGACCAAGTGCAGAAAAACAGACACTCTGTAAGTCTTATACTTCCTTCCCATTTCAACACTTCAGCCGTGCTCCAAAGCTTTTCCTGCAACAAAACAGGATATGGCCAGAGAATAGAAATGCACACGCTTTCAGGGAGAAGTTATCTTGGTCAGACACGAGACCTAATGAATATTCCATCAGGTGGCTAGAACATGGGCCGAGTGCCCTAATAAGAGGTTGTCAAAAGGTCAGGAGGTTATATTAATCACTAAGGAAAAACGTTTGAAAACTAAAAATTAATGTGTATGTTACCGTGACCTTGAAATAAATAAAGTGTGGGAACAGAACCTCTGCCATATGATTTGCAGCATAGTCACCTGTAGGGATATTTTTTACTATGTACTTCTGTGGTGACCTGTACCTTCCATGGTAGCTCTGCCACAGGGAGAGTATTAGTTTGATGGGATGATAACTAGCCCTTCCCTATACCTTTCCCTTGTGCTGCCCATAAGGGGCCATGCATAGCTGTACACACTTCTGTCGTTTCCTCAATGAATGGCATCCAGTGCTCCAGTGTGCAGCCATTTTTGGTCCCTTGTGTCAAAGCAATGAGTAGCAAATGCAAGTAGAGGTTCAGATACCTATAGACAGAATATTTCCCAGGCCAGTCTCCAGGGAGTATGAAGGTATATTTAAAGCTTTGAAATGGTAGACAGCCCCCACTGGTTTATACTATCTCAGCAAAGTGAAGCATGCCAGAGCAAACTGTCTAACCTACTGGATGCGGAGACAGGAGTTTGAGCCATTGTTATGTGTGCCTTCTTCTATAAGAATGTTCAGTGTGTGGCAAGGAACGTATGGGTGAAAGCCTGCACCAACATTTCTCCACCGGTAAAAAAAGTCTGGAAAAGAAAAGAGCGGTGCAGAAAAAAAATAACGCTAAATGGCTAAATTGTTACTGCAATCATCAAAGTATGATCAGATAAGGCATTGATATGCAAATAAAGGCCTAATGAAATCTCTGGCCAATCCTTGAAATGCAAATACAATTACTAAATTTGCTTTTTTCCCAAAGGAAAATAGTTTATATAATTCTAATTATGTTTATATAAATGTTCCAACTTTTTAAAAAACAGCCAGAGCAGTTTGCAGGTAACTGCCTTGATGGGCCCTTCTGAGCACAGACTAACTTTAATATACACTGTGCACACAAGCAGGGCTAAATAGGTTTCAGCAAACACATATTTAATCAAAAATCACTACATGTTAACCAGTGCTGAAAATGTGCAGTGCTGAACGAAACTTAAAGTAAAACCTTTTTACATGCAAGGAAGGCAATGCATTCTGGCTTGTTCCAACCCAGTGGGAAAGTACAGTGCTCAGCACTTCCATTCAGCCTAGCATTTCATATCCTCCGGCATTACTCCATAAGCAAATGAAACACATTCGCTGTGACAGCATGCTAAATAGTTTGTTGTCCCCGCAAAGTGTGATCCGATTCTTGGGATTCATCAACCCCTCTTTTCTGCAGAGCATTCAGTCAAGGATTTTCCACTCATGGATCAGCATGTGTAAAAAGTACTCACATTACAATATCCCTTCTAAGAAGAACCTTCTGGCCCAAGGTAGACTTCTTTAAAATCAGCACAAGCAGACAGTGAAAAATCAAATGGCTATTCCTGACAAAATGTTAACACAGTCTGTGGAAATTCTAGCTTGTCTGTTTGAAAAGTGCCTGTTCTCATTCTTCACTTCATTTCATAAAAAAGTGCACTGGCTCCAGCCCTGGAAAAGGGTAATATCGAGTTGTAACAATTACTCTACTTGCACGACAGAGGAGATGCTACAAGGACTTCAATTAACTTCTGAGCTCCCGATTTAGGACTTCTCTGCAGGAAACATTTTGTGGCACCGTACCACCTGCTATGTGTGTTCCATACGGTCTTTATGGGGTTCTCCAGTAGGCATCTGACCAGGTGCTAGGATGACTGTATGCACCTAGGGAATGGGTATGGTAGTGTGGTATCAACTGGATGTGGTCATTTGAAAAGAATTCCAGCACACTGTAAGCAAAAGCAATGGTATAGTAAAAAATAGTGCCAATGGGACCAGCACCAGACTCCCATATCTAGTTTTAAATCACTCCCTTTAGTTAAATCTATAGGACTTCCTATTTGCATGAAGTAAGAGGTTAGATTTAGAGTACCATACAGAAAAAAAGGGAATTTATTTGGATGTAATCTTTCCCCTATAAAAAGATAATGACTGGAAATGGGACAGAACACTAACAATCTGATTGTAGAACTACAAGAGAAATGTAGCAATCTGATTGCACAACTACAAGTACAAATTTACTTAATCTTTGTAGAAGAAAAATCCTGATTAAAGTTTAAATAGATTGTCTCAGCTTTTCTACTACAGCGATGTGTTGATGTTTAGCCAATTGAGTGGTATTACTTTTCCAAACAGATCTCAGATTAGTGGTGCCACAGGGGCCCAAGGCTCCTCTGCTTACCTTCACTCCCGTGTCCTAGGCTGGAATTGTGTGTGTCTTGTGTACGAGGCAAGACCTAGGCTGCCTATTATTGTCTATGTAAATGACTATATACAATACTTTTGGCCTGCCTAGACCCCGAGTGAAGCGCCTGGTTTCAGATATAGGGATTAAAGCAGAGTAATCAGCACTAACAGGGCTGGGAGAATGGTTAGAAGGGGAGTGTAATGGCCTATGGCTCCCTTTACCTTCACATTTTCTGTTTACATCAATAGCTAACATGGGACAGCTACTAACAAATAGTAATATTGTACAGAGACTGTACAATCTACATGAATGGCTAGTTTTAAGCAGTTCTAAACCCTACTCTCTAGGATGCGGGCCTAGATTTCTAGAGGATCATATCTTGTTGGGAATATTAGTGTGGGCTTTTATAGTGCCAAGCTGTTATTATAGGCATTGAGCTCTATTCGGTGGTCAATGGAAGAAGTAATTACAGTATTGATTATCTGTCAAACCAGGTTTGCTTAGTAATTTGTCTTCCTCTGATGTAAATAGTTTGTTATGCAAGGAAACCATATATGCCTGCATTTCATACAACTCAAAAGTGTTTGGAGTTCTAGTGGCTGCATCAGTGTTTTGAGTAATTCATGGCCATGTGTTTTATTGTACATGTATATCCTGTCAAGTTAGCATTCATGTATATTTTAAAATGTTGTCTCAAAGAAAGAGTACTGTAATTTGGAGCTCGCAGAGTATGAAGCTTGTTATCCTTGAACATTTTCATTCCTTGTAATTATTTAGTCAGTGGAAATAAGATAAGGATGGTGGTACACTCTACACACGGCTCTAATATCTTGTTGTGAGCTAGTAAGGGGTCCAAAGGGACACAAATGAAAAGTGTGTCATGCTGGACACAACTTTGAGTTAGCCACAGCAGGTTCCTGCTGGTCTGCTCTTAAGCTCTTCTTGTTTTATACTTCAGAAGCCCCAAAATGATAAACTACTGTATATAGCAAAAAATATCCTAGAAATGTCTACAAATTAGAAGTTTGCATTTGTTCCAATAAATTAAGATCTAAACTCTTTGAAAGCATGCACAATCCAGCTAAAATGGACTATTATGTGTTGAAATTAAAATTATTGATGGTTTTCACTGCAACACTTAAGTCAAGTGCCTGAGCAATTTAAAACAAAGTTGACAAATTGTCATCTCTAAATTTATATTGTATCATTAAACTAAGGGATAATAGAAGTAAACCACTTCAATCGAAAATGATTATCAGATTTGAAATGTCACAACATGTCTCTGAGTCAAGTTTCCTGAAGTGCGCCTCATTACCCGAGTCAAGTCAAGCACTTGAATAAGAAGAGAAAGGTGAGTTGATGAATGAGTAATTGCATGTCAATTCCCATAATTCCTCTGCATGTTTGGGCGTGGTTACCGTAGCTTTGCTGCTCAAATTTCAATATATAATTCCAGGATGACAAACCTCCTCATCTAGGGAATCTTTCTGCACAAAAGGGTTAACCAAATGTGACCCCTGGATGTTTATTTGGAAAAAATTAAAATAGATATTTGAAAAAAATATTAATGATATATTTTATTACATGAACATGATGAACACTTGATTTATTTTTAATTATAAAAGAGAATGTGTCAATTTAAATATTGTAAGCACATGTGTGTGTATAAATGGTGCCATTCCAACTTCCTGGTCATGAGGAACCTCTCTTGCCATTAGACTGCATTATCAGAGGGTAAGGTGTGAGAGACTGTAGCACTGCTTGAAACAAAGCCGAGCCACCCAGAGCATGCTTTAACCCTTTAAGTGCCAGCCTACCTGGAGTTTTTGCCACCCTTTGTTGCCAGACTATTTTACACTATTTTGCGCTCCCCATGTTCAAATGTTATTTTTGAAGGGATTTCCAGGGATTTCCTAGGAAAGTGATATATTGTTTTTTTTTCAGCATAGTCTGGGCTTTAACATGAAATGTCTTGTTTGTCATTTTTTAGGTGTATTCTCAATATTTATGGGTTAAATATGTGCAAAAAAATAAAAAATAATTTTTTTTACAATTTGTAGTGTTTTTTTGTAATAAAAAATGTAAGTTTGTCAATAAAATCTTATTACGTGCGAAATCCCAATTTCTCCTGGTTACAGCAGTACCACATACCGTATTTTTCGCCCTATAAGACGCACCTGTCCGTAAGACGCACCTAGGATTTGGGGGAAGAAAATAAGAAAAAAAAATTTTCAATCAAAAACGCACCATTACAGACAGTGTGGCATTCCCCTATCCAATTCCCATAGGCCGTGTGGGATGCCCCCATTCCATAGACAGTGTAGCATGCCCCCATCCCATTCCCCGTATATCCAGTGTGGCATCCCCCCCCTCCCATTCCCCATATACCCATTGGCTGTGTGGCATCCCCCTCTCCCCCCATTAGTATAGGCTGTGTGGCATCCCTCTCCCCCCATTCCCATAGGCTGTGTGGCATACCCCTCCCCCCATTCCCAAAGGCTGTGTGGCATCCCCATCCCCCCATTCCCATAGGCTGTGTGGCATACCCCTCCCCCCATTCCCAAAGGCTGTGTGACATCCCCCTCCCCCCATTCTCATAGGCTGTGTGGCATACCCCTCCCCCCATTCCCAAAGGCTGTGTGACATCGATCCTCCCCCCATTCTCATAGGCTGTGTGGCATACCCCTCCCCCCATTCCCATAGGCTGTGTGACATCCCCCTCCCCCCATTCTCATAGGCTGTGTGGCATACCCCTCCCCCCATTCCCATAGGCTGTGTGGCATACCCCTCCCCCCATTCCCAAAGGCTGTGTGGCATCCCCCTCCCCCCATTCCCATAGGCTGTGTGGCATATCCCTCCCCCATTCCCAAAGGCTGTGTGGCATCCCCATCCCCCCATTCCCATAGCCTGTGTGGCATCCCCATCCCCCCATTCCCATAGCCTGTGTGGCATCCCCATCCCCCCATTCCCATAGCCTGTGTGGCATCCCCCTCCCCCCATTCCCATAGGCTGTGTGGCATACCCCTCCCCCCATTCCCAAAGGCTGTGTGGCATCCCCATCCCTCCATTCCCATAGGCTGTGTGGCATACCCCTCCCCCCATTCCCAAAGGCTGTGTGGCATACCCCTCCCCCCATTCCCAAATGCTGTGTGCCGGTGCAGGCAGGAGGAGCAGATGGAGGAGCGGCAGGGGCTCTGTCTCTGGCCCCGCCGCTGTCATCGCTGCCTGAAAAGACAGCGATCGCAGCGGCGGGGTCGGAACAGAGCCCCTGCCGCTCCTCTGGCCTTTCGCAGTGTGCCAGACAACGCGGGAGCGCCGGGGACGGGTGAGTTTTTTTTTTTTTTTTTTTTTTTTTTTTTACATTCGCCCGATAAGGCGCACTGACATTTTTCCCCCACTTTTGGGGAAAAATAAGTGCGTCTTATAGGGCTAAAAATACGGTATGTATAGGTAGACACCCTTTCCTGCCCAGGAGACTCCCCCAAACTGAAACAGCACTTTAGGGGATTTTCAGATAAAATACAACTGTGATATGCTCTATGCGCACCTTGCAGATTTTCCAGAAAAACAACCCTTTACATTTGAAATACCCCCAACAAGCTATATATATTCTCTGGAAGTACACACCTCAAGCTTTCTAGGTGTAGCAGGCTTGTTGATGTAGCCATAGTTTTCTAGAATTAATCCCTCAATGTATTCTTTGGTTGCAAAGAGTTTCCCTAAAAAAAGGATAAAAAAGCAGATTCAAAGCCACATTTTCCTAAAAAAAACTATATGCAAACAAGAAAAAACAAATGCAATCTGAAAAAGCAACATCCCCCGAACAGAACGATACCCAGCATGCATAGCTACTGTCAAGGAAAGAGTTGCCAAACACCCCAAAGTAAAGCATGTGTGTAACGGTAATTTTACTTGAAAATTTCAGCTCTGCAGACAAAGTGCGCACCTTGCGATTTTTCAACCAAAACAACCCTTTACATTTGGAATATCCCCCATAAACCATATATTCCCTGAAAGTACACATGTTAAGCTTTCTAAGTGTACCCAGCGTGTTGTAGTGGGCTCATCTTTCTGGAATTAATCCCTCAAAGAATTCTTTGGTTGCGCAGGGGTTTCCCTAAAAAATGTATAAAAAAGCTGAATAAAAAAACACCTTTTCCTAAAATATAAATATGCAAACAAGAAAAAACAAGCTAAGTCTGAAAGCGCAAGGTCCTCCGAACAGAACAATACCCAACATGCATAGCTACTTTTAACCCTTTTAATTACCAGCCTACTTGAGATTTTGTCACCCTCTGTTGACATGTCATTTTCCCCATTTTGCGCCATGTTTTGCGCCATTTTTGCTGGAATTTTCAGGAAAAGTATATATATTTATTTTGCAGCAGAGATTAGGCTTTAACATGAAATGTCTTGTTTGTAAATTATATTCAGTTTTTTTACAATATTATTAAGTAAAAAAAATAAATAAATAAATAATATTTTTTAACAAAAATTGCCTCCTTTATTTTAAATAAAAAATGTGTTTTATTAAAGAAAACCATATTGTATGTGAAAGCCCCATTTCTACCGATTAGAACGGTACCTCATATTTATCGGTAGCCCCCCATTCCTGCCCAGGAGATGCCCCTAACTGAAACAAGTACCTTATAACATTTACAAATAAAATACAACTACCATCCACACTACAAGAGAAAAAACTACTACGAGAAAAAAAATGACATAGTGTCCCCCATTTTTTGGGGGGATCTTTAAGGGTTAAAAACCCTTAAAAATAAAAAAAAATGAAATGGGGTCCCCCTTACCCGAAGTAACCAGCCAGGGACCAGCCATGCAGCTTTTGTGGCCCCTGGCCCTGCAGGCTACAAGCCCGCATAGCCCGTGGCCACGGGCTCTTCTGCCCCCCCCCTGGGATTTGGGGAGGCGGGTAATGGGGGTGCCGGGGGTTAATGGCAAGTCACCCGCTAGCCGCAGGTGACTTGCCACCCCCAGCCTTGTGAACTGGTATAGGGGTGTCATGGACCCCTTACCAGTTCACAAGGGGTTAAATGTAAAAAACACACCACACACAAAGAAAAAAAAATGTAATATTTTTTTTTTAATACTTACCTCCCATTCATCCTGCTCACCTGCTAAAGCCTTTTATAGCTGCTGGGTGACAGAACATAAGGGGTTAATTAAAAAATAAAACAACATCGGGTCCCCCCAAAAAATTTACATGGGGCCCCCCACCCAAAGTAACCAGCCCGGGACCAGCTATGCAGGGCTTGTAGAAACAGGGCGCAGGGGCCAGCATTTTTGTGGCCCCTGGCCCTGCAGGCTACTAGCCCGCATAGCCCGTGGCCAAGGGCTTTTCTGCCCCTCCCCCTGGGCTTTGGGGAGGCAGGTAATGGGGGTGCTGGGGGTTAATGGCAAGTCATCCGCTAGCTGCAGGAGCCTTGCCATCCCCCAGCCTTGTGAACTGGTATAGGGGTCTCATGGACCCCTTACTACTTACCACTTCACAAGGGGTTAAATGTAAAAAAAAAAGACACTGACACACAGATAGAAAAAAATGATCTTTATTATTATTTTTTTTTTACTATACTCACCTCCGAACCTGCGTCCCTCGTCACTGTCCCGCACCGCTCACCCAGCTCCGGCATCTGTCAGATCTGTCGGAGTATCTAGTGCAAGGAGGCTCCGATCGGAGCATCCTCGCCTCACACCCGCCCTGCTCCGATCACCACCGGGATCTGACAGATGCCGGAGCTCAGTGAGGGTATAGGAGGAGTGGGATGACGTCATCCTGCTCCTCCGACAAAAGGTGGGGCTAGGGGTGGCGCCCATCGCCGCCATTAGAGGAGGTGAGGACCCGGAAGAGGGTCCTCACCTGAAGCCTGCGGAGCCCAGGGGGGGGACCGGACCCCCCCTGGTGAAGAGAAGAGCCGGACGGAGGGATCGGGCAGGCAGGTGAGTGACTGTCATTTTTTTTTTCTTTTACAGGTGCAGTGTCAGCGGGGAAAACGGGGAAGGGGGGCCCTCTCCCGAAGATGGAGGACGACAGGGGGGATCGGATGCCCCCCCCCCCCCCCCAGGAAGAGGAGACCCCTAGCTTTACACAGATACCAGAGTTTTTTTTTCTTTCTATTTTTACACTAGCATGGGGAAATGCCAGACACGTAGTTTCTACATGCTTGCCACTTAACGGTAGGAGACGCAACCACGTAGAAACTACGTGCTTGGCATTTAAAGAGTTAAATGTTTTATATAGTAAACATTCCCTGTGATTGCTCAATCTCGCTGTAAATGTCTCTAACTAGAATTCATGCCTTCCAGTGAGAACACTTCTGTGAATGCCAAGGCCTAACACATAGGATAGGGTGTTGAAATCAGCAGTCCAGCTTGCCGTAAATAGGTGTAGCAAATAGGTGAAAACAAACCAAAAAGTGACTTTATAGAGTAGAGTAGAGTAGCAAGAATTGAATAGAGTAGCAAGAATTGAACATACCATAGGGAAAGGACAATTTAAACTTATCCTGAGTTATGCGATGCGGGTGCACACCCCCACCCAAGGACAATAGGAAAACAATCCTAGGCAGTAAGTGTCTAACAAATGTTCGATCAAGAGCCCTACTATGATGATGCACCCCCCCCCCCCCTTTATTATTTCGCAACCTGGGTTTGCATTATGTTTCAGGAATATCCATATTTATAAGTTGCCAGATTTACTCTGAGACACAGAAATTATACCCCAAAAGAGAAACTTTTTCTGTGACCTCAGGAAAATCTTCCTTCCCTCTTCCTTTCCTCGAAACAATACATTGTGGGAGAATAAACTGGCTAGCCCCAGACTTTTTCCACTGCAGAAATACCGGATGGCAAAACATTTTCTAAGAGGTCTATAGGTAGCAGTAAATAAAAGAACACGTATGAGGAATCTTAAAACATATATACATCCAGGAGACATTAGGTAAACATCAAGAAGGAACTTTTATAGCATGATATGATGTGGGTGAGGGGTACACAGCTGTTAGAACCTTGCACTGGAGCCCATATATTAGATATAGAAAATAGCCCATACTGCCAGATCTAAACCAGTAAAGACTCCCCATGGGAATATCTGCTTCGTGACTCGTATGAATTGTTCATGAAATGCTATTCACCCACAAAGACTGGGATACATTCCCCCAGGCCATGTAGTCAGAAAAGTACAATAAAAATATGTCCAAAATCATTTAAAGCTTCTGGCAGATTAAGAGCGACGCAGTTATCCAAACAAGCTTTATATTTCAATATCCTGGCCCACTGTAAACACAGACAGTGGAATGTTGCTGATGCAGACACCATCGTTCGATCTGATGTGGGAACTTGGGTGAAAAGCAGACCCGCTTTTTTTTTTTTTTTTTTTTAGAAAATGGCTAGGCCCGAGGCCTCGAGCAAGACAATAGCCAAGTTAAGCAAGCGAAATTTCATCAAAGCTCTTTCAGCAGTTTTTGATCTTGCAGACTTAAAGGACGAATGTATTTGTTTTATACAGCCTCAGGTTGCATTTTCCAAGCTACTGTTTGTATTGCACATCACAACATGCTCCCTGTGGAACGTGTCCAAAGCGGGTTTAGCTGAGAATATTAAAAGAATTTAGGCTTTTCAAATGCCGTCTATCTCTCGGAGTGTATTTTTTAACAAATGCAAGGATTTTTCTTTCTCCAGCTGTTTTATTTGTGTCACAAGCTTGTATCCTCCTAGATAGACTGTGGGGATCTGTGGAATATATTACAGATACACAATGACAAAAGTCATCGTACAGGCACAGCGGGACTGACGAGCGTTGGCGATTTTGTCAGGAGAGGTTGGTGACAAGTAGCCATCATGATAAACAGCTATCATTACCAGAACTGGATCTGCAACAGCCTATTCATCTACCACAAAATAGGTGGTGCAATGATTTCCCTGGTGCTGCTGGGGGTGTAGGTATAAAGTGGGGGCTTAAGCTCAGCAACCTACCCTTCTGAGAGTATTGAAAAGGAAAAGTACATAAGAGGGAACCGTGTAAGATAAGCCATTTGAAGCATCTTAAACTTTTTGATTATATGTGAATAGCAATTTATTTGCCTTAAATTCTTGCTTAGCTGGAAAGGGCATGCCATGCAGCAGCTTTATGTTTTATGAGAATGATGTGGTCAGAGACAGCTGTGGAACCACTGTGGCTTGCTGTGCTAACTCATGCTGAGAGCACCAATGGACAGAATTGCTGTTAGACCACTGTACTGCATGGTCCTGGAGGAATGAAACTGATAGGATGGCACACTTGTGGGCCCTGCTATTGTTTCTTCCCAGCTCTCCATTTTTTGTATTTCTGTACATTTTGCATTTTTATATTGCACTTTTGTTTTTAAGCTACAATAGCAGATAAAATTTAGAGCAAGTGAGTCATTTTCCCTATGGGCAATTATTTTTTTTTTTTTCCCCGAAGATGCTGGTAATAATTCCCCTATATTTCACATATGTATAGTTTAGCAAAGTGAAAGATAGCGGCAATATTATCTTACCTCTTTTCCTGCGCTGGTATTTTTGAAGTGAAGGCTCTTCAACAACTGAACAGCAAGGCTCAGCCATTGAGCAGGGGGAAGACCAGATACTACTTCCTTATACAAAGTGTAAGCGATGAATGTTATATGAGAAATGATGTGAAGTGCCGTTAGTAGGCATGTATATGATCAAAAACAATAAAAAAGAAGTGGAAACAAAGCACTCATTTTTGAGGCTCATACTTTCTGAGAACTAATGAATGTATTATAAAATGTATTATGTGCTTATGTGGGAGTTAAATTAATATAGGGAATGTCACAGTCTCAGTTTAACAAGCCGGTAGGCTGACATCGCATAATGACTGTGGTGAAAAAATCAATGTTATGACAGGCTGAATAAAAAGATGGATTGATAATTTTCATATAAATCCTACTCGGTGGGCTGTGCCGACATGTTCTCTTCTGATAGACTATTACAAGAAACCTGACGTTGGCGATTTTGTGGAAAACTTTGGATAAGCTTTCATGTGCAGCAAATCTGCTGTCATACAAATATTTCAGAATGGCATGGATCATTGCTATGACAACATATACCCCCTCCCATAATGATTTAAAAGGTTAAATGCTACCTTAGTCTGGGAGTTCATGCTCCACTTAGACCTCTATTGCAAGATTGGATCGGTAGGTGCCACTGGTCATTTGTTTGGACTTGATATTTTTAATCTGCACCATGAAACACAGTTGAGTACCATGAGTCCACTAACATGGCTTTCTATAGGTAAAATCTTTTATTTATGTCACTGAAAATAACCAGGGGAAATATACATGTTATCATAAATTGCAATCTCCACAGAACTATACAATATGAGGGCCTCCCTAGCTAAATATGAACTGATTGATAGTATTCATCGAGTTACTGCTTAGCTATCATGATAAATCCAAAAGCAATAGTGCTTCCTGTGAGTTTTTTGAAAATCTTTCAACGGCAGCCCAATGGCCAGCCAAAGAAAAAAAAACAAAAGCCCAGCTGATTTGACTTAGCACAAGCAGAGAGACCATAGAAATATTATGTAAGCAAAGTTAGTTCATCGATATAGTTTAGTTCACTAAGATAATTAATACAGGTCAGATGAAGAAGACTTCTCTCAGAAAAGTTGTTCAATTACAAGAAAAAAACTAGCCAAGCCTTTTATAACAGCAGGCCAGACCATCAGGGAACATTCTGGAACACTCTTCCAACACCCCTAATGGCCTATACCAGGGGTTCCCAACCAGTGGTACTAGTATCACTGGCGGTAGTCAAGGTCCTATCAGGTAGTACGCAATAAAGCTGCAGACTGACATGTACCACAACCAGATCTTCTGCCATCAGTACACTGCCCACACTGGATTTACTTCTTTAGTACAAAAATGTTTCAAAATCGGGATGCCCCGCTTTGTGAAACCCCCCAGAACATCAGCAAACCTTACCTGAATCTCGGTCCAACAGCACATGCGCGGGCCGCGGCCACATCTCGCGCTTCTCTCTAGCAGGGGGCGTGACCGCGCGGGCGCGCTCCCTGTTAGATGGAATCGCGAGATGCGGCCATCAGCGTGCTCTGAGCCGCTGAGGTAAGACGTCATTTTGATGTGCATACCTCAGTGGCTCCGAGTGCGCTTATTGGACGAGCGGCCGCGCATGCACCGTAGGAGCGAGGTGAGGTGAGTTGTATCTAGCGATCTGGGGGGTTTCACATAGCTGGGCACCCCCGCTTGGGGTGCCCCGGGGAAGTGTACCAGAACCCAGGATAGTCAAAATGGTCCACTTTAAACTGCTAATCCAATAAAGGAGTTGGGGGGGGGGGGGGTGGGGCCACATTTCTTACCCCCCTACATTATAAAATGTGCAAATGCAAAAAGACAGAATAATAGATTTCTGAAATACACCATACATTGACAGTGTGGTGTTACATGTACAGTATATATAGCCATATACGTCCTTTGCTGAGTGGACAGGTAACCAGCGGGTAAAAACATCGAGGCAAGGGATGCCCAACTATCTTTTCTGCATGGGCTACAAATGTCAAGAAATACTAAAGCACAAGACTACTGATTTAAACCAGACCAAATGCTTTGCAGTTGGAAAATAAAACTCCCCAAAACTCACTTGCCCCTTCTGCATGCATAATACTGAAAGTATTGTCAGCACTTACATTTGCTCCTGCATCTACTCAAAGCTGAAACACCACCTCCCTGATAATCTGATGGTAGGGGCCATTTTGGACTTTCCTTTCCTAGCATCCCAACAGTGCTGCTGCCTGAATTCAACTGACATAACTGACAATGTGGAGGAAACCCAGCAGTACTTGCTGTTTGCTCCAGGAGACGCCATTCTGTTTTTGAGGAGATAGAAAAAGGTAAATTAATTTTTATGTGCAGCAATCTGAATTGCCCTAGGGAGTGATGCATGTGAGCACTGTTTGTTGTAAGAGTGTTGTAACTGTAGGATATTTAGCAATATTTAGTGAAAATCAAAGTTCATACTCGTGCACTGCAGTGGTAACACTTTTTTTTCTTGCCTGCCCAGGACCAGAGACGCTTCCTAACAACATAACTCCTCTACTGATGGAATGAAATTGACTGCTCATAATATATTCTTTAGGTTAGCATTCCTCACAGTTACGCCTGAAGGCAAAATCCAAAGCCAACCGCTTTTGCTTTGATTTGCTGCCTTTCCGCAATGTCAGGAAGCTCGTTTCATAAAAAAAAAAAAAAAGCCTTTCCCGTGAAATACTTCCATTCTCCATAAACCAGAGATCACATTTTGTAGCTGTCCAGCTTTTAAATATTTGAATACAAAGTAGCAGAAAACTGAATAAAGAAAGAAGATGGTAATTTAAAGTCTGAGGGAAAAGGGAGGCAGGTACCGAGTTCAGAGGATGGACTGATCATTAAGGAGCTGCCTTGCCAAGCTCATCATACTCGTCCACAGACTGAGCCTTTAAATGCAAACATGAATACGGAGAAGAGCGCGACTGAGCCGAGACACTAAATGACTGCAGGCAACTCTATGTGCTGAACTGGAAAGGAAAGGGTATTTAGTTTTGCTTTCCTTCAAAGAGTTTGGGAGTCGTCCAAGTTGGGGGTGTTTTTTTGCACTTTACAGAACTACTGGTTTTGCCGCTCATCTCTGCCATTTTACCATTCCTTCCAGCGCAAGCTGCTGTGAAAGCAGCACAGTGTGCCATTTCCACAGGTTTCTGCTCCCCAGTGACCTCTAGCCCTGGGCTGACTCAGGGCCACTACAGGGCAGTGCCGACTACTCCACCCCCTCCAGCATACCAGACGCATTGCATCGACATTGGAGATTACAAGCATAATGAAATAAAAGCCTTTGGCAGCAGCAATAATAATAACAACAGAAAACACGCAGAGGAAAACATTAGCAAACAGAAGAGAGTAAAAAAGAGGGACTTGATCCAGCAGGAAACCAGTGACACAATGACAGGATGAAACAGTCTGCAGTGGCAAGTCAGAGAATCACCAGGAATGTACGCAGAGCGGCCATCACTCTCATGCTGACTGTGTCAGATTTGTGAAAATAAAGAACTAAGTAGAGGGATTTAGGCCATCATCACTGCGGGTTTTCTGACAGCCTTCACGGGTCAATTTCAAACACATTTATCAGCTGTAAATAATACACAGAAAATATGCACTATGCCGGCCTCGATGTAAGCCTCTAGGTGCGATATAACACCAGACTTCCTGTAAGCCTTCACTATCACTAGTGCCATTAGAACTGGCTTAAGAAAACCAATACTAACAACCATTTACACATTAGGGCCCGAAAAACACAATGATTCCTGATTTACTTTATAGCAAAAAAAAGACTTGTATCACTACATTTAATAGTAATCTTCACTCTGAATTAGTCCTGAAAGTGGTCCGACTTTAAGTATGAATTAGCAGGACACAGTTTTAAATACTTAAATGTTCTGCAGAATTGCCAAAAAGGTAAGATTCTGGGCGAACCGGGGGAAAATGGCATATCCCACAGAGAGGTAGACCACTGCCCTTAGTGGCCTATAAACTCCAGGCTGGTGACGCTTTAACTAAAAGACTTTGAGGTCGCCCAACACAGGATGCCTCCAAAAACATAAAAGTAAAAAAAAAACACTCACCTGACCCCTTGTTCAATCTGGCTGTCTCTCCTCTTCACCCGGGGGGCCTCCGACCCACCCCTGCAGGCATCACCTCGGCTTGTGGTGGCTCAGCTCTCACAGGGACACAGGAGCTGACAATCGGAGGTGAGTAAAGAAAAAATATATATATTTTTTTAATTAAGACATTTTGGTGTTTGGATTTTCTGGTCTTACTTTCAGACATCAGACAAGACGTAAGATCTCTCGAATGTAGTCATATGAAAAAGCATTGCATTGGCTGTTACTCTGTTGAACTGGCTTGAGTTGAGCTTTAAAGTGGACCAACACCCTGGGGTGATCGGCCTGGGAATCTATAAGATTCCCGGGCCGATCACCCCCCTCACCGCGGGACATCTGAGATCGTGATGTCCCGCGGTGAGGAACCCCCCCGAAAACCCCCCAAAAACTCACCTCCTCGGCGGCGGCTGCGGCCGCCGCCGCCTCCCGCGCGCCCCTCTAGCCGTGCGCGTGCCCGCGCCGGCCGTTTGAGAATGGCCGGCGCGGGCGCGCGCGCTGTCAGAGGGACGTGCGGGAGGCGGCGGCGGACGCGCTGGCTTGTCCGCCGCTGTCACCCGGCCACGTGGGAGCGTTTTGAGGTGAGTATTGGGGAGTTTCTGGGGGGTTTTACACAGCGGGGGTGCCCCCCTGAATCGGGGTGCCCCCCTGAAGTGGACCAAAACCCAGGATAGTCAAAATCCTGGGTGTTGGTCCACTTTAACCAGGCTGTTAGACGCTCTAGGTCTAAAAAAGTGTAGTGTAAAGCTGTGGTTTCCAGATCTGGGGCTCCCTGCAAAGATGTAGGGTAATTAGGCATTGTGTGTGAATATCGTGACCAGATAACCACAATTCTATTTTGGCAATATACATTTATTCATTTTACATATCAACTAAAAGGAGACCTACAGCTTATAACATTTACTCCTACAACCTCCTTCCCCCGAGATGTCAAGTAAATCCTAGTAAAATAATTTGGAGCTTCTCATCCCTGCTTGATGCAACCTGCTATGTTTGAAAGCTCAGTCAGAAAAAAGCCATCTCACTAGCGCAGTGCAAGTGCAAGGGGGTTAAGTCCCCGACAACTAGATGAGCTCACAATTCGGCAACGCCAATGCAGGTGGTGAAGGGAGGGGTGCTGTCCATCCAGGACAGGTAAGAAGGGATATAACAGTCTGTTTCAGCAAGTAGTACGGGCTAGAGAGGAAAAGGAAATGTAGAGCATAGGTCCACTTTAAATGTTCAAGTCTACAAGCCAAATTTGGGTACCAGAGACAGTGACCAAAGTTCACATAAAGTTGTCACATGTATGAACGCAGCTTCCCCTGCTTTTTCCTCTGCCTCGATAAGCCAACAAGCTGATAAGTCTCAGATTTTCCCCTTCCAGTAGTTACAGCAATGACTGACAACACTGATTCTCAATTGCTCCAATGCACACAGCAGGGCAGGCGATCATAATTCATATAATTCAATGTCTAAATTAGTTGCTGACGCACAAAAAGGAAATATTATTACTCATTCAGAATAAGCCAAGAAGCAGGGTTAACCTGTTAATTGCAGACCTCCTGCTGTGACCTAGTGGCCTGCTGGAGTGACTAAAGAGTGCATGTATTAAACAGGCAGAGGCCAGAGCTTGTTCAAGGTTTACAATGTCCGTTTCTATTCCACACTCTCTCTCTAGTAAGCCAATAAGAAGAGGCAAGGTTGCCTGTGCATATGTGCTTGTCACATAAAACTCACATATGGATAATTCTAGCTAATAAATAGCTGTAGACTTTCTGTTCTTCCGGACAGTAACACTGGAATGTCAAGCTAAGAATGTAAGCTAACCCCTGGGTTTTAATCATTGAACTCCTAGTGAAAGGAACACACTGCCTGCTTTAGCAGCCCTCCCTATTATTTATTAATGGAAATGCAGCATATTTAAGACATGGACACAACAAACGCAAAATGTAAACTTTACAAGGTGTATGGGGTGTTTTGTCCTTTCCAACTTTGAGGCGTAAAGTTGGAAAACATTATGCACTAAGGTCCCTAAAAAAGTGCATCCTGTTTTGGGATGCCCCCAAAATAAGTACATCATTTAAAAGGCCAGGATCTGTATACATTACGGGTTTCTGTGGCAGTCAATTGCGTGTTACAAAGCGGCAGCATCCCTGCTCCCGCCACCATCGGTAGATCATAAGGTTGCATTTGACCAGTGTGGGAACCCGGAAGAAGATGAGTAGGTAGGTCAACCCCAGGCTTTCTCTAGATCCAGTCATTGCATATTTGGGACCTTATTAAGTGTATCAGAAGTCTCTTCAGACTATTGGTCAATCTCAAGCCAGTCATGCCAAACATGCTGCTGGGGTTTACCGCTAACTCGAGTTGGACAGAGTGAATTCCCTTTAAAGTGAGCCACTAGTAAAAAACAGCAGGAACATTCTTAAGGTAGCTCAAATCTTGTCCTACATTAGTGGTCACTTAACCAGTGTTTGTTTTAAAGCCTCATGTAACTCTGGCCAGTAATTACAGGCAAATAGTGCAGTGATAAGGTAATTTATCATGTTCTTGGAAGAGAGGTGGAGGTGTAAGATGAAAGAAGAACATGAAACCATAATTAGATTTTTCAAGAAAAATATATGGTGACCTTGAAACTTGAAAACGAATGGCAAAATAGACTGACCCTTGCTTCCAAGCAAGAAATGATTGGCCGTGTTTGCTGGAGTAGAAGACACATCACTGAACTGAGCTGCGTGAAACAATGGCTGAACAGTTGGATAGATGTTAATACTTTGGGTAAACACAAAACCATAGAGACACTATGGATGAAATGTGTTTACATGAATTGGCTTTCCCGCTGCCAACTGTTCCCTAATCTTCTTATTAAAAAATTTGAAAATGGACTTCCTCTAAATGGTCCCAAACACTGGCAGCATTAGGCATCCCAGCTTGGGATGCCCCACTGTGCAAAAGCAACACGGTCTGGGCAATGCTGGGCATGCCATTACAGTGGCAAGCTAAAACTACTAAAAAAAGAGTATGTTGCATAACTTTTCAGTGGGGGGTCCTAGAACTCTGATCCTGGTACCAACTGACCCAGTTGCGTGTTGTGCACACAATAAGAACCAGACACTGCTGTTTGATATGGATTATGACCTTAGTTCTATGGATCTCAGCACCTCAATGCCCAGGAATGACTTTAGACCCACGTATTGCGTTATGAATTCCAGATACCAAAGATGTGATTAGTATATGATTAATGTGCATGGCGGGTTCATAATTCTTTATTAAATCCTGGCCCCAGCATATCTGGGAGAAATTCTTTAAAGTGACCAAGTCAGAGTAGGTTCACAGCAAGGGGGCAGTTCTAGATCTGCTGTCTCCATTTCTGCTTAGGTGTGATTCTGGTCAGTGGAGGACTTTTGATGCTTAGGCCTTCTGTGAATTAGGTGACAATTTCCTCAAACACGGGAAATCAGACGTAGGGGATAAAGCATTTGCTCTTACTAAGCAGCCACAGTTCGGCCAGAAAGTGAAGCCAGTCAAGCAGCAGAGCGGGGGAGTAGTCAAATCGCTTACAAAGATGAACAGCTTTTTATAAACTTTAAGTTCTTATTAGTAATTAAACCAGGCAGGGTTCTTCCGCTTTAATGTACTTGTGTATCAATTTGTAGTTGTTGCACTTCTGTCACTTACCTTGCGTATTATAGGTATATTATTTGTCTTACCCTTGTAAAGTGGCAAGGAAGATGATGAGTCTTTATAAATAAACAATAATAATAATACTAATAATCAGGGAGAGAGATTAAATAAGCACAGATGTGAAGCGAGTATGCGTGTGTGAGTGGGGTTAAACAACTTCTCTTCTGAAGATATCATGGTTCATGTATATCAGCTTTGCTAAATACAAGGATTCTTGTGGGCGTCACAGTGCAGCCAATATCCATTAACTTGCAGAAATTTGGTGAGTTACTCACCTAGTGAGGTGCGCAAAGAGAAAAGATGACAGATGCAGCAGTCAGTCATGCACAGCAGAATCATCGCTGTCACAACGAAACCAAATGTGGAGCTAACAGATGAACAGAGCTAAGCTCCAGCACCTAACGAACAAAACTGATGAAAAATAATTAACACAATCAGTTTAATACCTGATGTGAAACACTGCAATACCATTAATGTGAAGTTCTCACTTATCTCACAAAGCCAGCGCAAATAGCTTCTATTTGCCTCATTAAGCTGATGTCAAACAAACGGAGCATAAAACAAACATTTGGCTGATGTTTGATTACTTTAAATAATTCTAATGAGTGCTATGTAGGGAAGACTTTGTCATCCGTGAAACAATGTGTAACAAGAATGAAGACAGCTACAATTGTCTGCTGGCACTCCAGAAGGCTTAGGTGTCCTCACTGTGGGGATCCCGCCTTGTACTTTCTAGACCTGCATACTACTCTAGGTGATCAGGAATAGGCACCTGCCGATATGTGGGAACAGCTTTCTGTTAAAAGTCCCACCTGGCTGTTCAGGGCTACAATAGTTGTATATTTCATGTAGATCTGTCAGCAAATTCTTTTTGCAGCCCCCTGTGGTGTTCTGCATACAAGAAGTTTGTAAAACAGTTGGCTGGTGACTTCCCTGAATACCTATTGGTTACCTTGGCGTTGCGCAAATCAGCTACAGATGTAGCTAACACAGGTGCCCTTTTTGCCGAGATCTGTACCTCGCAGCATCCATTGACGTCCCCAAGATCATGAGGTATGGTCTATTAATACAGACTATTCAAGACCCTAACTGGCTGTGGTGCCCTTTCACTACTACCAGTAAGCAGAGCCCTGCCAGCGTGCAGTAATACCACCAGCTCTCTTGATGTAGCCCCGGTCTGTCAACAGGATATCGGGCCAGAAGTCAGCAGGTGTTATGATTTCCAGTTTTTAAAGATGTAATCAGTTTATGATTAATGTGTCCGGCAGCTTTATAATTCTTTACTAATCCATGTCCCAGAATGTCTGGGAGAAGTTCTTTGAAGTGACTTAGTCAGTGTGTATAAGCCACAGGGGCTCATCGCTAGTTAGGATTCAGCTTTGCTACGAGAAATGTGAACTGAATCCGTATGGGGTATTTCATCATATGAGGTCTGGAGTTGAGGCTGTTTAAATAAGATCTGTTGCTTACAGACAGGTGCAGAGAGGTTATATTGTTGACATATTCCTCACACTCTTACCCTAGGAGAACCTCCCGTCAAACATGACAGGAAACCTGCTCAGCCCCGCAGCTCTGGAGCACTGTGATCTAGGATGCCTGGGGGTTGTGTGACCCTCCAGTTATTATTACATCTTCGGCACCTGGATAGTTCCACTCTATCTAGAGATACCCAGCATTACCAGAAAGTATAGCAGACCGGAGTTCCTGGGTGCCCAGTGACAATACTAGAGATAAGGTACCAAGCAAACCTTGTGGTGCTAGCCATTAGTGAGTGTTTGGCAACTTTAGGATATTTAGCATTTGGAGGGGCCATATGAAAGTGTATTCAGCATAAAAATGTAAAACTCATCTTTTTATATGCTCATATTCATATTCATTGTCAACTTTCCCTATGACCTCATAAATTAGATGTCTGCTAGGAACGCTTTTGAAGAGCAAACTGGGTGTCCATTTCCTTCTGTTTCCAATATGAAATGGGGTCACAGACAAAACATAACCCTTAATCTATAAGTCCTATACATGATGAATCAAATACATCACCAGCTTTATAACATAAAAACCTTAAGCTTAACCTAAATCTCAGTAATGCTTCCACTAACTGAGCCACTATGCTGGTATGTGAATGCCCCCTTCCTGATAACCTCTCCAATTTAGAACTAAGAAGCATTATGCTGGCATGGAAATACTCTTTTCTCTCATCACTTTTCCCAGGTTTCTCAGTTGGTATCTGATGGAGAGAGGACGAAAAAGACTGGGCGTAGGGAAATGTATTCCCAAATGACATCTCCGGAAAGGCTTCTGTTTGAACTTAAACGGGAGCTTGATATACAGGGAAAGCTAAAACAAATCTGCAGCTTTATATTTATAAAAAATATTCACCTTACTAATGCGCATCAGTGTAATATTTAATATAATATCAATCAGGGGTCATTATTTAGCTATTCTAATCTCCATATAATGGGTATTACCTGAAACAGGTTTGCTTCAAAAATACATTTGTAGATTATTTAAATGATTTATGCCAAAACATAACCAAATACATTTCATCTCAATGCTTAGGACACAATAACCAAGGCTGAGCATAGATTAGGAGAAGTGAAAAGGGTGAGAGAGCTGGTAAAAGGATTCCAGCAAGAATGTGGCTGAGCCTCCTAAATAATTGTGACAACTTGTCAAAATACCATTAGTTTGCTTTATTACCCTTGTTTCCTTCAAACAGGATCCAAGCAGAAAAATAAAAGTGTCTTTCTGGAGGATTCTGCCTTCAAGTATTTACCAGCTTTATAGAAAGTGCTGGGAGATGCTTTGCATTTTTATTCCTCAGTGCTGCAGAGATGACTTTGCTGAATTTGCCATTTGGACCTTTGCTTTGGAAACATTAAAGCCATGAACGATGGCCAAAATCAGAGCGGGACAAATGCGAAGCGCTGGCATGCAACACAATGCATTGCAACAACAAAGTCAGTAATGTTTATCCTAAGGGTGTACATGTGGGTGTAAAAAAAAAATCACTCGCCACACATTTCTGACAGACACAGGAAGCTCATTGATACAATATGAGGCTAAATGGATCATAACACCCAGTAAGGTGTTTTTCCATCATTTTGCATTTTAAAGAATGTAATGAAAAACTGGTCATTTTACTTTCTCTTAACACCGTCTATCCCCCAAAAAATCACGACAAGCTATTTTTTAAGATTGTATAATTTTACTTTTACAGGGGCAAATTGTAACAGCCTATCCCCTGAGCCTTATATAATTAGACCATTCCTTTAGAAAAAATTCCATTAAAACTGGGGAGGCATTTAGGCCAATGGAGGCTGTAGCGTAAAGGAAATCATGCACACAGCCTTTCTTATCTTATCTAGGCATAGCAGAGTAGCCCTGTGTACAGAGGCCTTGGCTCAATGTACTGTTTCTGTACCAGTATTATGCACCAAATGTCAGACTTTACAGTGGATTAAAAGCTGGATTGACGGCCGAAGCAGGATGTTCCTGTGAGTGAAACCCAGAGGTTCGCCCTGTACTCATCTCAATTTGGAGATTCCATGGGCCTTAGCCTATCCTTAAACTGGACCAAAACCCTTACAAAAACAGTGCTGCACATAAAAATGAATTTAACTTTGTGTAACTCTTGTTGTGGTTGATTTACCCCCTTAATTAAATCCTATGGAGCTGCAGGTAGCCTGCAAAGAGAAAGTGCAACTAGATTTCCTGCCACTGGGCATTGTGGGTTATGACGGTTTAATCCAGGCCAGACGGCTGGGAAGCTGTGAAAATAAGCCTCAGGGGTGCTTCAAGATGGCTGCAACTAGGGGAAAATCAGTGAGGCATTGTTTCAGCCTCGAGAGGGTGCAGGGCAAACTTCAACTGTGCAAGGCTGCTGGTACGGTTTAAAGTCCCTCTTCAGGCACACACTGACTTCCTCCCACTGTATCCCCCTTTGAGAACAGTATAAAATTAGCAATTTTAAAGCATCTCAAAATATACATTTATATGTAAATATCTTATGTATTCCAAGCAAAGTCAATTTCTTCACTTCAATTTTTGGGTTGTGGCTGAGCTGGGAAGGGTGTATCATGGAGCATACAAGCAAAAAAAAAAGCTCTACCTTCAATCGTAGTTTCAGTCCCAGGCAAAAGAGTGAAATGATCCGGCATCGGCTGTGAGTATTCCACGCCGATAGTATCAAACAAGGAAAAATACAATTCTGTATTCACCTATAGAATTGTTTTTGTATATATCCAGTCCAGGTCGTCCCAAAGTGATGACAAATGGGTATTCTGCCCTCAGGGGGCGCGTGACAGCAAAATCAAAAGCTGTCGCTCCTCCCGGCCCCCTATAAAAGCAGGTGTCTCACTATGATTTCCCAGTGGTTTAAAAGCAGTAAGAAAAAGAGACAGGCCGGGAGGCCAAGAAACCATGTTACTTCACATAGCTTCAGCATGTACTCTCTCCAACAAAAACCTTTAAGGACAACGGTCCAATATAAAAATGGTAATCACCATAACAGGCAAACAGGAGATAATGAAACAAAGGTGGGGTGGGACGACTTGGACTGGATATATACAAAAAAAATTCTACAGGTGAGTTTCACAGAATTGTATTTTTCCCTATATCCAGTCCAGGTCATCCCAAAGTGATGACATATGGAACATCCAAAAGCAGTGTCCATTAGGGTGGGACCCCCAGTGCGGAACAGCATGTAGTTCATTTCACTACCGCCTAAAGCACCTTTCGGCCAAAGACAGCGTCAGCTAAGGCCCTAACATCAGCCTTGTAAAACTTGGTAAAGGTATGAACTGAAGACCAAGTGGCAGCCTTACAAACTTGTTCAACAGATGCCTGGTGCTTAAAAGCCCAGGAGGCACCAATAGCTCTAGTAGAATGAGCTTTAATACAAAAAAGGGGTTCCTTCCCCTTGGCAGAACATGCTTGCACCACCGTCTGTCTGATCCACTTACCGAGAGAGGACTTGGTGGCAAACCTTTCCTAGAACCCTCTGTTAGGGCAAAGAGCAAATTGACTACCCATCCGAAATCCTCGAGAGTGGACAACACCGTCCGGGTGTCCCTCTCGGCCTGCTGAAGGGACTGAGCTGCAATCAGTAAATCGTCCAGATAAGGCAGCACCCGAATGCCCTGATTCCTCAGAATAGCCATGATGCCCGCCAGCACCTTTGTGAAAACCCGGGGGGCTGAGGATATCCCAAATGGCAGTGCCACAAATTGGTAATGCTGATCCTCCAGAGCAAACCTCAGGAACCTCTGATGTTCCTGGAATATCGGGATGTGCAGATAAGCATCCCTGATGTCCACCGTGGTAAGGAGGTCGCCGGGCCGAAGCGAGCTCACCACAGACCGTAAGGTTTCCATGTGGAAATGTCTGACTCTGACAAATCTGTTGAGACCCTTCAGGTCCAGGATAGGCCTCAGCGTTCCGTCCTTCTAGGGAACCATGAACAGATTGGAGTAGAAGCCTAGACCCTGTTTCTGACAGGGTACAGGACAAATCACACCTAACCGAAGGAGGTGTTGCACGGCCATTCTCAGGCGCTGTGCCTGCAATGGGTTCTGGGATATCTGAGACCGAAGAAATCTTGAGGGCGGCCAGACTGCCAGTTCTATTTTGTAACCGGAGGACACCACCTCCTGAATCCACCGATCCGAGACACGCTGTCTCCAGATATGAGCAAAAAGCAGAAGCCGTCCCCCTACCCGGATGGGTGAGGGAGCCTCCTCATGCCTGAGGGGCCTTGGCAGGGGGCTTGGACTTGGATCTCCAAGCAGGATTGGGTCAGCCGCGGGACCTACCTCGGCCTCTAGGAATCTCTGCGACCACCTGAAAATGAAGAGCCTCTTCCTCCTCGAAAGGAGCAATAGGCAGATGACCCCCGAAATGGCCGCGCAGGCTTCCGTCGCAGAGGGAGTCTTCCATCCTTGAAATCCACGCAAGCCTTGAGGTCTTTATACTCCTCCGCCCGCTTGCGAGACTTAGTGATATCCACCAGACGTCTCACCTTCTTTCTGATGGCTGGGGAGACAATAGCTGCGGCACACACAGGGCGAAACCAAGCACCAGCAAAGGTGAAGGCATGACAGACCAGCTGATCCATGCACTTGTCAGCTGGATCACGTAGGTAAGCGGAATCGGGTGAAGGCAAGACCGTAGTGTTGGACAGTCCTGGCACGGGGGAATCCACCTCAGGAGGACGGGACCATAGCCGGATCAGCTCCTCAGAAAAGGGATACCGCCTGTCCAGGCCCTTGGGCACTGACGGTAGCTTGTTAGGCCTTTCCCACTCTTTGAAAATCATGTTAGAAAAATGGGCCTGCTCAGTAAAGACTCGTCTCTGTCTCTCAGGCCGAAACAAATCACCCTGCTTCCTCTTGGCCGCTCTTGGGGGGACAATGTGCAATGTCTCAAAAACCAAAGCAAGCAACTTCTCCGTATCATCAGGGAGCCACGTATCCTCATCCGAGGAAGAACCAGAGCCGCTGTCATAGCCAGCAGAATAATCCATTGTGGAAAGGGAGTCCTCATGCAACTTGCCTTCCTCCACAGAGCCCCGACCTCCAAAAAGATCATCATCATCATCATTATCCGAGCAAACGGGCTTGATGTGCCGCTTCTTACTCGAGGCCTTCTTAGGAGCCGTTCGCAAGATCTGTCTCTTGAGGCTGGCCACCCGGGATGCCAAATCAACCTGGGACCGATCATGCTCCAAAATGACGCTCCTGGCGCAAGTGATACAAACAGTGCTGAATCCGCCCAGAGGGCTAGCACCGCACATGGGGCAGAGCTTCACCCGCCCAGATGGGGCCCCAGCTCACTATCCCCAGAAGCCTCCATTATGGTGATTAGCAGAAAAATTTGTATACAGGTTACAAGGCACTAACAGCCCAAACCAAATGATCCCCTTATATAGTCCCTCTTTTAGTGATCCCTCTTTAAAAAAGGAAGGGGGCGGGGGACTGGGAGGAACCACAACCCAATCTATCAATGGCCCACCTGAAAGACACAAGCAGTGAAGGCCATAAGTATCCCAAAACACATGCGCATTAAGATAAAAACAAGCGGGATTAGTAATAGGGACTCACAACACCAACAGCGTATACCCCGGAGCTGTCCCAGGCAGCGTGCAGCAGAAGGTGTAGCGAGGGGCGGGCCGCACGGTCATGACGCGGAATGCGTCAAAGTGCAGCCCGCCCCCCCGCCGTCAGCGCGAAAGGAGCGCCCACCTCCTGCCTCCTCACAGAGCCCAAGATGGGGGATAGCCTCAGAGAAGGTCCCCACAGCATGCCACCGGGCGGCCCACGGCGGGGCCCCTGTACACACCGTGCGGCGCGCACACGCGGCCGCTCGCCACGCCAGAAGAAAACCTGTGGTCTCAGGCGAAAAACCGCCATGCGGCTCCGACCCCCTCCCCCCACAGCGTACAGCATAAAGATGGGGAGAGGAGAGCAGGAAGGAGACAACCCGAGGGAGCGAGGGAGGTAAGTATAACATGAACATGTGAAAACAGTGAAAATAACACACACGCACACTGCAATAAAGCTTGTGGGGCAAGAGTACTTGGGAATGAAAAGCCAGAGGGCAGTAAGTGGTTCCTCCCCCCCCATAGGCTCACCATCAGCCTATGGCCAGCTACCCTTTAGTTAGGGTCTGCGTCCCAGAGCCTAGCCGTGCCAAACGCCTGACCCCCGGCGTTCTCCCTACCGTCACAGTCCCGACAGCCGTGGCTGGGAGGCAATAGTGGGTCCACGGGATCAGTGGCAATAGTGTCCACAGCGGCCAACGGGCTAGGAGGCCCCGCTCAGCTGCAATGTCCAGGAGAGAGTATCCAACGATCTTCAGCAGCCAGACTGCAAGATGAACAGGGAAATCATAGTGGGACACCTGGTTTTATAGGGGGCCGGGAGGAGTGACAGCTTTTGATCTTGCAGTCGAGCGCCCCCTGGAGGCGGAATACCCACATGTCATCACTTTGGGACGACCTGGACTGGATATAGGGAAAATACGGCCAGCCAGGAGTTCCACTTAGAATCAATCCAATGCTTTATTTAAAAAATCCATTAAAATCGAAGTGAAGGCAATTCCCAGGTTCAAATCCATAAGTGTCTACGCAATCCGGACCAAGTAGGTCCTAAACACATAGACCTTTCTGGATTTTAACCTGGGAATTGTCTTCACTGTTAAACGCATAGGTCCGAAGCGCATAGACGTTTCTGGAATTTAACCTGGGAATTGCCTTCACTTCGAAACGTGTAGATCCAAAACATGTAGACACTTCTGGATTTTAACCCGGGAATTGCCTTTACTGCGATTTCTAATGGATTTTTGAAACAAAGCATTGGATTGAGTCATGACCTTGACCATGAGTGAAATGGAGGAGATGCACATGGGGCAGGCATCAGGTGAGCTATTTGCTGTCTTATTATTGTTGTTGGTTTAAAGCGGACCTTCACTCTAAATAAGAGTCTATCTTATATGTTTCCCACACCCTGTACATACAGATTGCTCACATTAAAAATCATCCTACCTGCATCTACTGCATTTTATAAGCCTTTAAACATCCAAGATGGCGGCTTATGGAAGCTGCCATTTTTGCAGGCAGCCTGCAAACAGGAAGTGCCTGCAAACAGGAAGTGACTGTGCTGCTCTGCATTCTGGGACTGCTGACCTTTCCCTGACCCCAGCTCTGCTCTGTCTGAGCAAAGCACAGCTATAACCCGCCCCCCTGTACCTTATCCCACTCTCCTCTCCTCCCCTCAGTAAGTGTGATGCTTCTGAGTCAAGATGGCGGCGCCCGTATCCAGAGTTGCAGCCCAGTGGGGGAAAGTATAATAAATTAGTGACTAAACATGTAAAATATATTAATTTTAGATGCTGAGGAATTGTTTTTTAAGAGTTTGGGCTTTTCATTAAATCATGGTGAAGGTCCGGTTTAAAGCCCATTTAAACTTCTAAAATTCCCCAGATTACTTTTTGGCCCTTCCCCCCCCCCCCCCCAAACCAGACTAACCATGTCTAGTCACATAAGGTAGCAGTAATGTTGTGGTGTAACTTTAGTAGATAGTCCAGTGTGGAATTATGCTTTAGCAAGAGGTTTTATGGGACCTATTTAACAAGAAGTTTGGCATATGCTTTTGTGTACCAGCCCGTCCTCTCATACAATGAGGTGCCCTTATGTAACACAGGCTAAAGCGCCAGAGAACATCATAAATGTGCAGGGCTAACTGACAGTGATGGAGGAAACAAGAGGGTGGCAGGTGCATCATGGCAGTGTGACTCCATTCACCGTGCAAACTAGGCGAAGTGTAGAGAGATAATGACAAACTGTTTTGGGAGGAATCTCTGTGCAGCACATTGCCCTGAAGTGCTAGTGTGGAAAGGCATGCTTGGGATGTAAATAGCAGAAACGCTTTAAAGGAACATGCAACGCCTTCCGTGCACCAGCTGCCTGGCTGTTGACAAACAAGTGTCTATAAATTATTGCTTAGCAGCACTAGCTGCTCAGAAAAAAAAAGAAAATGTCAGGTACTAAACATGATATTTGCAGCAATGATTGAGATACACAACATAAAGTGGCACGCTAACTGCAATACAAAGGTTATTGTTTGCAAAAACTTTTAGCTGCCAATCAGTGGTCAGCAATTAAAAGAAACTTTAAAATGGACCAAACCCGGATTTTGAGTATCCTGGGTTTTGGTCCACTCCCCTGGGGCACCCCGATCGGGGGTGCCCCGCTATTTAAAACCCCCCAGGTCTCCAGCATCAACTCACCTCACCCTGGTCCTACGGCGCATGCGCGGCCGCTCGTCCAACCAGCGCGCCGCTGAGCTATGCACGTCTGAGCGACGTCTTAACTCAGCGGCTCCGAATGTGCTGACAGCCGCATCTCGTGCTTCCCTCTAACAGGGAGCGCGCCCACGCTGGCCATTCACAAATGGCCGGTGCGGGCACGTGCCCCGCTAGAGGGATAGCGGGGGTGCGGCCGCGACCCGCGGACATGCCGTCGGACTGGAATTAAGGTAAGTGTAGTGGGTGACCTGGGGGGGTTTCATCCCGATTTTGGATGCCCCGCGGGGAGGGAATGGATCAGCCATTCCAGCTGGGTTTTGGTTTACTTTAAAGACAATGCCCAGGCAAAAAAAATGCAATTCGGTGATTACTCACCTGTGGAATTGGTATTATGAGTATACAGTACGTCCTGCTCAAAATCTAATACTTACAGTTGGGAATAGACTCCGCCAGATGGCGCTGGACTGCAGAGACATCGAAAATAGGCTCCTCCCGGCCCCTCAAATACCCAGGGACCTCCCACAAATCCCCAGCATTGAAAAGCAGTTAAGGAGAAGCCAGGAGCATTAAACAATCCAAACTATAAACTATAACAATGATAAAAATCACCATACAGGGGATCCAAAAAAATGCAAAACAAGGGTGGGTTGGAGCAGGACATACTGTATACTCATAATACCAATTCCACAGGTGAGTAATCACAGAATTGTATTACTCTTAGTATACAGTACGTCCTGCTCCAAATCTAATACTTACAGTTGGGACATCCAATAGCAGTGTCCATAAAGTAGGGTGGGATCCCCAAGAAAAATCAGCAGCAGGCAGTTTAAACCACTGCCGCCTGCAGAACCTTTCGGCCAAAAACAGCGTCAGCTGAGGCCCTAACATCAACCTTGTAAAACTTTGAAAAGGTATGAACAGAAGACCAAGTAGCAGCCTTGCAAACTTGTTTAACAAAAGCCTGGTACTGAAAAGCCCAAGAGGCACCAATAGCACGAGTGGAATGAGCCGAAAGGCGGAAGGGAGGATTCTTCCCCTTTGCAGAGTAGGCGTGAATCACAGCCTGACGAATCCAGGAGCCAAGCCCTTCCTAGGACCAGAAGGGACCACAAAAAGAGCATCAGTTTTCCTGAAAGGTGCAGTAGCCACCAAATAGTACTTCAGACACCTAACCACATCCAAAGAGTGCAAAACCCTCTCCTTAGCATTGCTAGGATTAGGGCACAAAGAAGGAAGAACAATATCCTGATTCAAATGGAAGGCAGACACTACCTTAGGCAGAAAATCAGGTTTGAAACGAAACACCACCTTGTCCTGGTGCCTCTCATTGTAGGGGGGCTGAATGGACAGCGCCGCCAACTCAGACACACGCCTGACAGAAGTGATAGCCACCAGAAACACAACCTTGAGCGTAAGAATGGCCAAGGCAGCATCCTGCACAGGTTCAAATGGGGCACCCTGCAAGGCTGACAGAACCAAGTTCAAATCCCAAACAGGCACCATAGGTTTACGTGGGGGACGCACATGAGTGACCCCCTGGAAAAAAGTCCTGATCAGAGGGTGCTAAGCAAAGGACTTCTGGAAGAAAATAGCTAGGGCAGAAACCTGACCCTTCAGAGTACTGAGTTGGAGCCCCATCTCCAACCCATGCTGCAGGAACTCCAGAATCCTGGGAATAGAGAACACACGACAGGGAAGAGACTTAGACTCACACCAGTCAATGTAGGCACGCCAAACCCTGTAATAAATATAAGAGGAAGACTTCTTCCTAGCTTTAATCAAAGTATCCACAACTGAGGAAGACAGCCCCTTCTCCATCAAGATGGAGGTTTCAGCAGCCAAGCCGTCAATGCCAGAGTTTGTAAATTGGGATGGCGTAGTGAGCCCTGAGTGATCAGATCTGGCACCAAGGGCAGAGCGTACTGATCTACTGCCAGCTGTACCACGTCTGCGAACCACACTCTTCTTGGCCACCTGGGGGCCACCAGAATTGCTGGCACCCCTTCCAGAGCAATCTTGCGCAGAACCCTGCCCAGCAGGGGAATTGGGGGGAAGACATACAGGAACTGAAAGTCCTTCCATGACATTGCTAGCGCATCCGAGGTCAGGGCCAGAGGATCCCTGGACAGAGAGACAAAAGCTGGAAGCTTGTGATTGTGGCGGGACGCAAACAGATCCACATCTGGTTGGCCCCAACGGTGACACAGAGATTGAAACACCCTGCTGCATAGGGACCATTCTCCCTGGCGAGAGGTCCCCCTGCTCAGAGAGTCCGCCAGGTGATTATCCACCCCCGGGATGTACACAGCTGAAATGCAGGGGACATTGGCCTCCGCCCAAGTCAGGATCAGAGACGCTTCCTGGAGGGCCCCCTTGCTCCGGGTCCCTCTCTGATGATTGATGTAGGCAACTGCCGTCTGGTTGTCCGAGCGCACCTGAACAGGCAGGCCCTGAAGATGACTAGTCAAGCGAGCCAGAACTAACCCGATCGCTCGCAGCTCCGAGACATTGATAGATGTGTGGGCCTCCTGAGGGCCCCACCTACCCTGGAACCGCAGGGACTTTCAGAACCCCCCCCAACCTGACAGACTGGCATCCGTGGTGACCGTCTCCCAGGAAGGGGCAAGAAAGGATCTGCCCCCCAACAGGTTCCTTGAGTCCATCCACCACAAGAGGAACCTTCTGACTAGTGGGGAGAGCACACAGACCCTGTCCAGGGACACTGGATCCTTGTCCCATACAGACAATAGGTGAAGTTGCAGAGGCCTCAAGTGGAACTGAGCATAAGGGACCACTTCGAAGCATGCCACCATCAGGGCCACCAGCTGCATTCCCTGCCTGATGGAGGGATGGGGACAAGCTAGGAGGGACTGAGCCTGTGCAATCAGACTGTCCACCTCCTGCTGAAGAAGGAAGATCCTTGCCTAAGCTGTATCCAGATTCATTCCTAGGAATGGAGTTACCAAGGAGGGGGACAGTGAGGACTTGAGGTGGTTGATCACCCATCCAAATGACTCCAGAGTGGACACCACCAGCTGAGTATCCAAATCTGCCTGATGTAGAGATTGGGAAGTGATGAGGATGTCGTCCAGATAGGGAAGCACGCGGACGCCCTGACATCTGAGCAGAGACATCACGCCAGCCAGCACCTCGGTGAACACCCTGGGAGCTGAAGTGAGGCCGAAGGGCAAGGCCACAAATTGGTAGTGTTGATCCATCAAAGCGAACCTGAGGGACCTTTGATGACCTGGGAACACAGGAATATGAAGGTAAGCATCTTTGATGTCCACAGAAGTCATGAAATCCCCTTGGCGCAGGGAACTGATGGCAGAGCGCAGAGTTTCCATGCGAAAGCGCCTGCCCCTGACAAACTTGTTGAGAATCTTTAGGTCCAGGATGGGCCTGACAGAATCATCCTTTTGGGTACTGTGAATAGGTTGGAATAAAAGCCCTTGCCTTTTTCTCTTAAAGGGACCTGGCAGATGACCCCCAGCTCCAGGAGGCCTTGTACTGCTTGCACTAGCTAGGACACAGGGTCCTGAGGAATCCGGGATCTGATGAACCTTGGAGGGGGATCGGCAGCAAACTCCAACTTGTAACCGGAGGACACTACCCCCTGAATCCACCGGTCTGAGACATGAAGCCTCCAGACGTGAAGTGCTGCAGCCGCCCCCCCACCCGGATGGGTGAGGGCGCCCCATCATGCCTGAGGGGGCTTGGAAGAGGATTTAGCTTTGGGACCCCAGGAGGAGCCAGGACGTCCACGTCCTCTGCCTCTACCCCAGAAATCTCCCCGGGCCCCAGGGAAAGATACCCCCCTTCCCTGTCTTGCACCACGGTAAGGGGAGGAGAAGGAACCCTGACCCCGAAAGGGCCGAGGTTGCCGCCTGCGCTGGGGTAACCTGCCTCCCTTAGCAAAAAGGTCCAGGTGGTCTCCAAACAGACGCAGTCCTTTAAAGGGAAACCCAGTGAGGGCCTTCTTGGCAGCACTGTCAGCAGCCCACTGGCGCAGCCAAACCGAGCGGCGTATAGCCACCACGAGGGCAGAAGTTCTGGCACACATTCTGATGGTGTCATCCAATGCTGATAGGACAAAATTTACAAAAACATCACAACTGGAGAGTGCATTAAACACCTCACAAGGCAAATCATCAGGGGCACTATCAAGCATATTTCTGATAAGGGTTCTAGTGGCCACAGCAGTAATGGCAGAGGCACAGACCAGGCGCAGCACCGTCCCCGCACATGCAAAAGCGTGGGATGCCAGCTGATCAATACGCCGGTCTTCGGCATCCCGCAGGGTAGTAGAATCAGGGGAATGCATGACAGAGGTGTTAGATAGCCCTAGGATCGGGGCATCCACCTTGGGGGGGGATGACCAACATTTAACCACCTCAGCAGGAAAGGGATACTTCCTATCCCAACTCTTTGGAACCCCGGGAAATTTACTGGGGCTCTCCCATTCCTTGAGCACAAGTTTATGGAAATGTGCCTGCTCTGGAAATTCCAAACGTGATTATGCTGTATGGAAAAGCTCCCCTCTTTGCCTGGGAGCCTCAACAGGGAGAGAGATAGACAGAACCTAAAAAATCTGGGTCAATAATCTGTCAGTGTCATCTGGGGCCCAGGGGTCAGAGCCAGAATCGTCATGACCCCTCGGTTTCTCATCAGATGAGCCTGAATCAGAAAAGAGCTCCCCTTCATCAGACGGGGTATAGCCACACAGATTCATAAACTCCTCAGTTCCTATAGGGAAAACAGTAACATTAGGCGTCAAGTGCCACTTCTTAGCAGAGACCTTACGCGCTAAAGACTTCGCAATAATCTGTTCAACAGTAGCCAGTCTAGAAGACACATCAGGCTGAGAATCCCCACTTGTATGCAACTCAGCAGGAGTGAGATTTAAGTTTGGGGGAGTAGGTGAAGTGAAATGAGGTGCAGTCACTGGCAGGCAGATTGCAATGCAAGCACCTGCTCAGTACAGGGTATACAGACCCGCGCCTTGTCAGCGTCAGCATGAGGCTGCCCACACGCTACACACAGCCGGTCTTGTCCCAAAGGGACCCCGGTAACATTATCCTGGGATGCCTCCATATGGTGATTATAGAGGCGCTATACGCCGATAGGGAATAACGCTATATAGCAACCCTGGATGCCCCAATAACCCGCTAGGGAGTATAATTTGTACAAGGCCTACAAGTAATATACTAAAAACAGGGCCGGGAGAAGCCAAGAAGGGTTCGTCCCGCCTGAAAGACATAAGCAGACAAGACCTTACGTACATAGTAACAAAAGTGAAGCAGATAAGGCCGCCCGCGAGGGCACTTATGGACCGCGGTAGGTAGGAGTCCGTCGCGCATAGGCCAACCAAGTCAGAAAAGATGGCGTTGGTATACCTCGAGGGGTGGGCCAGTCATAGCGATGACGCAGAACGCGCCAAAGATGGGCCCCGCCCCCCCCCCCCCCCCCGAAGAGCGCGAAGCCAGAAGGCCAACAGCCAATGATGGTGCACCAGCAGCTGAGGTAAATTTAAAAGCAATACAGACAAGTCAGCGAGGCGGCTGACACAAGAATAAAGAAATGTGAAAAGTGAAAGCACAGACTGCATAACATACATATCTATACACATACACCCCCCCCTCTTTTCCCCCGAAGACTACAAGGAGGATGAGGGAGGACAGCGGCCACTTAAATAGGTCCCACCGATAGGCAGGGGCAAGGGGCAATAGTGCGGGAGAGGGGCATCCCATAGAGGCTCACCATAAGCCTGAACAGCCTACCCTTTGGTGGGGGATTGCGGTGGAGCAGCGCTCCTAAGCACCAGCGGCGCTGCTGCCTAACTTCACCCGACCAGCGCAGCCAAGGCTGGGAGGCATATTACTAGTGGAACGGGTGGGAATAGTCCTACAGGGCCGCAGGTTAATAACCCTGCTCACCTGCGAGTAGAGAGCCAATTTCTCGTCCTTCGTAGCCAGACTGCAGAGAAATTCTGGGGATTTGTGGGAGGTCCCTGGGTATTTGAGGGGCCGGGAGGAGCCTATTTTCGATGTCTCTGCAGTCCAACGCCATCTGGCGGAGTATATTCCCAACTGTAAGTATTAGATTTGGAGCAGGACGTACTGTATACTAAGAATAGTAAGACTTCGCTGCCTCTGTCAAGACAGAATTCTGCCACCTCAGCATACCCACTTTATTTATTGCAATGAAGCGGCCATGCCAGTCCAGTATGGTATGCCTTGGCACTCCACCTCTACAGCAATAGATGGATTGAGCATGCTAAGGGGCAGAATTCAATCTTAGAGGAGGCAGAGTTTGAAGACCAGCCCAGTGAGACACAGTGAGTTTCAGGGGACAAAAGGGGAGTATTTTTTTTTTTTTTTTGCCTTGACAATTCCTAAACGTCCATTGTAAATTAACCAAATTATAGGAGGACAAAGAGAAGGTTTTTTTCAGTAGCTTGCTGACTGAATGTGGTGCCAGAAAAAGCTTGGAATCCTTCAAAGTAGACAGAAAAGCCTTCTTAGTGCTCCCTTAATTGTGTAAGCACTAGAATAACCTAATTTCTGCTAAAGTGGTACACTCCCTGAAAGGCCACAAATTACAGATATAAAACTGGCACACAGCTGGTTTCATAGAAATGGAAAAGAAAATATATTTCGATGTAAATATATGCAAATAATCAACTGTTACTTCTAAAGCAACAGAAAACTAAAATGTTTATATGTCCATCATACACATCTGACAGGACTGACGTGTGGGACCCGGCACGGAGCTCACGGGGATGCCAGGCCCGGAGAAAAGCGATAGCCATCACAGGAGGGGCTGCAGGTATACATGGCTCCACTGAAGCTTATAGCATGCTAAATGCATTTCTGATTGCTGAAGCTCTTCTTTGGGAGACTGCTGTGATGTATGTAGTCAAGCTTCCCAAGTGCAGTGTTTACCCAATGTTAATTTGATAAAATATATATTTTTCTAAATCCTGTCTGTGTTTGTAGTTTGATTGTTCTCCTTCTTGCAGTTAGGATAGGGGGTGAAGGCCCACAAGTTCATATCTGGCTAATGATGTGGGATAGGAGGCCACAAGTTAAATAATAAGGACAACTACCAAAGTATTTTTTAAACTTTTTGAGCAAGACTTATCAGCTCATCACTGCAATTTAAAGCCTGAGTACAGACATGGGCTGCCACTGGCAGAGAGGCAGGGGAGGGGTGTTACAAAGAAAAAAAAAACCTTAATTTGCCTGGGTCCAGTGCCATTTCATCGGCACTTTGGGCCCTGGGTGCCACTGCCTTGTGCAGGGGATGCCGATTTTTGTACTGTCTATGCGGTCGCACATGACCAGAAGAATGGCGCTGAACAGCAGGTGAAGTAAGGGTTTATCATTTTGTAATCCCTCCTGCCTCAGCCGCAGGGAGGGGGCAGGACGGGGGGTTACCCCAAGACTGAACTTCTGCTTTAACTTTAACAATAGGTGACACTGGTTCTAAACTGGAGACAATATCCTGGGATCAGATCCTGCCTTGACAGCACTGACATGGCAGCTAGTAGAGGCCACTTCACAGACTATTATCACTATGTGAAAAGCGACAAGGCTGACAGAGGCAAGGTGTGTGAGACAGGGAAGCCCCTTCACATTGAATGATCTCTTTTGTCACTCAGGCCACAGTTAAAGAAAAGCAGGAGAAGGTGAAACATTTTGTAAATTTGAGTACTTCCGACAGCACTTTCCTCCCCCCCCCCCCCCGCCTACAATGGGATTTCCATATGAAATGTGAATGACAAGTCACCTTTTTAGCTTAACGCACCACTTCCCATATAGAAAGCCAGCAACTGAAGCATAGATGACTTTGGAAAGCTTTCTAGGCATACATTCCTCTATTTAAGGATGATACCTACGTTATTTAAGGCATCCAGAAGAGTGTAGTTTTGTGGTTGCTATGGAACGTGGTCACTACAAGATCTTTAGAGCTTCTGAGTCTGTAATTGCTGCTGAATACTGATGGGATTTCTCAAAATCAGATACAGCTCTAAAAGACAGCCAAGACCCTGGAGAACATCATTCCACTGAGAGTGGCCACCTTTCACTTGAGAGACTGTAGTGCTGCTAGACTGCTCCTGTAGCTGATAACAAAGATCAGATCACTGTTATAAGTGATTTATTGTAAGGGTATGTATGCATTTGTATACAAAAGGCTTAAAGGAGCCACAGCACTCAAACCAGTTAGCTTGCTGACCAACCTACAATCTGTCTCTAAACTTGGTTAAAAACAGAGGGCTCGGTCACACATATCTGCACAGGTGCCCCTGTGAGGTGCAGTCCTAGCTCTAATCTCTGAGAGCCCCATTTGGGACATACAATGCAATAGATACATTGGGAGCAGGCTTACCTGAGGTTGCCCTAAACCTCAAGTGCAAGCCATGGGGTGGAAGGGTCAAAGACCTTGCAATACAGCCTAGACCACACATCTCATGTGCTTGCACAAATTCAAAAGAAACAAAGGAGGGTGGCAGCCGCTCAGACCATTTTATAACTAACCTGGGAGGTGCATGTTAGCAGGGCAATTAGAATACAAAAGTCTTAAAGGAGCCACAGCACTCAAACCAGTTAGCTTGCTGACCAACCTACAATCTGTCTCTAAACTTGGTTAAAAACAGAGGGCTCTGTCACACACATCTGCAGAAGAATGCTTAAGCTGCGCCGCTGGTGCAAGCTTAAGCAAGCTAACTGGTTTGCACCTCCCAGGTTAGTTATAAAATGGTCTGAGCAGCTGCCACCCCTCCTTTGTTTCTTATGTATGAATTTGTATACATATATCCCAGATAACATCAAAGAGGGAAGTGTGGGTGACACTGTTCCTCCAAAGTGACTAATAGCCTGTTACACGGAGAGATTATCGAGCGAGTAATTGCTAAAACTGCTCCGTGGAACAAGAATTGGTTAATTGGTCAGCCATCTTATGGTTTTGGCTGACCAAAAATTTCTTATTCATCACTTGATGGTTGGAATGTGTAAACAGAAGTTGCTCTCAAAACAAAGTGTTTTTCTAAGAAAACAAGTGACCGCATTAGTGATCGTTCTAGCAACCGACTGACCAACAAATCTTTGGTGTCTGAACATAGTCGCTAAATCGCAGAAGATTTGTATGGCTGGTCACTCACAGAGCGAACAGCCAATTGATCTGCTCGTGTGAACCCAGCATAAGGTGTTAATGTTATTGGACAGTAAAATTGGTAATAATTGTCAATAAAATCGCAAACATAACATACACACAAAAGAATCTAAACTGTAAAAATACATAAGAGTGTGGATTTATTTTTTGAATATTTTTAGATGCTCAAGTACATACAAATGTGACAGATGTTCTTAAACCTTTGTGCCCATCACCTTTCATCTGTTTTATACAAAATCTGGCTCTGTCAAGGGCAATAGCAACTTTAAAATAGTAATGAAGGTCCATTAATATGTCAAAGAGAACTATTTGAGGAAATACTCAATTGCCTAGTCCAGCTGTCTATGTCCATGAAAGAGGCGTATTTTCTAAACAATGAACAACATTTGTTGGACACTGAAGAGTTAAAGCGGAACAACACCCATGCGGGCACAGATTTTGGTACCGCCTCTATAAGTATGGGCATCCAGAATGCTGGAGTCCCCTGCACGTAACCCCCAGAACGCCCATACCATTACCTTGATCCTTGCTGGGAATTCATACCTCAATCCTCACCCACATCCGCGCCGGACAGTCAATCACTGCTCTGGTCTCCGGCGAGAAACGAGGCAAATATAAAGATTATGGATGCCCCCCCCCCCACCCCGACTGTATTATAGCGGCGGTACCAACACCCGTGTGCCAAGCAACAGTATTGAGTAGGTCTTTCAAAGAGACTGTCGGGGTGTCTTCAGCATATTGATCATCATATTAATAATACATCCCAATAGAAGGTCTTGCTTATTGTTAGGACCTTTACATTGTTTATACAGTATGTGTTTTCTTTTTTTCATTTTTCAAACAAAGATGCTTCCTAGAGTATCCTATTTGAAGAGGATATGATGAAGACACCCAGACAGTCAATTTGAAAGACCAGCTCAACACATAAGATTTACTAAGCATATGGTTTCTAATCATATCTTCCTGCTTAATAGTTAATAGGAGCTTTACACCTTATTTGGGTATTTCTATCGACGCAAACATCAAGAAACCTCTATCGTCATTTTCTCATATCACCTGAACCTGATGTTTCCAGATGTTGCAGCCATTAAACAAGAGTTTATTAGTTTATTAGAAAGGGGGCTGCTTGTTTTTGAGGTTCTGAATCAAAATGTCACTTTACAATATGGAGCAATTTACTAATGAGCTATACTGCCTTTACAGCATGTTGGGTTTTGCGAAGCAGATGGTAAATGTCTCCATTAGCTCTTTGCCAGGTGTATCTTGCAGCTTGGCTTCCCTTTTGTCACTGAACCTCTGACCACCCAAAGTCATAACTAATGTTGCTTATTTCGCCCACGCTATCCTACGGCTCATGCTCAAGATTCTGCGCACTGGACCTAGACACATCATCTCTGAGGTAGAAAGGGAGAGTATTGTTTTTTACATGAGGTTTTAACAGCTTACACTGCCCCTTAAACATCTGAAAAGGAATACGCATTTATTCCTATGGCTTTATCCCATAAATCTACAATAACACTATGTGAGGATCACTGCTGAGTCAAAGGTGGAACAGACACAGGTCTGATGTGACCATGCTCAGGGTATATCTTTCCACAACCTATATATATATATATATATATATATATATATATATATATATATATATATATATATATGTCTGTGCGGCTCTCCATGATGGTGTCCCTTTCTCAATTCACAATGTGATTGGCATTCCACGGTTAGCCTAAGCACTTACCCACTGTTTTATGGAGGAGATGTAGACAGCAGGCAGTGAGACATAAAGACCGGATCCCTCCACTCATATTAATAAGAACGGCTTGCAGGATGCACTCTGCTTTCATTTACTCTGACTGACTTCAATAATGCACTCGCTTCACAGCACAGAGAGCTGAGCTGAATCCTGATACATGCCATTGATCTCCGATATTCTTGCGCCTACTGTACTTTGTTTACCTAAGTCACCTTCTCTTCAATGCTACCCTCAATGCTATTCCCAGTGTCTGCTTAGCTCTAGGCGGTTCAAATGTTCTGGTCTTTAGGAGAATTATAATACAGATCCATTTTCTATTGACAAAACCCTCTCTTTTTTTTTAGTACAACCTTTTGCTGGACTAAAATTTGGACCCCCCCCACACAAACCTCTGCATCACACTGTGTGAGACACACTATTCACTGTGTGTTCTGGGAAACAGATGATTTTATTCTTCGCTTCTTAATTCACTGACAGAAAAAAAATGAACCCTGTAGTTATGCTGGAAGTATTTTGCTGTTGAGGCTTTAACTAAACTGGCATGCACAGACTGCATGTAATAATCCCAGTCTTTGATGCACAGAGGACACGGAGTAAACTGGAAGGTGTAGCTTAGAACAGGATTTAAAGTGATTCAACTAGTTATTTTATTAAAAAGTCCAGATTGCTAATCTCCCCTCCCCAGGAGCCCTGTTCTTGGGCAGCCATTATTTACCCCTTCCTCGCTCTTGTGCTGAGACCTGGCTCCATACGACTGGTGATAGCCAATCACTGTTTGCTAGATGGTCTTGCAACTGTGCAACAGTTTGCCTAGAGATGGTGATTGGCCACCACTGGAGGTCACTACCAGCTGCTGAAGACAACGATTTAAGTTTTGGATGTCCAATAACAAGCTTGCAGGGGGGAAATTGGGATCTCTCCCTCCCCTATCCAGGATTCTTTTAAAAAGAAAAAGACTTTTGGATTGCTTTAGGAAATCACCCAACACCCTTCTGAGACATAAGCTTTGATACACTGACATAAGGGTTTACCTGGCGAATAAAGAGAGATATGAGATCTCCCTTCATTTTCTACCTCAATGACACACCAAAATGTTTAGCTCACATAAGGATATGGTTGCCCCCACCAAAATGGGAAATATTTGGCATGACACCCACACTGCATGCTGGGAGTAGTAATAGCAATAAAAAAACTTTCTAGAGGATATAATGTAATCCATTCTAATGACCTAATCTTAAACCTATTGAGGGGATTGTGGCAGCTAGCAGTAGATGCACTGGTTTCCTGTCCTATAGTTGGGCAGATAAGGCAGGGAAAGGGATGAGCGGCTGGTGGGTTTGTAACACCTTTAGGACAGGTCTTCATTCATCAGTTGTCTGACCTGACAATACATGGGGAACAGAAAAACATACAACTGCCTTGATTTATTACTACAGATGTACTTTGACAAATCAGTATTTGTTTCTTACGTCTGTTTAACCACAATGGGAATCCTGCTGTGTTATTAGACAGCACTTCATTTTTCACTTCATTATTTATTAAAGTCTGACACTGAAGAGGTCACACAGAAAGGCAGGAATTGTGCACGCTCGCTAGTCGCACGCCCTTATTTAACTTGAAACCGGCAAGATGCGCAGGAGCGATACACTTCTAAATATAGCAAGGAGGAGGCTGGCTGCGGTGAAACCTGCTGTTCATTAGCAACAAGTAAACACTGTTTTTTAAACACAATTTAATCTTCTTCCGATCTTTAATATAGTCATGATGAAATGTGCTATAAGCTGTTAAAAGCTAAAATATTAATTAAGTATAAAAAGTAAACATTCAGACATTCAGCCAACTCTTGTCAGATTATTCCAAGCAAACGTGACTAAAGTGACAGGTAAAAAGCAATATGGCTGCATTAGAGCAGGCACATAACAAAACGTGGTTACGCTCCCCTGGCCGGCAACCCAGGGCACGCTATATGATGGCTGGTGCCCATGTGGACTGCGCTAGTAAGAAATAAAATGTATTTGCATATTAATGAGGTTATTGGCAAATTAACCATATCCTTTTATCTTAGTATTTTATTATATTATATGTGCTAGCTGCATAGGTTTAGTTGACCATCTTTAGCGCCAGATGGCCATTGGAGGAAAAGTCCCCTTTGGGGGGGTCTATGTAGACGTACAGCCACTAACTAGTTCTGGACCTATCTCTTGCAGGCCTGGTGACCCCAACCTACTTCTCCTTACCCTGACATGTAGAAGCAACTCATCATACTTATTCCTGCCATCTACTGTGAAAGTCCTATTACCCTGGCATCTCTGGTATGAGTTTGGGTCACTTTTAATGTAAGTATTATTAATTATTTGTGTATTATTCAGATACTCTTACTTTGGGCTAAGCAGCCATCCTTCCAAGAAACATCTACAGCACAGATGTAAAACTCCCTCCTGAAAGGCCAGCAACAGGCCACGTTTTGTAGATCTCCATACAGGCGCACAGGGGGAGTCATTAGTGCTCAGACAGAGATATAGAGGCGACTGTATGCCTGTTGCTGGCCCTTCAGCAAAGTTTGACACCCCATATCTAAAGGGAAACTGCTGACTGGGGTGAACCATTCTTCTATTCAAATCCGATTCTTAAAGGGCCAGCCAGTAAAAGTCTCTTTGCATTTTTTGGCACATTTTAAAAGCTTTCGGTGGCTCATGGGTGGCCATCTAGGCAGCCACCAATCCTATTCAGAAGGTGTCACTAGTGGCAGCCTCCTACGTTTCTCTCTCAGGCTTTTATCCGATTTTCAGAGTGCCTTCAAAATTCTCATTCATCTAGACATCTTTATTTTAAAGGCCTAATAGGTTATTTTTATGCCTAATAGGTCACTTGAACAGCAAATCAGAACGCCCTAGGAATTCTAGGAATTCCTAACTTCTAGGACTGTCAAAGATGGGCTTTCAATACTCACCCTCCTGAGGCAACCTAAGCCTTCCCTTCTGTGTTAGCCATGGGAAGGGCACTGGGACTGGAGCCCAGACCAGTTGAGTATTTCAGTGCATTTATGGGTTTTATAAGGCTCAGTACGGAGCTGGGGAACCCCAGTTAATGGCTTTTTCCAATCCCTTTTAAAAAAAGGTTATGTATTAAATGTATTATAGTTAAACAATGTATATAAAATAAAGAATAACTAGATGTGACTACAGTACAATACCAGCAAGCCAGTGCTCTACAAGTTGGTTACAGACGTGCTGCTGTCTCAGAATAATGACGAGCTGAAATGGTTTGAAGCTCCGCAAAACAACAGACAGTCCCTGCTATCGCTGGATCACACTTACATAAGCAATTATATTTGCTAACTGTACAGTGAGACTACTAATTGAGCTCAAGAAAATAAATCAGTAACAAGCGCAATATCCAAAGCAAATTTATAGACTGGAGAAATAATTATTCTCTCAGCATTATCACACAGGGAAGTCTGGCCCCAACCTAATTTAAATCACTGTTCACATTTGGAGTAGCACCAGAGGGATGCATGTTCATTTCTGGCTTAAAGTGGACCAACACCCACCGCTGATCGGGTGGGAATCTATAAGATTCCCGTGCCGATCAGCTCCCTGCCTGCGCTGTGTGAAACCCCCCAGGACGCCCGCAAATCCAACCTGTTCCTCGTTCCAGCGGAGCATGCGCGGGCCGCCGCTCATGCATCCCTCTAGCAGGGCGTGCACCCGCATCAAACGGCTGGCGCGGGCGCGCTCCCTGTAAGAGGGACGCGCGAGAGCCGGTGGCGGGCGCTCTCACCTTGTCAGTCGACGGGCCTCGCTTGTCCGTCGGCAGTGATTGGTTGAGCGAGTCACGTGGGAGCGGGTTCAGGTGAGTTTTTGGGGCTTTCTGGGGGGTTCGCGGAAGTGGACCAACACCCAGGATAGTGAAAATCCTGGGTGTTGGTCCACTTTAACGCTCAATTTCCCCATAGAAGAGGAAGGAAGGCAGAGTGCGGGGGCGATTAGGTTCTCATCTGTCCTGCCACAAACATTCAGCACAGGAGGGGGGAAGCTGAGCTTGCAGGCCTAGAGAAAAAAAAAATAAAACATGCTCACCTTGCTCCTGGAGACATAACCAATCCCTCCTGCTCTGCTCTTTCAAAAGGGGATAGCTGAGTTCTAGCCACATTCTATTGCCATAGCTCTCCTGTCTCTAGTCCCATCACCTTTGCTTAGAGCAGAGCTGTAGCTTTACTCCCAACCTCAAAGCCAACCTCATTCACTGTGTACAGGGATGGTGTTCCCTTTGCCTGTCTGTTTATTTTAGCCTCTGTGCAAGAAGACAGGCAAAACAAACAGTTCACCACAGTAAAAGGAGATGCTCTCATACTGTGATGCAGGCAGGGGGTGAGACCTGAGAGTGGCCCCGGGGCACGGAATAAAACCCAGGATAGACAAAATGCCAGGTTTTGTTCCACTGTAAGGTACTGCAATGGCCTTGATTCACTAAGAGTTGAAAAAAAATGCATGGTAGTAAAAAATTCAATTCTTGAGAAAAAAAGCCTGAGAATGTCACTGCTAGTGAATCACCAGATAGGAAGACAATGAAAGTCAAATACACTTTTTACTCCTGAGAAAAGTATTGAACTTTTTACCCCTTTCTACCTGTAGTAAAAAGTTACAAAGAGTTTCCTTGAGAATCTATTTTAACACTTAGTGAATCGATGCTAATGTCTGATAAATAGCTTGTGATATTCACCAGCCTATACATTTTGGGCGGGGGGGGTTAACCTTGAGGAGAAATGACCACTACTTCACACAGCTGCTTAAAGGAAGTTGAGGATTGAGTTTAAGGAAAGGGAGCTAAGAACGTGGGAGGTTTTACACGCTTTACATGTCAGCAGCTTCCCTATTCAGCTGCATAATTCAAGCTACAGTTTAACCAGCTCCCCATTGAGTTTTTGTATTTACTGCTGTTAATGATCCTGTATAATTGCAGTGGAGTCATGTTATCGGCCATTTTTATGTATGAATCAATGAACATACTGTAATCATAATGTGAATTACTGTTTGAGCAAGGTAAAACAAAACACACACAAAATGTTTTGTGGCACCCGACTTTTGAAGTTCTAATTATACTGACTGCTTATTTCTGCTTAGAGTAGCAATCCTGGAGGTGCATGGAGTCATGTGGGTCTTTGGCCGGCTTGGCTGACTAATCAATAAGAAAGCTTTACCTTTACATGGGTATCTTTTACTTGGCTCTCCTAAATATGAATATAAAGTATGGCCTACTTGGCTACCAACAAATGTTACACTTTTCCACAAACCTGCACAAATAAAGCCTCTTAATTGGAACAAAACCCGGGATTTTGACTTGCCCAGGTTTTGTTCCATTCTCCCACGACATCTTGAATTGGTATGCTGCTCTATGTGAAACCCCCCAGAATGCCATTGTTCACTCACCTCTTCCTCTATCCAACATAGCATGCGTTGGCTAACGTCCAATAAGAGCCTTCTGCCATGATGTAATTTGGCAAATGGCTCTCATTGACTAGAATGGGGAACATGCGCTGCCTCAACCCCTGCATCCTCGACGTTGTGCGCACTCATTCAACGAGAGCCAGCGCATGAGCCATTGGAGCAGGGAAAGGGGAGTGGTTATGTGCGGCCTTGGGGGGGGTCACATACCCGTTTCAGAATGCCCTGGGGGAAGGTCTTTTTTTAGCATACTTTTTACATCGGGAGATGTACAGAGTCCTTTTTGCTGTTATTCGCCGGTGCCCAGGTAATAAAGTCGAGGGAGGGGTGTATCAGTAAACCACACACCGGTGACAGCAGTTCCTGGACCACCTACCACTGCCAGCTCCAGAATGTGATCTTGCCTCCAGTCACATAGGTGGAAGCTCTTTTGCAATTAGGGGGTAAGGGCACGGGCCAGAAAGACTACAAATGGTGTCCATAGCTTAGTATTGCTGGTCTGGGCAGACTGGGGAGTGTGGGATTTTGGATGTTGGTCCTCTTTAATGGGAAAAAATAAGCCCGCCTGGCATTTGCATACAGTAGATGAATCCAGATTCAGTCCAGCAACTGACCCATCATCTTCTATCCTGCATCCCTCCAAATAGAACATAAAAGCAAACCTTTATATTGTCAGACAGCACCACCTTGCTCTTGCTCGGAATTATTTGCACGACCCAGAAGCCCGGGTGATAGCATTAGAGAACAACTGCCTTGCAATAAAACTCGTTTTGACATTTTTAAGTGCAGTCAGGTAATGGCAAGTGTGTAGGGGTCTCCGAGAACAAGTGTTTGTACAGCATGAGAAATAATGGAATGTCATAATTAGAGGGAGGCAGTGTGTATCCCATGTGACAGCAAATGATTCATAATGGCCATTTCAGAGCAATGTATGCTTGTTAGAAGGCACCCTGTATCCTCCTCTGTCCAAAGATAAATGGAAGTATTTGCTGACCTCTGGTGCCCCGGAATGGAAGAGGAAAAGAAAGAAAATTTACCAGTGAGTACACAAATTTCCCTTTTCTGAACTCTTCTAATCCTGAGCACCACCAGTAGCAAAGCGTGGGACATCCCAAAGCAGTACCCTCAATAAGGGTGGGACCATGCAAGAACAGCCAACAGCCGACTGCGTCAACCTAACCAAGAACAACTGCACAGACAACTTAAGCTTAAATCCCCAGAGACAGGTTCACCACTGTCAACACCTTACGCCCAAGAGAGGCATCAGCAGGTGCCCTGACATCAAGTCTGTAAAACTTGGCGAAGGTGTGGAGAGATGACCAGGTTGCCGCCTTGCAGACCTGTTCTGCTGACTCCTGGTGTTGGTGAGCCCAGGACATGGCAATCGTTCTGTGGGGTGAGCGGTGACCCGGAAGGGTGCCTCCTTCCCCTTGCAGGCATAGACTTGTATGGCGGCCTGCCTGATCCATATGCTAAGAGCAGACATGGCAGCCGCCAAGCCCCTCCTTGGGGATAAGGATATGGGATCACAAACAAGACATCCATCTTACGTACCTCTCGAGTAGCAGCCGGGTAATACTTTAATAACCTGATCACATCAAGGGAATGCAGGAGTCGCTCCATATGCCGAGTGGGGCGTGGGCACAAGGAGGGTAGCACTATTTCCTGATTAAGATGGAAGGGCGAGACCACCTTGGGCAAAAAATCCTCCTTCACGCGAAACACTGCTTTGTCTTTGGCACCAAAAAGGGTGGGCCGAAAGCGCCACCAGCTCCGAAACCCACTGGATAGAGGTGATCGCCACAAGAAAAGCTACCTTCAATGTTAGCATTATCAAGGAAGCCTCCGCCATGGGTTCAAATGGGGTACCCTGAAGTGCTGATAGAACCAGATTGAGATCTCAGGGGGGGACTATCGACCGCTGTGGAGGCTGAACATGGAGTATGCACAGCTTCCGGTTCCTTTCTGCTTCCGGACGACACCTCCCCCTCCGACTGTCCGGAACTAGATTCTGAACCCCTAAAAAGGTCCTCGATGTAGGAGCTAGAATCCTTTGAGGAATCTGTCTGAATATGCCTATGCTTGGCTGTAGCCTTCCAGTCTGGGCGGGCAGAGAAAGACTCAGGATGCCCCTGCTGACGAAGGCCACTGACCACGTTCTCCAACTGAGCCACCCTGTTTGCCACGTCCGAAGGGGGAACCCCACAAGAACAAGTATGCTGCATGGCTCCCTCGGGAAGATAGTAAACAGACCTAAAGCCTATCCACTGTAAAAAACCAAAACAATCCACAATTTTGGTTCTCAAGTCCTCAGACTCTCTTCTACTCCGTCCATGCTTAGTGTGGCACACACAGACACACAATGCAAATACTAAGTGAACTTCTCTCCTTTTGATCTGCTTTCAGGTGTAATTTTTAATTTGCCCACAACTGTTATTTTCCCCAGGTGAGTTTAAAGGAGCATCACATGCCTAAAACAATCTTATTGATCCAACCTTTTTCGGTTTAGTTCCAATACACACAAGGGGGATAAACATGTGTATAGCAAAACATGTGTTACTTCAATCCTTTTCTGTGAGAAATACTTCATTTTCTTGAAAGATTTCAGGGGTGCCAACATTTACAACCATGACTATATGGCAGCCAATGCTACAACACACAATGGCCTATGCCCTCACAAGATGTTCTTTTAAGTAATTACTACTTGAAATGACCAAGCAGTGAATCACATGAATTTGCTGCCTCGCCATTAGGTTGATCAAATAAAAAGTAATAATATTATTGAGTGGTGACATCCAAAGAAAAAAGTAAACAATGTAAGAATGATACAATATAGATAATTTAAAAACTTGAGCATCCTATTGAACTGGTAGGGAACCTCAAGGTCAGGATCAAGCAATGGCCCTGTGCCCTTTGAGCCTAGTGCTAAATCCTCCTCTCTGCATACACATAGAGAATACCGACCCATCCAAGAAGAGTTAGGTTTTTCATTCCTCTTAGGTAAGTCACAAGCATCACTTTTATGTAAGGCTACGTTTCAGATTTACAGATCATTTAGAGAGATGAATTTGTCCTCATGATAAAAGCTCCTTTAGTGAAATGCAGCGCCTTCAATTAAATACAGACATTTTTCGAGGCAGAAAACAGCAATTTTATGAGTAAAGCAGCAACGGTACATGTTTCCATTGGGTGACATTAAACCGTGATCATAACAATTAAACCTAAAAAACGTTTCGTCTTGCCACAGAATGCAATTATAACATTTTTTTTATCTTGGCAACATCGCGCTTTCATGTGTTTATTTGCAGATTTGTCTCCCCACCTCTGCTTAACGGTTGTTCCTGGGAATTATTAACTTCATGTATTCCGAAACAACATCACCACCTTATCCAGATATATTACAGCCATCATTTATCCATTTAGTTTAATAGCCAGCCTTGCAATTTGATTTTGTTATCAAAATGATTAATCAATCTCTTCCAGTGATGAATGGCTCATTGCCATAGGGCAGCTCCATTACTGCTGCGTGTTTAACTGAGCTGAAATAAAGGCGTGACGTTTTCGCTGATGGATCAGGCATCTTATGTTTCTATAATTGTGTCAGGACAACTAAAGCGAGCAAAAGTGGATTGTTCTGTTAATCAGCCACATTAAACACCGCCACAGGGCTTTCCTGGTTCAAGGAGTTTTCATACGAGCAGGCAAGTTGCTTTCTAGGTTCTGAGAGGTTTTCAGGGAGATAGGACTGTTATTTACATATTTAAAAACTAGAATGATGGCATCTAAGGTATATCTGTAATCAAGCTCTAATGCTGGCTGCTTTGTACATCGCCCTACCCTGGAGCATAGAAAAAAACTCCTTACCTTGCCCAGGATCCACGCGGATGGGCGGCAGCCACACAGAGGGTGCACACCACACTCATGCTCACCCATTCAAGTGAGTAAAAGAGCAGGAATGTGCACTGAATGGTGACCGCCACTCTGTGCAGCCTCTGCAGCCCCTGGAGCCTCTGTAACGTGGCTGCGTCCAGCACTGAATAGTGGGAAAGGTAAGGCACTTTATTCTGTCACCTCCCATCCTCTCTCAGCATCAGGGGAAGGATGGACCAGGCTGGACTTCTGCTATAATCTCTCATAGACCCACTCAAGACTTTGGCCTTATTCACTACTTGGACCCGGTTCTCTTACTGAATGTACTCAGCCCTCCCCTCACCGCAAAAATGTTATTTGTGTGTATATATCATTTGAGCTGTAAGCTCATAACAACAGTGATCTCTTGACCGCTGTATCCTGTTTTCATAGTACTGACTGTCTGTAATTACTACTCTAATTTGATAATTGTTTTTGATAACTTGTGACTAGTTTTCCTTCTAAGCTCTGACAATGTGGCATAATGCCATCACATGACACATAGTTCAGTTCACCTAGTAAACCTGGCCTACATCCCAATGGATTCAAACCACAGCAAATGCGGTTCTATGGCCTGGGTCCAGTTAGACCAAGTTCACTGAAACTAGTTATAAGGCCAAGGTAGTCCACAGATTTATGCATACATGACTTGATCTTGTAGCCTCACAATAGCTCATTCAAAGCCATTTTATTTATAACTCCATCATTGGAAGGCAGAGCATATAACCCTTCCCTTATTGAATATGATGGCTATAAATGAGAATTTTCAGGAAAGCTTCAGTGACCCACCATGCCTTTTATGCCATTCCATTTAAGGCTGTGGGTCTGGGATGGTGCCTTTCTAGATTTTTTTGTGCAAAAGTAAGCAACCTCCCCTGACTCTCAGATTTATTGGTGAGTTATGTGTAAGTATTGCAGATTAATAAACACAGGAATGAAGAGCTGACAGACAGATCCAATGCTATCCTCATATCTCTAATGCCAACAGAAAGTCAAGGGGCAGAGGCTATTTAATAAGTCACATCTTAGTACATTATAGAATAATTATAACGTTTTTGGAGGGGAACTATAACAAAATTAATGTTGCCTAGCTAACAACTGGAATAAAAATCACCCTCCAATGTTTCCACAGTAATACCCACTGTTCCTGCTCCAGCAGATTAGGTTTATGGTTAGCTTGAATGTGTTCTCTATTGGCTATGGTTAAATGGGACTGCAGGAGTTACCAAGAAAAAAAGTATCTATTACTAGAACACTTGCATGTAGGCGCATGAAGTGGCCAAAGTACAACTCATTCACCCCCCCCCCCCCCCCAGCTCCACCATTCAGCTTACTCCACTTCCATGTAATGCTGGGTCTCTGTGTTTTGGGGGGTTGGAAACTGGATCATACATTCCCACAACCTGTGCTACCTATTAGGGATGAATGTGGTAAGTAACTCGGTTTGGGCATAGAAGATTGTGTCTGGGCTTTGTGCTCCCACATGGAGGAGGACACGTTTCCTATGGGTCTGCTTTAAATCTCAAAACACACACACACACACACACACACACACACACACACACACACACACTATTTCAGCCCAGGATTTACTTAACCATCAGACTGAAAATGAACTGAATTGACCTGAGCTTATTTTACAATGTTATTATTATTATGGCTCAGTTTCTGAACACCAAATCCCAGTTTATCATCAGCATATCAAAATGTGCAACAGATTTGAATCAAATGATATGAGAAGAAAATTGCATAAGCAAAATTCCCCGGTGATCTGCCGACAACAACATTTCCACAAAGATACCAGAACGGTGATTGTTTAGCTCAATATTTCCTCTGATGCATTACAATTCTCCTTTAAATGTGCATTGCTTGTGATAAATGTATAACTGTGCGTAGGTGAAAAGTCTCTGTAGGCTCTATACTGTATAAGTAACTATAAAATGAACCACCCTAATTATTTATATTCAAGCAAGGCCTACACGGAATAGCAACACCCTGCTTGTAAACAGCAATTATTAAGGATAATTAAACACAATTCAAAGAGACTAAAAAAATGCAATTCTATGATTACTCACCTGTAGAATTGATATTATGAGTATACAGTACGTCCTGCTCCAGATAAGATTCATAACACATGGGAATTACTCCAGAGACAGCGAAATAGGCTCCTCCTGGCCCCTCAAATACCCGGGACCTCCCACAAATCCCCAGCATTGAAAAGCAGTTAACGAGAAGCCGTGAGAATTAAAACAGAACCAAACTGGTAACTATAACAATGATAACAATCACCATACAGGGGATCCAGGATAATGCAAAACCAAGGGTGGGGTGGAGCAGGATGTACTGTATACTCATAATATCAATTCTAGAGGTGAGTAATCACAGAATTGCATTATTCTTAGTATACAGTACGTCCTGCTCCAGATAAGATTCATAACACATGGGACATCCAATAGCAGTGTCCATAAAGTAGGGTGGGATCCCCAAAGGTAACAACAGACAGGTCAGACCACTGCCGCCTGCAGAACATTGCAGCCAAAAGCAGCATCAGCTGAGGCCCTAACATCAACCTTGTAAAACTTTGAAAAGGTATGAACAGAAGACCAAGTAGCGACCTTGCAAACTTGTTCAACAGAAGCCTGGTGCTGAAAAGCCCAAGAGGCACCAATAGCACGAGTGGAATGAGCAGTAAGGCGGGAGGGAGGATTCTTCCCCTTAGCAGAACAGGCCTGAATCACAGCCTGACGGATCCATTTGCTGATAGTAGACTTGGCAGGTGCCAAACCCTTCCTAGGACCAGAAGGGACCACAAAAAGAGCATCAGTTTTCCTGAAAGGTGCAGTAGCCACCAGATAGTACTTCAGACACCTAACCATATCCAAAGAATGCAAAACCCTCTCCTTAGGATTACTGGCTTGAAGCGAAACACCACCTTGTCCTGGTGTCTCTCAAAGTAGGGGGGCTGGATGGAAAGCGCCGCCAACTCAGAAACACGCCTAACAGAGGTGATAGCCACCAAAAAGACAACCTTGAGAGTAAGAATGACCAAGGCAGCCTCCCGCACAGGTTCAAAGGGAGCACCCTGCAAGGCAGACAAGACCAAGTTCAAATCCCAAACAGGCAACAAAGGCTTACGTGGGGGACGCACATGAGTAACTCCCTTTAAAAAAGTCCTGATCAGAGAATGCTGGGCAAAGGACTTCTGGAAGAAAACAGCCAGGGCAGAAACATGACCCTTCAGAGTACTGAGTTGGAGCCCCATCTCCAACCCATGCTGTAGGAACTCCAGGATCCTGGGAATAGAGAACACACGACAGGGAGGAGACTTAGACTCACACCAGTCAATGTAGGCACGCCAAACCCTATAGCAAATGGAAGAAGACTTCTTCCTAGCCTTTATCATGGTATCAACAACAGAGGCAGACAGCCCCTTCTCCATCAAGATGGAGGTTTCAGCAGCCAGGCTGTCAAAGCCAGAGTTTGTAAATTGGGATGGCGTGACCCTGAGTGAGCAGGTCTGGCACCCTGGGAAGAGCGTACTGATCTACTGCCAGCTGCAGCACATCTGCGAACCACACTCTTCTTGGCCACCTGGGGGCCACCAGTATTGCTGGCACCCCCTCCTGAGCTATACTGCGCAGAACCCTGCCCAACAGGGGGAAAGGAGAAAAGACATACAGGAGCTGAAAGTCCTGCCATGACATTGCTAGAGCATCCGTGGCCAAGGCCAGAGGATCCTGGGACAGGGAGACAAAGGCCGGGAGCTTGTGATTGTGACGGGACGCAAACAGATCCACATCTGGTTGGCCCCAACGGTGACACAGAGATTGAAACACCCTGTTGCAGAGGGACCATTCTCCCAGGCGAGAGGTCCCCCTGCTCAGAAAGTCTGCCTGCAGATTCCCCACCCCCGGGATGTACACAGCTGATATGCAGGGAACATTGGCCTCCGCCCAGGCCAGGATTAGAGACACTTCCTGGAGGGCCCTCTTGCTCCGGGTCCTTCCCTGATGATTGATGTAGGCAACTGCCGTCTGGTTGTCCGAGCGTATCTGAACAGGCAGGCCCCGAAGGTGATGAGTCAACTGAGTCAGAACCAACCTGATTGCCCGCAGTTCCAGAATGTTGATAGGTGTGTGGGCCTCCTGAGGGCCCCACCGCCCTTGGAACTGCAGGGACTTCCAGAAACCCCCCCCCCCCAACCTGTCAGACTGGCATCCGTGGTGACCATCTCCCAGGAGGGGGCCAGAAAGGATCTGCCCCCCAACAGGTTCCTGGCTGTCTAGGGGGGAAAGCACAAAGACCTGGTCCAGGGACGCAGGAACCTTGTCCCATACTGATAAGAGGTGGAGTTGCAGAGGCCTCATATGGAACTGAGCATAAGGGACCGCCTCGAAGCACGCCACCATCAGGCCCACCAGCTGCATTCCCTGCCTGATGGAGGGATGAGGACAAGATAGCAGGAACTGAACCTGCGCAATCAGACTGTCCACCTTCTGCTGAGGAAGAAAAATCCTTGCCTGAACTGTATAGATTCCCAGGAAGGGAGTCACCAAGGAGGGGGACAGAGAAGACTTGGGATGGTTGATCACCCATCCAAATGACTCCAGAGTGGACACTACCAGCTGAGTATCCAGCTCTGCCTGATGTAGGGAATGGGAAGTGATGAGAATGTCGTCCAGGTAAGGCAGCACGCAGATGCCCTGAGACCTGAGCAGAGACATCACTCCTGCCAGCACCTTGGTGAACACTCTGGGAGCTGAAGTGAGACCAAAGGGCAATGCCACAAATTGGTAGTGCTGATCCTCCAGAGCGAACCTGAGGAACCTTTGATGACCTGGAAACACAGGAATATGAAGATAAGCATCTTTGATGTCCACAGACGTCATGAAGTCCCCTGGACGCAGGGAACTGATGGCAGAGCACAAAGTTTCCATGCAAAAGCGCCTGCACCTGACAAATTTGTTGAGGATCTTCAAGTCCAGGATGGGCCTGACTGACCCATCTCTTTTGGGCACGGTGAAAAGGTTGGAATAGAAGCCCTTGCCCCTTTCTCGTAAAGGGACCTGAAAGATGACCCCCAGCTCCAAAAGGCTTTGCACCGCCAGCACTAGAGCCTGAGCTGACACAGGGTCCCGACAAGCCCGGGGGGGGGGGGGGGGGGCAGGCAGCAAACTCTATCTTGTAACCGGAGGACACTACCTCCTGAATCCACTGGTCTGAGACATGAAGCCTCCAGACGTGAGCAAAGTGCTGAAGCTGTCCCCCCACCAGGATGGGTGAGGGCGCCCCTTCATGCCTGAGGGGGCTTGAGAGAAGACTTAAGCTTGGAGCCCCAGGAGGAGCCAGGGCGACCACGTCCTCTGCCCCTACCCCAGAAATCTCCTCGGGCCCCAGTAAGGGAGACCCCCCTCCCCTGTCTGGCACCACAGTAGGGGGAAGAAAAGGAGCCCTGACCCCGAAAGGGCCGAGACTGCCGCCTGCGCTGGGGTAACCTGCCTCCCTTAGCAAACAGGTCCAGGCATTCCCCAAACAGGCGTAGTCCTTTGAAGGGAAAACCAGTGAGGGCCTTCTTGGCAGCGTTGTCAGCAGCCCACTGGCGCAGCCAAACTGAGCGGCGTATAGCCACCACAAGGGCAGAGGTTCTGCCACACATCCAAGGCAGAGAGGACATAAGTCACAAAAGCCTCACAATGAGAGAGTGCATTAAACTCCTCACTAGACACATCATCAGGGGCACCATCAAGGATACTTCTAAGCAGGGTCCTAATAGCCACAGCCGCAATGGCAGAGGTACAGACCGGGCGCAGTGCCGTCCCCACACATGCAAAGGCATGGGACCCCAACTGATCAATGCGCCGGTCCTCAGCATCCCGCAGCGTAGTAGAGTCAGGGGAGTGCATGACAGAGGTGTTAGATAACCCTAGGACCGGGCATGGGATGACCAACGCTTCACCACATCAGCAGGAAAGGGATACCTCTTATCCCAACTCTTAGGTACACCGGGAAGCCTGCTGGGACGCTCCCATTCCCTGAGCACAAAGTTATTAAAATGGGCTTGCTCAGGAAATTCTAAATGTGGCTTAGCAGTATGAAACAATTCCCCCTGCTGCCTGGGGGCCGCAACCAAGGGAGAGATAGACAGAACCTCAAAAATCTGAGCCAACAGCTTATCAGTATCATCTGGGGCCCAGGGGTCAGAACCAGAATCATCATGACCCCTGGGCCTCTTATCAGATGACTCCGAGTCAGAGAATAACTCCCCTTCTTCCAAAGGGGTATAGCCAGACAGTTCCAACTCATCAGCTTCCATAGGGAAAAGAGTGACATCAGGCGTTAAGTGCCGCTTTTTATCAGAGGCCTTACGTGCCAAGGTATTAGCAAGCAACTTCTCAACACTAGCCAGTCTAAAAGACACATCAGGCTGAGAATCCCCACTTGTATGCAACTCAATGGGAGTCAAATTTAAGCTTGGGGGAGTAGGTGAAGCCACACGAGGCGCAGGCCCAGCTACTGGTAAACCAGGCTGCAGCGCAAGCACCTGCTGGGCACAAGGTATACAGACCCGCACATTGTCAGCACTAGTAGGGGACACCCCACAAGCTACACACAGCCGGGCTTTCGCGAAGGAACCCCGAACACATTATCCTGAGACGCCTCCATATGGTGATTATAGCGGCACAATAGGCCGATAGGGATTCACGCTATAAAAGCAACCCGGGATGCCCCAATAGCCCGCTAGGGAAGTGGGAGTAATTTACACACTAGGCATCAAAGTTTAATAACTAAATAGAGGGAGTAAGGCCGGGAGAAACCAATAGAGGTCGGCCCGTCTGAAAGACATAAGCGAAGAGAACCCCGTAAGTGACATGTAAAATGACATAGGGTAAATAAAGCCGCCCGCAAGGGCACTCACGGACCGCGGTAGGTAGATGCCAGTCACGCAGCAGCCAGATCCAGAGAAAATGGCGCCGGGTATACCTCGAGGGGTGGGCCGCGGAGACAGTGACGCGGAACGCGCCAACCGCGGGCCCCGCCCCCCGAAGAGCGCAAAGCCGCACACGTGACAAGCAGCCAATAACGGCGCACCAGCGCCTGAGGTAACGCCGCCGCCAAGCACGGAGCACAGTGGAAGCGCGGCGGCAAATTTAAAAAAGCAACCAGTGCAACCAAGTCAGCGCGGCGACTGACACCAACCAGAGAAGCATAATACAGTGAAGCACCAAGGCAAATTCACTTACACCCCCCCCCCCCCCCCCGAGAGCTACAAGGGAGAGCGAGGGAGGGCAGTGGCCACTTAACATAGGACCCACCGATAGACAGGGGCAAGGGGCAATAGGGCGGGAAGGGCTTTCAATAGAGGCTCACCATATGCCTATACCGCCTACCCTTTGGTGGGGGATTGCAGCGCTCCTAAGCCCCTGACAGCGGTGTTGCCTACCATCACCCGACCAGCGCAGCCAAGGCTGGGAGGCTGGGTATAGTCCTACAGGGCCGCAAGCTAATAGCCCCGCTCACCTGCGAGAAGAGAGAGACATCTTCTTGTCCTTCGCAGTCCTGACTGCAGAGAAGATCTGGGGATTTGTGGGAGGTTCCAGGTATTTGAGGGGCCGGGAGGAGCCAATTTCGCTGTCTCTGCAGTCCAGCGCCATCTTGCGGAGTATGTGTTAGCATGTGTTATGAATCTTATCTGGAGCATGACGTACTGTATACTAAGAATACATCTCAATATCATTCAGAATCTATTTTTTCTAAGAGAAGGCAATGGAGAGGTGTGAAACCTCTTCTGCTCTGTCTTTGCTCTATCCTCATAACTCCATCAAAAGAAAGAATAGTGGTGCTGCAGCTGTCAATAACTTTCTCCGTGGCAGAGTTTAAACTGGACCGTCACTATGATTTAATGAAAAGGCCAAACCCTTAAAAAACGATTCCCAAACATCTAAAATTAATATATTTTAAGTTTTTAGTCACTTACTTATTATTCTTTCCCCCGCTAGGCTGCAACTCTCTTCAGGACTCTAGGATACTGGCGCTGCCATCTTGACTCAGAAGCATTACACACATACTGAGACGAGGAGAGCAGGATAAAGTACAGGAGGGCGGGGTTATAGCTGTGCTTTGCACAGACAGAGCAGAGCTAGAGTCAGGGAAAGGGCAGCAATCCCAGAATGCAGAGCAACACAGTCAGAAGACACTTCCTGTTTGCAGGCTGCCTGATGCTCCATGAGCCACCATCTTGGATGTTTAAAGGCTCATAACATGCAGTAGATGCAGGTAGGACGATTTTTAATGTGCGCAATCGATATGTACAAGGTGAGGGAAACATTTAAGATAGGCTAACCACTCTGCTCTCTCATGGGTGCCACAAATTTGCCCATGGGAGGATGGAGAGGGTACACTTCCTATTTTGGTAATTTCTGGAAGGTATCGTATGGATGGCCATCAAAAATTGGCAGCATAAGACTGACTCATCTTAGCGACAGCCTTTAGTAATTTTAAACTATAGGTCTGCTTAGAATCATTATTATCCTAGCAGAATAGATATGGACTGCAGGATCAAATTAGAGCACCATACCAACATAGAGAAATAGTTCAAGAGCAATATCAGAACTATGCTCTTTTAACAGTTAATTGGTTTTCTATGAATCTCTTCTTCCCTTTAGTTTTCCAGATATATAAATATCCACTAGGAAAAAAAAAAGAAATTGCTGCGTTTTAGGACAAACCACAACAGAAGGCAATTCTGTCCATGGCTTTCTCTCTCTCTTTTTCCTTAGGCACGGTAAATAAGAGCAATCTACTATATGTAATGTCAGAAAGTTATCTGACACACATTTGTGCAGCATAATAATTCTGAACAGAACAAATAAGTATCTGTGGTTAGGCTGCCCTGCTTCACATTGGTAATTTCATTCCCAACACATCAGCGCTCACATCTAAAAGCTAGTATATTTTATGGGTAGGTCTGTCTTCCTCTGCCTTCATTTTGCTGATGAATGGTGTTAAAAACAGTTTGCAAGCTTCCTTCCGAAAAAAAAGGAAGAGAGAACTCAGCAGTGATGCTCTCTGCTCTATTTTTACACATGGTAAAGGGACAAATGGCTTAACCACTTCTCGGCAAAGTGTTCAGCATAGAAAAGGCAAAAGGTACAGCACAGGTCATATTAATGGCTTCACAAAATTTGAATGAGAGCCAGTGCCCTATATTATATATATTATATAGGCTCAACATCGCTGATGACGCACACATATTATTGGCGTCCACTGCCACACATGTTCTCAAAGCATAGCACCGGTTCCCAGTCTTAGGTGGGCGTGGCCTGTATAACTTGAAAACATTCATTTAAATGCCCACCCGGAACCAGCGATATGCATCTGGAACATATGTGCGGCAGCAGCGCGCGGATGCCAGTATGGTGTGCGTGTGTCTCAACAGTGGTAAGCAGGAAGCCGGCCTTTGGTAAGGTGGATGGGTGGCCGGGTGTATGATTCTGCCTTTTATTAGGGGATGCCACACACTGCCTGTAATGTGGGATGCCGCACAATGCCTGTAATGTGGAATGCAGTTCACAGCGTGTAATGTGGGATGCTGCACACTGTCAATAATGGGGGAATTGGGTGGGTTCTGCACACTGTCTGTAAAGGTGGAGGAGGGATTTTAGCACACCATTTTGTTTTTTTCTCCCCTGGGTGTGTCTTGTGGAGCATAAATATGATGTGTGTATATAATGCATACAACCTAATGAAGGGCTTAGGGTTTCAGATTAACCACTTTTTTCAATTAGCAGGAGAATTTCAGTGTGAACATTTCCTATAAGGGACCATTCAACACAGGGCATCCACTCAAATCTATGCATTTTGTAGCATTGCCATGCATTGTGGTAGGTTTTTTATTACCCTGAATGAATAGAGGGCCAAAGGGCCCAGATTATGACTCTTGTAGGACTTTTCAAAATGAACATCAGTGCAATGCATCTGTCTCTCAGCTAAACATTTTGGGGTTTTAAGATTATATGTGGATGAACAAGAAGTAATCCAGACTGCTAGGGTAATCCCTGTGTGATAAAGATCTGGAAAAGTCTTTTCTAAAGGGTGCATAAAAAGCTTTGAGGTGCAGATATCTCTTGGCACAACAGGCTGGCGTCTGAAAAATCACCACCCCTGTTCTCCCTAAGAAAGATCTGTCCAGGACAGAGTAATTTTCAGACATAACTGAATCATGAGTGAATGAGGTCTGTAGTCATTAGATGCTTACGATCTTAAGATCTAAAAAGCTGACAAAACAGAACAACTCTTATTTTCTTTTTTCTTTCCAAACACGATTGCTTTCACTTTTCAGTCGGCAAAGAATTTCTTAGCAACTTAGATTCTGAAAAAGACAGCAGGAATTAATTGCTTTAACATACAGTGATTAAATCCCAAAGACTGGGAAGATTGGAACAAAAAAATGGCAAGCACTTAACCGTCTGCTTCATACGCTTGGTACACTGGCATCCTTTATCATGCAAATGATGAGGGATTGAGATTTAAATACATCATTTAACATGTAAACCACATCACTCCTACATTATTGATAAGCTGCTATTTAGCCGGCATGTGTCGGTGAGCAGGATAGCTTCACTAACACCAACGTTTTTTTTCTAAAATGTATATTTTACAATCCAGACCCGTCAGTTGCCTAATGCGGTGCATCAGCCTCATAGGGGTCGGATTCAGAGCCAGGTGAGAATTCTCTTAGGATAGAAATTAATTTTCTTTGACTACCGGGTGTAAATATTCACCTGGCTCTGAATCAGCCCCGAGGTAGACAATGGAAGTCAATGACAGTGTTCTCTCCTAAAAAAAGAAGTGAGAATTCTCACCTGGCTCTGAATCAACCCCATAGTCTGTTCATGCTCTCCATGATCCTTAGGAACCCCAAGTATTCCTGGCAGCTTAGAGCTAATGGGCTTCTATTGGAATAAATAGGATGTACTTTGTTAGACCACAGGCAACTGAATATTATGTTACCTTTGGGTTGTAGTTATCTATTTGGTTACATTCTTGGGAGGAAATTTTGGATGAGATTCAAATCCACTGTATGCCCAAGCACTACAAAGTTTCATTTAATCTAACTAGGAACAATAGCAGGGATCGAGAACCCTGTATCACTGCTAAGTTACAGCGATAGAAAAAGCAGTCAGCTCCACAGCTTCAAAACACACCTATTGAGGATATATAATCTACAGGCACTTGTCTATTGTTTTCTGGAGCCTGGCCATGAGCTACTAATTTTCGAGGCAGCAGTGTTGCTCCCTTAGGATACAGTAGGCCCACCTGAAGACAAATCATTTCAATAATGTACTTTGCATTTGCAATTAACGACTGACATAGGAACCAGAGGAACGTCACTGACACAGAAATCCTTTTCAATTCCATTCACAATCATTCGTTTTCTGGTAAATTACAATATTTTTCGCAGAATCCCTCCAATTCCCCCACTACAGGCAGTGTGTAGAATCCCCCCCAATTACAGGCTGTATGCAGAATCCACCCAATCACCCTATTGCAGGCTGTGTGCAGAATCAATCATCATCAGAGGTAACCAAGAACAATGATAACAAAGGGCGGGGTGGAACAGGACGTGCTGTATACTCATAATATCAGAAGTGATAGCCACCAAAAATGCTACCTTAATAGTCAAAATGGACAAAGGAGCCACACGCAGAGGCTCAAAAGGAGAACCCTGCATAGCAGACAAGACCAAATTCAAATCCCAGACTGGTAACATAGGCTTACGTGGGGGGGCACGTGAGTAACCCCCTGGAAGAAAGTCCTGACCAGACAATGGTGAGCAAAGGATCTTTGGAAGAAAATGTCCAAAGCAGAAACATGTCCCTTGAGGGTACTGAGTTGAAGACCCAAGTCCAAACCATGCTGCAGGAACTCCAGGATCCTGGGAACAGAAAACACCCGACAGTGAAAAGATTTAGACTCACACCAGGAAATGTAAGCATGCCCATACCCTATAGTAGATAAAGGACGAGGACTCCTTCCTTGCCCAAATCATGGTATCAACTACAGAGGCAGACAGCCCCTTGTCCATCAAGATGGAGGGTACAGCAGCCAGGCCGTTAAAGCCAGTGTCTGTAAATTGGGGTGGCCAGGGGGCCACCAGAATGGGCCCTCTTGCTCCGGGTCCCTCCCTGATGATTGATGTAGGCCACAGCCGTCTGGTTGTCCGAGCGGATCTGAACAGCCCAACCCCGAAGGTGTGGAGTCAAATGGGCGAGAACCAACCTTATCGCCCTCAGTTCCAGTATGTTGATAGGGGTATGGGCCTCCTGAGGGCCCCACTGACCCTGGAATTTTAAGGACTTCCAGAAGCCCCCCCAACCCATCAGGGGGGCAGAAACCACTAACAGGTTCCTTAAGTCCAGCCACCACGAGAGGGACCGTCTGGCCAGGGGGGACAGAGCAAACACCTGATCCAGGGACACTGGCAGCCAGTGTAGGGATAGGCAGAGAGGCGCAGAACTGGAGGAGCGAGAGGAGAGATGGATGAGGCGAGCAGCAGAGTTCAGGATAGATTGGAGGGGTGCCAGTCTGTTAGTTGGTAAGCCACAAAGAAGGATGTTGCAGTAATCCAGTCGGGATATGACCAGGGCATGCACTAGCATTTTAGTGGTGTCAGGTGAGAGGAATGGATGGATGCGGGAGATGTTTTTAAGTTGGAGGCGACAGGAGGTGGCCAGGGAGTGAATATGTGGCTTGAAAGAGAGGGCAGAGTCCAGAGTGACTCTCATGCACCGAGCTTGGGTAGTTGCTGTTATTGTGTAATTGTTGACAGAAATAGACGTGTAAGGGAGGGGAGGGGAGTTAGAAGGTGGGAAAATTACCAGTTCTGTCTTGTCCATGTTTAGCTTGAGGTAGCGAAATGACATGAATGAAGAAATAGCTGAGAGGCAGTTGGGGAGGCGAGATAGGAGAGATTGGGGCCAGAGAGATATATTTGAGTGTCATCCGCATAGAAGTGGTATTGGAAGCCTAGTGAAGTTATAAGTTTGCCAAGGCCATGGGTGTAGACTGAGAAAAGTAGGGGGCCTAGGACAGAACCTTGTGGCACACCAACAGAAAGAGAACGAGAGGAAGAAACTGTGTTAGAATAGGATACACTGAATGATCTGTCAGAGAGGTAAGAGGTGAGCCAAGAGAGTGCAAGACCGTGAACCCAGAGAGAGGAGAGAATATCAAGAAGCAGTGTCAAAGGCTGAGGAGAGGTCAAGAAGGATGAGGATGGAGTAGTGACCAATGCTTTTGGCATTGAGCAGATCATTGGTGACTTTGGTGGGGGCAGTTTCAGTGGAGTGGTTACGGCGGAATCCAGATTGTAAGGGGTCAAATAAGTTGTTAGTGGATAAGTATTGTGACAGTTCTGAGTGGACATGTTGTTCAAGAAGTTTGGAGGAGAAAGGGAGTAGTGAGATAGGGCGATAGCTAGAGAGGGCAGAGGGGTCGAGAGAGGGTTTCTTGATTATCGGAGTAATAACTGCATGTTTGTAGGAAGAAGGAAAGGTGCCAGTGGAGAGAGAAAGGTTGAATATGGAGGTTAAGGCTGGAGTGAGGGATGGAGACAGTTGAGGAATAAGGCGAGATGGAATAGGATCGAGGGAGCAGGTAATCAGGTGGGCCCTAGAAATGAGAGAGGTTAGTCCAAGCTCAGTTATTGGAGTGAAGAAAGTTAGAGAGTAAGGCGGGGGATTGTTTGAAGTGCTGAGGGATTCTGAGGGGCAAAGCCAAGTCGAATGTTGTCAATTTTTTCTTTGAAGGATGTAGAAAATTCTTCTGCTGTTATTTGGGAGGTTGGAGGAGGAGGTGGTGGGCGGAGTTAGGAACTGAAAGTGTTGAAGAGTTGTTTGGGATTCCGGGCTTGTGCAGAAATCAGTGAAGAGAAATATGCTTGCTTAGCAGATGAAAGGGCCGTCCTGAGTTCCTGAAGGGCTTGTTTGTAGAACAGAAAGTCATGATTGGCTTTGGTTTTCCTCCATCACTGTTCAGCAGCTCGAGACAGTTGTTTCAATCTGGTTGTGCTTGCATTTAGCCAGGGTTGGGGGTTTTTGGTGCGAGGACGGATATAGGTGAGGGGGGCGACAGAGTCCAGAGCTGAGGAGAGAGTATTATGGTAGTGTGATGATGCAGCGTCTATGTCTGTAAATTAGGTCAAGGTCTGAAGAGGTTGAAGTGAGGCAGAAAAGGACTGAAGATCTAGGTTTCTTAAGTTCCTGCGTTGAGTTGTGGGTTTGTGTGGAGGGGGATTTGCAGGCATTGGAGAGAGGTTCATAGTCAGCAGATTATGGTAAGAGAGGGGGAGCAAAGAGGATGAGAGGTTTGATAGAGAGCAGAGGTTAGAGAAGAGGAGGTCAATTGTGTGGCCGTCTTTGTGGGTGGGTGCAGTAGACCATTGCTTGAGGCCGAAAGATGAGGTTAGTGACAGTAGTCTGGTGGCAGCAGGGTTGCTAGTGTCAACAGATATGTTGAAGTCACCCATAATGATTGCAGGGATGTCTGAGGAGAGAAACTGAAGGAGCCAGGTAGAAAAGTGGTCGAAGAAAAGAGTAGTAGCTCCAGGAGGGCGGTAGATGATTGCAATTTTCAGGTTACAGGGAGAATATAAGCGGACACAGTGAACTTCAAAAGATGAGAAGGATAGAGATGGCAAGGCAGGGAGTGGGTTAAAGAAGCAGAGTTTGGATAGAAGGATGCCGACACCCCCACCCTGTTTGTTGTTGGATCTGGGGGTGTGGCTGAGATGTAGTCCCCCATGTGAGAGGGCAACGGGTGAAGCTGTGTCTGATGGGGTAAGCCATGTTTCTGTGAACCCCATGAAGGTAAAAGAGTTAGAGAGAAACAGGTCGTGAATATAGGTGGGTTTATTGCGCACTGAGCGTGCGTTCCACAGTGCGCAGGTGACAGTGGCAGGATGGGATGGAGAGTGAGTAAGCTGTATCAGATTAGATAGGTTGCGTGTGTATCCCGGTTTAACACGGTTGTAGACTTTTGGCTTTAATGAAAAATTAATAGTTATGGAGGAGGAGGGGGGGGGGAAGAGAGTGGGCCTGGATTAGGACTGATGTCACTGGCGGCAAGTAAGAGTAAAAGGAGAGAGAAGAGATGGTTGTGGCTTTTGAGGGTGGAATAATGTGTCTTGTGCTTGGATGTAGAGGTGGTGTGTGATATTGCCAAAGAAAGGAATTCGTGAGCAGAGAGGGGGAGATGTATAGGGACTTAACAGGAGCAGGGTTATACTGTGAGCCTAGGATTCTGAGGGTAAGAGGAAGCAGTGTGATGAGGTAGAAAGTAATCATTTTAGTTGATGCTGGGCTATTCAGACAAGCAGAATCCGGTGCAGGTTTCCTTCAGGTTGAATTCGCTGCAGACTTAGGAGTCAGACTTGGAAGGGAGTCTGAATTGCAGCCATAGTCTGCCATACTGATAAGAGGCGAAGCTGAAGAGGTCTCATGTGAAACTGAGCATAGGGTACCGCTTCGAAGCAAGACACCATCAGGCCCACCAGCTGCATCCCCTGTGGGATGGAGGGATGAGGACAAGACAGAAGAGACGGGGCCTGAGCTTGAAGACTCTCCACCTTCTGTTGAGGGAGGAAAACCTTGACCTGAGATGTATCCAGAGGCATGCCCAGAAAGGACCTCACCCGAGACGGTGACAGGGAAGACTTGGGATGGTTGATAACCCAGTCGAAGGACTCTAGTATGGACACCACCAACTGGGTATCCAGCTCGGCCCCATGGAAGGACTGAGACGTGATGAGAATGTCGTCCAGATAAGGAAGGATGCGAATGCCCTGAGATCTCAGCAAGGCCATCACGCCCGCCAGCGCCTTGGTGAATACCCTGGGAGCCGAGGTGATACCGAAAGGCAAGGCCACAAATTGGTAGTGCTGATCCTCCAGAGCGAACCTGAGGAATTTCTGATTACCTGGAAAGATAGGTACACAAAGGTAAGCATCCTTGATGTCTACAGAAGTCATGAAGTCGCCCGGGCGCAGTGAATTGACCGCTGAGCGCAGGGTTTTCATTCGAAAATGCTTGCACCTGACAAACTTGTTGAGACGCTTTAAATCCAAGATGGGCCTGAGGGACCCGTCCTTTTTGGGGACCGTGAAGAGATTGGAATAGAAGCCTCTGCCCCTTTCCCTGAAAGGCACTGGCCAGATGACCCCCAACTCCAGAAGGTTTTGGACAGCAAGACACAAGCCCTGAGCTGACAGAGGATTTTGAGCCATCTGGGATCTGATGAATCTTGGGGGCAGCCAGGCTGCAAACTCTATCTTGTAACAGGAGGAAACCACCTCCTGGATCCACCTGTCTGCTACACGTCGCCTCCAGACATGAGCAAAGAGCCGAAGCCGTCCCCCCACCCGGATGGGTGAGGGCGCCTCCTCATGCCTGAGGGGGCTTGGGGGAGGATTTGGGTTTGGGACCCCAGGAGAGGCCGAGGCAGCCACGTCCCCTGCCCCTGCCCCAATAGTCTTCGCGTGCTCCAGTAGAAGAGACCCCTCGTCCAGCCCTGGGAGCCCGAAAGGAGGGGAGAGAGGCACCAGACCCCGAAAGGGCCGAGACGGCCTCCTGCATTGGGGTAACCTACCGCCCCTGGCAAACAGGTTCAAGCATTCACCAAAGAGGCGCAGCCCGTTAAAGGGGAACCCAGTGAGAGCCTTCTTAGCAGCATTATCAGCTACCCACTGACGCAGCCAGATAGAGCGGCGTATAGCCACCAAAAGGGCAGATGTCCTTCCACACATTCTAATGACATAATCCATGGCAGAGAGGATATAAGCAACAAAATCATAGCAAAGCAGGAGAGATCTATAGTCTTCTCCTCCCGCATCATCTAAGAGACACTTAAGCAGCCTTTTAATAGCAATAGCCGTTATGGCAGAGGCACAAACCGGACGCAGCAAAGTCCTCACAAAGCATGACAGGACAACTGCCAATTAAATTAATAGAGTTCACAATATAATTCATAAAATGTGATAACCACTATGCACTGTGCAAACAACAACTTTAAAGTGCAGGTGATAGACAAACAAAAAAGCAGGTCCAAATGTGGACCCAACCAACAATCTAACAATATAAAGTGCTGAACGTGCTAGGCCATTTACTATTTGTTTAAAGTGGACCAACACCCTCCCCTGATCGGCCCGGGAATCTATAAGATTCCCGGACCGATCAGCTCCCTGACTGCGGGGCACCCTGATCGGGGGTGCCCCGCTGTGTGAAACCCCCCAAGATCCCCGAAAATCCTACCTGATCCTCGTTCCAGTGGTGTATGCGCGGGCCGCTGCCGCCTCCCGTGCGTCCCTCTAGCAGGGCGCGCACCCGCGCTGGCCGTTTGTGAATGGCGCTCAGCTTGTCCGTCGCTGCCTCTCCTTGTCCGGCAGCGGCGATTGGACGAGCGAGTCACGTGGGAGTGGGGTCAGGTGAGTTTTCGGGACTTTCTGGGGGGTTTCACACAGCGGGGCACCCGCGGAAGTGGACCAATACCCAGGATAGTCAAAATCCTGGGTGTTGGTCCATTTTAAATAGACCTATTACTATGGTACAATTGGCTCTCCCCACTCCCTATATTTATACTTCTACATTGCTATTGGTCACCATGCTTATTAACAGGGCAGTTCAGGCAATGTCAATAAAAATTAAGCAGCTCATCTGATGCCTGCCCCACGTTCCTCTCCTGCATTTCCTGCAGTGCCTATAGCAGGACTCCAACGTTTTCCCCTTTTCAATTTTATTCCTTCACTACCATGCACCAAAGTGGTTACATGACCGCCTGTCTCCCTTGGCGTTCCCAGGCTTTGCTTAGAATACATAAGTTATACATACAGTCAGAGTTTAGTTAAATTGGCTCATTTTACACTGTACTCACTGTAAAAAAAGGGGGGAGAAATTTAGGACATCACTGGACAGGGTCTTTAAAGGGAAAGTCCAATTTCAATGGCATTTTTGAAAGTGTACATTTTTGGTTATCAAAAGGATGTCCTCAAGGTGCTGAGCTTACCTAGCATTTTTTTACATTTTGTCGTTGCTAGCAAATGTGTGTTTTATGAAAGCAGGTTTCACTACCTGCAACTGTACACCAATTCTACCAAAAAAATCCTTAAAAAAAGCTCCATACCTTAAAGCGGAACAACACCCTCCAATACCATTGAAAGTAGTATTTCCCATGGAATACATGTACATCCAGATCTGGATGTGTTGGGAGGATTATAAAGGAAGGACTAGATGTATGCAGTAGGAACAGGTAGAGGAAATAAGCAATGTCTTACCTTGACTAAAGAAAATGCAAAATGTTCTAATTTACTCTCTTGAAGCACTCCACAATTTGGAGAGAAGGTTGATTTGGATGGCTATATTCGCAGAATGCATCTTAGCCTTATTATAAACAGTACAATACAATAATTTGTAAGGAGAATTTTGTTGAGCTAGCTATAATAAACCTAAAGCAAAAATGAGGTCACCTGCCCAGCACTATTCTGTAAAACTCAAAATAAGCATAAAATCTGGGTCATGTTTAAGTTTGGAGATAAGTTTAAGAAAACTCTTGCTAGGTGCTGTATTTGTAACATACAATTTTGCAGCATGGATAGATTATTTCAGTGCGGTTTTATGACAACTTCAAAGGGGCATTGACCCATATGCTTTATGGTGAGTATCAAGCGTTAAGGAAACAGAATCAGTTTCTCGCTGTGTTCTAAAAATATTATTAGCAGTAGAGGTACTGGGTAAACAGAGTAGAAAATGCCCTGGCCAGTAACTGCATAATGGCAGTCAAAGTAAGGAAGATAAAAGTCTGAATGCTGGCCATTTATGGAATTCACCGGCTGTAGATGAAAAAACGCTGCCTATTGAGCACAACATAAATTAAGCAGTCAGACTGACTGCATGCTCTGAAGATCGATCAGGACATAGCTCAGAAAACCTTGCTTTTAACTTTATCTGCTGCCACTGAAGCAAAAAGGCCACATAAATTATCTGTTACTATGACCTGATGTGACACCAGAGCCTGATATATGAAGTGCGCCTTTCTGGGCCATTTTGCATAATTTTGCGAACATTACCCTCTGCCTTGGTGCAAATGCAATTTTTTTGACTTTCTGTAAGCGTGCATTATGCCATTGCTGCAGGAAATGTGAGGAGAATTAGGAGCGTGTAGCTGTATGCCCCGGATGGTAACAGCTGCATGCTAGAGATGCCAAGTATTGTGATATCAGGGATTTGGGGTTGTGTTCCTGGCCACTGCTGCTGCTGGCTACTTACAGTATTTTTAACAAATTAGGACCACTTTAATGGGCAAACTCACTTAACATTAAAGGCAAGTCTTTCATTGTGGATGAATAGGATTTTGTATTCCAAAATTGTTTTATGTAAAGAGCAAAATCAAATTTGTGGTCTACTAAGAGATGAGAGTGTGGCAATTGGGGTCTAAAAAACGCCCTCCTGGGCGGTCACTTTAATAAGGCAGAGTATTTTAGTACAATAATTTGGGAAATACTTTATTAAAAAAATAAAGCAAAATGAAGGACACTGCATGCATTTTGGTTCTAAGTGGTTTTGGGCTATTTCGCAATTTGAACCACTTGTATTACCCTCCCCCCTATAATATGTTTTATAATGGGCTTGATTTAGGGGCTTGTGAGAAAACTTGCTTCTTTTTCAGGAGAGAAAAATACAATTCTGTGATTACTCACCTGTAGAATTGGTATTATGAGTATACAGTACGTCCTGCTCCAAATATAATACTTACAATCGGGTAATACTCCGCCAGATGGCGCTGGACTGCAGAGACATCGAAAATAGGCTCCTCCCGGCCCCCCAAATACCCGGGGACCTCCCACAAATCCCCAGCATTGAAAAGCAGTTAACGAGAAGCCGGGAGAATTAAACAACCCAACTATCAACTATAACAATGATAACAATCACCATACAGGGGATCCAAGATAATACAAAACCAAGGGTGGGGTGGAGCAGGACATACTGTATACTCATAATACCAATTCTACAGGTGAGTAATCACAGAATTGTATTATTCTTAGTATACAGTACGTCCTGCTCCAAATATAATACTTACAATCGGGACATCGAATAGCAGTGTCCATAAAGTAGGGTGGGATGCCCAAGAAGAAAGACAGCAGCAGGCAGTTTAAACCACTGCCGCCCTCAGAACCTTTCGGCCAAAAACAGCATCAGCTGAGGCCCTGACATCAACCTTGTAAAACTTTGAAAAGGAATGAACAGAAGACCAAGTAGCGGCCTTGCAAACTTGTTCAACAGAAGCCTGGTGCTGGAAGGCCCAAGAGGCACCAATAGCATGAGTAGAATGAGCAGTAAGGCGAAAGGGAGGACTCTTCCCCTTAGCAGAATAGGCCTGAATCACAGCCTGACGAATCCACTTGCTGATAGTAGACTTGGCAGGAGCCAAACCCTTCCTAGGACCAGAAGGGACCACGAAAAGAGCATCAGTTTTCCTGAAAGGTGCAGTAGCCACCAGACCTAACCACATCCAAAGAGTGCAAACCCCTCTCCTTAGCATTGCTAGGATTAGGGCACAAAGAAGGAAGAACAATATCCTGATTCAAATGAAAGGCACACACTACCTTAGGCAGAAAGTCAGGTTTGAAACAAAACACCACCTTGTCCTGGTGTCTCTCATAGTAGGGGGGCTGAATGGACAGCGCTGCCAACTCAGACACACTTCTGACAGAAGTAATAGCCACCAGAAAAACAACCTTGAGCGTAAGAATGGCCAAGGCAGCATCCTGCACAGGTTCAAAGGGAGCACCCTGCAAGGCTGACAGAACCAAGTTCAGATCCCAAACAGGCACCATAGGTTTACGTGGGGGACGCACATGAGTGACCCCCTGGAAAAAAGTCCTGATCAGAGGGTGCTGAGCAAAGGACTTCTGGAAGAAAATAACCAGGGCAGAAACCTGACCCTTCAGAGTACTGAGTTGGAGCCCCATCTCCAACCCATGCTGCAGGAACTGCAGAATCCTGGGAATAGAGAACACACGACAGGGAAGAGACTTAGACTCACACCAGTGAATGTAGGCACGCCAAACCCTGTAATAAATGGAAGAAGAAGACTTCTTTCTAGCTTTAATCAAAGTATCCACAACCAAGGAAGACAGCCCTTTCTCCATCAAGATAGAGGTTTCAGCAGCCAAGCCGTCAAAGCCAGAGTTTGTAAATTGGGATGGCGTAGCGAGTCCTGAGTGATCAGATCTGGCACCAAGGGCAGAGCGTACTGATCTACTGCCAGCTGTACCATGTCTGCGAACCACACTCTTCTTGGCCACCAGAATTGCGGGCACCCCTTCCAGAGCAATCTTGCGCAGAACCCTGCCCAGCAGGGGGATTGGAGGAAAGACATACAGGAACTGAAAGTCCTTCCATGACATTGCTAGCGCATCCGAGGTCAGGGCCAGAGGATCCCTGGATAGAGAGACAAAATCTGGGAGCTTGTGATTGTGGCGGGACGCAAACAGATCCACATCTGGTTGGCCCCAACGGTGACACAGAGATTGAAACACCCTGCTGCATAGGGACCATTCTCCCTGGCGAGAGGTCCCCCTGCTCAGAGAGTCCGCCAGGTGATTTTCCACCCCCGGGATGTACACAGCTGAAATGCAGGGGACATTGGCCTCTGCCCAGGTCAGGATCAGAGATGCTTCCTGGAGGGCCCCCTTGCTCCGGGTCCCTCCCTGATGATTGATGTAGGCAACTGCCGTCTGGTTATCCGAGCGCACCTGAACAGGCAGGCCCCAAAGATGAGTAGCCAAGCGAGCAAGAACTAACCTGATCGCCCGCAGCTCCAAGACATTGATAGGTGTGTGGGCCTCCTGAGGGCCCCACCTCCTCTGGAACCGCAGGGACTTCCAGAGACCCCAACCTGACAGACTGGCATCCGTGGTGACCGTCTCCCAGGAAGGGGCAAGAAAGGATCTGCCCCCCAACAGGTTTCTTGAGTCCATCCACCACAAGAGGGACCTCCTGACCAGGGGGGAGAGCACACAGACGCTGGGTCCTTGTCCCATACAGACAATAGGTGAAGTTGCAGAGGCCTCAAGTGGAACTGAGCATAAGGGACCGCTTCGAAGCACGCCACCATCAGGCCCACCAGCTGCATCCCCTGCCTGATGGAGGGATGGGGACAAGCTAGGAGGGACTGAGCCTGTGCAATCAGACTGTCCACCTTCTGTTGAGGAAGGAAGATCCTTGCCTGAACTGTATCCAGATTCATTCCTAGGAATGGAGTTACCAAGGAAGGGGACAGTGAGGACTTGGGGTGGGTGATCACCCATCCAAATGACTCCAGAGTGGACACCACCAGCTGAGTAACCAACTCTGCCTGATGTAGAGACTGGGAAGTGATGAGGATGTCGTCCAGATAGGGAAGCACGCGGACGCCCCAACATCTGAGCTGAGACATCACGCCAGCCAGCACCTTGGTGAACACCCTGGGAGCTGAAGTGAGGCCGAAGGGCAAGGCCACAAATTGGTAGTGTTGATCCATCAGAGTGAACCTGAGGAACCTTTGATGACCTGGGAACACAGGAATATGAAGGTAAGCATCTTTGATGTCCACAGAAGTCATGAAGCACAAGGTTATGGAAATGTGCCTGCTCAGGAAATTCCAAACGTGATTTTGCTGTATGGAAAAGCTCCCCTCTTTTCCTGGGAGCCGCAACAGGAAGAGAGATAGACAGAACCTCAAAAATGTGGGTGAATAATCTGTCAGTGTCATCCGGGGCCCAGGGGTCAGAGCCAGAATCGTCTTGACCCCTCGGTCTCTCATCAGATGAGCCTGAATCAGAAAAGAGCTCCCCTTCATCAGACGGGGTATAGCCACAAAGATTCATAAACTCCTCAGTTCCCATAGGGAAAACAGTGACATTAGGCGTCAAGTGCCGCTTCTTAGCAGGGGCCTTACGTGCTAAGGACTTAGCAATCAACTGCTCAACAGTAGCCAGTCTAGAAGACACATCAGGCTGAGAATCCCCACTAGTATGCAACTCAGTAGGAGTAAGGTTTAAGCTTGGGGGAGTAGGCGAAGTGAAACGAGGTGCAGCCACTGGCAGGCCAGATTGCAATGGAAGCACCTGCTCAGCGCAGGGTACACAGATCCGCGCCTTGTCAGCGTCAGCATGAGGCTGCCCACACACTACACACAGCCGGTCTTGTCCCGAAGGGACCCCGGTCACATTGTCCTGGGATGCCTCCATATGGTGATTATAGCGGTGCTATACGCCGATAGGGAATAACGCTATGTAGCAACCCTGGATGCCCCAATAACCCGCAAGGGAAGTGGGAGTATAATTTTACAAGGCCTACAAGTAATATACTAAAACAGGGCCGGGAGAAGCCAAGAAGGGTTCGTCCCACCTGAAAGACATAAGCAGAAAAAGACCTTAAGTACATCGTAACAAAAGTGAAGGAGAGAAGCCGCCTGCGAGGGCACTTACGGACCGCGGTAGGTAGGAGTCCGTCGCGCATAGGCCAACCAAGTAGGAAAGATGGCGTCGGTATACCTCGAGGGGCGGGCCAGTAACAGCGATGACGCGAAACACACCAAAGACGGGCCCCGCCCCCCCGAAGAGCGCGAAGCCAGAACGGCAAGCAGCCAATGATGGCGCACCAGAGCCTGAGGTAATGCTGCCGCCAAGCGCGGAACGAAGTCAGCGCGCGGCGGCGGCAAATTTTTTAAAAAAGCAATAAAGACAAGTCAGCGAGGCGGCTGACACACGAATAAAAGGCATGTGAAAAGAGAGTGTAAAACACAGAATGCATAACATACATATCTATACTCATACACCCCCCCCCCTCTTTTTCCCCGAAGACTACAAGGAGGACGGCGACCACTTAAATAGGGCCCACCGATAGGCAGGGGCAAGGGGCAATAGTGCGGGAGGGGCATCCCAAATAGGCTCACCATAAGCCTGAACCGCCTACCCTTTGGTGGGGGATTGCGGTGGAGCAGCGCTCCTAAGCACCTAACAACGGTGCTGCCTTCCCTCACCCGACCAGCGCAGCCAAGGCTGGGAGGCATATTACTAGTGGAACGGGTGGGAATAGTCCTACAAGGCCACAGGCTAATAGCCCCGCTCACCTGCGAGTAGAGAGCCAATTTCTCGTCCTTCGCAGCCAGACTGCAGAGAAATCCTGAGATTTGTGGGAGGTCCCCGGGTATTTGGGGGGCCGAGAGGAGCCTATTCGATGTCTTTGCAGTCCAGCGCCATCTGGCGGAGTATTACCCGATTGTAAGTATTATATTTGGAGCAGGACGTACTGTATACTAAGAATATAGTTATTCACTTTCATTATTACCGGGTGTAAATTTTCACCTGGCTCTGAATCTCTGCTAAAAATACCATTTTGTGAATACTCACCTGTAAAATGGGTATTATAAGTATGTCACACACCCCACTTCATTTATTAATTATTACACTTGGGTTATCCCACCGCTAGGTGGCGCACTTGCAGAGATCTCCAAAAAAGCAGCAAGCCCCTCCCGGTCTATAGACACCTGGTACCTCCCAACAATTCCCCAGTGTTAAAACAGCAGTAAGACAAGGTACCAGGAATAAACAATTGTAACCCTCAACTGTAAATAACAAAACCTCACCATAAAAGGAACCCGGATACCAAAAAAGGGCGGGTGAAGTGGGGTGTGTGACATACTTATAATACCCATTTTACAGGTGAGTATTCACAAAATGGTATTATTCTAAGTATGTCACACACCCCACTTCATTTATTAATTATTACACTTGGGACATCCAACAGCAGTGTCCATAAAAAGGGCGGGTATCCAAAACCAGGCAATAACGCAGATAAAACTCAAACCACTGCAGCCTGCAGAACCTTACGGCCAAACACAGCATCAGCTGAGGCCCGAAAATCCACCTTGTAAAACTTAGAAAAAGTGTGAACAGAAGACCAGGTAGCGGCCTTACAAATTTGTCAACCGAAGCCTGGTGCTGAAAAGCCCAGGACGCACCAACCGCACGAATAGAATGAGCAGTAACGCGAAAAGGGGGATCCTACCCCTTGGCAGAATAGGCTCCAACAATCGCCTGACGAATCCATTTGCTAAAGGAAGACTGAGCCGGAGCAAAGCCCTTCCTAGGCCCACAGGGCACCACGAAAAAGGCATCAGTCTTACGAAGGAAGATGTAGCACGCAAATAGTACCTAACACAACGTCCAAGCAGTGCAACGCACTCCCCTTGACATTCCTAGACTTAGGACACAAAGAAGGAAGAACAACGTCCTGATAAATATGAAAAGCAGAGAAAATCCGACTTGAAACGAAAGATCACTTTGTCCTGATGCTTCTCAAAACAAGGAGCCTGAATCGATAAAGCCGCCAACTCTGAAAAACGCTGAACCGAAGTGATGGCCACCAAAAAGGCAACCTTCTGAGTCAGAGTGGACAGAGCAATATCCTGCACCGGCTCCAAAGGAGGAACCTGTAACGCAGAAGACACCAAATTCAAATCCCAACTGGGAACAAAGGCTTCCTAGGAGGCCGCAGAAGCGAAACCCCCAGGAAAAAGGTCTTGACCAAAGAATGGCTTGCAAAAGACCTCTGGAAAAAAATTGACAAGGCAGAAACCTGCCCGTTCAATGTACTCAGCTGAAGACCAGAATCCAGCCCTGATTGAAGACACTCCAAAATCCGAGAAATAGCAAAAACCCGGCAGGGCAAAGATCTAGCCTCACACCAATCAATATAAGATCTCCAGACCCTATAATAGATGGAAGAGGAAGACCTCTTCCTAACACTAACGAGAGTCCGAAAGATCGAATCCAAAAGACCCTCCTCCCTCAAGATGGAGGTTTCAGCCGCCAAGCCGTCAAAGCCAGCGTCGGTAAACAGGGGTAACACAGTTGACCCTGAGTGATAAGATCTGGCCGAAGAGGCAGATCGAACCGAACCACTGCCAGACGAACGATGACTGCGAACCACACCCGCCGTGGCCACCTTGGAGCCACGAGAATGGCGGGAACTCCTACCTGAACTAGCTTTCGCAGCACCCAGCCTAACACGGGAATAGGAGGGAACAGATAAAGAAAAACCCCGGTCCCTCCTACCCAAGGGCAGCCCATGGCATCCGCTGCCAGAGCCAGAGGGTCCCGAGAAAGCGACACTAATGTCAGAAGCTCGTAGTTGTGACGAGAGGCAAAACAGATCCACCAACGGCGTCCCCCACCGAAGACACATCGACCGAAAACACCAGGGGATGGAGAGACCATTCCCCCCGGCGGGACGAGCACCGGCTCAGGAAGTCCGCCTCCGTGTTCACCACTCCTGGAATGAAACACTGCCGAAATGCAAGGGACATAAGTCTCCGCCCAAACTAGAGTCAGAGACACATCTCAGAGGGCACCCAGACTGCGAGTCCCTCCTTGGTGATCGATATAAGCAATCGCCGTCTGATTGTCCGAGCGAACCCGAACCAGCAGACCCTGTAAATGATGCGTCAAGGGAAACAAAACCAACCTGATGGCTCGCAACTCCAGAACATTGATGGGCAAGTGGGCTTCCAGAGGGTCCCACTGCCCCTGAAACTGAAAATCCTTCCAGAAACCTCACCATCCTGACAAACTGGCGTCCGTGGTGACAGATTCCCAAAGCAGGGTTAGAAAGACCTGCCCTTCAAGAGAGTGTCCGGGACCAACCACCACAGTAGAGACTGCCGAACCTGGGGGGACATCCGGAAGGACCGATCCAACGACAGCGGTCGCCGATCCCAAGACGCCAAAAGATGAAGCTGAAGCGTCCTCGTGCGGAACATTGCGAAGGGAACAGCCTCGAACGAGGCCACCATCAACCCCACCAGTCTCATCCCCGGCCGGATGGACGGGCGAGGATTGGAGAAAAGAAGCTGAACCAATTCCTGAATCAAAAGAACCCTGGCCTAAGGGAGAAACACTCTGTGCTGACAAAAGTCCAAGGACATCCCCAGAAAAGTCACCACCCTGGCCGGAACCAGAGAAGACTTGGGATAGTAGATCACCCAGCCGAACTTCTCCAGCGTAGACACCACCAAACTGGTGTCCCCCTCCACCTGACTGAGGGAAGGTGCCACGATGAGAAGATCGTCCAGATAAGGAACAATGCGAATCCCTTGAGCTCTGAGCAGGGCCATCACCCCTGCCAACACCTTGGTGAACACTCTCGGAGCCGAGGTGAGACCGAATGGGAGAGCTACAAACTGAAAACGCCGATCCTTCACCACGAAGCGAAGAAACCACTGATGTGCCGGAAAGATTGGAATGTGAAAATACGCGTCCTTGATGTCTATGGACGTCATAAAGTCCCCCTGCCGAAGAAAACCGATCGCAGACCGCAGGGTTTCCATGCGGAACTTCCGGGGACGAATGAACCTGTTGAGAAACTTCAGGATCGGGCGGAAGACTCGTCCTTTTAGAGAACAGTGAAGGGATTGGAATAAAACCCGCGCCCCACCTCCAACGGAGGGATCGGGCAAATGACTGCCAGCTCCAGAAAATTCTTTACCGCCGCCAGAAGCCCCTGTGCGGCTAAAGGATCCGACGGCACTCGAGGCCTGACAAACCTTGGAGGAGGACAGGACACGAACTCCAGCTTGTAACCGGCCGACACCACCTCCCGGATCCACCTGTCGGAAACCTCCAGGTCCCACATCCGGGAGAATAGTCGCAACCGTCCCCCCACCCGTACGGGTGAGGGCGCCCCCTCATTGCTGAGCGGGCTTGGAAACTGGCTTGGGCTTGGCGCCCCAGACGTGCACGAGACGGCCACGGCCTCTACCCCTACTCCAGCTGGCGCCCCTGGAAGCCGAAAAGCCCGCACCTCTGCTGGCTCTGGCTCCCCGAAAGGACGGATTGTAGAAGACCGTTCCCCGAAAGGAACGGCGAAACCTTTTGCACTGAGGCAACCTGCCTCCCTTGGCAACAGAATCCAGCTATTCACCAAAAAGCCTCAAACCCAGAAAGGGAAGAGCCGTGAGTGATCATTAGAATTGAGGTCAGCCGTCCACTGTCTCGACCACACAGAGCGACAAATAGCCACCAACAGAGCAGAAGCTCTGCCACACATCAACATGGCATCATCCTGAGCGGCCAGAACAAATGACAAGAAAAAGTCACAACGCTTATGCAAGAAACTCATCACCAGAGGGATCAAGATCCACACATAAATCCCTGACCACAGACCTAACCGCCAAGGTCAACAGAGCCGAAGCACAAACAGGCCTCAAAACCGAACCCGCACAGACAAACCCATGGCGGGCCAACAGGACAATCCGGCGATCCTCGCCATCTTAGAGATAAGTAGTGTCAGGAAGATGAACAGCCGCAGTATTAGACAGTCCCAAAACCGTAGCATCCATCTCGGGAGGGACAGACCAACGTTTCAGCAAGTCCGCCGGAAAGGGATATTTCTTATCCCAGCCAGGCGGTACCCCAACGAGCCGTGTAGGATGCTCCCACTGCTAAAGGACAACGTCCTCGAAAAGCTGTTGACTGAGGAACTCCAGACTCTGCTTGGAGCCCCCAAAGAGCCGGCCCTTAGGCCGAAGAGCAACCTCGAGAGGGTCCAAATCCAAGACCTCAAACATTTGGGTCATAGAAGGCGTATCAGGGGCGGGACCATCCACCTGGTCCCCCTCAGCGCCCAGCACCCGCTGGCCCTCTGAATCATCCAATTCTTCCACGAGCTCACCCTCTGCGAGGCGACCATCCGACCAATCCAGGTCCTCAATCACTTCCTCCTCCGAGTCCAGCGGAGGCGGAGATAGGTATTTTCGCTTGGCCGCACCCTTCTGTGCGGGCATGTTGGAAAACATTTTCTCGGGGGTGGCCAACCGGGCGCACACCTCAGATTGCGAATCCCCACCCGTGACCACGTCACACGGGGTCCGGAACAGGCGAGGAGGAGAGGGAGATGGCGCGGACGATGACGTACCAGGCACCAGGGTGCTGGACTGGCGCTCAATGCTCCGCTGCGCACATGGAATGCATACAATGACATCATCCCCCGGGAGCGGAGTCCCACAACCCCCACACAGCCTAGATTGTCCCGAAGGATCAGATCCGGAATCCTTGACAGCCTCCATATGGTGAAATTTATGGTATTCGCAGAACCCAGGGATTTACGCATTAAGCGACCCGGGATGCCCTTTAATCTACTATATATGTAAATATAGATATATATATACATGTGTATTCATGTAACCCTGACCCTGGGAATCCTAGCCGGAAAAAATATCCTAATTAAAGAATGAAATGCCACCAGCCCCCGACTAGCCCGGTATATAAGACCGGGAGAACCCTGTGGGATGGGGTCCCAGGGTCTGACAAGGACACAACAACACACAACCAATAAAGGCACACCTACAAACAGCGCCTATAGCCGACCCCCCCTTTTAACCCCATGCCCCCAACACATGGAGGCGAACGGGCCAGGATGGGGGGGGGGGGGGGGTGGTGGGGGTTGGGGGCGGGAGAAGGAGGCTCAAACAGTGACCCCAGACTAGCAATAGGCCCCGACCTAAACAATCCGCGGAGCCTACCTTTTATGACTTGCGCGACGAGGAGAAAATGGCGGCCCCTGCCAGCAACGCAGACAACCGCACCGCCAAGGAGAGGGAAGGACGAGGGGCGTGCCCACAGAAACGCGGGAGCCACAGCAGCCCCGCTCCCTCCAACCGGCCAACCACGACGCGGGCCGCGCAGGACGCGGCCCCGCCCACTCCTACGCCGCCGAGCAGCGGGCGCCAGCGATGATGGCGCCCGCGTACCCCACCGCTCGGCCATCCTGAACAAAACGGTCACCGCACTACACACACACACAATACGGCAAGGCAGGGGGAAGGCCCCCAGTAAAACACACGCCGCGAGCGCCGCGAGAACCTCGGCGCTTCCCGGCCAGGCGGGCCGCCGGCGCAGCGCGCCGCCCGGCCCCGCCCACTGCAATGCCTCACAGGGACCCCTGAGTACGGGCGCCAAAAACAGGGCGCCCACTGAGATAGCCCCTAAGCAACCCAAAAACGGCGGGCCGGCGAACACGCCCAACTCCGCCATAAGTGACCCAAAGCCGAGCACACCGCACAGCAAGCATCAGCCAGACAAAGACGGGCAGGCCAGTGCGGCCCAGCCCCCGTCCAAGCACACCCTCACACACCACACAAGCATAAGAAAGCCATACTGAATTGGGAGGGAAATAAAGCCTCTGTGCCTAATGTACCGTGCCTAGAGTAAGTGTAAGGGCATCCCACGTCCGGATCACCACTCCGGAATCCCGCTATGCCCCACAATATGGGGTCGAGCGGAGGAGCTAATCTCCTAGGCACCTAAGGTGCCAGCTACCCTTGCCCGACCTACAGCCTAAGCTGGGAGGCTGCCAGTTAACAGGGGGAATACAAAAAAACAGAGTCGGGCAGCAATAGACCATGGGGGGGGGGCCGGGGTGATACCCCGGCTACCTGCAAGCAGGAGACTTCTTTCTTCTGTCTTGTCGCCATCTTGCAGAGACCAACACTGGGGAATTGTTGGGAGGTACCAGGTGTCTATAGACCGGGAGGGGCTTGCTGCTTTTTTGGAGATCTCTGCAAGTGCGCCACCTAGCGGTGGGATAACCCAAGTGTAATAATTAATAAATGAAGTGGGGTGTGTGACATACTTAGAATAAAGAAGTGAGTGCTTCTCACCAGGCTCTGAATCGACCGCAATGTCTGTAACGGTTCTCATTCATCCAGGTCATGGTATATCTGTAGGATAGAACAGAAATCCAGTTGCCTTGATTCATTGCTACAGAATTATGAGTTATGCCATCACATTCTATTGTGTTTTACTTTGGCACTATTAAAAATCCTGGTGGAGGTGCATAAATGGCATCCACTTTTGGACATTGTAAAGTTATTTCTGCTTCCCACATGAACTTTAGCTTAAGTGGCAAATGCCTTCCAGGTTTGGCACTGAAGCAAATGCTATAACACAGAAAATCTGTAAGCATTTAGCGGGAGGCCAGTCCAAATTTCCGAAAAGGTTCTAAGGTAAATCTCTCCATAGTATGCTGTTCTCAGAATAATGGTCATAATACCGATAGCAATAATAGTATTCATATTTTCCAGCAATTAATAGGCGATGCTTGTTGCTCTGTAGAGCTGAATAAAGGCCCGTGGCTGATCTCTAAATATGTCAGAATGAGATGGCAGGAATAAATGCATGATGAATAAGGTACAAACAATGGCCTCAGGCTATGTATTAATGCCATTGTTACGTTGGAAATTATAAAATCCGTTCTTCGTTATCAATAGTTTCCTGGGCATTAATCTGCCTTGGCTGAGACTAAAGCACCTGACGTTTTCCACATGGAAACAACCATTCAAAACAATGCTCATCCATTATTTATGATTGGAGACTACACGCGGCAGAGCCAGGCAAAAGGTGGGAAGCGATGCAGGGCTGTATGAAAAGAAAAAATGTAACTGGTTGTTAGCTCGGGCCCAGCCAACATTCTGAGTACCTTGTTGACCCTGTTTGTCCTCAGTGACTTTAGCAAAGCCTGACTATTCTAGTACTCTCTTGATTAATCCTCGTTTACTACTATTTCCATGTGACAGACACATCTCAGTGTCACCTGCTTATCGGGACTAGTGACATTCTCCAATGACCATGTCTTCTGTATGTTTTGTCTATGTCATGTTTGGATGATCAGTAACAACCCAAACATCTTACAGATGTAAGATGCCAATTTCACAGAATGAGATTTACCATTAGGTGGTGCACCTAAGGCCCGTGAAGAAGGGATGAAAATGTAACATTTGATGACCATGCTATAGTATTGCTATATGTTGTGCGGCGTCTGATACTGGGGGCACGGACACTTTGGGGAGGTTATGATCTCAACCATTCCCTACTGCTAACAGTGTCTGTGTTCATCTGGGGTGTGGTGCAGGGTGAGCAATCATCATTTTGACCCACTCTGAAATGCTAGGACTGGCGTATTATGATTGTGCTGATGCCATGAAAGGAGCCATTTGGTAAGATATAGCTGTGTATTCGGCAGTAGAGGTGTAAAAAAATTGATTCTGTCAAGTATCCCGATATTTCATTCGACGATACTAAAATTGATTCTTTCTTTCTAGTATCGATTCTGACCTCCCCCCGCTACAGTAAAAGTAAAAAAAAAAATTCAATCCTTCTCTCCACCCGAGGCTCTTCAGTTTTCAGGAGAGAGCCCGACAGGCCCCCTCCCCCTTCTTTCCGGATGAGCGCCGCCATCTTCACGACTAGTCTCATCCCTTTGGAGCCAGGGCGGATGGCCTCATCCCCACGAGCGTCATCCCAGCTCCCAGCGGTTCAACTGTCAGATGTGATGATCACCAGCCAGAGGAGGACGGGCAGGTGTATCAAGATTTGTATCGCATCGCCATATTCTTGCCAATTCACACCCTTGTTGGGCAGTAGCCTGAAATATGTCATGTGGTCAGTCCTGATTATTACTTTAAAGTGGGAATCCTTATTTACTTGGAAGATACTATTATATTTTCAATGGATTATTATTGTAGAAAATCTTTTAAATCATCATCCACAATTGCTGCCTGTTAATATAATCACCAAGGACCTCCGCCTCAGCCTGCACCTCCCCTACCAAATAAAATAAATTAGGACTACTTACTAATGATGAATTAGAGCGGGGATAATCGGATATAGGAGTCTTCTGGACAGATAGCCCATAGTATATGGCATTCTAGCTTCCTGAATTCTGAATACAGGATGAATGCTGAATACAATCATGCTGGATACGCCCTCATAGCGTGTGACCTGGCTACTCTTGAAGTTGATTAAATAAATATCAACCTCCCCTCCAGTTACATCATTAGTCATATGGGTGGATTCCACAGAGACTCCTCCTCTGTGATATAAAAGCCTCCCTGTACCTCCTCACCACAGCTGCTGATAAGGGGGCTACAATAGTGGCTCTCCGCCAGCAGGACAGACCAAGAAGCCCAGGGGACACACAGGGAGGACACTGCCTGGTGAGGTCAGATGAAGGAAGTCGCATCGACTGTCTTTTTTGACTCTTTGTTAACTGGTAAAGGGTCCAAAGCCCATCACTTCTTACATATTCCCTTCCCAGCTTCTAAGTCACTATAGCCTGTTAAGCAATGGTTGGTAATGGTCCCCTAGTGCTCCCAGTGTGAGCAAGCCCAGAAAGAGGGACCACTGTGGTTTATCTACTCGCTGAAGCAGGAAATGCTGAGGGACAGTGCAACTACATTTGGTGCATGTCTATGGACAAATGGAATGAAATGGGACAGAGGGGGGAAAACTTCAGGTGAGCTATCATAGTCTTGCCTGCCCCCATAATGAAAACTCATCATTTTGATATAAAAGTATCTACTAGCATAAACATAAAAAATGAAAAGGCAAGAAAATGAAAATAGATTTTTCAACTGCACTTCAAAAAAAAGGGTGGGCTCTGTAAAACGCAAGATTTTCTCTTTTCTGAGTTGTCCCGTAAATCTGACTATCCAAGATGACAAGGAGGTAAACGTGCCCAAGGCAGCAGCATTAAGGTGATAAACTGAACAACACTGGGATTAATGAAAACAACTTAACAGACTTGCTCAATTAAAAGCTTTAACAGCAGAAGCTCTTTGCTGGCGTGGACTGGATGCCGCTGGTTGCTATGGGCGACCAGTGACTGAACTTGACACTTTTTCCTTGCGTTGTTAATTCATTCAGCAGCAGCTCAGGAATAAGAATCCAGCCAGGAAAGGCTTATCGCCTGTTTCTTCACTTCCCTGCAAATATTTTATCAAGCTCACATATTTGTATCTCTTTTTTGCTGTTTGCAACTCAACTTTATCAAGTAAACTGCAATGTTTGTTCTAAAATCTGTTTTATTTATTGAAAACCAACATTTTAAAAAATATGAGACAATGTGTCAAATAAAAGCACACCCTATTGTAGTTTTAGGTTAATTTTTAATTAAATGATCCAGCAGTGTAATAAACAGCATTAAAGTCAAAGCCTCTCCCATTTTTATTCAGAACTAAAGTCATGAGACTAGACGGGTGTACCTGGCACAGATTTTTCAGTCCTGATTATACCTACAGGAAATGAGATCTCTTCAGTGTGGAGAATCTAGAACTACAGAAAGTGGAAACTGAACAAAACCTGTGAATTTGACTTTCCTCGGATTTGTTCCTTGCCCTTGAATTTTATTCCACAGAAATGAGATAAAATCCTTCTCAGCATGGCTGCAGTGTGCCTGAGTGACATTGTTTTTCCACACAAAGCAAGCTGTCAGCAGCCCACACCAGAGATTTAACTTGGAAAAGGGATCAGAATGTCTGTCATGTTACACACCATTTCCAGTTACAATGTCCAGCTTGACGAAGGTTAAAACATAACTTTTACTTCATAGGTTAAAACGACAGATATTCCAGAATATAAACATCAGCCAAAAATATATCTTGCAAACCGTGAGAGTCATGGGGAGAATATTGATTGTTTGAAGGTCACTGCCATAGATAAAATAAGGCTGAATGCCAGAGGAGGTGATTTCCTTAAATTGTTACTGAAGGCAGAAGCCAAATGGATAGTCAGGTTGGGCACATGCTCCCCGCAAGGGTTAAATGATAGATTGGATATTGCATTATTTACTGATCTATAGGTCTAGACATTCGTGCTTGAATATTTGATATGAAGTAGATATATTATCCTACCATTCTGTATATATCTTTTAATGAGAATTTTTCTTGATGCCTTTAACAGTATTAAAATGCCCATTTTAGGATTTTTTCTCCCCTTCTTCCCCTCCCCACTTACCTCTTTACAGTTAAATAAGTTGAGATACTTTATGCATTGTCACTTTAAACTGCGCGATGTACATTTTGCACTTTAATTATGCAGTATGCAGCATCACTTTAATGAGATTTTACAGCATGGTGTGCGAGTCTCTGATCATATGATTAGATTTACATTGATATGCGGATAATGGCATATATTTATGATATATCCTTGGCATGGTTACTCTATTTAGGGTTGCCCTCTTTGAAGTTTATAATCTTCCTTCATTGTTGATATCATACCCATGCTCTATTGGTCAATACATGCCGCCGGGTGCGGCTGCTAGTGTGATACCAGCGTACGCAGAATCAAACAAATAGAGTACAGAGGAGACACGCCATTGGTCAGGCAACAACCAATAGGCGTTCTCCTTTCAGGGGGCTGGTGTGGTGAGGAACGGGTGATAGGAAGAGGGCTCCACCAATCAGATACCGAGACAGGGTGACGTAACGAGGCGTAACTGCTCAGGGTGCAGCAACTAGCGCGTGTGAGGTGAGTCCCTCTTATCTAGTATAAATTACTTGTTTATTTCTTGGACAAATTGTATGATTAAGGGCTGGTAACGGCCTAAAACGCGTAACCTGGTCCAGAGGGTAGGAGGGGGAACTCTCTCAGTCTGCAAGATATACTTTTGGCTGATGTTTATATTCTGGAATATCTGTCGTTTTAACCTATGAAGTAAAAGTTATGTTTTAACCTTCGTTGGAATGGAGCTGGACATTGTAACTGGAAGTGGATGTGGGAATTTATCAGGAGATCCTGAGGTCCGTGCTCTGAAGGTATGAGGGTGAGCTGGTTGTTTTGGCTTGTATATATGTTACACACCATCACACACTGAATCAACAGCTGCTGCAGAGGATGTGTGTAACTACATATCAATGTAAGTCAATTGCCTGGGCTGCCGCACAGCATTGCAGCAGTTGTTGCAATGTTTTTATAGCATTCTGAGAAGGGATGAGTCATTGGAGCTGATGGCTCTTCTGGCTAGAGAAAAAACATTATTTGAATCAGATTTAGGGTAATTTAGACTGTGGGGCTGTGTTTTTTAGAAGCAGGACTGTCAGAATTGTGGCAAGATGGCCACTTGCAGTCCTGCCTGCTATTCCACAAAATCTGCATAGATTTAAGCCCTGGCTGGCCCTGCGGCCCTTCAGACCAAACACTGAAATGCCTCCTGGACCAGACCATAACCCAAAGGTTGGTGGAGGTCCCCTTTGCAGGGCAAGTAGTGGAGGCTCCCAGGCATGCACCCCTTGCGCCCCCTCATAATCCAGCCCTGCATTGAGGTAACACAGAGGTAAGTAATTCCTGTTGGTGCACCTGCAAAGCTCCAGCAGCCCTGTATAATGACCATTTCTGTTGGGACTATTATATTGGTCTGAAAAGACTAAATCTACCAGGCCAGTATAAATAATTATACATCTGCATTACAAAATGTATCTGCTTTGCAAGGTGAGTTATTCACAGAAAAGTGGAACATCATTTATAAAATCCAAAAACATGACCTTGGAGTCTTGAAGTGGTAAGAGCTTTAATGAGATACAACTGCCAACAACAGATGTAGACCTTTAATTTGCTTTTGCCTTTGAAGTTTATTAACGCGTAAAGCTAAGTGATGTACGCTCAATCAGCCCCTCATATATCTCCTTTTACCACCATCGTCTGCTGTGAAAGCTTTAACAAGCAGTCAACCTTTGCAGCCACCGCACAATGTGTCCATAACACATCCCTGGTGGCCAAATTAAAGGGACCTCAAGCATAAAGTCAACTTGCCCGTTTATCGGTTGCACAGTAAAGCTGGCTGAGTGTTTCACAAACAGTAAGGCTCTCGAAAAATATGACCTTCAGGTCAAAAGTTAAGCAAAGGTTTACCATATTGAGAAAATGGTCCGTTAAATGCTTAATAGGAGGAACTAAAAAGGACATTCACCCAGCCAATTAATTATTTTAAGGAAGCCACAAACTAGGCCTTGCTTTCTTCCAAACTGAGAGTCAAAGAACAATCCCCTTCCATGAAACAGAAAAAGCTCTATTAGGAGTAGAATATTGAAGATGCATCAGACTGAGCACAATTAACCTAGTAGAGCAACTTGGGCTATTTTAAACCATTATTCCATTAGTCAACGGGACTGTTCGGCACACAATTAACTTCACACTATTTAATTATTTGTTTCTTTATTTATTTATTTCTCCTAGTAGTAATTAACATTTTTATAAAGCACTCACATTGGAGAAAATCTGCTCCATCTTTACAGTTCCGAGCGCAAACACACCAAGGGTAGCTAACTACTAGCTAAAACTAAATTGAACCAAAATCAAAGCAGGATGTCCCAAAAAGAGAAAGACCACCAGCACTAGAATCTTATAGACCGGTGTTGGCTCCTCTTTTAATAGGGACAAAATGTGTTATGGCTGGCTTCGGGGGCATTCCAAGGTCCTAGGTGTTGGTCCACTTTAAAATGCACAAAACATTAAAGAGAATAAAACATAAAGTGCAAATAAAACATTTTTAATTGCCCTTTTAATTGCCCCTAAAGTGGAACAAAACCAAGGAATTTGACTTTCATGGGTTTTGTTCCGTGCCTCTGGGGCATCCCGAATTAGAATTCTGTGGTGTGTGAAGCCGCCCAGAAACCCACTAAAACGAAACTCTCCTTAGTCCAATAGCGCATGCTGGGCTCTCGTCCAATCGTCACTAACGCCAGGTAGCGACAGATGAGCGTTTGTAGCAGGCATTTTCAGAGCGCCCGCTAGTAGTCACTGTGCTCAGCCGTGGGTCGCTAGTTCATAGCGACTCAGTCACTGTTCAGTAATGTTAAATACATTGTGAGGAGTCGCTATTTGACCAGTACAGCGCTGTATGGGAGCGCATGTTAGCGACTGCTCATAGCGGCCGACTCACACCATATTCAGCAAAAAAACAGCCTCACAAATCTCTGGCGCTGAAAAATGCTTGTTTGAAGCCCAGAGCGCAGGAGGCGGTGTGTTTAAAGTCTGTTTTTCAGCATCTATCCACTAGTAACAAAGCGAAAACATATGGAATTACATTGTAGCAACATTGTAACATGAACACTTTAATGGCAGACCTGTAATGTCATTTCTGAAGAAATATATAAAAAATGAAACATTTGTGAAAAAACTGCTAATTCAATGCCAGAAGAGGTCACAGAATTATTTGTGATTTTTGGGAAAAAAACTAAAACAAAAAACAAATACCCCGTTTAAAGAGAAGAAAAGGTTCGTCCATTGAAATGTATGGGAGAGCGACAGGTAGCGAGAGGTCATACCTGGCGCTGTGCAAGGCTGAACGCCGGCGCTGTTCGCTGAGGCTGTGAAAATGATGAATCAGACGCTACATGGCGCTATCCCAGTCGCTAAACAGATTCGGCTTGATAAATGTGTAATTGCGTGCCGTGTCCGGCGTTCACCAGTCGCTACATCTCATTAACCAGCCACTACCTGACGCTATCCCTTCTTAAATAAGGGCCTATGTCATTCAGCAAAGCACTCTGGTTGAAATGAATTGGGAATGAATGGGCCTATTTGAATGGCTAGGGCGGGAACGCATGCTCGTCGTGGGGGGTTTTACAGTTGCCCTGGGGCATCCCAATTCAGGGGAAAAGCCAGCAGCCGGCCATAGAATCTTTTTGTTTCCATGCCCAGCCTCTGGTGGATTTTGTACCACTTTAACGTTGTGTTGCTCTTATTGAGTAAATCAGGATTAGGATATCAGCAGATGAGTTTGGAATACAGATCAGTCTAATGCTTTGCCGTGATTACCTGACACTTCTGGCCGACCACCCCCTGCCATAGAGCATTATCTGTATATGGGGGTATTATTTACATATTATTCTAGAAATATTCTGCATCTCAAAACATAATAACATGAGGGCGCTGATTTTTCCAATCTCTTTAAATACAGGTCAATTGAACTAAATAAATGCTACAACTCTCCAATCAAGATGATAAAGTGCACCCCAAGAGAGCCAGAATACATCTGTGTTTCCCCAGTGTAACCTATTACCAAACCAAAACACCACTGAAGGTGAAGCTGGGGGCTCTTAGCCTGACTCTTTCTGCCACTTCCAAGTTTCTGCCACATGAGCACATTCGGATCAGAACAGAGGCAATAAAAAGATTTTCAGTAGGATCTTGGCCTAAAGTAAATGTGAATGTGAACCATGACAGGAGCCACATAGCTATAATTACTCCATAATTCTAAAAAGAACCTCCCCTTACTCTATGGATACAACACAAATCAACAGACATAACAAAATGAAGAAACAAATGGGGGGCTGCCTACGCTTTGGGCCGTATAAAGAAAAGAGAGAGACCTCCTACTAGAGTTACATGATCACAGCCAGCCAGCAATACCAAAACCTCCACAATACAAGCAGCAGAACTTGGGCATGATAAACTTTACTGAGGCAATTTTAATCTGGTGCTGCTGAGTGATATAACTACTTGTTGGCAGTCATCTCATTTACTACACACTGATTTTGGTGAGGAGACTGCCAAGAAGAGCTGAAATTGTTCTGCAGTTCGACAGATTACAATCACCCCATGTTATTTACCCCTTCAGTTAAACTCATGGTACACGTGGGTGGCCGCCTCGTATTTTACGATGCCAGAACACAGATGGATAGACCCGCCGAGCTTAATGCCTTTTGAAAACACACCCAGAAATATTATGTAATAAACTGTGACGTTAACATAAACTTCATGGAAGTGATAAAACCGAGCCAGAGACAAAAGAGAGACAAAAGTCGGCAATAGAGAGATTGTAATCAGTGATGGAAATGTTGTAACCTGTCTTGTGTATGTGTGAGGGAAAACTCGGGGCGGGAGTGTTTAAAGAATGTTTGCACTGAGCAATAAACGGTCTTCAAATGATTGTTTTTATGCTAATACCTTCTTCCCCTATGTCTTTTCCAGGAAATCCTCCAGCACTTTCAAGTAGATGTCTGACCTACACAATATAAACTGAAGATTGCTTATGCTCATAAGAGTGATATCATGTCTTACTACAGCACTCAGTTTACCTTAATCTGCAAAATAAGAATTCCTTGTATGTATGTAATGTATATACTTGGTGTACAGAACAATTCTGATCTACAAGGGAATTTCGGTGCTTTTAAATAAAATAGAGACTGTAAAGCGGCAAGCATAGAATAGATGAGTAGAAGCAGAGAAGAAAAAGTTCCCTCTGCCCTTGACCAATGAATGAAAACCAATGAATGAGTAGCCTGCACTTATGCCAGAGCTGCACTAATAAAGCACATGAGCCCCATTTGTCAAGGGGAGCAAACAAATCCGCAAATTACGGTCAATCTGCCAGCCAGGCTATTTCCCATTTCTCTGAAACCAATTCACTCATTCCTGGCTGGAATGTTTTGTGAATTGCAAACACCTTTGGGGCATCAGGTGGTGATTTCTTAAAGATTTAGAAAAAAAATCATGACATGTTATAGAAAGTAATTAAATAAACTAGCTTTCTCTAGAAACAAGGGACTACAAAAGGAAAACCACATGGCGCACTGTCAACAGCTTGTCAATTGCATTACCCTTACCCTGTTACCTAGTTACCCTGTCAGTTCTTTTATCTCTTCTTAAATGCCAACTGCAGGCAGAAAATTATTTTAAACAGGGATTAGGGCCACTTTAATACTCAAATATGGAGCTAAAACTTAAACTAAGAGGCCGATTCATTAATAGCGCCAGGTAGCGACAGATGAGCGACTGTAGCGTGATTTTTTCAGCGCCAGCCAGTATTCGCTGTGCTTGGCCGGCGTTAGCTTGATGACAGCGACTCAGTCGGTGTGCGGTAATGTTGAATACGGGCTGGGGGGTCGCTGTTTCACAGGTCCAGCGTTGTATGTGAGCGCCTGACAACGAATGGCCAGAGCGAACGGCTAGCTTCATATTCATTAACAAATCACGCTCCGAATGTGCTGTCGCTGTCCATTCCTTGTTTAAACCCCAGAGCGCTGGCGGCGATGTGTCTTAACTAGTTTTTAACCCCTAAACAACCATATTTTTTGAATGTAACATTATACATGTTTTTAGAATCATTTTATAATATGAATACATTAATCTCAGACATGTTAGATCAATTCTGCACACATTTTTTTTAATTTTTTTTTTACTTAAAATAAATCCTAACATTGCAGAAGTGGTCTCCGATTTTTGACATTAAAAAAAAAAAAAATAATTAATACCAATTAATTATGAATAATTATAGATTGCTCCATTGAAATGCATTGGACATCGCCAGGGAGCGACAGCTCATACCTGGCGCTGTGAGGGAATTTGCAGCGGCGCTGTTCGGTCCAGACGGCTTCATGATGAATGCCGCGCTAGCCGTCGCTCTCGCCGGCGCTAGCCTCATTTTGCTTGATAAATGCGTCATTGTGACCGCCGCCGGGCGTACTTGAGTCGGTAGTCGCCGTTAGCTGCCGCTACCTGGCGCTCGTCAGACACTACCTGGCGCTATCGCTTGATGAATAAGGGCATAAGGGCAGACTACTGAAGGGCATCTTTTATATTGTAGGTGGTGATTGGTGCTAGTGCTGACCCTTTGACCAAATAACTGTAATGGTGGGGGGAGGGGTTATTAAATAATAACGCCATAAAAATACCATGGGGGTTAGACTGTCAAAATCAGCACCAAGCTATGGGGGCAGGTGCATTTCCAACTTGGAGACTGAAGAGTTTTAAAGTGGACCAATCACCACCAATGTCAGACCTGCAGTCACTGGAGATGCAAGGGAAAACCGACTAGGTGCTCCTGGGCCATGTCAATTTAGATGCCTCACTATGTGGACCCCCATCAGATTGCCCACAAGCCATCTCACTTTCCCCCAGTCCCTGGCCGCAGTAGCGGCACCCCCGGCATACCTGCAGCTGTGCATGCTCACGGACCCAGCAATTCAGAAAGGCGGGAAGGCTGATTTATTAATAGCGACATGTAGCAACAGTTGAGCGACTGTAGCGGTATTTTCACAGCGCCCGCTAGTAGTCGCTGTGCTTGGCCGTTGTTCGGTTGTTGATAGCGACTGAGTCGGTGTGCAGTAATGTTGAATACGGGTTGATGAGTCGCTATTTGACAGGTTCCGCGATGTATGGGTGCGCATGATAGCGACTGGTCAGAGCGACCGGCTTCCACCATATTCATCAAAAAATCACGCTCAAAAAATTCAAGCGCTGTGAAATGCATGTTTAAACCCCAGAGCGCTGGAGGCGATGTGTTAACAGTAGTTTTTTAACCCCCAAACCACCATATTTTTGGAAACCCCAAAAAAAAAAAATTTAAATAATTTAGTAATATGAATACATTAATATCAGACCTGTAATATCAATTCTGTACAATGTATTATTATTTATTTATATTTATTTATTTATTATTTATCTAAAATGGCAGAAGTGGTCACAGAATTTTTCACATTAAAAAAAAAAAAAAAAAAAACATTAATAACGATTAATTATTAATATTTAAAGATTTTTCCATTGAAATGCATTGGAGAGCGCCAGGTAGCGAGAGATCATACCTGTCGCTGTTCAAGGTCGGACGCTGGCGCTGTGGGCTTAGGCTGGAATAATGATGAATGAGTGGCTATATGGCGCTATCTCAGTCGCTTATCAGGATTGGCTTGATAAATGTGTGATTGTGGTGGGGAGCCGGCGTTCTCGTGGCGGGGCCCGTCATTACCGGCCGCTCACCAGTCGCTACCTGTCGCTATTCCTTCATAAATAAGGGCCTGAGTGGAGTGTGCAATCTGGGGGGTGTCATAACATGGTTAAACCAATTTGGGATGCCCCTGGAGCAAGGATCATTTGCCAGGATAGCCAAAATCCTGGTGATTGGTCCACTTTAAAGCATGCTGCAAAATGCAGGTTGGTGTTAAACGGCACGAATAACCAAAATAAAATGCTATAGTGATTCTCCCACAGCACTGTCTGGATTACGTAACTTCTTTGAAGATCTAGCCCTACATCTAGGTGTCTCCCTGGTGGTCTTCTGGTGGACGTCCACAGTTTGGAAGGACAGGACAAGATAGAACTCTGCTCTTATTGTGCTTACTCTGTATGTGGAATACGCATGGACAACAGAACAGGTATCACGAGGAGCAGTATGGGTATTAAACATCTGGACTGGGTGCCATCTTCTGGAAGAAATCACAATGGAATAGATGTGTTTTTTAAATGTTTTGTTTTATTCCATAATTTGCGTCACTGTCCCTGACATAATAGAGGTTAAAGCATTTTTCTTGTAAACCAGAGGCAAGTACACAGCCTCCAAAAGACAATGTTGGCATTGGTATACCGTGTTTTCCCGTTCAGAGAGAAATGTGTGATGTTGGAGAAGTGGCAATGTGCACCTATCCCCATACTTCTGTACAGATTAGTCTAGACATGGCTAAAAGGTTAAATCATTTACAACACATTTATTCCAAAGCAAAAATCTGATATCGTGTTTCGTTTGACACGCCAACTGACAACAGGGAACATACGGACATAAATATCAGATCTCACCGAGCAGATAAGGAAAAAGCATGAAGCTAAGTGTGAAGTAAGGGACTAGGAATGTACCTGAAAATCCTCAGCTCTCCAGATATTCAGTGTAAAACAAAAAGACAGCAGGAAATGGCACCTTTCCAAGCAAAGGAGGAAAGCGTATTCAGAGAAGGGTTAGAACTGCTTCTTTGTTTTGGGGTGTGCATCACATAATCTGGGGGGCACCTATAAATGAAGCCAAGAGGATTCCTTGCCTTCTTGTTAAAATAGTACAAATTAAAGTCAACAAGGCCACGTAGTGCCAAATGAATGTCCCAGCGAAAAAGGTGTAGTTATCAAGTCAAATAAGCCAGAGTGCCTGTGATAGATGCCGGAAATGGAGATGAGTTCCCCACAGCACCAGATAAGACCAGGTGCTCACCCTGCACTATGTGGCCTTGTCTTTTCCTTTTTCTCTTTTCCTTTACCTTTGAGTAGAAGGCTTTTTGGTCTCTTTAGACACCCCTATATGAAGCCTAACATGGGGTCTCTCCACATACTGGCTTTCAACTCTGTTTTGGTACTCACCAAGTCTTACTCCCCATACAGCCAGAAACATCTGTCCTAGTGCTGATGAGAGCCTAAAGCTTGAAACATGTGTCCACTAGTTGGATGTGTTTGGCTGGGTAATTTTAAAGCTAACCCATGGCATTGCACACGGGGAGGCCGATTCATTAATAGCGCCAGGTAGCGACAGATGAGCGACTGTAGCGTGATTTTTTCAGCGCCAGCCAGTATTCGCTGTGCTTGGCCGGCGTTAGCTTGATGACAGCGACTCAGTCGGTGTGCGGTAATGTTGAATACGGGCTGGGGGGTCGCTGTTTCACAGGTCCAGCGTTGTATGTGTGCGCCTGACAACGAATGGCCAGAGCGAACGGCTAGCTTCATATTCATCAACAAATCACGCTCCGAATGTGCTGTCGCTGTCCATTCCTTGTTTAAACCCCAGAGCGCTTGCGGCGATGTGTATTAACTAGTTTTTAACCCCTAAACAACCATATTTTTTGAATGTAACATTATACATGTTTTTAGAATCATTTTGTAATATGAATACATTAATCTCAGACCTGTTAGATCAATTCTGCACATATTTTTTTTATTTTTTTTTTTTACTAAAAAATAAATCCTAACATTGCAGAAGTGGTCTCCGATTTTTTGACATTAAAAAAATAAAAATAAAAAATAATCCCAATTAATTATGATTAATTATAGATTGCTCCATTGAAATGCATTGGACATCGCCAGGGAGCGACAGCTCATACCTGGCGCTGTGAGGGAATTTGCAGCGGCGCTGTTCGGTCCAGGCGGCTTCATGATGAATGCCGCGCTAGCCGTCGCTCTCGCCGGCGCTAGCCTCATTTTGCTTGATAAATGCGTCATTGTGACCGCCGCCGGGCGTACTTGAGTCGGTAGTCGCCGTTAGCTGCCGCTACCTGGCGCTCGTCAGACACTACCTGGCGCTATCGCTTGATGAATAAGGGCCTTAGCATTTCTAATGGCCTTGGATGGCGCAGAGACATAAAGAGATGATTTGCATAGCTCCGTCTGCTGCAAGGATTGATGGGTAATGCTATTTTTCCATGTGTTGGGTACTGTGCAAATACTTTAATTTTTAGGAAAGCGCCTCTTCTCCAGAGTTTTTTGGGCCCCCTATATTAAGCCTAAAATTGGTATCTCCCCATACTGGCTTGCAACTGTTTTTTGTATCCCCAATGCAATTCCTGGTGTTTTTGATGTGTTCCCAGTTCCCCCGTGCCTGGAATCCCTTTATGACAGCCCCCACTCAGGCACTGTGTTTTTTTGTTAAAAGCGGCTGCATTTCGGCGCTCCCAGTCGGCTTTCATAAGCCGTGCACTGTGCCGGCCCGCCAGCTGGGAGGAAGAGCAGGTATAGCACAAGCCGCTCAACTACCGCCACCTGAAATTTGTATTAAATAAGGCTGTGAGTCTTATAGGGGGGTGTGCCACAATGACACCCTACCATTCTATTTTTACAGTGCTTTAAGCGCCTAAAGATGGAAGTGGGCACCCTCCTTACCATTGATGCAGGTCTTCATCTATGAGTTTCTTCTATGTGAGCTTTCACAAAGGCAGCTGTGGTGGAAAAATAAGGACACCGGCTTCCAATGGGCTATAGAAACATCTATGGAAGTACCTTCAGTAGGAACATACTTCATCTACAGAATCTCATTTCAACCGTGTTAGTACGTTTCAATCTTCCAGCTGAGACTTGCACTGTCCACTTTGTAATCCATTTCACTAACAGCCACCTGGGTAGGGTGGTCCTAGTACAGGGAGATGCCCTCAGCCCTACAGCAGAAAACCCCCAGACATACACACAGAGACAAGGCTACTTGTGGGACTGGCACAAAGGCTAGCATTTCACTATTGCCACTCAAGACAATTTTATTGATTGTGGCACATATCAATATAAATCCATTCCATGACAAACATAAAAACACACACAAATATACGGGGGCCCCCTCATGCAGCCATCTCAGCCACACTGCCATCCACACTCTTCCCCGGGTCTTCACCGTTCTGATGGCCGTTTGTAAAGAAGCTCTATGTAGAGTGTTGTGTCCCAACAACAAAACAATGAAATGAGCAAGATCTCGCACTTTTCATATAAGGATGATTATCCAGCTTAACCCACAGCAGCAGTATTCATGTGTAGGTGGGCTAAAGCCTCCACATAGCCGCCCAAATGGCTCTTTTGCCTTCTCCAGCAGTTCCCAAGATGCGCTTTGCTGGGAGTGTGCGGCATTAGTGTTCCATAAACAGAGCCTCAATGGTATTGCACCTGCGTATATATGCCTAAGAGCGCTTCTTATGCAAAACAATGCAATAATTATCTGTCTCCGGGAGTCCCAGGCTAGGGCAGATATCGAACTCATACGTGCTGCTGTGTCAGTGCCCGGTGAGTGGCTGCAGGTGCGGCTTCCAGGGAAGGTGGGCATGGAGGGGCCGGCCGTCCGTTGACACGAGTTTCAACCCGTCCACCGGAGCTTCGTCAGGGTGGCAGAAAGAAAAACCCACCTGGCCTGGCCTGAAATCTAAAAGAATCCAGGGATGGCTGCTGGCCTTCCCCTGGGGCATCCAGAATTAGGATGTGTGAAACCCCCCAATAACTCACCTATCCACGGTCCAATGGCGCCTGTGCAGGCTCTTGTCCAATCAGAGCTGCCTGCTGGACTAATGTAATTCAGCATGACAGCTCTGATTGTTGTGAGTAGGGAATGAGAGCTGTGTGCGCACTCCTGTCATTCAGGAGCTGCCCATTCACACTAGTCAGAGCTGCTCGGCGAATTACGTCACTTCAGCGGGCAGCTCTGATTGGACGAGAGCCCAACCAGGCATGGTTGGAATAGGGAAGAGGTGAGTCTGCGCACAGTGTTGCCAGAGACAAGTTCCACAAACTTGGTCAGTAGGGGGAGTCTGGGAATAAAGCAAGTACCAAGAGGTGCTGAACCAACTGTATTGTGTTGGAGCTGAGGTAAGCCATACTGGAGAAAGCAGGTGAAGGAGCAGACATCCTCATGTCAAAAAATCAATATAAAGATGTTAAAGTGGACTGAAACTCAGCTGGATCGGCCCGGGAATTGATCTATTCCCTCCCCGCAGGGCATCCAAAATACGGATGCCCCACTGTGTGAAACCCCCCAGGTCGCCCGCTACACTTACTTTAATCCCGGTCCAAAGGCGCATGTGCGGGCCGCGGCCACATCCCCGCTATCCCTCTAGCAGGGTGCGTACCCACGCCGGCCATTCACAAATGTTAGAGGGAAGAAGGCGCTGAGCTTAGACGTTGGGTTAGATGTCAATAGCTCAGCAGCTAAGAGCGAGCCGATTGGTTGAGTGGCCGCGCATGCGTCGTAGGACCACGGTGAGTTGATGCGGGAGATCCTGGGGGTTTCACATAGCGGGGAATCCCCGATCGGGGTGTCCCGGGGGAGTGGACCAAAACCCAGGATAGTCAAAATCCTGGGTTTTGGTGCACTTTAAGTGCAATAAATATCTTAATTTTTGTCTGAAAACTAAACAACTTTTAAAAGTTTTAAATCTCAAGGAACAGTGTCTGGAATTCTACTGCATCTCTGTGGATATAGTAATATATTCTATGACCAGAGGTGATGTCTATGGCCCTTATTTAAGAAGGGATAGCGCCAGGTAGTGGCTGGTTAATGACAGGTAGCGACAGGTAGCGACTGGTGAATGCCGGACACGGCACGCAATTACACATTTATCAAGCAGAATCTGTTGAGCGACTGGGATAGCGCCATGTAGCATCTGATTCATCATTTTCACAGCCTCAGCGAACAGCGCCAGCGTTCAGCCTTGCACGGCGCCAGGTATGACCTCTCGCTACCTATCGCTCTCCCATACATTTCGATGGACGATCCTTTTCTTCTCTTTAAACGGGGTTTTTGTTTTATTTTTTCAAAAAAATCACAAATAATTATTTGACCTCTTCTGGCATTGAAATAGCAGTTTTTCCATATTTTTTTCATTTTTGATACATTTCCTCAGAAATGACATTATAGGTCTGGCATTAAAGTGTTCATGTTACAATGTTGTTACAATGTAATTCCATATGTTTTCGCTTTGTTACTAGTGGATAGATGCTTGAAAACACACTGCGCTCTGGGCTTCAAACAAGTATTTTTCAGCGCCAGAGATTTGTGAGGCTGTTTTTTTGCTGAATATGGTGTGAGTCGGTCAGACGCTCAGCTGTTGCTACCTGCCGCTAATGATGAATCAGCCTCTATGGCTTTTTATAAGTTATCTTTCATTGTGCTGAACCTCTATTTGCCACAACACGAATATCAGTTCACTTATAGACTTCCCTTTATTGTAAACTGTAACATTCATTGGTTTGAACATTTGCTACCCAAAATACATTTACTGTACCCCCTGGCAATGGAGACCAAGCATGCCATGGTGCTCTAATGCTTCAAAGACAACAGATTATAAAATAACCTATATGCAGGTTATTCAAAACCGAGTTTGGCTTTAATGTATTTGCAAATATTGATATGACTGTCAGGACAGATCCACCGTGGTCATGGCTGCCCTTTCTCAAATTGACCTCAAATTTAAGCAGCAGTGGCTTTATGTGGCTTATGAAGAAAACAGAAGCTGTGCCACCTTCAGATTATTAGACTACTTAGATTTGCAGCTTCTGTCAAGACCAGAACCTGACTTTGTTCTCTGCAAATCTTGGAATCAGGGCCTGCAGACGTCCATAAGTGGTTGCACCAACCAAAGAATGTACACAGTGGATGGCTGAAATTATGGCCCTTATTTATGAAGGAATAGCGACAGGTAGCGACTGGTGAGCGGCCGGTAATGACGGGCCCCGCCACGAGAACGCCGGCTCCCCACCACAATCACACATTTATCAAGCCGATCCTGCTTAGCGACTGAGATAGCGCCATATAGCCACTCATTCATCATTATTCCAGCCTCAGCCCACAGCGCCAGCGTCCGACCTTGAACAGCGACAGGTATGACCTCTCGCTACCTGGCGCGCTCCAATGCATTTCAATGGAACAATCTTTAAATATTCATAATTGTTATTGTTTTTTTTTCTTTTTTTTTTAAATGTGAAAAATTCTGTGACCACTTCTGCCATGTTAGATAATTTTTTTTAAGGTAAAAAAAAAGAAAAAAAAAAAAATTTGTGCAAAATTGATATTACAGGTCTGATATTAATGTATTCATATTACTAAATTCTTTAAACATTTTTTTTTTGGTTTCCAAAAATATGGTGGTTTGGGGGTTAAAAAACTACTTTTAACACATCGCCGCCAGCGCTCTGGGGTTTAAACATGCATTTCACAGGGCTTGAATTTTTTGAGCGTGATTTTTTGATGAATATGGTGGAAGCCGGTCGCTCTGACCAGTCGCTATCATGCGCACCCATACATCGCGGAACCTGTCAAATAGCGACTCGTCACCCCGTATTCAACATTACTGCACACCGTTGCTATCAACAACCGAACAATGGCCAAGCACAGCGACTACTAGCGGGCGCTGTGAAAATACTGCTACAGTCGCTCAACTGTCGCTACCTGCCGCGATTAATGAATCTGCCTCTATGTAAACAATTTGAAATGATTTCTGTGTATAAAAACGAAATAATATACATAAAAAAGACCAGTGTTCCTTGGCCTATACTTTGAGAACCACAATCTGGAGTCACAACAATGTTACTATAAGGGCTTCCCATTCATAATAAACAGCATAAATGCATATAAGCAACTTACACATTGCACAAATATGAGGAGAAATATTGTTGTACTTTTATTTTACTCACCTCTTGTGTCCCATTGATCTGTGAGACCTATAGTATGTGAATATGCATCATACATCAGAAGTCAGTGGCCCAAAGAAGCCAAACACACGTCATATAAAATCACAACAAAATAAATTGTGCACTACAAGAAAAACAATTAGCAACCTGTGACCCGCAACTCGTTTACACTTACTGTTGCTGTCTAAATAGCTGGCTGCACATTGCCCTGTTTTCCTTCCAGAGCAGGAGAAACAATGATTTCATATTCTATCCATCAGAGATTGCTGGCAGATCCAACGCAATTGTTTTCCGTTTTGAGGTGCCTTGCACAAGACTCAAATCGTTTAGGAGAGGAACACAATGGGCTGAAGTGAAAGGTAAACTGATACATACTACTGCACATGTGAGATGAGAAACCTCTGCAGTTTCAATTAGAGCCACTCCAAAGGGCAATCAGAGACTTTTAGTTTTATAAATATCACATGATACCACACAGAGCACAGACATTATTGTGTAGCTACGTGCTTGTATAAGACACAACAGTATTCTGCCTAAAGAGAGGCAGTATAGGTGGCAAACGGGGGGGCTGATTCACTACTAATGGCAGGTATTGCCAGATGAGCGTCTGTATAGCGGCGCTTAGAACAACCGCTAGTAAATTCTGTAAGCGCGTATCGGGCACTGTAATCTAGCTTTGTGGTCGCTGTAGTAACCTGGCTGGCATTGATGAATGTGATGTGTGTTGTGCACTCTAACAACAGTATAACACTGCAGCGATTGAGAGGTAGCGCCAGCTCAGTGCGCTCGGCACTCGGCGCTCCACACCATATTTAACAAAACATCAGACACACAGAGCGTCAGCGCTCTAAAGCTGGGCACTGTAGCATAGAGAGCCAGGCGCCGTGTTATCAAAGGCCCTTATTTAAGAAGGGATAGCGTCAGGTAGTGGCTGGTTAATGACAGGTAGCGACAGGTAGCGACTGGTGAACGCCGGACACGGCACGCAATTACACATTTATCAAGCAGAATCTGTTTAGCGACTGGGATATCGCCATGTAGCGCCTGATTCATCATTTTCACAGCCTCAGTGAACAGCGCCAGCGTTCAGCCTTGCACAGCGCCAAGTATTACCTCTCGCTACCTGTCGCTCTCCCATACATTTCAATGGACAATCCTTTTCTTCTCTTTAAACGGGATTTTTTTTCAAAAAAATCACAAATAATTCTGTGACCTCTTCTGGCATTGAAATAGCAGTTTTTTCATAATTTTTTCATTTTTTATATATTTCCTCAGAAATGAAATTACAGGTCTGCCATTAAAGTGTTCATGTTACAATGTTGCTACAATGTAATTCCATATGTTTTCGCTTTGTTACTAGTGGATAGATGCTGGAAAACAGACTTTAAACACACCGCCTCCTGCGCTCTGGGCTTCAAACAAGTATTTTTCAGCGCCAGAGATTTGTGAGGCTGTTTTTTTGCTGAATATGGTGTGAGTCGGTCGCTATGAGCAGTCGCTAACATGCGCTCCCATACAGCGCTGTACTGGTCAAATAGCGACTCCTCACAATGTATTCACCATTACTGAACAGCGACTGAGTCGCTATAAAGTAGCGACTCACTGCCGAGCACTGCGACTACTAGCGGGCGCTCTGAAAATGCCTGCTACAGACGCTCATCTGTCGCTACCTGCCGCTAATGATGAATCAGCCTGCCAGTCTGCTTTTAAACACATATCCACCAGTAAAAAAAGCGAAAACACATGGAATGACATTGTTTTAAAACTGGGACAATAACACTTTAGTGCCAGATATATAATACTGCAGAAAAATATTAAAAGTAAAAAAAAAAATGTACAAAAGTCTTTGTTTGCAGCCAGGAGAGGTTACACAATGATTTGAGCAAAAAAAAAAAAAAAAAAAAAATAATTGCCAAACACGCTATTTTAATACAACCAAAATGAACCCGATTGAAATGTATGGGAGAGCAACACTGAGCGAAAGGTAATACGTGGCGGAGTAGGAGTAAAGATGACTTTAAAGTGGACCAAAACCCAGCGCAATCTGAGACTCCCGGGCTGATTGATTCCCTCCCCAACCCCCCCCCCCCCCCCCCGGGGCATCCAAAATCGAGATGCCCCGCTGTGTGAAACCCCACAGCTTGCCCCGTTCACTTACCTTGCTTCCCGGTTCAACGGCACATGCGAGAGCCGCAGCCACATCCCCACTATCCCTCCAGCAGGGCACGTGCCCACAGCAGCCATTTGTGAATGGGCGACGCAGGTACAATACAGTCCTGTTAGAGGAAAGCGGGGGATGCAGCCGCTGGCCTTAGAAACCGTCTGAGATGGTGTGACGTCAACGGCCGATTGGACGAGCGGCCACACATGCGCCGTAGGACCGGGAAGAGGTGAGTTTGTTTGTGCGATCTGCGGGGATTTCACACAGCAAGGCACCCCCCGATCGGGGTGCCCCGAGGAAAAGGACTAAAACCCAGGATAGTCAAAATCTTGGGTTTTGGTCCACTTTAAAGTGCAACAGGCAAAAAAAAAACTTGATTGCCAAATACCTCAACCCATTGTAGCTATACTCACCTCTAGTGCTGACAGCCTGCATCCTGACTGGCTTTAATGAGCAAAGAGTACACCGCCATTATCATAGTTATTATTGAAGGGAGCTCACGGTTAGTATTAGGAGCTGACAGGGCAAGAACAAGGCGAGTTAAAGTGGACCAATCACCCTTGCCGTCCGCTAGTCTGCCCGTGGGGCATCCTATATCAGATGCCCAGATATGTGACCCCCCCCAGGGTGTCGGTGATCTTACCCGCCGCCACTGCATCCCTGGTTTCTCTGCAGCTGTGCGCACTCCCCAAGCCCAGCCATTCAGATAGGCCACAGGGACCGGGGGATGCGCCCATGGGCACGCCTATGCCTGCACAAAGTTCAAATCAGCGGCTTTATGCCGAGCATTAATATGTGCTGCCTAAAAAGCTGATTGTACTAGCGCCCGCGCATGCGCCGTAGGAAAGGGGCAAGGTGAGTGAAAGTGGGCAATCGGGGGGTTTCACACAGGAGGGCTTCCTACATCAAGATTCCCCTGGGGCAAGGACCAATTACCAGGATAGTTATTGGTGACTGGTTCACTTTAAGATGTGGCGCTACAGAAGGCGGATGGTCAGAGTTTGTTTTTGCCTTAGAGGCCGATTCATTAATAGCGGCAGGTAGCGACAGTTGAGCGACTGTAGCAGTATTTTCACAGCGCCCGCTAGTAGTCGCTGTGCTTGGCCGTTGTTCGGTTGTTGATAGCGACTCAGTCGGTGTGCAGTAATGTTGAATACGGGGTGACGAGTCGCTATTTGACAGGTTCCGCGATGTATGGGAGCGCATGATAGCGACTGGTCAGAGCGACCGGCTCCCACCATATTCATCAAAAAATCCCGCTCAAAAAATTCAAGCGCTGTGAAATGCATGTTTAAACCCCAGAGCGCTGGCGGCGATGTGTTAAAAGTAGTTTTTTAACCCCAAAACCACCATATTTTTGGAAAAAAAAAATGTAAAGAATTTAGTAATATGAATACAATATCAGACCTGTAATATCAATTCTGCACAAATTTTTTTTTTTAACATGGCAGAAGTGGTCACAGAATTTTTCACATTGAAAAAAAAAAAAAAATAACAATTAATTATGAATATTTAAAGATTGTTCCATTGAAATGCATTGGAGAGCGCCAGGTAGCGAGAGGTCATACCTGTCGCTGTTCAAGGTCGGACGCTGGCGCTGTGGGGTGAGGCTGGAATAATGATGAATGAGTGGCTATCTGGCGCTATCTCAGTCGCTAAGCAGGATTGGCTTGATAAATGTGTGATTGTGGTGGGGAGCCGGCGTTCTCGTGGCGGGGCCTGTCATTACCGGTCGCTCACCAGTCGCTACCTGTCGCTATTCCTTCATAAATAAGGGCCTTAGTTAGTTGCAAGGCTAAAGCTCTACTTTCCAGCCTCTCTGCCCTTGATGTTAGCTGGCCGGAACAGATTTAACCAGGAAGATCAGCAGACAGAGTTCCTTCATACTTCTGATGTCGCTAATAACAAGGGCCACTAATGAGAGTTTGCTGTACGCCAACATAGCTGCCAGTGTTTCTCCTCTGTGCGCGCAGGGACTGTTTATTGATTCACTATAGTTACAGGGCTGAATGCAGATACACAAGCACTTCTCATGGCTGCTTAAGTACAGATGCTTTGCGGGCCTGGGGCTTAGGACTTGCTCAGCCACTCGCAGAGCACTGTTTACTGTTCACCAAAGGAAGGAAAGATGATGACAGAAACAGGACAAACAGTTCCTTGTGTTTGCCGCCAAGTTCCCCTTTACAAAGTCTCCGTCTCGGAAATCTGAGAGCTCTTTGCAACTTTATACAGTGTTGAGGTTATTTTGTTATTCTTTTTTTTCCCGGTAACATTCGGTGATGCAGGCTCTGGGGAAGAGCTATGTGCAGCTACACAGACAGAACAAGTTAGGCTTTTTCTTAAAGGTACCCCCATCTCTGTAAGAAACCTCATTGCTGCAGAGATCCAGGTCTTATGGCTCAAAAATAAGGGTGAAAAAACTACAACCAGAAAAAAAAATCCTGCCACCTATTTTTAGGCGCCAGGAATCTAAAAATGGCTGCTTAATGCAGGCTTAATAAATAGTGAGGCCGATTCATCAATAGCGCCAGGTAGCGACAGATGAGCGACTGTAGCGTGATTTTTTCAGCGCCAGCCAGTATTCGCTGTGCTTGGCCGGCGTTAGCTTGATGACAGCGACTCAGTCGGTGTGCGGTAATGTTGAATACGGGCTGGGGAGTCGCTGTTTCACAGGTCCAGCGTTGTATGTGAGCGCCTGACAACGAATGGCCAGAGCGAACGGCTAGCTTCATATTCATCAAAAAATCACGCTCCGAATGTGCTGTCGCTGTCCATTCCTTGTTTAAACCCCAGAGCGCTGGCGCCGATCTGTATTAACTAGTTTTTAACCCCTAAACAACCATATTTTTTGAATGTAACATTATACATGTTTTTAGAATCATTTTGTAATATGAATACATTAATCTCAGACCTGTTAGATCAATTCTGCACAAATTTTTTTTTTTTTGTTTTTTGACTTAAAAATATACCCTAACATTGCAGAAGTGTTCTCCGATTTTTTGACATTAAAAAAAAAAAAAAAAAAAAAATAATCCAAATTAATTATGAATAATTATAGATTGCTCCATTGAAATGCATTGGACATCGCCAGGGAGCGACAGCTCATACCTGGCGCTGTGAGGGAATTTGCAGCGGCGCTGTTCGGTCCAGGCGGCTTCATGATGAATGCCGCGCTAGCCGTCGCTCTCGCCGGCGCTAGCCTCATTTTGCTTGATAAATGCGTCATTGTGACCGCCGCCGGGCGTACTTGAGTCGGTAGTCGCCGTTAGCTGCCGCTACCTGGCGCTCGTCAGACACTACCTGGCGCTATCGCTTGATGAATAAGGGCCAGTATGTTAAATACAATGCTGTTGATTTTTGAAAACAATACACACCAGCTATGTTCAAAGCACATTGGCGATTAATTTCTCTCTATTCAACTGGGCCATGTTCAAAATATACACAAATGAGGGTGAATAAACTACAACAAGAAAAAAACAAACAAACAATTATAATTTATTTTACAGATCTCTCCTCCATTTCCTGCAGCGGCAGGTAAGAGCTGTAGCAGGGCAGTTTGCTGTCAGTACTTGTCCAGCTTCTATTAAAACGTAGCTTTTAATATTAATCATTAAAACTAGCCAGAGTGTAGAAAAATAGCATAGCATACAAATAATAGTTATAGTTATCAATATGACGGTATGATTAAACCGGACCTTCACCCTAAATAAATAGCCTATCTTATATGTTTCTCACACCCTGTACATACAGATTGCTCTGCATCTATTGCATTTTCTGGGACTTTAAACTTCCAAGACGGCGGCCCACGGAGGTGCAGGCTGCCTGCAAACAGGAAGTGTGTTCTGACTGTGCCACTCTGCATTCTGGGACTGCTGACCTTTTTCTGACCCCAGCTCTGCTCTGTTTGTGCAAAGCACAGCTATATCCCTGCTCCCCTGCACTTTTGACCCCTCTCTTCTCCTCAGTATGTGATGCTACTGAACCAAGATGGCAGCGCCTGTATCCTAGAGTGCTGAACAGAGTTGCAGGCCAGTGAGGGGAAAAATAAAATGTAAGTAACTAAAAATGTTAAATACATTAATTTTAGATGCTGGAGAAAAGTTTTTTAAGGGTTTGGGCTTTTCATTAAATGATGCTGAAGGTCCGCTTTAAAGTGGACCAACACCCAGGGGGGATCAGCCCAGGAATCGATAAGATTCCCGGGCCGATCAGATCCCTCCCCGCAGGACGCCCAGAAACCTTACCTCATCCCCATTTCAACGGCGCATGCGCAAGCCGTGGCCGCATCTCGCGCTTCTCTCTAGCAGGGCGCGCACCAGCGCCGGCTGTTTGTGAATGGCCGGCGCAGGCGTGCTCCCTGTTAGAGGGAAGCGCGAGATGCGGCCTCCAGCGTGCTCAGAGACGCTGTGGTTGTCCGTCGCTTGTCCGTACATACCACAGCGGCTCTGAGCGCTCTGATTGGACGAGCGCTCGCGTAGGAGCGGGGTGAGGTGAGTTTTTTAGGGCGATCTGGGGGGTTTCACGCAGCGGGGCACCCCCGATCCGGGTGCCCCGCGGAAGTGGACCAAAACCCAGGATAGTGAAAATCCTGGGTGTTGCTCCACTTTAAGGGCCTATATGGCCCGAAACGCATCACAGAGGCTAAGCTGAGGGGCTGTGGTGGTACCTGGGTTCCATCAAACTATTATTTGTATGCTATTTTTCTACACTCTGGCTGGTTTTAATTAACAGTTGCCAAACAAGGAAGAATGCCAAATGGATCTCCCTCTCCATGAGCTGACTTGTGTTTCTGTGATGTACTAAAGTTTGCTGTCCTTTTTTCCTCCAGGAACACACAAGAAAAAGGTGGTCTACAGCCACTCTGTCCCTTTGAGCACGCATATGAGCGAGCATGGCAAGCCGCAGTTGTCCCAAAGACGCCTCTGACCATTGCAGTGCATGCTTATGATGAAGCTGAGCTATAACCTTCCCAGCTAGTCCGTTTTTTTTTACACACATAAGTCATGTTCCTGGAATTCAGCTCTAAATTGTAACAAACAATTAGAACACGTGTGAAGGCATGGCGCTGTCTTTGTCAAAATTGTTTGCTGACTTTCCGTAGTTGAGTGTGATGATATTGCAGTGAATTAAAGGCGCGCTAAAGATCTATTTTTAGGTACCAGGAATCTAGAAATGGCTGCCTAAGGCAGGCTCAATAAATAGTATGTTAAAGGGGAACTATCGCAAAATTGTTTAATAATAAAAATCCATATAAACACATTGGTTAAAAAGAGGAGGGGTCACTTATACACGCGACCTGACTAAAACTTCCGCCAAGCTTGTGGTAGGAATAAAATCCAGGGGTTACAGGTTTGTTCTATCAGGGGTGACAGAGCCTGTCACCCCAGATTTCCTCTTCCATTAAAAGAAAAAACAACGAACCTGGATGGATATCTCTTGATGCCGGGGTGTATACGTGACCACTGCTCCCGCTATCCAGCACATTTATATGGATTTTTATTATTTGCCCATTTTTTCGCGATAGTGCTCCTTTAAATACAATGCTGTTGATTTTTGAAAACAATACACAATTCTCATTCTCATGTTCACAGCAAAATATACACAAATGTCCCAGAAATGATTGTGTTCTTTGTTAACCACTTTCAAGCTTTTTTTGTGTTACCTGTTTTGTTTCAAATTTTGGCGTTTGTTTTTAAGTGGACCGACAACTGATTGTAAATTCGCTCCCCAATTGCTTCTCTCTAACTTTCGGGGAAAGCGAGGGAGAATAGCTTTTCATTCATTGTCCAGGCACACACATACATTTTCCCATTGTGTAGGGCTAACGTGATGCCGAGGGGGAGTGCCACTAATTGGTGGTAGTGATGTGGCCCACTCTATCCTGAACTTTACAGTGAACCGGTTCAGGCGTTTCAGGTCCAGGATGAGGTGTACTGCCCATCTTGAGAAACAAAGGTCGGAGTTGAAGTTGAAGCCTCTCTTTCCAGGCGACACTGGGACAAACATTCAAGCTGGTCCATGGCTGACCTCAGTGCAGACACCTTCTCGAGCAGGGAAGTCTTAATGACCACCTCCCAAATTCTATCTTGTACCCAGAGGTCACACCCCCCCCCCCCGACCCATGTGTGTACCCAAATCCTAACCCTAGATCTTCCAGGACTGGTTCTGATTGGTCTGCAAAACTGTGGGAGAGGGCAGCGAGTATAACAAACCATTCTGTGCTTCCTGCTCCACCAGCCAGAAGCCGGCCCATGTTTGTCTATGGTATGATGCTGCCTCTTTAACTAACTCTCAAACATAAATACTGGTTTACAGCTGCCACCTGTTGTTTTCTATGTGTATTGGAAAGATACTGTAGTTAACTTGTACATTTTTTAAACAAATGTAGTGAAATGCGTTTTTTTTAAACCTATTTCCATAAATAATTATCAGATGCTACCTCTTCCATTCAGTCAGTACCCTCCCAGTGTTACTAGGCAACACCAGCATTAGCACCACAGACAGACATTGCCAGCAGAGAAATATATCAATTATCGCACAAACATTGCTGTAACTGCTACCGCGCAGTGGAGGGGCCCCACTGCCAATTAAGCTGGAACTGGCCTGATATAGAGAAGGGAGTAGTGCGCAAATATGGCGTCCCAACCTCCCTGATTGTGTTTTTACATTAAAGGTTTGAGCAACTGTGTCTGCAAAATGACTTGAAGGGACATTGCAGACAAAGGATTAAAATAGTCACATGCTGATTGCCGGGGGGTTTCATTCACCAGAACCTGGCTTGCATTTCCTGATAAACCCTGTTGATTATGCTCCCTTCTGCCAACTCATCCTTCTCAGTCTAATTCACTTTGAAAGGGACTGTCACACTGAGACATACATGAATGAATCCTCCTCTGCTGTTGAGGCCCTGCAGAAAAAAAGAGATTTCACAGATACTTAGGGCCTTATTCACGAAGGGATACCGACAGGTAGTGCCATTTAAGCGGCAGGTGAACGCCGGACACAGAACGCAATTCCACATTTATGAAGCCGAATCTGGTGAGCGACTGGAACAACGCCATGTAGCGTACGATTCATCATTATCCCAGGCTCGGCGTACAGCTTTGCAGCTCTCGCTACCTGGCGCTCTCCCATACATCTCTATGGACGTTCCTTAAATCCCTTTCCTGATCCCAATTTTTTTTTTAATAACAACTCAAATCTTTCTGATATGGCCTAGAAAATGACATTTTTGAAAACTTTTTGATTTATAATATTAAAGTGTTCATGTTACAATGTAATAACAATGTAATTCCATATGTTTTCGCTTAGTTACTTGTGGATACATGTTCAAAAACAGACTTTAATCACACAGCCTCTGGCGCTATGGGCTACAACAGCCCGATTTTGAGCACCAGCGCTGTTTTTTTTTTTATGAATGTGGTGTGAGTCAGTCGCACTGAGCTGGCGCTACCGTTCACTCCCATACAGCGTAGTACTGTGACTCACACAACATATTCATCAATGCCGGCCAGCGACTGAGGCGCTCTGAAACAACTAACCATGGCCGAGCACAGCGACTACTAGCGGTCGCTCTGAATTCCTCGCTACAGATGCAAGCCTCCTAAATCTGGTAGCTGGTAAAGTGAAAGCCTAATAACAGGACAATTGACCGCTACTGGCCAATCATTTTGCCGGTGAGTGCGATGATAGGCGAGATTTATTTCTTGTAAAATGCGTGTTAGTTCGGTTATGTGTCACCTGACTAGAGTAGGATTTAGTATTTAGGGTTTCAGGCACCTCTTTGGTATTCAGACGGCTCAGACTTCATGTATAATAATCCACTCACCCTGACCAGAGACATGAAGGAAAGAACATGTTGCCTAATATTGTTTAATAAATATTTGGTCCCCATAGATTCCTCAGGAACTGACCAAACAGAAAGTCAGGCTAAATCTTGTTAAAAAATCTGGGCACGCGTTGAGCTTGAAGAGCTCCTTTACAGAATGCTTTCTGCTTTGATTACCATATCACCAGACATGCTGTTCCAACATTTTGACTCCAGCAATCATTTCTGTGGTGCGGTCGATGGCGCACAGCTATCTGCGTACAGCGATCAATCAAAGTTAGGCAATTCATAACACTTTACTCTGCTTTTATCACATTGGAGGGGACAATGCTGCGCCTCGGCACTCTGACACTTCGGAAGATGCGCCATATCAGAAACAAGGACTGCGCGCTAACCTTAATTAACCCTGACTCTGGGATACAGATATGGGAGAGTATGTGAAAACTATGACCGTTGTCTTCACAGTTTGTCAGGTTCGGGAATTTGACATGTTTGGAGGCTGTCACATATCCCCAGCATGCACCACAACAAATGGAAGCCTAAGTAGGGCTAAGAGCAAATAAATTGTCACTGTCCAAATGTTTTTAAGCTGCTGCGCTTGACAGGATTTGAATTCATTGTTCATGGCCCTTCAGCTGATCATGGAGGTAAATGACAAACAAAAGCTGGCAATTTTTGTTAAGTACAGACAAATGATCATGGCTGCATTTGTTTTTGGGGAATAAAAGCCAACATAGTTTGTACTTTTATTAGAAGACCTATTCAATTTCGGTGATATCTGGAGGCTATGTATGTGTATCTGGAGGACATGCTTTGGGGAGTGGTGGCCAGACTTACTTAGAGTGAATATACTCCTCATCCATCAGCAGAAACAAGCTGGGGTATCTGATTGTAGTAAACTGATAAAAAGGGATCTTGTGAATCCCCTTAAAAAGGAAGCCCAATCATTTTGTAACACTCCACCCCTCCACCCCGCTCCCTGTGCCCATTGTAGGCAATAACATAAATAACAACTCACTCGGCAATCTGCATGGAAACTGCAGGGCAGTCATCTAGTCCCATGTGACTGTACTGATAGGTCATTTAAAGGATGTGTATCGCAAAATTGTTTAAGATTAACAATCCATATAAACACATTGGCTAATGAGAAGAGGGGTCACGTATACACCCAAACTGAATCGAACTCCCGCCAAGCCTGTGGTTTATTCTCTCCTGGCAGGCAGAAAATTCAGGGGTGACAGGATTCTGAGTGTATCACCCCCCCCCCCCCCGATTCCTCTTCCTTCCTTAAAATAAAGAAACAAGCCTGGCTGGATATTTATTCTGCCAGATGTATAAGTGACCCCCTCCTTCCCTCCAGTGGACTAGGCCCAAAAATCAGGCCAAGATATCAGCTGTTCATAACTAGCCCAAAACATCATTGCCGAGCTCCCTCCCACTCCAAAGCTCTCTGTGGACGTCAATAAGTGTGCACCAAGGCTGCAGCTATAGAATGGGGCAGGACATGTACTGGGGTGGGGAGACAGTTGAGCCAGGAACAAACAGCTGGGAAGAGACTAGAAAGGCATAATTGGATGTGGATTTAGGAAGCAGTGGTCCAACCAGCTCCGAAGTAGCGGGAATTCCCCCCAGGTCTCCCTGTGCCCAGTTTGCCCATGCTCCCGCCATTCAGTATATTAATATGGATTTTTATGGATTTTTATCATTGGGCCATGTTTTCGCAATTTCTCCTTTATGTTCATCACAGCCATGAAGAGGAGGATTGAAGCGATCATGTCAGTTGTTTGATTAGCCCAAAAGGGGGGGTGTGGAATGCTCCAGTTTACAAACTGGAGAGCAGTTTCTGCATCAAAGCTTTTGAAGTCCTGCCAGCGAATGATTGCGCTTTTAAAATATGGAGCTGTTATAGAGAAGAAGGGGTTTCAAAACCTCTTCATTCTAATGTAATTGGCCAAGTTATAATAATACTCCAAGAACTGTCCAGCTTGTACCACCTGGACATTTTCCAGGGAACACTCAAGGGTCTGAAGAACAGTGAGGCCCAACAACTATATATTACATATAAAACTGACATCACTACTATAATCACTGCCCATTTCCACTTATCTACAAGAGCTCCATATACTTTGAAGATGTTGGTACCTTCAAAGCATAGGTCACTTAAAAGAAAGTAATAGAGAGGGAAAGCTACCCTCCCTAAAATGGTATTACCTTACTTTGTCCTCTATAGCTCTAGATACATCAAAAACTGAATACTGTATTGTAGCCCCACCACCTGAAATATGTGAACTTCAAAATGCCATCTCTATGAATTACTTAAAGTATTAGACATAGAATGATTTTCATTTATTTCAGCCAATTAAACTGGCCATAATAATGCTGCAGGGCATGCGTGTTGGTGGGTATGCCATGAAAAGAAACTTGTAATAGCGCCATCTGTGATGACACATGCACACACACAAATGGCTAAATGGTGTTGAAAATAACATAACATAAACCTTCATATAAGCTGTCAGGGAGCTCCTCTGCCTCCAGTAATGAGGGAGAAGAGCGTCACTGATTGAAAGGAAGCACACACCTGCTGACTGACCACACTGAGACGCTAATGTAAGCGGTGGTTGATCTCACCCAGCCAGAGGGTAGCACCACAGTGAGGAACCATAGTTCATGGTGCTTGGGTATGTATTGCAACATATGGATCATTTTCTTTTATAGAGACCCTCCAAACATTTGAGGCCCCCACCCTTTCTACCCACCCTCCCAGTGCTAAGCTTGATGAAAAAAAGAAAAAACCCACCTTATTGCAAAAATCCCCTGCAGAAGTTTGGCTCTGCTTTGCAATTTACGGGACCGCAGTAAAATGTAAGCTGGAAAAAAGACAATCTGTGAGTACTCACCATAGAATTGCTTTTACCATGCATGGCACGGTCTGCTTCACATAGTCATAACATCTGGGTATTCCGCCGGTACCATGTGCAAACGGAATCACCATAGACTTATCCAGTAGTTGACAAGCAGTAATACAAGAACTGGGAACTAATAAAGATAAGAACCCCAACTAATTTGGAACAATTACCATAAAGAGGAAACCAAGAACAACGTAACAAGGGTGGGGTGAAGCAGGCCGTGCCATGCATGGTAAAAGCAATTCTACAGTTGAGTACTCACAGAATTGTCTTTTTTCCCAATGCATGGCACGGCCTGCTTCACGAAGTCATAACATCTGGGACTTCCAAAAGCAGTGTCCATAAAGTAGGGTGGGATACCCAAAGAGTAACAGCAGGCAGTTCAAACCACCACTGCCTGAAGTACCTTGCAGCTAAAAGCAGCATAAGCAGAGGCCTTAACATCAACCTTGTAAAACTTGGAAAAAGTATGAACAGAAGACCAAGTTGCGGCCTTACAAATTTGTTCAACAGAAGTTTGGTGCTGAAAGGCCCAAGACGCACCAATAGCACGATTGGAATGAGCAGTAACCCTAAAAGGTGGAACCTTCCCCTTAGCAGAATAGGCCTGCTACACCGCCTGACGGATCCACTTGCTGATAGTGGATTTAGCCGGAGGCAGAGCCTTCCTAGGTCCAGCAGGAAGAACAAAAAGAGCGTCAGATTTCCTGAAAGACTCAGTAACAACCCAATAAAACTTCAGGGCCCTGACAACATCCAGAGAATGAAGTGTCCGCTCCTTGGAATTAGCAGGACTAGGACACAGAGAAGGCAAAACAATGTCCTGATTGAGATGAAAAGCAGACAAAACCTTAGGCAAGAAATCCGGCTTAAGCCGAAACACCACCTTATCCTGATGCCGCTCAAAATAAGGAGGTTTGATGGAGAGAGCCGCCAGCTCAGAGACTCACCTGACCGGAGCAATGGCCACCAGGAAGGCCACCTTAAGAGTCATAATGGCCAAAGCAGCCCCACTGATAGGCTCAAAGGGAGGACCCTGCAGAGCAGACAACACCAGATTTAGATCCCAAACAGGTAGCATAGGTTTACGTGGTGGACGCACATGAGTAACTCCCTGAAAGAAAGTCTTGACCAACCGGTGATTGGCAAAAGATTTTTGGAAGAAAATTGCCAGAGCTGACACCTGTCCCTTGAGGGAACTAAGTTGAAGGCCCGAATCCAAGCCATGTTGCAAAAAAAAAAACAGAATCCTGGGAATAGAACACACCCTACAAGGCAGAGGACTTCTTCCTAGCCCTAATCATGGTATCAACAACAGAGGCCGGCAACCCCTTATCCATCAAGATGGAGGTTTCAGCAGCCAAGCCATTAAAGCCAGCGTTTGTAAATTGGGATGGCACAGTCGTCCCTGAGTGAGCAGATCTGGATCCTTGGGCAGGACATACTGATCTACTGCCAGCTGCACAACATCTGCGAACCACACCCTCCTTGGCCAACAAGGGGCCACCAGAATGGCCGGTACCCCTTCCTGGGCTATCTTGCGCAGCACCCTGCCCAGCAGAGGAAAAGGAGGGAACACATAGAGGAGCCGAAACTCCGTCCAAGGCATTGCTAGCGCATCCGTGGCGAAGACCAGAGGGTCCTGAGACAGGGAGACAAACCTGGGAAGCTTGTGGTTGTGGCGGGATGCAAACAGGCCCACATCCAGCTGACCCCAGCGGTGACACAGAGAGTGAAAAACCTTGTTGCTGAGGGACCACTCCCCCAGCCCAGACATCCCCCTGCTCAGGGAGTCTGCCTCCAGGTTCTCCACCCCCGGAATGTAAACCGCCGAGATGCAAGGCACATTCTCTTCCGCCCAAAGGACACTTCCTTGAGGGCTCGCTTGCTCCGAGCCCCTCCCTGATGATTGATGTAGGCAACCGCCGTCTGGTTGTCCGAGCGGATCTGAACAGCCCGACCCCGAAGGTGTGAGGTCAGCTGAGCAAGAACCAACCTGATCACCCTCAGTTCCAGGACATTGATGGAAGCATGAGCCTCCTGGGGGCCCCACTGACTCTGGAACTTCAGAGACTTCCAAAAGCCCCCCCCAACCGGTCAGACTGGCATCTGTGGTGACAGTCTCCCAACACTGGGGCAGAAATGTCCTGCCCACTAGAAGATTCCTTGAGTCCAGCCACCACGAGAGGGACTGTCTGGCCAGGGGGGACAGAGTAAATTCCTGATCCAGGGAAACAGAATCCCGATTCCAAACAGACAGAAGGGCAACTGAAGAGGCCTCATGAGAAACTGAGCAAAGGGGACCACCTCGAAGCAGGACACCATCAGGCCCACTAACTGCATCCCCTGCTGAATGGAGGGATGGGGACACGAGAGCAGAGCCCGAGCCTGCTTCTGAAGGCCCTCCACTCAGCTGAGGCAGGAATACCTTGACCTGAGAGGTATCCAGAGTCATGCCCAGGAAGGACCTCACCAAAGACGGAGACAGAGAAGACTTGGGATAGTTGATCACCCAGCAGAAGGACTCGAGAGTGGAGGTCACCACCTGAGTATCCTTCTCGGCCTGATGAAGAGACTGAGCCACAATCAGAATGTCATCCAGGTAAGGAAGGATGCGAATGCCCTGATGCTGCAGCAGAGCCATCACGCCCGCCAGCACCTTGGTGAACACCCGAGGTGCCGAGGTGATACCGAACAGTAAGGCCGCAAACTGGTAATGCTGATCCTCTAGAGCAAACCTGAGAAATCTCTGATGACCTGGGAAGATAGGCACATGAAGATAAGCATCCTTGATATCCACGGAGGTCATGAAGTCGCCCGGGCGAAGGGTACTGACAGCCGAGCGAAGGGTCTCCATGCGAAAGTGCTTGAACCTGACAAACCTGTTGAGACCCTTCAAGTCCAGGATGGGCCTCAGTGACCCGTCCTTCTTGGGGAATGTGAACAGGTTGGAGTAGAAACCCTGACCCCGTTCCTGGGAAGGCACCAGGCAAATGACTCCTGACTCAAGCAGATGTTGAACCGCAAGGCGTAACCCCTGAGCTGACAGAGGGTTGTGAGGCATCCGGGATCTGATGAATCTGGGGGGTGGCCAGGCTGTAAACTCTATCTTGTAACCGGAGGACACCACCTCCTGAATCCACCGGTCTGAGATGCAGAGCCTCCAGCCGTGAGCAAAGAGCCGAAGCCGTCCCCCCACCCGGATGGGTGAGGGCGCCTCCTCATGCCTGAGGGGGCTTGGGAGAAGGTTTGGACTTGGGATCCCATGAGAGACCAGGACGACCACGGGATCTGCCACGGCCCCAAGAACCCCTGCGGGTACTTGAAAAGAAGGGCCCTCGACCTCCTCTGGGAGTACGAAAGGAGGACACTGAAGCGGATGGCCCCCGAAAAGGCCGAGGCAGCCTACCATCCTTGGCTAAAACATCCAGGTGCTCACCAAGGAGCCGCAGCCCCACAAAGGGGAGTCCAGTGAGAGCCTTCTTAGCAGCAGCATCAGCTGCCCACTAACGCAACCAAACAGAGCGAACAGATAACCACCAAGAGGGCAGAGGCCCTACCACTCAGCCGTACTACAGCATCCATGGCAGTAAGTATAAAGGCAACAAATTTAGAGCACAGCAAGATGGTCCTATACTCATCCCTTCCAGCTGTAGCGCCATCAAGGAGACGATGGATCTGTCTCTTAAGAGCAATAGCAGTTATGGCAGCGGCACAGGCCGGAAGCAACCCAGCCCCCACAAATGCAAAGGCATGGCAGGCCAGCTGATCCATATGCCGGTCCTCGCTGTCCCGCAGTGTAGTAGTGTCAGGGGAAGGCATGACTGAAGTGTTGGACAACCCAAGAACAGACACATCTACTTTGGGGGGACCCGACCATCGCTTAACCAGATCAGCAGGAAAGGGATACTTCTTATCCAACTCCTTAGGCACCGCAGGCAATCTACTAGGACATTCCCACTCCTTGAGCACCATATTAGTGAAATGACTCTGCTCAGGGAACTCCAGACGCTGCTTAACAGCACGAAAAAGCTCACCCTGTTTCCTTTTAGCCACCTCAGGGGGGGCAATGTGCAAAACCTCAAAAATGGGGGACAACAGATTAGCAGTGTCCTCAGCGAACCAGGAATCCTCGGACTCAGACCCAGGGTTACTGTCGCCGCCCACCAGCTGGTCCCCAGAGGAATCAGAGCCTGGGAAAAGCTCCCCTTCCTCTAGGGAGTAACGGTCATCAAAAAGATCAATTTCCTCCTGCTCCTCAGTAAACAGGTCAGGCGTGGAAGCCAGGTGCCGCTTCTTGCTAAAGGCCTTACATGGAACAGGCCTGGCAAGCTGTGTTTCAGTGCTGGTCCCACGAAGTGCCAGATCAGAATGTGACCCCCTGCTAGTATTCCCCTCACTGGGGGCTAAATGCAGGCGCGGCGGGGTAGGCGATGCCGAAGGGGGCGCAGAGCTTGGTAAAGAAGCAGGCAGCCCAGACTGGGCGCACGGCCCACACACCATCACGTCATTGCTGATAGGGTATACCCCACACATGGAACACCGCCGGGATTGTCCCGAAGGACCCCTGAGCACGTTATCCCCAGAAGCCTCCATATGTTGATTAATACAGGCGCAATATACCAGTGGCACATGTGCATCAACCATCTCCCCAGAGAAGTTCATGAGTGCCTCACGTTCTGTCCTCTAGTTGCCAGCCAATTGTACTGAAGGCAAGGAAGCTCAGCTCTTCAACTCCCTAGGGATGATGGGGGCTGCAACTCATGGCAATGCGGGGCGTCTAGATGCAACAAGCAAAGTTAAGACATATAAGTAGGTACGATAGGAATTTGTATTTCATTCTTCCAAAGTCATTTTTAAAGAAATATGTGAAATACTAAGAGCAAGACAATTGTATACTTAGCCTATTAAAGGCCAATTCTGTGGAATTTTTCTGTAGACCCTAGATCAAGCGTGCCATTTAAAGTACGAGACCAACCCTCCTAATGTGGGATCTGCAGGAAGTAGACTTTTCCTTTAAATGTTTGTTTTCCTTGATGTGCCACCGCTGCTGATTTTCCCAGCTATATGGCTCAATTTTCACCACACAATTGTAACAAAGCTTTCTTTCCTGCCTAACTTTAGAAGCACAGGGCCATTATTCATCATGGTCATGTGAAATGTACCTAGAGACCTAGAACAAAGATTAACAGCTTATATTATTACATTAACAAAAAATACAAATGCAGTATGTGCGCATAATTAAGATTTATGGTTTACTGAATAAACTGGTGTCATTTTAACGGAATAAAATTCCTTCTTAAAGCACACCTACACCCTAAACAAATGTTCTGTTCTTTTAGCAAGCAGAGTATGGGAGGGAAAAACAAGTTTTAGGGATGTAAAACAAGACAGCTTCATAATTAATAATTAAATAGCTAAAATTCTAATACCCGCGTGGAGGAATATAGCTTGTTATTATGCAAAACATTCGTTGCCGCCATTAGGGTCAAGAATATGATCTCAGGGACGCTCAACAAACAGTCTAATCACTCAAATCATTCTGTATTGATGATAGGAGAATGGCAATTATTTAAAGATTGGAATTGTTAGGAGCTGAGGCACAGTAGGTGTTACTAAAAAACACGGTGTAAGCAGCAATAATTCACAACAACCATTCACACAGCTGCCTCCAATAGTCTAACAGCAGAAACTACGGCAAGCAAGTCAGCCTACCTAATTGGTCTCTTAGGGTAAAGCTGGCCAAAGAAATGCAAAAGCGGCTATGCGATCATAATCCCGCGGCCAAAACATACTGCGAATAAACATGTACTCTCTTATTGTTATACACTAAGATGGCATCGGCTGAGTAGATCTGATCTTACTGGAACAGTGACAGCCAGGGACAAGAATGCAAGAATGTCAGAATTTACTAGGCCCCACAGAGCATAGGCTGAATACTGCAAACACAGCCTGTCCTCCTAGCCCATCTAATCTCTAGCTGTTACCAATATGCACAGTACTGTGTCGGGTATATTTCACTCAGTATTTATATACAAGATCAGACAGACCAGACCCAAATGGATACAGGGGGATCACCTGGTAGGCTCCCTACCCCACACCTGGGTATGCAAAGTGCTAAAAGCCTTAGTGCTATTTAGCGCTTGGGAACAATATTTTTAGCAATTTTTAATTCAGCCCCAGCACTCAAAATTAGTACTAAATCCAAGTAATCGTAGGGGTAGCGCCGCTATAGGTCTTCATACAGTAAAACACAATCCAAATGATATGCAACCAGTATAATATAGTCCATATGTTCCAACGTTTTGGGGGTATATACTCTCCCCCTTCATCAGGGAGGACTGGCAAAGACACCCTGATGAAGGGGGACAGTATATACCCCTGAAACGTTGGAACATATGGACTGCAAAATATGGACTATACTATACTGGTTTGCATATCATTTGGATTGTGTTTTGCTGTATGAAGATTTAAATACAGCTCCTTTTGGAACCTTAAATGGAGTGCCGGTCTTTTGTGATTTAAAATTAGTACTAAAGAGACATTTAATACCAATCCTAAAGATTTGGCTGTGTGATGTGCACAAATGCCCTACTCTAGACTTTTCACCATTAGCAAGGAATGGAATTGTCCCTCTAATAGGCTATACCCTTCTGCATAGTACAATAACTGGGCATTATGCAGGTTTCAGGAGCGAGTACTATCTGTATATTATCATTATCAGCTTTGAGCTCAGTTGAAGGCAACATAGAACAATTTGGCTGGCTACACCACTCTACGTCAGAATGTAGATGACTGGTGCAACTCTAAGGTCTACATTAAGGTATGCAAGGTGTGAAAAACGTTCTCACTTCTCCACCTAAACAAGTGAATGTAAGAAAAGAAACAAAGTTGCACCTCCAGCCACAAATACAAGCAGTTGTTCTTGTGTAATGTACACATCGTGGACACCAGCAGTTTGTCACCAAAAGTGACGTAAACACATGCAGGGTCGGAATGTACACATAGGGCCCCCAGAGGAGATTATTCTTTGGCTCAGTGGGAGGAAATTATCTTTGGGGTCCACCCTTTAGTTAAACACAATTAGATTGTGAAATAAAAACAGATGTTTTTTGACCAAATAACAAATTTGAATTACTGAAGAAATAAACTCAGGGGACACACCAGGCAAACCAGAAAAAAATGTTTTAGTCTTAGACCTCATAAACTGCCCTCTTGGTGGCCTGGGGACCAGTCCAACACTGCACAAATAATGGTACTGATGATGACACAGGCTGTAACGAATAATACACCATTCCAAAACAGTAGAAAATAAAGGTCCCAAATCTTGGTGAGTGAAAGTCGACTCTCGGCAGTGATTGGTTTACGAGACTGAAAATCCTGACATACAGCAGCTATTCTATATTCAGCAACTATATTTGTATTTATACTACTATAAACAGACCGGCAGAGTGACGGACTCCCCCCATATACAAAGTTACTGGAGTTGTTCACACTAAAATGCAGACAGCAGGCTGGAATCATTCGGGTCACCGTTCTGCTCTTCTGCTAGCACTTTGGTCAGTACGGATCTGTGTCATCAGGACCAAAAAGTTATCACCAGCAAATGTTTGCAGCTTCTCAACCAGTGACACCCATGGCTTTGTTTTAGATCAAAATTTGGACTGTTTTGTCACTAGGCCCAATGTAAGGCCAACTCTCCCTGCTGGAATCTAGTCCTCATTTTCTGTGTCCAGATCTGAAAGAATGGCAGGAAAGGGGGTTACACTTTACTTTGGCACTGCATCAATCCAGGCAGTTATTTGAAGTACACTTTAACTATGACTTACAGCGGACCCAAGCCCACATTTTTAAAGCGGACCTTCACTCTGAATAAGAGTCTATCTTATATGTTTCCCACACCCTGTACATACAAATTGCTCACATTAAAAATCATCCTACCTGCATCTACTGCATGCTATGAGCCTTTAAACATCCAAGATGGCGGCTTATGGAAGCCGCCATCTTATCAGGCAGCCTGCAAACAGGAAGTGCCTCCTGACTGTGCTGCTCTGCATTCTGGGACTGCTGACCTTTATCTGACCCCAGCTCTGCTCTGTCTGAGCAAAGCCCAGCTATAACCCACCACCCTGCACTTTATCCCACTCTCCTCTCCTCAGTAAGTGTGATGCTTCTGAGTCAAGATGGTGGCACCCGCATCCTAAATTCCTGAACAGAGTTGCAGCTCAGTGGGGGAAAGAATAATAAGTTAGTGACTAAAAATGTAAAATATATTAATTTTAGATCCTGGGGAACCGTTTTTTAAGAGTTTGGGCTTTTCATTAAATCACGCCGAAGGTCCGGTTTAACTAGCATCCTCTCAATTGCTCCCCCCATGTAGAGCACCTTTTGGAAATTTTCACTGTTCCTGCTTCATTTTAATTCCAGCTAATCCCACTTGTTTTTTTATATCCCAGCTGTATAGCCCCGCCTCCTCTATTCATTGCCACTGTTGTGTGTGGCAATGATTGGCACACCTATGCAATGACTGATCGCTGGCCATCTTACAGAGAGGGACAGCAAAAAAACATATCGATTTCTTGTTCTACACCCCAAGAAGGGGATATTGGCAGGAGCTTCGGCCAAATTTATTTCACAAGTTAAGTGGGCTTTGGTCTGCTTTAATCCAGTTCTAATAAAGTGGCTTTGTTGCAAAAACAAGGCACCGACCACCATCAAAGGGCTTAATCCCTTTCTCTGAGTTGTAAAGACTCTCTAGCGCATGGATTTTTTCTGCAGAAGATCCAAGAACATTTCTGAAGACTGCGCGCCGAAACTCTCGCTCACATTTTAGAAAGGCTTTGCCTGAAGCTGTTGTCTACATCACTGCAGCTTATTCTATTTTCTCATTCTTGGTGACACTGAGAAAAATGACAGTGCGGCTCAACAATAAAGGTTTTTACCAATCTCGTATCATACATCAAAAAGGCAGAGCGCTTTGGCGCAGAGTGGGAACAAGACAGCATTAAAAAGATTTGGAAAAAAAATGCTTCTTAATATAACTTCCCCAGAGAAAAAGTGGTGTGATGAGCAAGTAGCATTGCACCTCTCGCAGGTAAGTAGTTACCCTGACTTAAAGTGGACCAACACCCAGCATAAAGGAAACTGAACTCTGTCCAAGGAATTGCCAGAGCGTCTGTGGCAATGGCCAGAGGATCCCTTGAGAGGGAGACGAACCTTGGGAGCTTGTGATTGTGTCTGGACGCAAGCAGGTCCACGTCCAGTTGACCCCAGCAGAGACACAGAGCGTGAAAGATCTTGTTGCTGAGAGACCATTCCCCCAGTCGTGATGCACTCCTGCTCAGGGAGTCTGCCTCCAGGTTTTCTACTCCGGGAATGTAAACCACCGAGATGCAGGGAACATTCTCCTCTGCCCAAGACAGAATCTGGGTCACCTCCTTGAGGGCTCGCCTGCTCTGAGTTCCGCCCTAGTGATTGATGTAGGCGTCAGCCGTCTGATTATCCGAGTGAACCTGGATAGCACGACTCCTTAAAAGGGGAGTCAAGTGAAGCCCCAACCGGATCGCTCTCAGCTCCAAGAGATTTATGGGTAAGCGGTTCTCCTGCGGGCCCCACTGACCCTGGATCTTTTGAGTCTGCCAAACACCTCCCCAGCCAGTCAGACTGGCATCCGTGGTAACTATCTCACAACAGGGAGTCAGAAAGGACTTGCTCACCCAAAAATTCCTGGAGTCCAACCACCACAAGAGGGACTGTCTGGCCAGGGGGGAAAGCGAAAAATTCCTGTTCCAACGACTCCTGCGTCCGGTCCCAGTCGGTCAACAGGTTCAATTGCAGAGGTCCCATGGGAAATTGGGTGAAGGGCACCGCCTCGAAGCATGACACCATTAGGCCCCCCAATCTCATCCCCAGTCGTAGAGACGGCCGCTGACAGGACAGCAAGGCCTGCACCTGCATCTGGAAACCCGAGACCTTCTGCTGTGGCAGAAAAACCTTTACCTGAGCGGTGTCTACCCTCATTCCCAGGAAGGATCTCACTGTTGAGGAAGTGACAAAGGACTTTGGGTAATTGATTACCCAGCCGCAGGCCTCCAGGGTTGACAACACCGTCCGAGTATCGCTCACGACCTGCTGCAAGGACTGGGCCGCAATCAGAAAGTCATCCAGATAGGGCAGCACACGAATGCCCTGATTCCTCAAGATAGCCATGATGCCTGCCAGCACCTTGGTGAAGACACGGGGGGCTGAGGAGATCCCGAATGGAAGTGCCACAAACTGGTAGTGCTGATCCTCCAGAGCAAACCTCAGGAACTTCTGATGCCCCAGGAAAATCGGGATGTGCAGATAAGCATCCCTGATGTCCACCATGGTCATGAAGTCGCCGGGCCGAAGCGAGCTCACTGCCGACCGTAAGGTTTCCGTGCGAAAATGTCTGACTTAGCGTTCCGTCCTTCTTGCGAACCGTGAACAGGTTGGAGTAAAAACCTTGACCCTGTTCCTGATGAGGTACAGGGCAAATCACACCTAACCACAGGAGGTGTTGCACGACCATTCTCAAACCCTGTGCCTTCAATGGGTTTTGGGATATCCGAGACCGAAGAAATTTTGTGGGCGGCCTGACTGCCAGCTCTATTTTGTAACTGGAGGACACCACCTCCTGAATCCACCGATCCGAGACATGCCGTCTTCAGACATGAGCAAATAGCAGAAGCCGTCCCTCCACCCTCATGCCTGAGGGGACTTGGCAGGGGGTTTAGACTCGGCTCCCCAGGCGGGATTGGGTCCGCCATGGGACCTACCTCTACCTCAGGTATCTCTGCGGCCACCTGAAAATGAGCCTCTTCCTCCTCGAAAGAAGTGATAGACAGATTAGTCCCGAAAGGGCCAAGCAGGCCTCCATCTCTGAGGGAGTCTACCATCCTTGACCAGGAGGTCCAGACACTCCCCGAACAACCTGTGCCCCGAGAAGGGGATACTAGTAAGCGACTTTTTGGCCGACCATTGCCGCAACCAAAGTGAGTGGCGAAGTGCAACAAGCAGGGCCGAAATTCTGGCACCAAGCCGGAAACCATCGCCCATGGCAGAGACAACAAAGGCAATTAAATCCACGCAGGCCTTGAGGTCCTTATATTTCTCCGCCCATTTGCGAGACTTAGCACAAGGCGTCTCACCTTCTTTCTGAGACAATAGCCACGGCGCACACAGGGCGAAACAAGGCACCAGCAAAGGTGAAAGCATGACAGACCAGTTGATCCATGTGCCTGTCAGCTGGGTCACGTAAGGAAGCGGTATCAGGTTAAGGCATAATAGTAGTGTTGGACAACCCCGACACAGGGAATCCACTTAGGGAGGACGAGACCATAGCCGGACCAGCTCCTCAGGGAAGGGATACCGCCTATCCTTTTACTCGTGGCCTTTTTAGGAGCTGTTCGCGAGATCTGTCTCTCGAGACTGGCCACCCTATGCGCCAAATCAACCTGGGACCCCCGGCTGGCTTCCCCCTCACTGAGGGCTGAGTGCAGCAGCGGAGGTTCTGGCGAGGCCGCAGGCAGTGAAGGGCTAGGGGCAGGGACGCCCGCCCGGTCATGGTCCAAAAGGATGCTCTTGGCGCAAGTGGTACAAACAGTGCTGAATCCGCCCAGAGGACTTGCACTGCACAAGGGACAGAGCTTCACCCGCCCAGATGGGGCTCCCAGCTCACTATCCCCTGATGCCTCCATTATGGTGATTAGAAAGAAGTTTGCAATGCAGGTTACAAGGCACTAACGGCCCAAACCTATGGGATCCCTCTTAATAAAAGGAAGGGGGGACCGGGAGGAACTACAACCCTCAACCACTGATCCCTAAACCGAGATATGCATGAGAAGCAATATAACATTCAAAAGAGGGACTCACGACACCGACAGGTCTCGAGGGAGCAATGCAGGCAGCAGCAAGGTGGCAACAGGGACAGCGCAGCACACGCAGCACAGCTTCCAGCTTGCTCCTCGTGGGACAGGCCGCGTCGCGATGACGCAATCTGCGTCATTGTGCGGCTCCGCCCCCCCCGGGCGGCGCGAAAAAAGTGCCTGCCCATCCTCACAGCGCGGCCAGATCCCCTATGAGGAGGGCCTCCATGACAGAGAACACAGCGGCCCCGCAGTGGGGGCCGTGCCCATACAAAAGAGACCTGCCCCCCAAAACGCGCCGCGCGAGCGGCAGCCCCCGTCCCCCCCCATCACAGGGTGACGAGTCAGGATGGAAGGAGAGCCGACACAGCATCTCAGGTGAGACCGCGAGGGAGCGAGGGAGGTAAGAATGACCAAACCTCCAAGGCAATAAACCAGCGAGGAGCAGTACATAGTCAAAAACACACAGCACACAAAATAAAGCTTGTGGGCAGGGAGGGTAATACAGGCACAATAAGCCCTAGAAAGTGGTTCCCCCATTAGGCTCACCATAAAGCCTATAGATGGCTACCCTTTAAACAGGGTCTGCAGCCCAGAGCCTAAGCTATGCTATAAACGTCTGACCCCGGCGTTCTCCCTACCGTCACAATCCCGAGGCAGCCAGTGCCTGGGAGGCAAGAGTGGGTCTCACGGGATCAATAGGAATACGGCCTGCAGCGGCAGACGGGCTAGGGGGCCCCGCTCTGCTGCCAGAATCCGAGAGAGAGTATCCAGCGATCTTCAGCAGCCAGACTGCAAGATGAACACTGGGGAATGATAGAGGGACACCTGCCTTTATAGGGGGCAAGGAGGAGCGAGAGCTTTTGATCTTGCAGTCGAGCGCCCCCTGGGGGCGGAATACCCACATGTCATCACTGGGACAACCTGGACTGGATATAGGGAAAATACTGATACTTTGCCTAGTAAAAGAGGGCTGTGTATTGTCACATGTACAGTAATATGGAGTCATGGCTTCTTTCTAGAAATAACACTACCCCAAGGCCTACTAATTTAACCTAATGCATAATTGATACACAACAGGAGGACCGCACTTGAAATGCTATTTAAATAGCAATTTCTGTGCGTCTCAATTAACCTCCGCTGAACCTCCATGTAGTCCAAATGTAACATATGGCCGCCAGTCCAAGCTAATCAACTGGAAAAAAATTGCGTTATTTCAAAGGTAATCCAGCGTTCCTTATTTAATTCATTTAGGTCTTTGGTTTTCTAAGTTTGCATTACAAGTAAAAGCCACTAAATGAGCAATGTTCAGATGAAAAGAGGCGAGATCATGGACGCAGCTGTATGCAGTGAGTGCCATAAAACTGTCACTCGCATTTTTCCCCCTTTACAATCCACTCAGTGTATACAATGACAAAACAAATTACAACATTACCGAAACTGTAAATGCCAGTGGGCAAGCTTCCGCTTTCCCAGCACTAAATTGCCAGAGAGGGCTTTGCTTGCCCGGCAACATACTACAGGAGGAATAGATTATTGCATAGCATCCCAATTATATGGTGGAGGGAAGCCGCTAACAAAGTTGGGGGATTATTGAAAAAAAATGAATTTTCCTGACATCTGATTGGATGATAAAGGTGTCTTTAGGAGACAATGCTAAAGACCCACTCCCACAAAACAAACAAAGCGTAGTTTTTGGATTTTAAAGTAAACCTCCAGTCAGAAATGACTGAAAGAGACTTACAGTCCCAAATGAATACAGACAGCCAAATGTTTAGGTCAGCATGCACGTTGCAAACCAACCAGGCGGACTCTACTGGTCACCAGTGGAACGGGGAATGCAAAATTGGGACATGACATGGCTGCTGCCGCAACAGGGTGATTGTTTTGCCCATTTTCAGGTTAACAGTGGTGGTCATGCTAATTATTTAGTGAAGCTAGTGTGAATTCCGATGTGCAATGTGGTGTGGCGTGCAACCTGCATCCCGGTGAGCTTTTAATGTTTAGACACAAAAAAGTGCAAAAACAATGTCTGTTTTACCTTCACCTGTACCTTCGATGGACCATTTTTACAGGTGAAGTAGATCATATATCAGGTACAAATATTTTGTTTGGAAATAACAGCACCCTATGGGCTATGCTAAAGAACTCACAACATTTTTCTGCATAGCCCATAGGTCCTTACCTCATTAGGAAAATGATTTACTTCACATGTAAAAATGCTCCATTCACAGGTACTGGTCATTTTTGGTAAAAAAAAAAAGGTATAGAAAATGTCTAAATGTTTTTCGAGCTTTCAGCCATTCCATGCTTGTATCCTGGGCCAGCAGGTGAGGAACATTAGCAACAACCCCTTAGTATCTGCCCACTAATAAGCAGTTATGCCAGCACAGGCTGGTTCAGTAGACAGGCCATTAGAGCTGAGCAATTGTCCCTTGTAGTAGCATGGTAGGTTCTTGATTCTTCTTCTTTCCAAGAAATAAACTTAGCTGGATGTTGTTGTTTTTTATACAGCACATACCAGGATGAATTCTCTGCAGTGGCAGATCCGAAAACACTGGACAGTGTAAACAAACAAACCAGAGAATTTCTCGGAGGAAGAAAAACTCTCCATATGTAGGAAGACCTTGCAACTGAAGCGAGTATTCAAGAGGAGAAGGTGTCTGCACTTAAAGGAGCACTATCACGAAATTGTGTAATATTAAAAATCTACATAAACATATCAGCTAATGAGAGCAGAGGTCACTTATACACCCGAACTGAATAAAACTCCCGCCAAGCTTGTGGTTTTCATCTCCTGGTAGGAATAAAATCCAGGGGTGACAGGCTTAGTGTATCAGGGGTGACAGAACCTTTCACCCAATTTCCTCTTCCTTCCATTAATAAAAATAAAAAAACAAGCCTGGCTGGATATTTCTTGATGCCAGGGTGTATAAGTGACCCTCCTCATTTGCCCATTTTTGTGCGTTTGGCTCCATTCAGAAAGGCCTGGTGCAGGTAAGTGCATAGTTAGAGGTATGCTGTGGTTGCTGCCACAGTGCTGAGATGTGCAAAGCCCGGGGAAGAGGTAAGGAATTAGGGTGACCAGGGGGGTTTCATACAGTGGGGCATCCCAATTCTTTTAGACTCCAGGGTCTCCGAAGGTCCTCTTTAATGTGGACCAAAACCCACATGTTTAACTAGCATCCCCTGAATTGCTCCCCTTATGTAGTGTACCTTTTGCTAATTCTCACTGCTCCTGCTTCACGCTAATCTCAGAAAATAGCGCCTGTTTTAGCTGTACGCTCCGCCTCCTTCATTCACTGCAACTCTTGTGTGTGGCAATTATATCATTGCCACACCTATGTAATGACTGATCGCCTGCTATCTCACAGAGAGGGACAACAATTCGAAAAGCGAAAATATCCATTTCTAGTTCTCCACGCTAAGAGGGGAGTATGGGCAGGGGGTTTGGCCAAATGTATTTCACAAGTTCAGTGGGTTTTGGTCTGCTTTAACCCATATTTACTGTGTATCAAGCATGGATAGTATGTAGAGTAGCAACAAGCTAAAAAGCAACTAAATGGATAGTAATTTGAATAAGCACTGAAACATCACAAGACTACACAGCTTTGACCTGCCCCTTTAGATATAATGGATAACTGACAGATATGACTGGGCAGCATTTTGAACTCTGAAATGTTACCCTAAAAAGGTCTAACTCCAAGTCATGCAACCTTTCAAAAGCCCTAATCCGAAGGAACCGACACATTAATACCTGTGGCCACCTTCCATCAGTCATTGCCTCGCATATTATATGTATAATTTCATACCGTAAGGAAAAGGTAAGTAATGAGGTGGATGATAATGGTCAGGCTTTGCTTTTCTCTTAAAATTATGTTCAAAGGATTCAATCAGCTCACAGCAGACTTTGATGTCCTGAAAGCAGTTTCCAGCAGCTCTTCCTATGACCTAGAACACATTACGCTGAGCAGCAGCGTCTCATCCTAGTTTGTGCAACATTTTACTTTTTAAACAAGCATCCCTTTCAAATGCTTCCCCACAGCTACTAAGTTATTCATTACAAGGCTTCATTTCATTGTTGCATGTAGGGGCTCTACATAACTCACGCTTTTTATGGCCATGAATATTTCATATCAACTTATATTGAAGTCTAATTCTCTGCTAAGTATTCATTGTGATCATATTAGATGTCTCCCTGGGAACACCGTCTGATTCTGTAAAACTTGGGAAACATGCTTGAAAGATCGATTCCATTCTGGACAGATGTATCTGAAAACTGCTTTCCCCCACTAAGCCTTGTATCAAATTGTGCTGACATCCTAAACTCTTTCAAAAAAGGGGGCCTGGTGCCTTTTACTAGTGTTGTTCTGCCATTCTCAGGGTGTAGTTATATAAACATGATTTTTTGGTTTTGTAAAAAGTAATTATTATGAAACAGGTTTCTGGTACAGCAAATCAAATGATAGTTTCAAGTGGTTTAGTGTAACTGGAATATTTCGCATGTGATACGGATACGGATGCTCTCTGTAAAGTGTACACTTTTTGGAGTTGTTTTAATGTATTTTACATTTTATACATCTTTAATGATCATGTAAAACTGTCATGTACCATTTTGGTACACACAAAGCAAAATCTTCTTTAGGTTCAATCTACAGCTCAGGTTTTCACCTGCCTAAAGCTTTCTAAAATCTTTGAGGGTGACATTGCAGGTATATGTCCAAAGTGACCATCATCTTGGCATTTACACTTAAATCAGGAGAAACCCACCTGGCCTGGCCCTGAAATCTAAAATATCCTAGGGCTGGCTTCTGACCTTCCCTAGGGCACCCTGAATTGAGATACCCCGCTGTGTGAAGCCCACCAGGGCAGCATAGCAATGACTCACTCACCTTCTGGTCACCTTTCCGGTACAACGGCGCCTGCTCAGGCTCTCGTCCAATCAGAGCTGCTGCTGAACTGACGTAATGCCCGACGATGTGGCCACAGAACAGGTGAGTCTGTACACGCCGATCTGGGAGGTTTCACACAGCAGGGTATCCCTAATCGAAGGTGAAAATCCTGGGTTTTGTTCCACTTTAAAGAGGAAATCCCCACTTTTTGAAGGAAGGGGTAGTGGGGTGTTACAAAATGCACGGACTTTAACTTCAAGCAACAGTTTTTGTGCAGAGCCCAACCTTTCTCGGCTTGCCTTGGCTGCAAAAAATGCCTTAAAGCTGACTTTTAGTTACAAAAGACTTGGGGTCCCCTAACCCCCCCAAGGACAACCCAATTTTTTGTGTTGTTTAACCCAAATATCTCTATGGAGCCTGAAATAGACCAGAAATACTCTGTATGTGCTCCTGTGCCGCTTTCCTGCCCTGAAGCCAATGTGGTCCGGCAAATAAGCATGCACAACAACATGGTGAACCCAGTTGGTCATGAGTGTAGACTAACCATAGGTACCATAAACTCCCTTCAGGGACACTTGAAAAGTCTCCTTTTGTAGACTCCAGGTCAGAAGTGCAATAGTGTACCCAGCCTCCCCTGCTTAAGCTTCTGAGGGCATCACAGCTCCCACAGCCATAGTATCTGACCCCTGGCCCTGCACATCTAACTTTAGGCTTGCTGGAGGTGTATGGTGAAGTAGAAAAGAGAAGGCTCAGAGACAGAACTGCAGGACCCAGCTTGCTAGGGGGAGCCCCCCCTGCCTATACAAACACACTAAGGAAACAGCATAAGGAAAGCGGGTAAGCAAAGGAAACTCATGCTTACTTATAATATGAGGTCTTTGAGAAATGGCCATTTACTGGAGGTCTGCTTGTAATTCTGGTATACCAGCATTGCTCAAGTGAAACGACTCTCTGCTGAGTTCTCTATATCATTAACAAGTAGAATATGAATTGTGTGCTATTGTTATGTAAAGAATTTTTTTTGAGCAATACTCTACAAACCACCTTGTGACTGGGAGGTAGTTGTCGCGCCTACGTGTGGTAATACAAACTCTGCTTTCAAGGAAACATCATTTTTAAGTCCAGAACCTTTTAAAAACTATTCCCCTTTTTTGATTATATTTATTAAGGATATGTGTACTATTTTTAACTAGAATATTCATACATCTGTGATACAGTATTATAGGTTGGGAAAAGGTGCATCATGGCGATTTTGGCTAATCGTGCAAAATCTAATATAATGATTTGAGCCTTGAGGGAGTGGTAGAGGCTTATTTCTATGCTTGAGTACCTTGGAGAGCTCATATAAACTGGACTATCACAATTATAGACTAATTTCACTATTGCATAAACATTTTAAACCTTTCTTCTTACATCAACATTTAGAATTAATCCTCAGGCCATATTAAAGCGTTTTAACACCTTCCCATTGCCGTCCTGAATGAGCTACCAATTTTAAATGCAACATCTTCCAGGCAACCAATGGACAAAGTAGACAATTGGAACACAATCTGCGTAGATATCTGCCGGACTTCCACATCCTTTTCCTGTCATTGGATCTGTGCTTCCCAGAATTCTACAGCAAGATTTATGCCAAATTACTGAAATTCCTGTTTGAGATTTCTGCATTCTCAAGCTCAAATTTATCAGAACTAAAGGAAAAGTAGAACGAGGGACCTGCTGGATTATTTTGGGCTTCTGAGCAACTGAATTTCAAGAATAGTGAGATACAAGTAAAAGGATATTGTATGAAAGAAAACCTTGACACCACCCCCTTTCTGCTTTTTTTCTTACCTTCTCTATCTTTCTATAGAAGGGTATAAGCAGGTCTGACTAGATTCGGGCCAGGGCACCTCTGCCTTCAGTTAACAAGGTGGCTCTATTGTGATTGGGGAAAAAAACACAGTGTCCAGGAGCATGACTGGATGAGTGGAGGCTGACTCAAGAGGGCAGAGGGTCCTGGTGATCTGAGGACTAACACTGGATCAGCAAGGGAGAAGGGGGCCATAATGTTTTGTCCTGCCTAAGTGAAGCATACACTGCACTAGCAGTCAATCAAAAGCCAGAAATTCACGGATGAGTCACAGCACACAACTCGGTTGGCTAGCACCCAATCCTGAAATCTGGCTCCAAAACCTGGTTAAAAAAAAGAGGCACCCATCAGCAGAAGTATGCTTCCACCACCAAATGCCAAGGTGCCACTGTGTAGGTTCAGTCCTAACTCTAATCTTTGGGAAATAAGCAGCAATAAACATATACATTTAGATATACAGCCCAGTATTGAGGGCCTGCCTTTTTCAGTTATATAATAACTGCAATCAATCTGAAAGCACTAGAAAATACATTTCCACATACACCTAAGCAAATCATTTGGCTGTAACTGAAAAGTGTAATTGGAGTGCACCAGGGGGCAGTGCTGCACGGCCAGGGAGCCATACAATTGCCATCAGACTACATTCTGTTAGTGTTTTGATGAATACTGGGCAAAGGCTTTAGTAAAAGAAACTCAGACTGTTTTTCGCCACTGGGCTGGGGGTAGAAGGTGAAGACATAAACTTCCTTTCTTGGTATAGGATCACAAGTGAAAGAGGTTATGTGATGCTGTGGGCTTATGGGACACAGCATGTATGACAATGCTTCCATTAAAAATGTTCCTACTGTATGCCTGTGATGGCTAAAAACCAATGATAGACCTTTCCTTTACATGTGCAGGGCCCAACTGTTTTTTGCAGCATCTCTTTCCACATTCCGCGCCGCTCTACTATGCCATTGGCTTCCCTCTAAAACAACAAACCATAGATCCATGCCCAGCCCAAAAGCTGAGAGGAGAAACATGTTGCTTTTGGCATAGCTGTAGTTCCTCTATCTACTTTTCAGAACTCTGAGCAAGGCCTTCTGCACTGCTGTAACCGTGCCAACAAAATATAAAGACACAAACCCAGATGCTGGAATCTGAGGCATTTCCTATGCTATGTGACTGTCCTTTCCAGAAGGTCAGATTAACAGAATTATAAAAGGGCATATATTTAAGGATGGATATTGTTTGCCATTGGGTGGAACTACATCTAAAAGGTCAAAATTTGTTTAGACCAACTCAATTTTCCATAAAGGGGCAAATCAATCAAGATGGTTCCACTGAAGAATGACGGACACTAAAGCAGCCGAGCTGTGCAACAGTTTTCCAGGATCCTGGAATGCATTAGCCAAGTGTTTTCATTCTGGTCTAGATTTCTTCTTGTTTGATAAATATGCATCACAGTTGTGACAGGTAGTGATTTTTCTTCTGCAAAAACGTTTCCCTTCTGTATATGACCACAAACTGACACCATTACAAGCTGCAGACGAACATTTTTAACCTGTATCTGCTCAGAAAACACATGATATTCATGATTCATTCAGATTTTGTAGATCGAATTAGGCATATAGATTCCCTGTTGGTGGTCAGATGCCCTGTGGAATGCGGTGGTGCAGAATAGGGCATTTCAGCGGACTTGAGAGTGAACTTGGATCCTGGTCACACAGAACTGAATGTCTTTTACTGCATTAAAGAAAGGCCCCTTTCTATACTTGAAGAGGTAATCAGCTGTAAGCATATGGGATGGGGGCATTAGGAATCACTTAATTATGTGTTTTGGGTTAAGTAAATATGTTTGAATTCAAGAAGGAATGTAGATCTCCGTGTCCCACAAATGGCCACATTTATTTTCCTCTTAAATAGATATTAGGTTAAATCTTGGACCTTGTTTAAAGAGAAACAACAAACGAAAATTTCACATCCTCTGGTATTGTTCCTCTTAGACAGGCCATCCCGATTTGGGATGACCCGCCTGTGTGTATTCTCTCAGGTCGCCATAAAAACTCACCTTCCTGTTGTTCCCAAAAAACAGAGTGCGCTGACTGGCTGAGCAGCTAAGCAGCTGGAGTGGGGCCGTGCATGCCACCGGCCACATCCCCCTGCTCAGTCTCTAGCTGTGGCAAGCCCACACAGCGGCCACCAGCCGATGAAAGAGCCATTGTGGTTTCAAAAGCGCTGCACAACCTGCGAGGCTCTCACAAGGACGCAATACAGAATTCCGGCATCAACAGGATATCTTTTGACACCACAACGGCTAATCTGGCCTTAGCTTCCAAACCTGCTGGCTGCAGCGTCTCTTGCAAAATCCACCACTAAGCCACAAAAATACAATTCTGTGATTACTCACCTGTAGAATTGGTATTAAATATATACAGCACGTCCTGCTCCAGAGATAATTCCTTACGTTTGGGTTATACATCCACAAGATGACGCTGGACTGCAGAGACAGCAAAAAAGTGGCTCCTCCCGGCCCCTTATATTCCAGGGACCTCCCACAAAATCCCCAGTATTGACAAGCAGTTAGCAAGAGGCCGGGAGAATAACACCCATAATCAAACAATTTTAACCATGATAACAACCACCATACAGAGACACTAAGAAAAATGATAACAAGGGCGGGGTGGAGCAGGACGTGCTGTGAGTGTCAAATACCAATTCTACAGGTGAGTAATCACAGAATTGTATTATTCTAAGTATACAGTACGTCCTGCTCCAGAGATAATTTCTTACGTTTGGGACATCCAATAGCAGTGTACGTAAGGTAGGGTAGGATCCCCAAAAGCAACAACATGCAGATTAAACCACTGACGCCTGCAGAACTTTGCGGCCAAAAGCAGCATCAGCTGAGGCCCTAACATCAGCCTTGTAAAACTTAGAAAAAGTATGAACAGAAGACGAAGTAGCGGCCTTGCAAACTTGTTCAACAGAAGCCTGGTGCTGAAAGGCCCAAGAGGCACCAATAGCACGAGCGGAATAAGCAGTAATGCGGAAGAGAGGATCCTTCCCTTTAGCAGAATAGGCCTGAATCACAGCCTGACGGATCCACTTGCTGATGGTAGACTTAGCTGGAGCCAGACCCTTCTTAGGACCAGAAGGGACCACGAAAAGAGCATCAGTCTTCCTGAAGGGCTCAGTAGCCACCAAATAGAACTTCAGGTTCCTAACCACATCCAAGGAATGTAGAGCCCTCTCCTTAGGGTTACTAGGATTAGGGCACAGAGAAGGCAGAATAGTGTCCTGATAGAGATGAAAAGCAGACACAACTTTTGGCAGAAAATCTGGTTTAAAGCGAAACACCACCTTGTCCTGGTGTCTCTCAAAGTAAGGGGGCTTGATGGAAAGCGCCGCCAACTCAGAAACACGCCTAACAGAAGTGATAGCCACCAAAGACTACCTTAAGCGTAAGAATGGACAAAGCAACCTCATGCACAGGCTCAAACGGAGGCCCTTGCAAGGCAGATAGGACCAAGTTCAAGTCCCAGACTGGTAACATAGGCTTACGTGGGGGTGTGCACATGAGTAACCCCCCGGAAAAAGGTCTTGACCAGATGATGCTGAGCAAAAGATCTATGAAAGAAAACAGCCAAGGCAGACACATGACCTTTCAGAGTGCTGAGTTGAAGTCCCAGATCCAAACCATGTTGGAGAAATTCCAGAATCCTAGGAATAGAAAACACACGACAGGGAAGAGACTTAGCTTCACATCAGTCAATGTAGGTACGCCAAACCCTATACTAGATGGAAGAAGTGGACTTTTTTCTAGCCCTGATCATGGTGTTAACAACAGAGGCAGGCAGCCCCTTTTCCATTAAGATGGATGTTTCAGCAGCCAGGCCGTTAAAGCCAGCGTTTGTAAATTGGGGTGGCGTAGCTGCCCCTGAGTGAGCAGGTCTGGATCCTTGGGCAAGTACTGATCTACCGCCAGCTGCACGTTGTCTGCGAACCACACTCTTCTTGGCCAACGGGGGCCACTAGGATTGCTGGCACCCCTTCCTGGGCTATCCCAACAGGGGAAACAGGGGAAAGACATACAGAAGTTGAAAACCCTGCCATGGCTAAGGCCAGAGAGTCCTGGGACAGAGACACAAAGACTGGAAGCTTGTGATTGTGACAAGATGCAAACAGATCCACATCTGGCTGACCCCAACAGTGACACAGAGAGCAAAACACCCTGACGCTGAGGGACCATTCCCCCAGGCGAGAAGTCCCCCTGCTCAGAGAGTCTGCCTCCAGATTCTCCACCCCCGGAATGTACAGAGCTGAGATGCAGGGAACATTGTCCTCTGCCCAGGACAGGATCAGAGACACTTCCTTGAGGGCCCCCTTGCTCCGGGTCCCTCCCTGATGATTGATGTAGGCAACCGCCGTCTGGTTGTCCGAGCGTACCTGAACAGCCCGACCCCGATGGTGCGGAGTCAAGCGGGCTAGAACCAACCTGATTGCCCTCAGTTCCAGAACATTGATAGGGGTGTGGGCCTCCTGAGGGCCCCACTGCCCCTGGAATGATAGGGATCTCCAGAAGCCCCCCTAACTTGTCAGACTGGCATCCGTGGTGACTGTCTCCCAGCAAGAGGCCAGAAAGGATCTGCCCACCAACAGGTTCCTTGAGTCTAGCCACCACAAGAGGGACCGCCTGGCTAGGGGGGACAGAACCAAAGCCTGATCCAGGGACACAGGGTCCCTGTCCCATACAGACAAGAGGTGGAGTTGAAGAGGCCTCATGTGAAACTGAGCATAAGGAACCGCCTCGATGCAGGACACCATCAGGCCCACCAGCTGCATTCCCTGCCTGATGGAAGGATGAGGACAGGACAGAAGGAGCTGAGCTAGCGCTTGCAGACTGTCCACCTTCTGCTGAGGAAGAAAGATCCTGGCCTGTGCTGTATCCAGAATCATGCCCAGAAAAGGCTTCACCAAAGAGGGAGACAGGGAAGATTTGGAGTGGTTTATCACCCAGCCAAATGACTCCAGTGTGGTCACCACCAGCTGAGTATCCAGCTCTGCCTGTTGGAAGGACGGAGAAGTGCTAAGAATGTCGTCCAGATAGGGAAGAATGCGAATGCCCTGAGCTCTCAGCAGAGCCATAACGCCTGCCAGCACCTTGGTGAATACCCTGGGAGCCGAAGTAAGACCGAAGGGCAATGCCACGAACTGGTAATGCTGATCCTCCAGGGCGAACCTGAGGAATCTCTGATGGCCTGGAAAGACTGGAACATGGAGGTAAGCATCCTTGATGTCCACAGAGGTCATGAAGTCCCCTGGGCGTAGTGAGCTTACAGCTGAGCGCAGAGTCTCCATGTGAAAACGCCTGGATCTGATAAACTTGTTGAGAAGCTTTAAGTCCAGTATGGGTCTGACAGACCCCTCTCTTTTGGGAACGGTGAAAAGGTTGGAATAATAGCCCTTGCCCCTTTCCCTTAAGGGCACTTGGCAGATGACCCCCAGCTCCAGTAGATTCTGCACAGCAAGCAACAGGCCCTGAGCTGACAGGGGGTCTTGGAGCATCCGGGATCTGATGAATCTTGGGGGCGGCCAGGCTGCCAACTCTGTCTTGTAACCGGAGGACACTACCTCCTGAATCCACCGGTCTGAGACATGACGCCTCCATACGTGAGCAAAGAGCCGAAGCCGTCCCCCCACCCGGATGGGTGAGGGTGCCCCTTCATGAGAGGGGGCTTGGGGGAAGACTTAGACTTGGGACCCCAGGAGGGGCCAGTGCGGCCACGTCCTCTGCCCCTGCCCCAGAAATCACCCCGGGCCCCTGCAAATGAAGCTCCCCTTCCCATTCTGGATCCACGGTAGGAGGGAAGAAAGGAGCCTGAACCCCGAAAGGGCCGAGACTGTCTCCTACGCTGGGGTAACCTGCCACCCTTAGCAAACAGGTCCAGGCGATTCCCAAATAGACGCAGTCCTATAAAGGGGAACCCAGTGAGGGCCTTCTTGGCAGCGATGTCGGCTTCCCACTGGCGCAGCCAAACCGAGCGGCGTATAGCCACCGCCAAGGCAGAAGCCCTGCCACACATTCTAATGGTATCATCCAAGGCAGAGAGGACATATGCAACAAATTCCTCACAACGCAGAAGGGCGCTATACTCTTCACTAGCCGCATCATCAGGAGCCCCATCTAAAATACTCTTGAGCAGAGTCCTAATAGCCCCAGCTGTAATGGCAGAGGCACAAACCGGACGCAGTGCGGACCCCACACAGGCAAAGGCATGGGAAGCCAGCTGATGAATGCGCCGGTCCTCACCATCCCTCAGTGTAGTAGAGTCAGGGGAATGCATGACAGAAGTGTTGGACAACCCCAGAATTGGTGCTTAACCACTTCAGCAGGAAAGGGGTACCTCTTATCCCAACTCTTAGGCACCCCAGGGAGCCTGCTCGGATGCTCCACTCTTTGAGCACAAGATTATTAAAGTGAGTTTGCTCAGAAAACTCCAAACGTGGCTTAGCAGTGTGAAACAACTCCCCCTGCTGCCGAGGAGCCGCGGCAGGAGGAGAGATAGAAAGTACTTCAAAAATATGAGCCAAAAACCTGTCAGTATCATCTGGAGCCCATGAGTCAGAGCCAGAATCAGCATAACCCTTAGGCTGCTCATCAGATGATTCTGAATCAGAAAACAACTCCCCCTCTTCCAGGGGGGTATAGCCGGCTAGGTCAAAGAATTCCTCAGCCTCCATAGGAAAAAGGTTAACGCCAGGCGCCAGATGCCGCCTCTTAGCAGAGGCCTTACGCGCCGTAGAGCCAGCAATCAGCTTCTCAATGCTAGCCACCCTGGTAGACAAATCAGGCTGAGACTCTCCACTGGTATGCACCTCACTGGGAGTCAGATGTGAGCGTGGGGGAGTGGGCGAAGCCACACGGGGCACAGGCCCAGCCACAGGGAACCCAGATTGCAGTGCAAGCACCCGCTGGGCACAGGGTACACAAACCCGCACATTGTCATCATTTGTAGGGGACACCCCACACGCCACGCCAGCCGGGCTTGTCCCGAAGGAACCCCAAGCACATTATCCTGAGAAGCCTCCATATGGTGATTATCGCGGCCACCAGCCAATAGGGATTTATGCTATAGGCCAACCGGGATGCCCCAATAGCCCGCTAGGGAAGTGGGAGGTAAAGGCAGAATAGGCCTCTAATAGCAAAACTAAATAGAGGGGATAGGCCGGGAGAAACCACAATTAAGTTTGACCCGCCTGCAAGACATAAACAGAAAAGTCCCGTAAGCGGTATGCATACATAATATATATATATATAAAATAAGCCAGGCCGCAGGAGCACTTACGGACCGCGGTAGGTAGACGCCAACCACACAGCACGAGGAGAGCAAAATGGCGCCGCAGATACCTCGAGGGGTGGGCCGTGGAGACAGTGATGCGGAACGCGCCATCCGCAAGGCCCGCCCCCCCGAAGAGCGCGAAGGCGCCCAGGTGACCATGTCAGCCATCGATGGGGCAGCAGCGTCTGAGGTAATGTCGTCGCTGACCGCGGAACGCCGTATAAGCGCGTGTGGCGGCATTTTTAAAAGCAACAGTGCATACCAATGATTTTCACTATCCCAGTGATTGGAAAAAAAAATTATAACAGGTTGCAATCCACACCGAGACGCACACAAGAAGCCACTCTGGATGCACCAAATATTTAGCATGACCCCCAGTAACTGACAGCTTTTTGAAATGCATATGGAGAAGGTTCAACAAATGGGTTTGGGCTTAGTAACAATGAACCAGTACTTATTTTCTAATGAATTGGAAGGTGTATTAGTTTGCTGTATCCTCGCACAGTGGCACTGGTCTAATTCTAAAGTGTATTATCTAGCACATTGAAGAGGCTCTGTAGACAAAGTGCATAAACTGTTATACAGCAACTCACCTCATCATAGCTGCGCTCTGCCTTCCTGTCAGAACACGGCTGCTTCTGAAAGTAGAAACAATTCAAAGAGTAATAGAACACACCCTGAATTCCTTTGCCACAGACCACCAATAATAGGGCTAAGCCGGTGGTCTAAAGCTCTACATCATCAGACTGTTGACACTGTGGAAGAGGAAGAACAGCCAGGGTGATATGAATGCCTGTCTTACAGACCCCACCCATTAAGCTGATTACTATGTGGCATCACAGAGCCAAGGACCACGTCCAAATATTTCAAAAGACAGATCTTAAGGTGAGACTGTAAACCTTGATATCTCTGCCATTTCTTCTTTAATTTAAAAACTGAAAACAGGACAGCGCCAAACGTAGCCTGGCACAATGGTCTGCAACTCCATGCTCCCACATCCACAGGGAGAAAACAGCGCCAGTAGGAAGTAAGGGCTAAATTATGTACAAGATCAGATGCAGACTAAAAAATGTAGCCTTTAAAGTGATATAGAAGGCAAAGGAAATGTTAGCGTTAACACACAAAAAAGTAAAAAAAAAACTTGGGGGGGGGGGTTAAGGATTGTAAGCGGTAAAAGATTAGTACAACAACTACAAATAAAATATGTACATTACAGCTAGGATTAGAATAATATCCAGGCCTACAGTCCTAATAGACATTCATGCTTTAGGAGGAATACAGACCAGTCTAATAAAGTGAAAATTTATGTTTTCCATCTGAGAATGGTCAGCTGTATTATCAGAGATTTACAGTTGCCCTTGGTAGAATGTTATTAAAGTCCATCAGAGGTTTACGGGGTTCAAACTCTAAGAAGCCCTGGTTTATTGGAAAATGTACTTGAAGCAGGAACTTTGCTTGTTTTAATTTAGCCATCTATAGTCTGCCTAAGTTATTGTAGCATTTAAGCTTAATGACATTTTTTGTCATTAATTTTTATTTCCAAAGCTGCACCCCAGGCATAGTGCCAAAATGGCAAAAGTGGTCATTGGTAGAAAATGACTTAGGGTAACTGACCCATGATCATTATTTTAGTTGAGCCTTCTAGAAATGTGTCAAGCTAGTGAAAAGGAATCTAGTTAATTCACATCTTTCCTCCTTTCCACACCCGCTGAAAATATTTGGAATTTTGTTTCAGTAGCACATCTTCCCTTGGGTGCGGTGGTTTATTGTAAATGCCAGAAAAACTACAGGAAAAGAGAGAGAGCGAGAGAGAGAGGAAGAGAGAGGGAGAAAAAAATGAGAGCGAGAGAAGGGAAGATAAATCCAAAAACTACTAAGAATGAACTCTTGAAGTAAAAAAAGCCATAATTCTTTCCACTAATCTATCCCAGATGTCTCCACTCAAAATACTTGTTTTCCATTTATGGAACGTCATTCTCTACAGCTTCCAGGTCATGGCATCAAAGCATCAACAGATTTAAAAAACCACAAGAGAAAATGTTGCTTTGACATGCATTGGATAATAGGTCAAAAACATTTGGTGCTGCTACACAAGGCTTTTATACAGGGGATGATGCTAATTTAATAGGGCTGTCTTTAACATTCAGAAGAAATCCTCGTACAACATCCAGGCATTTCCATTTTGTCTTCCACATGTCAGCGTGTTTTTAGAATGCCACTGAGGCTGTGGCGTATTGTCATGAGTAGCGGTCAGTAATTAAAATGAATTTATCAGTGCAGCTCAGGCTCCCGTGGGGGATGTAGGAGGGTCTTCTAAACATTAATTTCACATTTCCCCAAGATGTAATCAAGCTCAAGTGCCCGGGGTAAACAGTACATTCACAGCGAGGCTAAGAGCTGAATATTTTGTAGCAGTATGTTAAATGCAATAGCTGTCTGACTGCGATTGTTAGTTGAATTGAGAAAGAGAGAGGTGACAAAAGTTGTCCTTCAACCTACTGTGAGTTGCAATTCTGCTCAAATCCCAAATGCCTGAAACCCCAAAGGCACTGAGGCCTAGACTTGTTTTTAAATACATTAACAGGAAATGCCAGCACTGAGGCACCCTTCTACCTTACCTATCAATAAAAGTCGCAGCCACAGAAAAGTGTAGAAATAAGGGAAGATCTTTTGTAGACTATCTGAGAATTTGTGAAGTTAAGCTTTTGAGAATACCTAGTTCTCTTCATCATACATGATGGCATATTTGAAGGTAAGCTTTTGAGATATCTAGTTCTCTTCATCAGAAGTGAACTAGGTATTCTGGAAAACTTACTTTCAATATGTTCAGTGGTTACCTTATGAAAGGCCTTGCCTATCTGAATGGCCGGTGTGGGCACGCCAACAGTTTGTGGTAGCCAGTGCTCGCTCCATTCAGATTTCCAAGCTGCCCTGAGCTCAGAATGCCAACGGAAATCTGAATCGAGCGAGCACTGTTGATTGCTAAGCAGCCCATGTGGGAACCAGGCAGAGGTTAATTTCCTTGAAGACCCCGGAGGATACACACAGCGGGCATACCAAATTAGAATGCCCTTCTAGGGCAGAACAAAACCCAAGAATGTGAAGTTCTTGGGCACTGTTCCTCTTTAGGAAGCCCATAGCAATTATGGACATTATCGATTTGCTCCATGCCTTTAATGTAGTGCTACATAAACATTGTGATAGGTCATTCCGTCACATTCATAGAGAGAATGTAGCTGCATACAGTATTGCACAACAATATTGATATGGATATTAGCATGCAGACAATTTTTTAAGCTTGAGAAACATGCCATGTCTTGTCCTTTATTACATGCTATAGTGATATGCTATGATATTGCTTCTAGGAGAGTTAGCACAAGGGCCTGTGTTGGGTTTCATAATCATGGCTAGATGTTTACAAGCATAGGCCATGATAGTACTACGGGGTATATATGCATGTGGCGCCTATTACATGTTATTTCTCATGTTTTCCTATCTTAAATCTACATGTACAGGTGATTGTGGCATCTCCGGTGTTTCTGAAGCAGACAAATATAAGAGCAAATAGATCAAGAACAGAGGCTCTCCTGTGTTCCTGCCATCAGTGTGATCAGTGAATCAGGAAGTGCCAGAACTAACCATGCCCTGGTTTCTTAAACATAGAGAACACCCCTTGAGCTTTCTATCTATGCATTCCGTCTATGCATATGTGAGCTTAAGTTCATAAGCCCCTCTGCAGCTTTTAATTCAATCTTTTTACAGACTTAAAATCTTCTCGCCTTGGCTGGCTAAACTTGATGTGTGTAGTTGATGGCAGTAAAAGGGTTAGGCATCAGCTTAAAATTAACGGAGAAAAAATAATGGATGTTCCTGATAGTTTCCATAGCAGGGACTGTGAAGGAATTAGCACAAATACACTCCCACTGAGACTCGTCTTCCCTATTTCTATTCAAGGCTAACTATTGACTATTTCCAACAATGAGTTATTCAAGTCCACTTATTCCAGAATAATAAAGTGCTATTCAAAACAATACAATTCTGTGATTACTAACCTGTAGAATTGGTATTATATGTATACAGCACGTCCTGTTCCAGAAGATATTCCTTACACTTGGTTTATACATCCAGTAGATGGCGCTGGACTGCAGAGACAGAAAAGTGGCTCCTCCCGGCCACATATATACCAGGGACCTCCCACAAAATCCCCAGTATTGAAAAGCAGTTAAAATGATAACCATTATATAAAAAATGTGAAAAAAAAAATAAATAAAGAGGTAACTAAAGATAATGATAACAAGGGTGGGGTGGAACAGGACGTGCTGTATACATATAATACCAATTCTACAGGTGAGTAATCACAGAATTGTATTATTCTATGTATACAGCACGTCCTGTTCCAGAAAATATTCCTTACACTTGGGACATCCAATAGCAGTGTCCGTAAGGTAGGGTGGGATCCCCAAAAGTAACAGCAGACAGTTTAAACCACTGCCGCCTGCAGAACCTTGCGGCCAAAAGCCGCATCAGCTGAGGCCCTAACATCAACCTTGTAAAACTTAGAAAAAGTATGAACAGAAGACCAAGTTGCGGCCTTGCAAACTTGTTCAACAGAAGCTTGGTGCTGAAAAGCCCAAGAGGCACCAATAGCACGAGTAGAATGAGCAGTAAGACGGAAGGGAGGCTCCTTCCCCTTAGCAGAGTAGGCCTGTATCACCGCCTGACGTATCCACTTGCTGATAGTGGACTTAGCCGGAGCCAGACCTTTCTTAGGTCCAGACGAAAGCACAAAAAGAGCATCAGTCTTCCTGAAGGATTCAGTAGCCACCAAATAGAACTTCAGAGTTCTGACTACATCCAAAGAATGTAAAACCCTCTCCTTAGGGTTACTAGGATTAGGACACAGAGAAGGCAAAACAATGTCCTGATTGAGATGAAAGGCAGAAACAACCTTAGGCAGAAAATCTGGCTTAAAACGAAACACCACCTTCTCCTGGTGTCTCTCAAAATAAGGAGGCTTGATGGAAAGCGCCGCCAACTCAGAAACACACCTAACAGAAGTGATAGCCACCAAAAAGACCACCTTAAGCGCGAGAATGGACAAAGGAGCCCCTTGCAAGGGCTCAAAGGGAGACCCCTGCAGGGCAGATAAGACCATGTTCAAGTCCCAGACTGGTAACATAGGCTTACGTGGGGGACGCACGTAAGTAACCCCCTGGAAAAAGGTCTTGACCAGGGGATGCTGAGCAAAAGATCTTTGGAAAAAAATAGCCAAAGCAGAAACATGGCCTTTCAGAGTACTGAGCTGAAGACCCATATCCAAACCATGTTGGAGAAACTCCAGAATCCTAGGAATAGAAAACACACGACAGGGAAGCGAGTGGGACTCGCACTAGTCAATGTAAGTACGCCAAACCCTGTAATAGATGGAAGAAGAGGACCTCTTCCTAGCCCTGATAATGGTATTCACAACCGAGGCAGGCAGTCCTTTTTCCATCAAGATGGAGGTTTCAACAGCCAGGCTGTCAAAGCCAGCATTTGTAAATTGGGGTGACGTAGGTGTCCCTGAGTGAGCAGATCTGGAACCCGTGGCAGGGCGTACTGATCTACTGCCAACTGCACGATGTCTGGAAACCACACTCTTTTTGGCCAACAGGGGGCCACCAGGATGGCTGGCACCCTTTCCTGAACTATCTTGCGCAGCACCCTGCCCAGCAGTGGAAACGGGGGAAACACATACAGGAGCTGGAACCTCGTCCAAGACATTGCCAGGGCATCCGTGGCCAAGGCCAGAGGATCCTGGGACAGAGAGACAAAGACTGGAAGCTTGTGATTGTGACGGGACGCAAACAGATCCACATCCGGCTGACCCCAGCGGTGGCACAGCGAGCGAAACACCCTGCTGCCGAGGGACCATTCTCCCAGACAAGAGGTCCCCCTGCTCATAAAGTCTGCCTCCAGATTCTCCATCCCCGGGATGTACACAGCTGAGATGCAGGGAACATTTTCCTCCGCCCAGGACAGTATTAGGGACATTTCCTTGAGGGCCCTCTTGCTCCGGGTCCCTCTCTGATGATTGATGTAGGCAACCGCCGTCTGGTTGTCCGAGCGATCCTGAACAGCCCGACCCCTCAGGTGTGGGGTTAAGTGGGTGAGAACCAACCTGATCACCCTCAATTCCAGAATGTTGATAGGGGCATGGGCCTCCTGAGGGCCCCATTGACCCTGGAACTTCAGGGACCTCCAGAATCCCCCCCAACCTGTCAGACTGGCATCCGTGGTGACAGTCTCCCAGCAGGGGGCCAGAAAGGACCTGCCCCCCAGCAGGTTCCTTGAGTCCAGCCACCACGCTAGAGACCGTCTGACCAGAGGGGACAAGACAAACACCTGATCCAGGGACACAGGGTCCCGATCCCATACTTACAAGAGGTGAAGCTGAAGAGGCCTCATGTGGAACTGAGAATATGGAACCGCCTCGAAGCAGGACACCATCAGGCCCACCAGCTGCATTCCCTGTCTGATGGATGGATGAGGACAAGACAGCAGGAGCTGAGCTTTCTCTTGAAGGACCTCCACCTTCTGCTGAGGAAGAAAGATCTTGACCTGAGCTGAATCCAGAATCATGCCCAGAAAAGACTTCACCATGGAAGGAGACAGGGAAGATTTGGGGTGATTGATCACCTAGCCGAATGACTCCAGTGTGGACACCACCCGCTGAGTGTCCAGCTCTGCCTGATGGAAGGACTGAGAAGCGATAAGCATGTCGTCCAGGTAGGGAAGAATGAGAATGCCCTGAGATCTCAGCAGGGCCATCACTCCTGCCAGCACCTTGGTGAATACCCTGGGAGCCGAGGTGAGACGGAAGGGCAAGGCCACAAATTGGTAGTGCTGATCCTCCAGAGCGAACCTGAGGAATCTCTGATGACCTGGAAAGATAGGTACGTGAAGGTAAGCATCCTAGATGTCTACAGAGGTCATGAAGTCCCCTGAGCGTAGGAAAGTCACAGCTGAGCGCAGAGTCTCCATGCGAAAGTGTCTGAATCTGACAAATTTGTTGAGAAGCTTTAAATAGAGGATAGGTCTGACGGACCCATCCTTTTTGGGCACAATGAAAAGATTGGAATAATAGCCTGTGCCCCTTTCCTTCAAGGGCACACGGCGGATCTAGAAGGCCTTGGACAGCCAGGGACAGACACTGAGCTGACAAGGGGTTTTGAGCTAACCGAGATTTGATGACTCTTGGGGGCGGCCAGGCTGCAAACTCTATCTTGTAACCGGAGGATCCTACCTCCTGAATCCACCGTTCTGAGACATGACGCCTCCAGACATGAGCCAAGAGCCGAAGCCACCCCCCCACCCGGATGGGTTAGGGCGCCCCTTCATGCCTGAGGGGGCTTGGGGGAGGACTTAGTCTTGGGACCCCAGGGGGGGCCAGGGCAGCCACGTCCTCTGCCCCTGCCCCACAAAATCTCCACGGGCTCCAGCAAAGGAAGCTCCCATTCTGGAGCCCCTGAAGGAAGGAGAAAAGGCACCTGAACCCGAAAGGACCGGGGCTGCCTTCTACGCTGAGGTAACTTTCCTCCTTTGGCAAACAAGTCCAAACGTTCCCCAAAGAGGCGCAGCCCCTTGAAGGGAAAACCAGTGAGAGCCTTCTTAGCAGCGTTGTCAGCTGCCCACTGGCGCAGCCAGACCGAGCGGCGCATCACTACCAACAAGGCAGATGCCCTGCCACACATTCTAATGGTATTATCCAAGGCAGAGAGAACATATGCAACAAATTCCTCACAACGCAGAAGAGCTCTATACTCTTCACTACCAGCATTGCCAGGGGCCCCATCTAAGAGACCCCTGAGCAGGCTTTTAATAGCAACAGCCGTAGTAGCAGAGGCACAGACCGGACGGAGCGCGGTCCCCACACAGGCAAAAGCATGGCAAGCCAATGCGCCTGTCCTCCCCATCCCTTAGTGTAGTAGAGTCAGGGGAATGCATGACGGATGTGTTAGACAACCCCAGAACTGGAGCATCCACTTTGGGAGGACATGACCACCTCTTAACCATTTCAGCAGGAAAGGGATACCGCTTTTCCCAACTCTTTGGCACCCCGGGGAGCCGACTAGGCCGTTCCCACTCCTTGAGCACCAGATTATTAAAATGAGCTTGTTCAGGAAACTCCAAGAATGGTTTAACAGTATGAAACAGCTCCCCCTGCTGCCGCGGAGCCACGGCAGGAGGAGAGATACAGAGTACATCAAAAATGTGAGCCAAAAGTCTGTCAGTATCATCTGAAGCCCGTGGGTCATGCCCAGAATCGGCACCATACTCCCGAGGACGTTCCTCAGATGATTCTGAATTAGAAAACAATTCCCCCTCCTCTAGGGGGGTATAACCGTAACATCAAAACATTCCTCTGCCTCCATAGGAAAGAGGGAAACACCAGGTGATAAATGCCGCTTCTTGGCAGAAGCCTTACGTGGGCCAGAGCCAGCAATATGTCTCTCAATGCTGGCCACCTGAGCAGCCAAATCAGGTTGAGACTCCCCACTGGTATGCACCTCACTGGGAGTCAGATGTAAGCGTTGAGGGGTAGGCGATGCCCGAGGGGGCGCAGGCCCAGGCACCGGTAACCCAGACTGCAATGCAAGCGTCTGCAGGGCACAGGGAACACACACCCTGACATCATCACTTATAGGGGATACCCCACACGCCACACACAGCCAGGCTTGTCCTGAAGGAACCCCGAGCACATAATCCTGAGAAGCCTCCATATGGTGATTATTGTGGCACAATAGGCCAATTGGGATTGACGCCAATCAGGCTAACCAGGATGCCCCAATAACCCGCTAGGGAAGTGGGAGATATAAAATACAAGAGCCCTCCAATAGCGAGTTAACACTAAATAGAGGGGATAGGACCAGGAGAAACCACTAAAGTTTGACACGCCTGCAAGAGATAAGCAAAAAGATCCCGTAAGCAATGAGCAATCCAGAGAATACAAAAAAAATCAGCCCGCAGGGGCACTTACGGACCGCGATAGGGAGACACCAGACACACGCAGCAGAAAACTTAAAGTGGAGCCCGCATATACCTCGAGGGGTGGGCCGCGGAGACAGTGATGCAGAACGCGCCAGCCGCCAGGCCCGCCCCCCCGACGAGCGCGAAAACGCGCCCACGTGACAAGACCAGCCAATGATGGCACAGCTGCGCCTGAGGTGATGTCGCCGCCGACCGCAGAGTACAAGCGTGCAGCGAGGGGCATCCCATAAGGCCTGTAACGCCTACCCTTTGGTGGGGGACTGCGGTTGGAGCAGCGCTCCTTAGCACCTAGCAGCAGTGCTGCCTACCTTCACCCGAACCAGTGTAACCTAAGCTGGGAGGCAATAACAGGAAACGGGTGGGAATAGTCCTACAGGGCCGCAGGCTAATAAGGAATGTAAGGAATATCTTCTGGAACAGGATGTGCTGTATACTTAGAATAGATGCCTTTATAGTAAAGGGCTACTTACCACATACTATCAATTGAGAACACTGATGAAACCAGCCAGGGGGAGTGACTTTATGGGTTTAAAGTGGACCAACACCCAGGATTTTGACTATCCTGGGTTTTGGTCCACTTCGGTGGGGCACCCCGATCGGGGGTGCCCTGCTGTGTGAAACCCCCCAGAAAGCCCCGAAAACTCACCTCTCCCCGCTCCCACGTGACCCCTGCAGCCAATCCTCGCCGGCGGACAAGCGAGAGGCAGCGCCGGACAAGCAGAGCGCGTCCGCCGCTGCCTCCCACGTGTCCCTCTTACAGGGAGCGCACCCGCGCAGGCCATTCACAAGTGGCCGGCGAGGGAGCGCGCCCTGCTAGAGGGACGCGCGGGAGGCGGCGGCGGACACGCATGCGCCGCTGGAACGTGGAAAAGGTAGGATTGTGGGCTTCCTGGGGGGTTTCACCCCGCGGGATATCCCGATTTCGGATGCCCCGAGGGGAGGGATCTGATCGGCCCGGGGTGTTGGTCCACTTTAACCTATTCCTGTACTATAGTTATATTTAACTGATTGGTGGAAAATGTCTGTACCTAATTAAAAGACGTCTGCACAGCTGGAGATCTTTCCCATCGCCAAACCCAACTAGGGCCAGTGGATGCATAATTTGTGTTAGGGTGGAGAACTTCTTATAACTCTATCAAATAATAGTTTAGCTAAGATTAGGAGGCTCTCCGCATGTTAATGAATAACCACCACAGTCTAAAAAAAGATCTAATAAAAATGCATATACTGTTCCCTGAGCTTCAGAGGACATTATGCCAGTAATGCGTGTTTCCAAGCGCAGTCCAGTGCAGTCCTTATGTGCTAATGAGGCTTGGAGAGCAGCACAAGTACAATGTCATATGTTGAAACAAAAACGGAAAATGAAACTAAATGTTGGAGACACATTCATGAAAAAATGTTACCGCTGGCACCCACCGTGCATAGGCTAGAAAGTCCGACATCTGCAGAATTTATAAGGAACTTTAGACCAGCAAGATCTCACCAGGGCAGTATAACATGTTCTGCCTTTTACTATAAGATTTTTTGTTTAGAAATACTTGAGATGGTAACTTGCTTGTGGTAAAAATCAATATGTCAGGATGCAAAATTATATCCACTTTGATGAAGAAAGACTCTCCTAAGGGTCAGCTTATAAGAAAAGAATGGATGATTGATGGACACATTCAGAGCCAACCCTAGCTATTGCCTGCTGGGGAATTTGCTAGATGGTCTGATTATCTAGAAAGGAGTAATGATTGAAATTTCACAAAGTACCGCCAGGCCTTGTGGACTGCAGCTATGTTAGCCAGTCTGGAGCCAGAGAACTTCTCTCCTGGCCCTAAGTAAGCGACAGCAGGAACATTCAGCAAGGCTAGAAGAGAAGTATGCTGTCCTTACCAAAGCTGAAACTAGAGGACAGTAGCCCTCTGAACTTCGTGGAATCAAGTCTGTGGGCTGGCAGGAAAGTGCCCTATTTTCTGCCTGAATACAGATTTTAAGGTAACAACTATAGATCAGACCTCAAGCTCCAGGGGTTTTTGGTTTGGTTTATTTTACAAGTACCAAAAATGATGACAGGATCAGTTAGTCCCGGCCTGGGGAATACCTTTTTAGAAGTCTTAAACCAATGTAACTACATCCTGGGTTGAACGGCTCCATCATAATACTTAGGTGAAATGTTTTCAACTTCCTATCAATGAATATAGTCTTCAAAATGAAATGTTACATTAACATGTAATGAACCTTCATCCACTCCTGGAGCCAATAATATCAAGGGATAATTTCAGAATACAGTGGAAAAAGGCTCAAGGTGTGGGTTATGCCTCCATTAGGTCTCAACCTCCTCAAGTTTCGTTCCATGCAACTATCTTGTATATGCACATGGTGCGATATTCAATAAATGTGACACCTCCGTTTAGCCAGTTTTATTCTCTTTACTGCTGTACTACCGTATAACGTAAAAAGGCTATTGTAACGTGTATAGTCAATGGTATTGTAAAACCACAAACTCATCATATCAGTTAAAGGCTGAAGGTAAAATAGTACATGACTATTACAGGAGAGATCACATTAGATGATGAATGTGACCAGGCTCTTTAACAATATTTCACACCAGTGTTGGATTTAAACGGCTGTTAATCTCAAGTGACACAAAAGCCATGTTGTTATTGAAAAGACTTGTTCAGCAATACCAATGTCATACAAGGTGTTAGATACAAATGTCCGCCCTCCGGACTGAGACACAGCTAATAATGTCAATCGATCACCTGATTCCTCCTTAGAGACATTTTCTAATCTTTCCATGTAGAATCCAGGAGATAGGCCTGGAGCCTGTCTTCTCCACATTACTATAGATTTCACCTATGGCTGTGACATGGCCCGATAAAAAAAAAACAAGGGTGTTTGGTAACGTCAGCTAATATATAGATTATTTGATTTTGGGACTCTTAGGAGTGAGATAACTTTCAAGTATTGTCACTTAACACACTCATCATAAGTATTTTAAAAGAAATCCATAAAGCCTATTGCAAAACAGGACAGCGAGACTGGCAGAGTGGAATTACTCGATGATAATTCTCCTTAGGTAATGTACTGTACTGGTTCCAGATTATAATGCTTTTGCTTTTTATTTCTGTGATAGTATAGCTGCCCTCAAAAGCAAAAGCCAGATGATCAGAAGATTCAAATGCATAGCTATAGCTATTGAAACTATTTGTGCGCCCTGTGAGCTACCTGAAGATTAGCACATTCTCTTCCATTTAGTCACACTCACTGGCAGTCCAGAGCCATTCTCCCGGGGCTTCGGGAATTGGGCGACACCATCTTGGGAAAAAGCACAGAGTGGCTTTCCTTGGCCCCGCGCTTCCATCCAATTATTCAAGTGAATAGCCATTGCGGGGGATGCTGCTTTGTATGTTTATGGGTGGTAGCTGCACGGACCAGGGGTAACAGTGCTGCTGGATTGGAGGTGAGGTAATTTTTTTTTCCTTGTAACCCCCCCCCCACGTCCTGTCTCAGAACCAGGGAGGGGTGGCAGGGCCGGGGGTGGGTTCCCCCATGACTGGTCTTTCAAGGACCTTTGTTGGGTGGATCACATGTCCGACCAACTCCCACAATGCTAACCCATGGGCTCTGAACTGAATTAATACATTTAAAACTGGTGTGGGGCCTAGTGGAGTTCCTATTTTGAAGGCACCAAAGTGATGTAGTGGAAACAAGGTCAAGTGCAAGCTGGTGGTTCATTTGAACACACTGCCCACACTGCCTATTGGGAATGGGAGGGGGGAATGCCACACTGCCTATGGGAATGGGATGGGGGAATACCACATTGCCTATGGGAATGGGATGGGGGGAATATTACACTTCCTATGGGAATGGGAGGGGGGAATGCCACTCGCACAACATACAAGCAGTGTTTGGTCCAGCTATGCGATTCCTCATTGTTCTTGCAGGGCATCCAGGGTCGTCCCATGATGTTTATATATTGCAGAGCTCCGGCTTATTTCATCAGTTTGAGTATTATCTGGTGGATGGCTCCAGGGTAAGTTTGCTCACATTCCATCAATCCATTTTCACTGTATGGCAATGAATATAGTTGATGACTCATGTATTAACCTATGGCTGTTTTTAGCCCTTGATGACATGTTAAACAATATTGTAGCTTAGAATGTGTTTTTTATGTTAGTATTTTTAAATTCTTTCAGGGGATTCTGGATATCCACTCCTGCCCTTGCTCCTGATGCCCGTTCTTTGCCTGCAGAATGCGGACCAGGGGTTCTCTTATTGGGTACTATGCGAAACCCGGGCCGTGGTGGCGAGGGTCCTCTGGCTTTTGAAGTCCAGATTTAGGTGTTTGGACCGGGGGGGGGGGGCACTGCAGTATGACCCCAACAAGGTTATACCAATATTTTAATTTACGTTTTTTAACAGGGACCACACGTGCCAGAGTGGCACAACTGAGTGTCAGGGTCCTTCAGTTGGTGGGCGAGATGCAGGAGCTGCGCGACTCATTGGGGACCACAGATGAAGAATAATGTTCTGTGGCCTGCCATTGCTATGTATTTTGTTTTTTATAGTTGTAAAAATTTGAAATATTATTATTTTTTTTTTTTTTTATATTTTATGATGGAATAAAATAAAAAAATCTTACAGTGTCATTTCATTTACAAAGTACATTAACACAAAACTATTGGGCCCAGAAATATTTAAAGATGAATATTCACATGACCGAGAAGTGATTTGGGTAAGTTTTAGGGGGCTAAAATGGAAGAAGAACCTAACCGCAAAGTGGTTTGGGTGAGCTTTAAGGGTCCAAAAGGGAAGATGGAGGATAGTGCTAAGTGATTTAGCTAAACATTGTAGTAGAAGTGAGGGTGGCAAATATGCCAGGCCAGCACTTTAATGAGTGAAGTTTGTAGTGCGCAGGCGCAAGATCGTAAGGATTTCCGTCTGGACGATTATTTATTGAAAAAGGGAAACAGAAACTAACGGGAAACATGAAGGATTCGTGGGAGGAGACGATGGGAAAAGGGCAAAAATGAAAGCCTATGTGAAAATGAAACAGAAAAGTCACGCTGGAAAATGACATCCTCGTATTCGTAATCTGCCGTACGAAAGGACGGAAACTTTACAGAAGGATTGCAATGCATGCATAGAATCGCTCACACACTCATACGAGAGCGGAAACAGTTCCAAAAAAAAACAGATCGGCACTAAAACGGAAGTATTTTTTTGTCTCTCTGAATCGAGTCTAATGTCCTGGTTGAGATGAAAAGCAGACACAACCTTAGGGAAGAAATCAGGCTTAAACCGAAACACCACCTTGTCGCTCAAAATAAGGAGGTTTGATGGAAAGCGCCACCAACTCAGAAACACGCCTGACAGAAGTGATAGCCACCAAAAAGGCTACCTTAAGAGACAAAATGGGCAAAGCGGTCTCACGGAGAGGCTCAAAGGGGCGACCGTGCAAGCAGATAACACCAGATTCAAATCCCAAACTGATAACATAGGCTTACGTGGCGGACGCACGTGAGAAACCCCCTGGAAAAAAAACAAACGGTGACTGGCAAAAGATTTTTGAAAAAAAAATTGCCAGAGCTGAAACATGACCCTTGAGGGTACTAAGCTGAAGGCCCAAATCCAAACCATGTTGCAAGAACTCCAGAATCCTGGGAATAGAAAACACCCGACAGGGAAGAGATCTGGACTCACACAAGGCAATGTAAGCATGCCAGACCATGTAGTAGATAAAGGATGAGGACTTCTTCCTAGCCCTAATCATGGTATCAACAACAGAGGCAGGCAACCCCTTTTCCATCAAGATGGAGGTTTCAGCAGCCAAGCCGTCAAAGCCAGCGTTTGCAAATTGGGATGGCACAGCTGCCCCTGAGTGAGCAGGTCTGGATCTTTGGGCAGGACGTACTGATCTACTGCCAGCTGCACGATGTCTGCGAACCATACCCTTCTTGGCCAACAGGGGGCCACCAGAATGGCTGGCACCCCTTCCTGTGCTAATTTGTGCAGCACCCTGCCCAGCAGAGGAAACGGAGGGAACACATAGAGGAGCCGAAACCCCTTCCAAGGCATTGCCAGCGCATCTGTGGCAAAGGCCAGAGGATCCTGAGACAGAGAGACAAAGAATGGAAGTTTGTGATTGTGACGTGAAGCAAACAGGTCCACATCCGGCAGACCTCAGTGGTGGCACAGAGAGTGAAACACCCTGTCGCTGAGGGACCACTTCCCCAGCCGAGACATCCCCCTGCTCAGAGAGTCTGCCTCCAGGTTCTCCACTCCCGGGATGTAAACTGCCGATGTGCAGGGAACATTCTCCTCCGCCCAGGACAGTATCAGAGACACTTCCTTGAGGGCTCGCTTGCTCCGAGTCCCTCCCTGATGATTGATGTAGGCAACCGCCGTCTGGTTGTCCGAGCCGATATGAACAGCCCGACCCCGAAGGTGCGGAGTCAACTGCAAAAGAACCAACCTTATCGCCCGCAGTTCCAGAATGTTGATGGGAGCATGGGCCTCCTGAGGGCCCCACTGACCCTGGAACTTCAGAAACTTCCAAACCCCCCTCCCCCAACCTGTCAGACTGGCATCTGTGGTGACAGTCTCCCAGCATGGGGGCAGAAAAGTCCTGCCCAGTAGAAGATTCACTGAGTCCAGCCACCAGGAGACGGACTGACTGACTAGAGGGGACCGAACAAATATCTGATCCAGGGACACAGGGACCCGATCTCAAACTGACAAGAGGTGCAACTGAAGAGTTCTCATGTGAAACTGAGCATAGGGAACCGCCTCGAAGCATGACACCATCAGGCCCACCAGCTGCATCCCCTGCCGAATGGAGAGGTAAGGGCAAGAAAGTAGAGACCGTGCCAGCGTCTGCAGGCTCTCCACCTTCTGCTGAGGCAGAAAAACCTTGACCTGAGATGTATCCAGAGTCATGCCCAGAAAGGACCTCACCAAGGACGGAGACAGAGAAGACTTGGAATAGTTGATCACCCAACCGAAGGACTCGAGTGTGGAGACCACCATCTGGGTATCCAGCTTGGCTTGATGGAAGGACTGAGACGCAATCAGAATGTCGTCCAGATAAGGAAGGATGCGAATGCCCTGAGATCTCAACAGAGCCATCACCCCCGCTAGCACCTTGGTGAAAACCTGAGGAGCCGAGGTAAGACCGAACGGTAAGGCCACAAATTGGTAGTGCTGATTCTCCAGAGCGAACCTGAGAAATCTCTGATGACCTGGAAAGATTGGAACATGAAGGTAAGCATCTTTGATGTCCACAGAAGTCATGAAATCGCCCGGGCGCAAGGTACTGACCGCCGAGTGCAGAGTCTCCATGCGAAAATTCTTGAACCTGACAAATTTGTTGAGGCGCTTCAAATCCAGGAGGAAGGAAGGAGGGGAGGGAAGAACCAGCCCCCCGAAAGGGCCACGGCTGCCTCCTGCGTTGAGGCAGCCTACCATCCTTGGCAAACAGATCCAGAGGCTCCCCAAAGAGCCGTAGCCCAGTAAAGGGAAAGCCAGTGAGAGCCTTCTTAGCAGCATTATCAGCCGCCCACTGACGCAGCCAAACAGAGCAGCGTACAGCCACCAAAAGGGCAGAAGTCTTACCACACATCCTGACCGCATCATCCATAGCAGAAAGAATAAATGCCACAAATTCATAGCAAAGCAGGAGGGATCTATACTCCTCCCCCCTATTGGCATCCGAGGCATTATCCAGAAGGCACTTGAGTAGCCCTTTAATAGCAAGAGCCGTGATGGCAGAAGTGCACACAGGGCGCAGCGCAGTCCCTGCACAAGCAAATGCGTGACAGGCCAGCTGATCAACACGCCGGTCCTCACCATCCCTCAGAGTAGAAGTGTCAGGGGAATGCATGACCAAGGTATTGGACAACCCAAGCACGGGAGCATCCACCTCGGGGGGACACGACCAGCGCTTAACCACGTCAGCAGGAAATGGATACCTCCTGTCCCAACTCTTAGGCACCGCGGGCAATCAGCTAGGACGTTCCCACTTCTTGAGCACTAAATTATTGAAGTGGATCTGCTCAGGGAACTCCCAAGCGTTGTTTAACAGTGTGAAAAAGCTCACCCTGCTGCCTTTTACCTGGGACAGGAGGTGTAATACACAGTACTTCAAAAATGTGAGCCAACAGCCTGTCAGTATCCTCAGGAGACCAGCATAGGAGGTAACCCAGACTGCAGCGCAAGTACCTTCTGGGCGCAGGGCACACATACCCTGACACCGTCACTCACAGGGGATACCCCACACGCGGCACAGAGCTGGGCTTGTCCTGAAGGAACCCCAAGCACATGGCTAGCAAGAGCCACCCGGGATGCCCCAAACCCCGCTAGGGAAGGTGGGAGATGAAAGGGAAGAGTGCCAGGAAAAACCACAGTCACGTTTATCCCGCCTGAAAGACATAAGAAAACCACACATAACAATCCCATAATGTGGCAAGAGTAGCGAAATACAACCCCGAAGGGAACTCACGGACCAATAAGCCGATCACACAATCCAGGCAGGCCAGCAGCGCACCGCAGTACCGCAGGACAAGAGGAGAAGTCTCAAACCAAAATGGCGCCCGCACGGACCTTGAGGGGCAGGCCGCGGAGGAATGACGCAAAGGCATCATCCACAGGACTCGCCCCCCTCCCCCCGAACAGCGCGAATAGCGCCCCACGTGACCCCCCCCAGCGCCAATGACAGCGTAGTAAGACACAAGGAGAATGTCGCCGCCAGCCGCGGAGCGCCGTACAAGCGGCGCGGCGGCGAGCGCGCCCAAAACAAGTACAAAACAGGCAAAAAGACTAATGCGGAATAAGGTTGAGGACATTTCTTTTTTATTTCAAGCCTACAGATGACCAACAGAGACAGGCTTCCATCATGGGAGCTAGGGTGTTGGTCTCCTTTAAAACCTTTAGCCTTTATAACATGATCAGTTTATTACCTATTATAGAATTGCATGCAATACAAAATCACATGTCAGGTGTCTTTTTATTGGCAACCGTTACACATCTAATTCACATAAAGGGCTACATAGGTGTTATAGTGTGCCAATAAGCTAAAAGCCTCAATTAACCAGTATAACACAGTGAATGTGCTGTCTCCAAGGGACCACTGTGAGAAAACCGTAGCGTACATGCTAAAATGTGCTCACCGCTCAGTCTGAAAGGAGAAAATATGATTTACAGCCTCAAACCATTTCTGTCCATGGAGATAGTGGGGGTCATGTTAAATATATGGTGAAGCCAGTGTGACTTCCAGTGTGCATTGCGGTGTGGATTGCAACCTGCAGCCTGATCTTGATCCTGATCTTAACTTTTTAGCGATAAAAAAAAGTGCAAAAAAGCCTTTGTCCTACATTTCCCCCCAAAATCATCTATATCCTTACCTCATTGGAAAGATGATGTGCCTAACCTGTAACAATGCCCCATCACAGGTACAGGTCATTTTGGGGGAAGAAAGGTAGAAAAAACATTTTTAGTTTGTACAGTTTTGTGTCTAAACACTAGGATTCTGACAACTGAAGACTCCGGATAAAGCAATATGTCCGGCAAGTTCATGGCATCCAAATGAAGGTTTTCCATTCGTAGGGAGATACAAACTATACACATCCGATCCTCAGAATCAGCATCACTTATGTACACAGTAATGCATAGTTACTCTTTCTGCATTTTGTTATCACTCTAGATTGCCACTAGGGAACAGGCTCCTTTTCTGAGGGATGACAAGCATGATGAAGGCTTTCAATCAGCATTGTTGGTAATTCCCCAGCATTTTCTACCATGAGGGCCACATTTAAAACTGACAAATGTTTAGTCATGAATAGAAATAAAAGCCATATTACAGGAAACAATTCCAAATAACAAAACAGTACGTAAAAGCCTCACACTTGACAGCTTAGTGTGAATGTCGTTGCCCCAGCCTCATAAAATACTGGCCCTATATGAATGAATTCCCCAGCCCAAAAGGAGTGAATGGCAGAATTGAAACCACAGCATGGCAGGGAGGCTGGTAAAAAAAAGTGCTGCACCGAAAGCTGCCAAGACAGGTAAGCCAGCAGATATCTCCATCTGCTTGATATTAACCCCATGCATGGTGATGACAGTGCCCAGCCCTGGGTGTCATCTAAACCTCTAGAATCAATAATGCGCTAAAACTCTACAAGTGTTCTGGTCTAGCAGCCAACTGTCAAACCAAATAATAGGGGCCCATGAGCTACAAGTGGCACTCAAGCTACAGGTAGGGGATCCCTGGACTAAACCAGCTGAGGTCAGTGTGAACTGCTGGGAGACAGCTAATAACATGAGGACCAACAGTCTTCTGTGGTCATCACTATTAAATAACTAACCTCCCATGCTACATGGTGGATTCACACTATGTATTTTAGTGTATGTTTCAAGCTCAAGGTGTCACTCTAGGTCCTAGCAGTTCCGGGGGTGCTGCCGTGTAAATACAGCACATGGCTTGCTGAGAAGGAGAAGTGACCAGGTAATTATATTTTTAACATTAGGGTAATCAGGGTGAGCTTGCTGGAAGAGATGCTATGAATTGGTGGGCATCTCAAATCAAGACACACTGGGTATGATGGGGCTGTAATCTTTGACTAGAAGTTGACTAGAAGATTCAGAAATTCAGCGTGCGTGCCCGAACAGTGCACTGGGGATGCGCCCAACCAACTGCACCTCATCACAACAGTACCTTTGAGAGAGCCAAAAGGCAGTGGCTTCCGAAAAATACAATTCTGTGAAACTCACCTGTAGAATTGTTTTTGATTATATCTAGTCCAGGTTGTCTCAAGTGATGACATGTGGGTATTCTGCCCCTAGGGGGCGCTTGACTGCAAGATCAAAGATGTAGCTCCTCCCGGCCCCCTATAAAAGGCAGGTGTCCCTCTATCATTCTCCAGTGGTTAAAAAGCAGTAGACAAAAAAGAGGACCGGCCGGGAGGCCCAAGAAACCATGTTACTTCTAATAGCTTCAGCTTGTACTCTCTCTGCTCCAATGAATGAAAAATGGTGATCACCATAACAGGCACAGGAAACAATGAAGGATTCAGTCGCAACCAGGTAATACTTTATGGCTCTGACCACATCCAAGGTATGGAGGGTCCTTTCCTTGGAATTAGTCGATGCTGGACACAAGGAAGGTAAGACAACTTCCTCATTAAGTTGAAAGGGAGAAACGACCTTAGGCAAAAAATCAGGTTTAAAGCGAAAAATCACCTTATCTCTATGCGGCTAAAAATAGGGAGGTTTCATACAAAGTGCGGCCAGCTCTGACACACGACACACCGAGGTGATCGCTACCAAAAAGACCACTTTGAGAGTCAAAATAGGTAATGCAGCACAGCACACTGGTTCGAAGGGAGGACCCTGAAGAGCAGAAAGTACTAAATTCAAGTCCCACACCGGTAATACTGACTTACGCGGTGGCCGGACATGGGTGACTCCCTGGAAAAAGGTCTTGATCAACCTATGGTTGGCAATGGATCTCTGGAAAAAGATGGCTAAGGCCAAGACCTGACCCTTGAGGGTGCTCAGCTGGAGGCCCAAGTCTAAGCCTTGTTGCAAAAACTCCAGAATCCTAGAAATAGAAAATGTGCGCCAAGGGAGACTCTTGGTCTCGCACCAAGCAATATGAGCGTGCCAAACTCTGTAGTATATCATGGAAGAAGACTTCTTCCCTGCCTGAATCATGGTATGCACAATCGTGGACAACAGCCCCTTCTCCGTCAGGATTGAGGTTTCAATAGCCAGGCCGTCAAAGCCAGCGTCCGTAAATTGGGGTGCCGCAGCGAGCCCTGTGTGAGAAGCCCTGGGTCGTCGGCCATGATGTAGCGATCTACTGACATCTGAACTTTGTCCGCAAACCAACTCCTTCTCGGCCAGCGGGGAGCCACCAGGATGGTTGGTACCCCTTCCAGGGCTATCTTGCGCAGCACTCTGCCCAGGAGAGGGAATGCATAAAGAAACTTGAACTCCGTCCAGGGAATCGCCAGAGCATCTGTGGCAATGGCCAGAGGATCTCTTGAGAGGGAGACGAACCTTGGAAGTTTGTGATTGTGTCTGGACGCAAACAGATCCACGTCCGGCTGACCCCAGCGGAGACACACGTGAAAGGTCTCGCTGCTGAGAGACCACTCCCCCAGGCGCGAGGCGCTCCTGCTTAAAGAGTCTGCCTCCAGGTTTTCTACCCTGGGAATGTAGACCGCCGAGATACAGGGAACATTCTCCTCTGCCCAAGACAGAATCTGGGTCACCTCCTTGAAAGCTCTCTTGCTTCGAGTCCCGCCCTGGTGATTGATGTAGGCGACAGCCGTCTGATTGTCCGAGCGAACCTGGATTGCACGACCCCTTAAATGGGGAGTCAAGCGAGGAAGCACCAACCGGATCACTCTCAGCTCCAGGAGATTGATGGATAAGCGGATCTCCTGTGGACCCCACTGACCCTGGATCTTCTGCTTCTGCCAAACGCCACCCCAGCCTGTCAGACTGGCATCCGTGGTGACTATCTCCCAATGAGGAGTCAGAAAGGACTTGCCCACCAGCAGGTTCCGGGAGTCCAACCACCACAAGAGGGACTGCCTGGCCAGGGGGGACATCGAAAATTCCTGTTCTAGAAATTCCTGTATCCGATTCCAGCCGGTCAGCAGGTTCAATTGAAGAGGTCTCATGTGAAATTGGGCGACATTTGCCATTCCCAGGAAGGATCTCACTGTTGAAGGATTGATAAATGACTTTGGGTAATTGACTACCCAGCCGAAGGCCTCCAGGGTTGACAACACCGTCCAAGTGTCACTCTCGGCCTGCTGAAGGGACTGGGCTGCAATCAGCAAGTCGTCCAGATAGGGCAGCACAAGAATGCCCTGGTTCCTCAAGATAGCCATGATGCCCGCCAGCACCTTGGTGAATACGCAGGGGGCTGAGGATATCCCGAATGGAAGTGCCAAAAACTGGTAATGCTGATCCCCCCGAGCAAACCTCAGGAACTTCTAATGTCCCTGGAAAATCGGGATGTGCAGATAAGCATCCCTGATGTCCATCATGGTCATGAAGTCGCCGGGACAAAGTGATCTCACCGTAAGGTTTCCATGCGGAAATGTCTGACTCTTACAAACCTGTTGAGACCCTTCAGGTCCAGGATTGGTCTTAACGTTCCGTCCGAGCAGAAGTAAACAACCACCAACACAGTAAAACACAACATCCACTAAAGCTTGTGGGCAGGGAGGGTACATTACAAAAAGATATAGTGGTCCCCCCCCAGGCTCACCATAAGCCTGTGGCCAGCTACCCTTTAGAATAGGGTCTGCGGCCCAGAGCCAAGTTCTGCCGAACGCCAACAGACCCCGGTGTTCACCCTACCGTCATGATCCCGAACAGCCAAAGGCTGGGAGGCAGGAGTGGGTCAGAAGGGATCCGTGGAAATAGGGTCCGCAGCGGGCGACGGGCTAGGTGGCCCCGCTCTGCTGCAATTATCTGAAAGAGTGTCAAACGATCTTCTGCAGCCAAGACTGCAAGATGAACGAGGGACACCTGGCTTTATAGGGGGCCGGGAGGAGCTACATCTTTGATCTTGCAGTCAAGCGCCCCCCTAGGGGCGGAATACCCACATGTCATCACTTGGGACGACCTGGACTGGATATAGGGAAAAACATGGTTTTAATTGTTAACTTGGCCACAGCCTTGCCAACAGCAGTGTCCAAGTTACTGAGGTGGGTGGGGGGCAGTAGGTGCAAAAATGGGTGTTGCTCCTCTCTCCCATAGGTCCCACTCCTGAGAAGTTTATGATGGCCCATAATGGTACAAAGCAATAACAGCCAATTTACAGGTAGAAAGTGAGTCATAAAGAGGTGCAAGCAGTGTGACAATGAGCCATGATCGGCACATCCAGAGGGCCACGCTTGCTCCTCCATTGCATGACTGGAGCCCTCTGCAGCCTATATTCTTAGTGCAACCCTGCGCTATTTTCTTTACACAGTCCTTTCCAGAATCTCAGGTGTAAACATATTAAGCATCTTTATTTTGAGCAGGAGGATTCTGAGGAAATAAGCCTTAAGATAAACACAATTTTCTCAACGACAAAGAATACGGTTTCTGCCATATGTTTGCCATGGTGTTGATGTGCCAATCAACATGCTCCTCTCAGTTCATAAAAAGCTGCTGCCTACACACCATCATAATGTCAGCACAGTATCAGGCAATTTCCCCACTGAGCTGTTTTACACAGAAGCTTCATTCAAAGCCTAATTTAATAGAAAATATTTAAAGGACCTTTTTAGCCTAAAAGAAAAACTTCTGAATACTTACTCCTTTTTCCCCGCAACTATTTCTTCTAGATCGAGAAGTCTAATATGTATTCAGCCAATGAGATTGGGTGCCACCGTTCCCTGGGCGTTCATCCACTATTTATTTGCAAGCAAATTGGTCGATGAGCATGGTTATCAAATTTATCAGAGTGCGCCCTGATACATTCAGACTCTAAAGTCTAAACTCATGTAATCTCCAACTTGTCAACTACAAACATTTGGATCCTACCTTTTGCCATAGACTGCCATTATAAGTGCTCTGTCACTGTGCCAATGAATTGGCCAGGCCTCTTTTATTCCTTCCCCTGTCACTGCCATGTCTGCACATGAAAAATGAGTTGGCTTTTTGTGGCTGTGCTGAACTTTCCTAGTGCATCTAGTCTGAGTGTCCCACAGCCCTCCTATTCCCACAGGTCTGCACATGTGTAGTGCTACCAGTAAGGATGGGCACGCGCTGCCAGTAAGATGAGAGAAAGTGTGTTCATGGTGCAGGCAGGGGTTACATGTGACAAGGAGGAGGGAGGAAACAGATGATGCATGGGACTAATAAAATGGTAGCACAAGTTAGATAACCTTTGAGATGGAGGACTGTGGGAGGTAAGGTTCTTGTCTTCAGGTTTTATTACTATACTGTCTGCTAAGCTTCTGGTTTTCTTTAACAGAAAAGGCATGCGAAGGAGGCCAGGGGTGTGCCCAGACAACATGAGACCCAATCGGAAAGGATAGGTATTAGAATGCCGGACCTTGGTGAAGCAGCTGTGGAACAAAGAAGGTAAATACTGTAGGCAAAGGAATGTACTCCCTTGCCCATCCACCATCCTTCCAATACCAGCCTCTCAATGACTGCTTCCATGTTATGTCATAATAATCAATGTATCTTTAAAAAAAACAGTGTTTTGGGAGCTTGTAATAAAGGTCCTCATCTCACCTTGTGTCATGCAAATTGTACAAATTCAATTTCAAGTAAGTTCAGATCGCCTCTTACACAATTAAGACTGCAGTGAATTCAGCAGAGGTTCGACACGTTATTAAATATGAATGCCCATACTTGCTATAGAGTGAGTAGCAGGGGTTTGATAACAAGGGCCAGGGCTTTACAAACCACACCTCTATACCCCCATCTTGCTAGTAAATAACACCCACCCCTGCCAGCACTTTGAAACTCTGCTGGGACTCATGCAGATCTCACAATGGTAAAGGACAATTAACCTTTCACTGCTGAGCGTGCATCAGCCTCGCCAGAGTAAGGATGCTCCAGCAGCTGGATATTCCTCACTGGTATAGGTGAGATTAAGGACCCTGGCCTTGGGTCCACTGTAACCTATGAGCCAAACCCCACCTGCATCATGAAACATCTTCAAACTAATGCAGATCTGGCAGTGTAGAGTTACGTTCCTTTCACCTGTTAGTCAATAAATCCACAGCTCCACAGAAAATAAATGTTGCCACGTTAGATATGATTTGAACATAATTTCTTGCTAGCTGTGTAGTCAAGTTAAAAATCACAGGCAGTATGAACAATTTTGCAAGACGTCATCATCTCAATTTCATATACACTCCTGCTCGGTAATACTTTCAATGCATTTGTCTGATGCACTTAGAGGGCCCCAGCAGAATAAATGTAAAAAAAATAAAATTACAGGTCATCAAACCAAAAGCAGACATAATCTTTGTAATGTAAGGCAGAGGCGTAAACAGCTCCTACTGCTTAAAGAGAACCTTCAGGATGTTTCAAATGTAAAGTGACAGACGATGAGTCAATAGCATTGCCCCCTGCTTACATCCGTGCTGCTGTTCTCTACAAATAAGAAGTTGAATTTTAGGATGGATACATTTTTCAGGCTTTGTCACCTCTTCCTCTCAGCACCCATGACTGAATTTGTTTGTCTCTGTGTATTTTACTTTAACCAGCCATTTAGTGCAGACATAATTCCAGAAAGGGGCCTGTCAACCTCCTGCTATAAATGGGACCCAGATGTCACCACTGCAATCTGCCACTGCCACCCGCTAGTTCTTCTAAAGCCCAGACCAGCAACATTCTAGTACTACAGCTGTATTTCCAGTTAGGCCTTCTTTTCTTAAAGGGAGGCATGGAGAGAGCTTCATTTTACACAGAGTGGCTGTGGAGGGGAGCTGCACTACGGAATGTAAGGTGTTATAGGCATCCCAAAATCATATAAAGGACTTTGGAAAGTATGAGTAGGTCAAAGTAGTGGATAGAGGACTTTTGGTGGTAAAGGGTATCTATTGGTGTGGGTTCCTTAGCCTGTCTGGGTGGTAATAATGACTCACTGGTTGGTATAGCTGGATCCCTGGATCGTGCGGGTGGTACAGAGTTGTATATAGTGCCTTTAATTGTGTGCGTGAGAAAAGGCTTGGATGGTATGTGGTACTCTGACAGCCAAGTCTGTGTATGTGCCCTCATGCCATCCCCAGGCAGCAGTAGAGAATGTGCAACATGTGTTTCTATCATGTCTAGAAATAGGGGTAGTTTAAAGAGAAGCCCATGAAATTCCCAAAGGCTGCACTGACTCTAACAACTGCAGCACGGTGTAAACTAGGCTCTAAAGCATCACCTTTAGAATGAAATTATATAATAATGTAGGATCAGTGGTACTGAATCTGAAACATCCCGGAGTTCTTTTTGAAAGTTCAAACATTCCTCCAAAACAGAAGACACAAGTCAGGAGGGACCAAGCTCTTGACAAACCTACAAGCCACCAGCGGCCAATGGCCATATTCACACTTTGACTACCGTCACCAAAACCAAGCCCAAAAAAACACATTATCTTCAATAAAGCACCCCCCAGCACCCATACAATGCATAGCTACCCTGCCTGCTAATAACACATTTATGTGGGGAATTAAACTTGCCTTCGATTCTCCGGAGTGCTGCCTGGCACGAATCCTGATTTGGGAATTCAAAGGGGCTGTTACAGGTCCGGATGGTGTCACATTCACATTTCCCATTAATGATGTTACATCCCGTTACAAAGTTTTCATTGCAAGGTTCAAATCCATGAAGCTGGTCATCATCCCAATTCTCGTCTAGAATAGAAAGAGAGAAGACATTACATTGAAAGATCATATTTCTTTCCCATTTATGTTCCAAATAAATACAGCTCCCTCACAAAATGGCACCTACAGTGTGGGGTAAAACGAGAATGGTAGGGTGTCCACCTGGGGCAAAAGTTTTTTTTATCAAGTACCACTTTCCTTTTTCTAAATATTTCAAGTACAACCTGAATGGTACATATGGGATGTCACCCAACTAATAAACATGGTGAAAATAGCCATTTAAAGTACATTAAACAGACATAAAATACACAGACACATTTTTAGCAGCGTTGTACAGGTATAGTTAAGGTATAGATGGCAACATATCAGGTTGGGGGTCAGTCTGTAGCCTTGTCAAATACAGTCGAACAGGATCTTGAGAACTACCAGTGGTACTGGTTCGGAACCACTAGTCTATAACATTGTTGGCACATTATAATATGTAAGTTTAAAAAAGTTCAAATAAATATAATTTTAAGAAAGAATATAATTATAAGAGCTGTATTGAGGGTTGTCAAAGTATCTACCATTGAATGATGCTTCCCTTCCCGGTCCTCAGTTGCTAACAGCAAGTCATGCTTTGTGGACCTCCACACAGATGCATATGTGAGGGCCGCGTGTTTTACCTGTGGCCATTGAGGGAAAATAAGAAGGATCAGAATAGCAGGGTAAATATGTTCAGACAGTGTCATCTCTCATGAGTCCCCTGACAAATGAATTCAGAGGGGACTGGGCAGAAGGCAACAAGTTCAATAGGGTTTATCAGGGAAGGTAAAGTGCTGGTGAATGAAAAATGCCACCCTGACAGCCAGCATGGGGCAAGTAGAAGGCAGGCCAATTTAACAAATTGCTTGGAATTTCCCTTAATTATTTAGACATGTTGGTGACAGTAGCTTTCTGGGCCAGGTTCATTCAGCTGTATGCTCTATCTGTTCACATTCGTATGACACCTAATTCACTTAAGAGCCCTGCTACAAAGAAACAATCAAGGCAATCAGCTAATTAGAGATAACAAAGAACGTCTGCTGTCTTCTGAGGAACTGACGCTAGTAACCAATGAGAAGTACTGCGATTCAGCACTAAGAAAATGAGAAACAAACCCTATGGCCCTTTAAATGTCAGGACAGATGGGATATGTGCCATCTTAACACATTGACACGAGAGCAAAAAACAGAAAAAAAGAATTTTAATAATAAAAGCGTCATTGCATTGCAATTTTGGTTATGTCGGCAGCTGTGTTAGCCTAAACACGCAGCATCTATAATTTTTATGCATTAGATGAGTTTTACTTCCTGTGTAAGAAAAGCAAATTCCTTACATAAATCACTGAGGGAGATTTCCGAAGGTGACTGAAACACAAAGTCTAGGTTTCCTGCATTAGAAGTGAATCATGGTAAAAGAACAGCACAATGGAAGCTACCCTCCCCCAATAGATTTACAGTATCCTACCCTTCTCATCAGTAAAAATATATCCTCTGTGTAAAAGCGGCTCTATAATCATGTCTATCAGCTTCCGCATTCATTTTATGGCTGCCAATCATGTGACTGACTGGACTTGCAACGGTTTCTGGCGGTCACATGATTGTCTGCCATTTGCGTCCAAACATGTGAATGAGTAAGTGACTTGACTAGCATGACTTTAAAGTAGGCCACAACAGGAACATTTTTTTTACTACGATGTCATGTACCTTCACCCCTTTCCTCAGAACTATCTAGTGTCCATAGTAAGATATCTGGGGGGGTCTCCGCAGGCATGTCTTGTCGCTCCTCTATTCATCGTTCCATGGCACACATCATATGCATGGAAAGGTAAGAAAACCCCGCCTCCCGGAAGGGAAACAAAGCAGGGTATCACAAATTGTAATGCTCTTGGGACACAGGACAAAATCATGGATTATGTTTCCCTTCAAAATAGATCTTTTCAATGTTTGAAATAAAAACAGATAGCTGCTACTATACTGCACTACATTCTTAAAGGGACTGTAAACCGAATGATGTCTGTCCCATGTGCGTCGTCTCACCCTGCAGTGCAACAGAGCTCCAATGTTTGCCCTTCCTTTCAAATTCATTCCTCCATGACCACATGAAGAAGTGGTCTAACAGCCACTCCGTCTCTTGGAGCTCTCAGCATGAGTGAGCATGGCAAGCCACAGTGGTCCTGCAGCCATCTCTGACCACAGCAGACAAATAAACCTGCACCATTACACATCCTTTACAGCTCTGCCACCACAAAGAAACGGAAGCGAAGAAGGCTGCTTCACTTATAATACATAAGGGATTGGCATATAGGGCCTGATTTTTTATTTTTTTATTTTTGATGTTCGCAGGTTCTCGATAGTTTGCGAATGTAGGGGGGGGGGATTACTATTTGCTGCCATTTCGCTGGGTTTTGCTGACCTTCGCTGTGCTAGAAGAGTCTGCCCCAAATATATCTGCATATTTGGTTTTGAAAACTAAAAATACCGTTTTGTGAGTACTCAGCTGTAAAACGGATATTATGAGTGTGACATACACTCCGCTTCCACAGTCATGACATTTGGGTTATTCTCCAGTAGAGGGCAAACTTCTACAGAGATGAATGCAAAAAAAGGAGCTCCTCCCAGTCCATAAATACCTGGGACCTACCACCAATTCCCCAGTGTAAGATAGCAGTAACCAATTATAACAATACTAACAACATAAACAATGGTTCACTATATAAAGGATCCGGAATACCAGAAGGGTGGGGTGAAGCGAAGTGTATGTCACACTCATAATATCCGTTTTACAGGTGAGTACTCACAAAACGGTATTATTCCAAGTGTGACATACACTCCGCTTCCACAGTCATGACATCTGGGACATCCAATAGCAGTGTCCGTCATGGGTAGGAACCAAAAACAGTAAAAGAATGCACCAACTTAAACCTATGCAGCTTGCAGAACCTTGCGGCCAAAAACAGCATCCGCTGAAGGGAGAACAATATCCTGATTGAGATGGAAGGCAGATACCACCTTAGGAAGGAAATCTGGCTTAAAGCGAAAGACCACCTTGTCCTGGTGTTTTTCAAAGTAAGGGGCCTGAATTGACAGAGCCGCCAACTCAGAGACACGCCGAACAGAGGTAATAGCCACCAAGAAGGCAACCTTTTGAGTGAAAACAGAAAGAGCAATATCCTGTAACGGCTCAAAAGGAGGACCCTGGAGAGCCGAAAGAACCAAATTTAAATCCCAAACAGGAACCAAAGCCTTCCGAGGGGGCCGAACATGAGTAACCCCCTAGAAAAAAGTCTTAACCAGCGGGTGTAAGGCAAAAGATCTTTGGAAGAAAACAGACAGAGCCGAGACCTGCCCTTTCAAGGCACTACGCTGGAACCCAAGATCCAGACCGTGCTGAAGAAACTCCAAAATCCTAGGAATCGAAAACACCCTGCAAGGCCCTAGCCTCACACCAGTCAATATAGGATCGCCAAGTCCTATAGTAAATGCCAGAAGAGGACCGCTTGCTAGCTCTAAGCAAGGTCTGAACAACAGCCTCAGACAAACCTTCCTCCTTCAGAATTAAGGTTTCAGCAGCCAAGCCGTCAAAGCCAGCGTTTGAAAATTGGGGTAAAGAACCCCACACCCCGCTGAACTGATGACTTTTCGAGAAACCTCCCCAGCCCGACAGGCTGACATCCATGGTAACCGTCTCCCAGCGAAGAACCAGAAAGGATCTGCCCATCAACAGGTTGCTCAACTCCAGCCACCACCGAAGGGACTGCCGAACCCTGGGAGACATCCTGAACAGTTGATCCAAGGACTGCGGACACCTGTCCCAATGCATCAATAGGTGAAGTTGGAGAGATCTCATGTGAAACTGAGCAAACTGGACTGCCTCGAAGGAGGCCACCATCAATCCAACCAGTTTCATCCCCAGTCAGATAGAAAGGCAAGGAATGGCCAGAAGAAGGCGGATCAGATCCTGAATCCCCTGCACCTTGGACTGAGACAGAAACACTCTGGCCAGAATGGTATCCAGATTCATGCCCATGGGGCGGCTGATCACCCACCCGAACCTCTCCAGGGTCGACACCACCTGGTGTGTGTCCAGCTCCGCCTGCCGGAGGGAAGAAGCTGAGATTAGCAGGTCGTCCAGGTACGGCACAATGCGAATGCCCTGAGCTCTGAGCAGTGCCATTATGCCCGCCAGAACCTTGGTGAAGACCCTCGGCGCTGAGGTCAACCCGAAGGGAAGGGCTACAAACTGAAAATGTTGATCCTCCACCGCGAACCTGAAGAAGCTCTGATGCGCTGGAAAAATAGGAACATGCAGATACGCATCCTTGATGTCTATGGATGTCATAAGGTCCCCTTGACGAAGGGAATTGATGGCCGAGCGCAGAGTCTCCATGCGGAACTTCTTGGTTCTGATGAATCTGTTGAGGATCTTTAGGTTCAGAATGGGTCTCACGGAGCCATCCTTTTTGGGAACCATGAAAAGATTGGAGTAGTAACCCCTGCCTCTCTCCGAGGGAGGCACCGGGCATATGACTCCCATGTCCAGAAGATTCTAACAGGAGCCCCTGTACAGCCTGAGGGTCCGAGGGCACCCGAGACCTTAAAAATCTTGGAGGAGGCCAGTACTCGAACTCCAGTTTGTACCCGGAGGAGACCACTTCCAAGATCCAATTGTCTGTGACCTCCGGGCCCAGACCTGGAAGAAGAGCAGCAGCCGTCCCCCCACCCGAACAGGTGAGGGCACCCCTTCATTGTTGAGCTGGTTTAACCGCGGGCTTAGGCTTGGAACCCCAGGCAGACGCGGGACGGGCCCGAACTCTGCCTCTGTTCCAAGAAGAACCTCTAACACCCGAGAAGGCCAAACCTCTGACAGCTCTGGCACCTCGAAAGGAAGGATTGAAAGAGCCTGCCCCCCCCGAAAGGAGCGACGCTGCTTCTTATGCTGAGGTAACTTACCTCCCTTTGCCACAGCATCCAACTTGTCTCCAAACAGCCGCGAACCCAAGAAGGGGAGAGCTGTGAGCGATTTCTTGGCTGCAAAGTCCGCCGTCCACTGGCGGAGCCAGACCGATCGACGCATGGCCACCAATAAGGACGAAGTCCTACTACATATGACAATAGTGTCTTCCATAACAGCCAAGACAAAATCCATGAACAATTCACACCTTTTAAGAGTAGCGAACTCAGCGCTGGCAGGATCAAGGTGAGTGTCCCTTAACCAGTCCCTGATGAGAGACCTAGTAGCCACCGACACTAGTGCAGATGCACACACAGGCCGCAAAGCCGAACCCACACTGGCAAAAACATGGCATGCCATCTTATCAAGGCGCTTATCCTCGCCATCCTTAAGGGTAGTGGTGTCTGGGGTGGGAATCACCGAGGTGTTAGTCAATCCCAAAACTGGCGCATCGACCTCGGGAGGAGAAGACCAGCGCTTAACCGCTTCCGCCGGAAAAGGATACTTCTTATCCCATCCATGAGGAACACCCGGAAGCCGACTAGGTTTCTCCCATTCCCTAAGGATCAATGCATCAAAGTGACCTTGGGTAGGGAACTCCAAACGAGGCGTGTGGGAACCAAAAAAGTCCCCTTTTTTGAGAGGGGGCGCCCCACGCGGGGCAATATCCAAAACCTCCAAGAGATGTGTCAAAACCTTGGTAGTGTCAACGGCATCCCCCCGCGCCTGCCCCACATCAGCAGCACAAAACTATACATCGTCAGCCTCAGACTCCTCATACAATTTACCCTCCTCTAACGGGTAATAATCCGACCATTCAAGGGAATCATCATCAACATCCCAAGCCGCCTGGGCCGGCGACAAATGTCTCTTTTTAGCCTGGGCCTTCTTGCCCACCACGCTAGCAATAAATTTCTCGATGCTGGCCAAACTAGTGCAAACATCAGAGTGCGACTCCCCGCTAACAACCATGTCACTTGGGGTATGGATAAGGCGGGGAGGGGAAGGCGATGAAGCGGGGGGAGCCGACCCAGAAGGCTGGGTACCCGACTGCCGCGTTATGGCCTTTTGTGCACATGGAATACAAATAAGCACATCCTCACCCGTAAGGGATACCCCACAACCCACACATGGCCGGGAATGTCCCAAAGGGAGCCTGAACCCGGTATCCCGCGGAGCCTCCATATGGTGATTTTTTTAGGGTCCGTCGCAAGACCGTAGGGGATTTATGCTGTAAGCAACCCGGGATGCCCCTTTAGAGTCCCAGTGGGAGGATTTTTAGTGAGCAATTTAAGTCTAGGGACTCAAGGACCAGGAGAAAACCCCTTAAAATGCACACACACCAAAACAATCTGAAAAACATAATGAAGGGATAACAGTCACAAAGAAATGACAAATTTTATATATATATATATATATATATATATATATATATATATATATATATATATAAATATCTACACCTATACCGGAAGAATTGCATATATACAAGCAAAATAAGTATAACAAGGGGGCCCCCGCGGCAAGGAGGGCCCCCACGTAAGCTAAGGAAGGGGCCATCAGGCACTTACAGACCGGGGAAAACCGCAGCCGCAACAGCAGAGTGCCGAGCCTCATGTGAATAAGGGAAGGAGAAGGGGGGCGGGCCAGCGCAGAACGCATGCTCATCCGGCCACGCCTCCCTCACAGAACGACAGGCAATGCGGATCCCAGCCATGGGTTGGCCGCATCAGAGCGCCAAAAAGAGGGGGAGGGGTGATCGCGGCCACGCCGAGGGCCCGGCCCCGCCCCCGACGCGCCCTGAGGGGGAGAAGCTCCCCAGGCTGAACCATCAATAAGAAAAAACGACTGTCAGCACAAGGCACACAAAAAACAGTCAGCACCAAACACTCCTGTGCACACACAACACTCACACTGCCTATAAAATAAATGAGGAAAAAACAGCCAACCGTGGAAAAAGCCAACCAACCCCCCCAGAAGGGTAAGGAAGGGACCCGGAAGGGGGATAGCCCAAGCCAGAATCTTGACATAGGAAATGTAAGGGACAGAGCATCCCAAACCGGGATCACCAACCCGGACTACCGCCTACCCCTTGTAATGGGGTCTCACGGGGGAGCAAGGTGCTGCCTACCCTCACCAGGACCTGCAGCCAAGGCTGGGAGGCTCAAATAGGGTTAATTTAGAAAAGGTCCTGGCAGCAATAGGGACAAAAAAAGGGCCGGGCGCGAGCCTGGCTTACCTGCAAGTAAGAGAAGTCTTCATCTTCTGTCTTGCTCGCCTTCCTGCAGAGAAGGAACTGGGGAATTAGTGGGAGATCCCAGGTATTTATGGACTGGGAGGAGCTCCTTTTTTTGCATTCATCTCTGCAGAAGTTCGCCCTCTACTGGAGATTACCCAGATGTCATGACTGTGGAAGCGGAGTGTATGTCACACTTGGAATACAATCTTGCTAAAAACACACTTATACAGCTTATGTCAACACGGACTGGGTCTATATATCTCTGGTGTCTCAGGAGTGTCTTGGTTGTTTAAGAAAATGTAAAAAGCAATGTGAAATAAGATTATTAGTGTTTTTTCAGATACTTGTTATCTATCTAATATTCAGGCACACAATATCTGTCATCAACGCAAAATTCATGTAAAGAAACAATCTTTAACCCTTTAAGTGCCAGCCTACCTGGAGTTTTTGTCAGAACATTTTGCACTATTTTGCACTCCCCATGTTCAAATGGGATTTTTGAAGGGATTTCCAGGGATTTCCCAGGAAAATTATATATTGTTTTTTTCAGCAGGGCTTTAACATGAAATGTCTTGTTTGTCATTTTTTAGGTGTATTCTCAATATTTTTGGGTGAAATATGTGAAAAAAAATAAAAAAATCTATTTTTTACAATTTGTAGTGTTTTTTTGTAATAAAAAATGTAAGTTTGTCAAAAAAATCTTATTGCGTGTGAAATCCCAATTTCTCTCGGTTACCGCGGTACCACATATGTATAGGTAGACACCCTTTCCTGCCCAGGAGACTCCCCCAAACTAAAACAGCGCTTTAGGAGATTTTCAGATAAAATACAACTGCGATATGCGCTATGCTCACCTTGCAGTTTTTCCAGAAAAACAACCCTTTACATATGAAATACCCCCAACAAACTATATATTCTCTGGAAGTACACACCTCAAGCTTTCTAGGTGTAGCAGGCTTGTTGATGTGGCCACAGTTTTCTGGAAGTAATCCCTCAATGTAATCATTGGTTGCAAAGAGTTTCCTTAAAAAAAGGATAAAAAAGCAGAATCAAAGCCACATTTTCCTAAAAAAACTATATACAAACAAGAAAAAACAAGTTTAATCTGAAAAAGCAAGGTCCTCCAAACAGAACGATACCCAACATGCATAGCTACTGTCAATGGAAGAGTTTCCAAACACCCCAAAGTAAAGCATGTGCGTAACAGCAATTTTACTTGAAAATTTCCGCTCTGCAGACAAAGTGCGCACCTTGCGATTTTTCAACCAAAACAACCCTTTACATTTGGAATATCCCCCATAAACCATATATTCCCTGAAAGTACACATGTTAAGCTTTCAAAGCGTACGCAGCTTGTTGTAGTGGGCTCATCTTTCTGGAATTAATCCCTCAAAGAATTCTTTGGTTGCGCAGGGTTTCCCTAAAAAATGTATAAAAAAGCTGAATAAAAAACACCTTTTGCTAAAATATAAATATGCAAACAAGAAAAAACAAGCTAAGTCTGAAAGCGCAAGGTCCCCCGAACAGAACAATACCCAACATGCATAGCTACTTTTAACCCTTTTAATTGCCAGCCTACTTGAGATTTTGTCACCCTCTGTTGACAGGTCATTTTTCCCCATTTTGCGCCATTTTTGCTGGAATTTTCAGGAAAATTATATTTTTTTTTTTTGCAGCAGAGTTTAGGTTTTAACATGAAATGTATTGTTTGTAAATTTTATTCTGTTTTTTACAATATTATTTTTTGGGGGATTTTTAAGGGTTAAAAACCCTTAAACATAAAAAAAAAATGACATGGGGCCCCCCTTACCCAAAGTAACCAGCTTGGGCCCAGCTATGCAGGACTTGTAGAAACAGGGCACAGGGGCCAGCTTTTGTGGCCCCTGGTCCTACAGGCTACAAGCCCGCATAGTCCATGGCTCTTCTGCCCCCCCTGGGCTTTGAGGAGGCAGGTAATGGGGGTGCCGGGGGTTAATGGCAAGTCACCCGCTAGCCGCAGGTGACTTGCCAGCCCCCAGCCTTGTGAACTGGTATAGGGATCTCTTGGACCCCTTACCAGTTCACAAGGGGTTAAGTGTAAAAAAAGAACACACCACACACACATAGACAAAAATATTTATTTATTTATTTTTTTTATTTTATACTTACCTCCCATCCATCTTGCACTGTGTCCCTTCCCAATCACTGGCTTCTGCTCACCTGCTGGAAGCCTTTTATAGCTGCTGAGCGACAGAGCATAAGGGGTTAATTACAAAAAAATGACATAGGGTCCCCCCTCCTGGGTTAAAAACCCTTAAAAATCCAAAAAAAATGACATGGGGTCCCCCTTACCCAAAGTGACCAGCCCGGGACCAGCTATGCAGGGCTTGTAGAAACTGGGCGCAGGGGCCAGCTTCTGTGGCCCCTGGCCATGCAGGCTACTAGCCCGCATAGCCTGTGGCCACGGGCTCTTCTGCCCCCCCCTGGGCTTTGGGGAGGCAGTTAATGGGGGTGCTGGGGGTTAATGGCAAGTCACCCACTAGCCGCAGGTGACTTGCCATCCCCCAGCCTTGTGAACTGGTACAGGGGTCTCATGGACCAGTTCACAAGGGGTTAAATGTAAAAAAGACACAGACATAAAGAGAAAAAAATTATTTAATTTTTTTTTTTTTTACTTCACTCACCTCCGATCCTCTGTCCCCCGGCAATCTGCGATGACAACTGACAGTCTGCTCTGGTGTTTGGAGGAGAAAGCCTGGGGGGGCTATCACAGCCCTCTCCCCCTCCCCACCTCTCTCCTCCAAGCACCCGAGCAGACTGATTCAGAGTCTCGGGTGCCGGTATTATGAAGCCGGCTGCTGGTGACATCACAATGATGTCACCTGGCCCCGCTTCCAGGGGGAGGGGCTAGCAGTCACGATGCAGGAAGTGGGTGGGGGGGCGATTTCTGCCCTCTCCTCGCCACGGAAGAGGCTGGGGGGGGTGATCGGAGGCCCCCCCCAGTGAAGAGGAGACCCGTCGGGAGACATGTCATTTTAAATTATTATTTTTTTTACAGTTAGCAGCTGCTGCTGCCGGAGCGGGGGCCGGCGCTATTCCGGGGGCTCTCCTGGAGCCATCCTGGATCCAACGAGGGGTCAGGTGAGTATTTTACTTTTATATTTTTTTTACTTTGGGGGTTTAAAATCAGCTACGTGAGTCTCACGTAGCTGGAACTTAAGTGGAGTAGAGGCTGCTACGTGAGACTCACGTAGCTGGCACTAAAAGGGTTAAAGACCTGCTCTCCAGATTTTAGCAAAGAACTATTGGAATTAATGGTAGTCAATGATTCCAATGAGGTCTGCTGCATGAACCGAACAGCAAACATGGGCATAGTAAGGCAAATATGGCACTCTGTTTGGTAAATGTGGCAAATGCGGTGTGAACCTGCCAATATATACTATCCCCTCGATTCAAAGAGCAAAAGTTAATTGATTTCGGATCGAGAATCGTAAGTTTGGGTGGGTGTTAGTCATTTTTACCTGTTTTTTTGGCCATTTACGACTCGCACGAGCCTACGTTCGAATGCGTATATGCTCTTACGATCATCGCAAGTTCGTTCCTAAATTTTAGGATCAAAACGTAAAACTTAGGATCAAATCCTAAAACTTAGGATGAAAACGTAAAACTTAGGATAATTGGATGTGTTTCGGTGTGATTCAGAGAACAGTTTTCAAACCTCTAAATACGTTTTAAAAGAAGCCACTGCCGACACCTTTTAGCAGTCGTATTGCTGTTCTGGAACAGGTTTTTTGGCTATGTGGAGGAGTCTGCGCGTCTTGAGCTGCAATGAACTGCATATATCAGCATGGCCGAGCCCATAAATTGTATTGCAATGCATACCTGATTCATGTATGCCTTATAAAAGCATTTTAATGTGGACCTTAATTAGTCCTTTGCATGTAAACCTTTATTTGGCAATATATTTGCGTTAATTAAAGAAACTTATGTCCTTTGTTATTTATTTTTAAATTGATGTACTAGAATAATATTTTTAGATTGCATTTATTGGTGTAGTTGTTTACCTTTGCTTTGTTTAATTATTTAAGCACATCTTTGGTCAGATGCATCACACTTACTGAGGAGAGGAGAGCGGGATAAAGTGCAGGATGTGGGTTACTGCTGTATTTTGCACAGACACAGCAGAGCTGGGGGCACGGAAAGGTCAGAAATCAAAGAATCCAGAGCAACACAGTCACAAGGCCCTTTCTGTTTGCAGGCTGCCCGATAATACCTGAGCCGCCATCTTGCCTGTTTCTAGGCTCATAACATGCAGAAGTTGCTGGGTGTTTTTTAATATTTGAGAGCAATCTGTATGTAGAGGGTGTGGGTAACCACACCAAAAATTTAAAGTTGTACCATTTGAAGCCAAAATATTAAAATTAAATCCACAAGTAAAAAATGCAAGTTAAGTAAAAATTAAACAAAGTAAGATTTACTTATGCAAATGCATTCATTAATGGTTGGTTACTACAAAATGAATGAAATAAAGAAAAATAAAAGACCAACTATTTAGAATGCACTTTAATGAGGTAAGTTTGTAGTGCGGAGCCGCAAGATCAGAAGGATTTACGTCCAGACAAAAAAGGAAAAAGGGCAAAACCAATTGTTGCAACCTGAGAAATGAAACGGAAAAATCAGGATGGAAACTGACATAGGTCTGATTCCCGAACTGCCATACGAACGGACGTATATTTTAGGATAGAAACGTATTTGCTTATAGAATCACTCGCAAGTTCATACGAACGCACGAGCGGACGTGAAAAATAGGATGATCGGCACCCAAATCCAAGCTGTTACATGTTTCTTTGAATCGACCCTTATAAGTATATATAAGTGCTATAGGTAAGTAAATCAGCTCTCATAATCAGAGATTTTAGGATGCATCGAAATGGTTCTTTTTACTCAGTTCCCATGGAGAATAAGGTGAGACGAAGTTAGTGTGGGCCTGGACAGGGACTTTAAAACATTTCACTTACTTTAAAGTGGACCAAAACCCACGACCATTGGCCCTGGAACCTATAAGATTCCAGGCCTCTAGATTTCGTCAGGATGCCCTGCTGTGTGAAAGCATCCACATTGCCCTGGCTCCAACAGCGCATGTACAAACAGTGGCCGCATCCCCGCTATCCCTTTAGAAGGTCAGGTCTTTGTGAATGGTCGGCGAGGGCACGCTACCTGTTAGAGGGTAGCGGGGATGCAGAGGCTGGCAGAGTCGGGTCCTTAGACAAATATAGACGAGCTTGCGTCAGTGCAGTCAAGCGTGCTCATTGGATGGAACGCCGCACATGCACCGTAGGACTGGGGCAAGGTGATCTGGAGTGGGCAAACCGGAGTTTTCACACAATCGCACACAGGGCTATCCCGAATCAGTATGCTCCGGGGGCAAAGACCAAAACCCGGGATAGTTAAAATCTTGAGTTTTGGTCCACTTTAAAGCAGGTGCTAGCCAGTGGGGAAGGTAAACATCTGTAGGGTAAAGTATCCAACGCTATCCATAAAAGGAAGTAAATATTTTCTTATTCTTCTTGGTTGCCCTTTAAGTATGATTAAGGATGGAAGGCCTTTTTCTCTGAGGCCCTTTTCCATTGCTAAACAAATCCTTTAAGCCAGGTAGCCATTGCAGCTGCTGAGAAGCCCCACTTGCAGAGATGCTTCTGTAGAAAATTCCCTTTCAGGAGGCATTACTGTGACCTGATCACTACATTTGTAACATCAGTAACAAGCGAAACACCTGAGACAGCAGAAATCATTTTCTAGCTGAAAGCTCCTTTATTCCCCAAAGCTACACATTCTTACCAGGAAAAACAATGTTATAAATCTGTGGCTGAAGACAAGACATATAACTGGGAACTCAATATGTAAACAATCAATTCATGCCATTTAAAGGGAAAATCTATCTGACAAGTTGAAGCCTTTGGGGGGGGGATTCAGTTATGGCGATCCTATACCCTGAAAGGAAGTTGAAGTCATCACCTTCTATCCACAGCCCAGTGCACCAAAACAGCTTGCTTTTTTTTTTTGCTAAAGTCTTTGCCCAATATTTAAAAAACAGTAACAGGATGCCATATGATGTTCGAATGGCAGCTGTTTGTGTCGCTGACCATGCAGCCGAGCCTATTGGTGCTCTCCAGAAACGTCCTGCCTGGATATAAGATCACTTTAGGGAGGAGGAACCTCTTTCCACTCAGCATGGAACAGGTATGGACTCTTCTGAACTGTTAGGAGTCTACATTGTAGCAGAGCTGTAAGCAGTGGCCTAATGCTGACCACTAGGGGGAGCACTAACCATGATTATCAAGGAAAACAAAGCCTCTTACTAGCATAGAATGGAAAGTTGAAGTGGGTTGTTGGAACTAAGGAATAATATTTTCCTTACAGCTGTCATTTAATGTGTCAAAAAATAAATAACTTATTCACACTGCTAGAATCATTTTAGTATCTAATTTTAGAGGATTACTTAAAACACGGAGAACCTTTAAACTTTATAGGAGAGTTTCTATCAGTGTTAGTGAATAATAATTTGAGTCTCTCTACCTCAAGCCCTAATTAGTTTCTGAGATGCAGAAAATCACTGGGTGAGGTGCAAACGTTTTTTTGAACAGGACAGATATATTTTTATTATTTTCAAAAATTAGTAAAAAAAAACCCAATTTGAAGAATTTAGAAGCATAAAGGCTGAAGGGACAAGGAGACCACACCATCTAGTCTGCCCTTAAAGCGGACCAAAACCCACTGAACTTGTGCAATACATTTGGCCAAAGCACCTGCCGATATTCTCTTGTTAGGGTAGGGAAATTGATATTTTCGCTTTTCCAATTGTCCTGGAACACTGTTTTCTTGCTCTCCCTCTTTGTAAGGTAAGGCAGGTGATCAGTCAGTGCACAAATGTGGCAATGACACCATTGCCACACACACCAGTGACAATGAAACGAGGAGGCAGAGGTTTGCAGATAAAACAGGCACCATTATCTGGGATTAGAGTAAAGCAGGAGCACAAAAAATTGTCAAAAGGTTCTCTTTATGGGGGGAGCTTTGGTCCACTTTAATTCAATAATGTGTGGAGAGGATATTCACAAAAGGTGGAGAGGCTTCTTTATTTATGCCATGAAGTGCTGTAGGCTGAGCTGTTCCAGGTGAAAGTGAACTTCCGACTGGTCCCTGGCCTCCACTAATACCAATTTAGCAGTGCACACTCATGTGATTCGCCTCTAAACCAGCAGCAGGGATGCACACTGAAGCCGGCACAGGAGCATGCTATACTGGAGCAGACAGCACAGAAAACAAAGGGATCCAGGACTCGAGCATGTGGACAGGCAACCTTTTTAATTGCTTGCTTGGACGATGTATCGTTGGGGGCATCTAAGTCTAAAAGTAAAAGGAAGCCTGAAAATGAGATAAAATACTTGAAAATAAAGTCCACTTTTGTAAGACCTGTATGACCCCAGATCAGATGTCCAAAAAAGCACAATGCAAACGGATTAACCTCCACCCAAGAGGCACATTTCTCATCCCTATGCGAAGTCGAAGGCAGTGGACACCTCTGTACATGAAAGTCACTGGTGTAAGGAGACACCCACCCACTGCTCTGGCTTCTCATATTGGTGCTGTGGGTGAGAGATGTATGGAGTGGGAGCAAGCAAAAGATAAGCAGGTTGTATCTTGCCTGTTGGCTGATCTGAGGTTTTTGGTGTAAGTTCATGAAAGTGGTCCTACCCTTTAAATTATTCAGGCTCAAAATAAGAAACATTATACTAACTTTTTGTTCCCCACAGAAGATCGCTCCTAGACTGAAGCTCTGAACATTATCTGATTGGAATGTGTTGCCCAGCCTGACCGTTCATCACTACTGCATTCACAATGGGATGCCGTCAGTCACAGTTACCCGGCACGCTCCCTCCATTCACTGCAACAGATGAGGTGTGACAAGACCTCGCACTCCCCCACCATTGCATTAAATAAAGAGGGTGTGTCAGTTTCAGAGTTTGTATCAGAGTGTTCCCCGTAGACTCCTGCTTCCTCCATCAAGCCCATTCTAGTCTCCAAACTTCTCAAGTTATACTCCTACGTACCCTACTCTCCTAGAGCAAAGTAGAAAGACGCCTATCCCCTCTATTCACAGCAAATTCCTCCAAGTTGTTTAAAGCTGACCTAACATCAGAAATTTGAATGTTTCTCATAGCAGTATTTTTATGAAATGTTGGTAACTCCACAACACACTGCTTTTCATCCTTCTGCTCCCTGCGACCGATGGTTGGGGGCATCGCCCCACCATGTATGCTGATTTGACTGGTAATCAGGCCCAGGCATCGGGGGACTTGGATCTGCTAATCAAATAAGACTCAGAATGCCAGTCTAGGAGCAATCATCTGTGGGGGGACAAAAGATGAATATAGCATTTTTTATTTTGAGCCAGGACAATGACTTACTCTCTGCAACCTATTGGGTTCAACGGGCATGGGTGTCTGTAAAGAAAGGGAGAAGCACAGTGTGCAGTCACTTCAAATTGTTGCAGCACTGAAACCCAGAAGTGGGGTATATTTCAGACAATTTTCAGCCTTCCATTTTATTATTACATTGTTGGGGCTATTCAGCGGACTTAAAAGGAAAGTCCACCATTAGACCCCAAATTAGATCTTGCCAGAGGGCACGAGACTCCCCTTTTACCTTTCGAGGACTTTCCCGTTGCAGTCCTTTTGGACTTTAGGTTTACATTAAGGAATAAATCCATAAATTGTCCAAAACCTGACATTAAGAGGGCTGTGATACAGCTTCTGTTATTCTTCACTGCATACAGAAAGCCAATTGAAGGCCCAAACATTCCGAAGCCATCTACCTCTTAAATAAGCGCTTAGTGTGAAGACACTGCTGCCTTCAGCAAACGCTTCACTCGAGCCTTGTTTATTCCACCTCATGAAACAGCCTGCTCAGTGCAAGCAGCAGTGAAAAACACTTTTAATCTTTTATTAGCGCAGGTTTCTAAAAGCTTCTTTTTAGCTGCTGTTCAGTTGCGTGACAGGCTTGTATGAATGCTTAGCACCTTGATAACCACCATTGCCCAGAGCACACATTCCAAATCTAGATCTCTGTGTCAAATTCCTGTTCTTGCACATGAATGGAATGTAAAAAAAAAAAGAACCCTACTACTAACCAGTACTGGCAGAGGTCCAAACTGTCTTCCCAAAGCAATAGGAATGCGAGGCCCAGTAGTCTCCTGCTTCCTCCTTAAAGCCCATTCCAATATCCAGACTTCCCAAGTCATGGGGCAAGCTCCTACGTATCCTGCTCTCCTAGAGAAAAGTAGAAAGACGCCCTTCCCCTTTATTCACAGTAAACTCCTCTAAGTTGTTTAAAGCTGACCTAGCATCAGAAATTTGAATGCTTTCTATATGCCACAATAGGGTTTAGCAGTGTTTTTATGAAGTAACTTTCTTCCTTCTGCTTACAGTAACAGAACACGCTGTAGGAGACCCCACTGGCCAGCCCTGCTCACTGCTTTTTAGTTCTACAGAGAGAAGGAGACTGTTTTACAATTTTATAGCCCAGGTGTAAGAAGATGGAGGTGTACCAAGATGGGTGCTACCTAATAGACACAGTACAGCAGTGCGGCAAAGGTGTTTGCTTCTCCCACTTTCTGTCATCTTGATACCATTACTCTGTTATAAGCAGCATTTTTAAAAGAAACCACATGTAAAAAGAGGGAACCCAGGCAAATTGTCATAATGCAAGTGCTGTTCATATGCTAATGGTCTGTTCTCCAACCTAAACAAATTATGGCCTCAAATACACACACATCTGGCTATCATAACCAGGTCTTGAAATAATGTAGAAAAACGTTATTAGTGAAACTGTCTTAAAATTAGTCCAGGTTAAAATGAACTAACTTACTTAGTCGTAACTCATAAGTTGTCCCCTGGTCAGTGCAATAGTGGGCAGCCCAGTCACCTAGTAACTGGTGGTGACGCTTGCCATGGGAAGTTTTAGTTCCTGGAGCTGTCTCGTGCTGCCCCACCTTTGGAGCCACAACCTTTTCCACATCCTTGTTGTCTAGCAATGTCAGGCATCAGTAGCCTTACCCCCCCCCCCCCCCCCCCCCCCAGCCTATTGGTAGCAGATAGTTTAAATGCTGCCTCTGTCTTGAGGGCAGTTGTGGCCTGCTAATGCCTGTACCATGACTTGTGTGGCGTATGACCACAACCTATCTACACACCTTGCTTGCTGTCTGCCAACTGTCTATTGTCACAGATACTGACAACATGGCCTGACTATGACCTACTACCACTTATACTGTTAACATCTGACTGCCATATATTGACTGGATGAGCACATCATACCTTCCTTTTTGCTGACCACATCATGGCCTGGCCATGCCCTACTGTTATAGATACTGACCACATCTGGGCCTGCCCATAAAATATTGGCATAGATAATAGCCACATGATGACCTGTCCATGAAATATTGATCACATTTTGGCCCGCCCATGAAATATTGCCATATATACTGACCACTTAATTGTCTGTGGCCTGCCCACAACCTATTGCCATGCACAAGATGTTACTGCTAACGAGCCAAAACTTTAGAGTACAAGCTACATGCCTCACCACCCCCTGTGAAGTTTGCAGTCCACCAAGAATTACTGCAGAATACTTTACAGGGAGCTAAGTATAATACACCAGGGTTCTCTGTAGCAGCAGGTTACCGGTTAGGCATTTTAGCATGGACAAGACAGGATGAGGGGCCCCATGTCCACATTTCTGGGCATCTGTTATCCAGTGATTGTACTTGCTGGTGAACATGATTTACAGAGTGAGAGTATAAAAAAAACACACAAAGTATCCCAGTCATGAATAAAAACTAAAAACACCCACCATATGGCGAGTATGCAAGCCACAGCAAATATCTCATGAATGCATAAACAGATTGAAAAATGACACCACAAATATATTGTTTGCACCTCAAAAATGCCAGAAAAATACAGTTTTGTGAGTACTCACCTTTAAAACGGATATTATAAGTGTGACATACACTCCGCTTCAACTCTTCATGACATTTGGGTTATTCTCCAGCAGAGGGCGAACTTCTGCAGAGATGAATGCAAAAAAGGAGCTCCTCCCAGTCCATATATACCTGGGACCTCCCACCAATTCCCCAGTGTAAGATAGCAGTGAGGGGACCAGGAAGAACCAAATATAACAATACTAACAACCAAGAAACAATGGTTCACCATATAAAGGATCCGGAATACCAAAAAGGGTGGGTGAAGCGGGTGAATGTCACACTTATAATATCCGTTTTAAAGGTGAGTACTCACAAAACGGTATTATTCCAAGTGTGACATACACTCCGCTTCAACTCTTCATGACATTTGGGACATCCAATAGCAGTGTCCGTCATGGGTGGGAACCATAAACAGTAAAGAATGCACCAACTTAAACCACTGTAGCTTGCAGAACCTTGCGGCCAAAAACAGCATCCGCTGAAGCCCGCACATCAACCTTGTAAAACTTGGAAAAAGTATGAACGGAAGACCAAGTAGCAGCCTTATAAACTTGTTAAACAGAAGCTTGGTGCTGAAAAGCCCAGGACGCACCAACAGCACGAGTAGAATGCGCAGTGACCCTAAAAAGGGGGAGTCCTCCCCTTAGCAGAATAGGCCCCAACAATGGCCTGACGAATCCATTTGCTAATGGTAGACTTGGCGGGCGCCAAACCTTTCCTGGGCCCGCAGGGCACCACGAAAAAGGCATCCGTCTTGCGGAAAGAAGAAGTAGTCACCAAATAGTGCTTAACACAGCGAACCACATCCAAATTGTGCAAAACCCTCTCCTTGTCATTGCTAGGCTTAGGACACAAGGAAGGGAGAACAATATCCTGATTGAGATGGAAAGCAGAAACCACCTTAGGAAGGAAATCTGGCTTAAAGCGAAAGACCACCTTGTCCTGGTGTCTCTCAAAGTAAGGGGCCTGAATCGACAGAGCCGCCAACTCAGAGACACGCCGAACAGAGGTAATAGCCACCAAGAAGGCAACCTTCTGAGTGAAAACAGAAAGAGCAATATCCTGTAACGCCTCAAAAGGAGGACCCTGGAGAGCCGAAAGAACCAAATTCAAATCCCAAACAGGAACCATAGCCTGGGGTCGAACATGAGTGACCCCCTGGAAAAAAGTCTTAACCAGCGGGTGAAAGACAAAAGATCTTTGGAAGAAAACAGACAGAGCAGAGACCTGCCCTTTCAAGGTACTAAGCTGGAACCCAGGATCCAGACCGTGCTGAAGAAACTCCAAAATCCTAGGGATCGAAAACACCCTGCAAGGCCAGGCTCTAGCCTCACACCAGTCAATATAGGACCGCCAAGTCCTATAGTAAATGCCAGAAGAGGACCGCTTCCTAGCTCTAATCAAGGTCTGAACAACAGCCTCAGATAAACCTTCCTCCTTCAGAATTAAGGTTTCAGCAGCCAAGCCATCAAAGCCAGCATTTGTAAATTGGGGTAAAGTAGTTGACCCTGAGATATCAAATCCAGAAACATGGGCAGCCGGTACTGAACTACCGCCAGCCGTACGACGTCAGTGTACCAAACCCGTCCTGGCCACCTTGGGCCACCAGAATTGCTGGTACACCTTCCAGAATCAGCTTGCGAACTACCTTGCCCACCCTGGAGAAGAAAGGAAACAGGTACAGGAAACCCAGGGACCGAACAAAACTCAGAGATTGAGAGACCACTCCCCTCGGCGAGAGAACCCCTTGCACAGGGAATCCGCCTCCGTGTTCTCCACTCCCGGAATGTAGACTGCCGAAATGCAAGTAACATTGCTCTCCGCCCAAGTCAGGATAAGAGAGACTTCCCTGAGGGCACTCCTGCTGCGAGTCCCTCCTTGGTAATTAATGTAGGCTACCGCCGTCCGATTGTCTGATCGAACCTGAACCGGTAGGCCCTGTAGGTGCAACGTCAGCCGTGCCAGGACAAGCCGGATGGCTTTGAGCTCTAAGACATTGATGGGGGCGTGAGCCTCCTGAGGACCCCACAACCCACTGAACTGATGACTTTTCCAGAAACCTCCCCAGCCCGACAGGCTGGCATCCGTGGTAACCGTCTCCCAACAAGGGGCCAGAAAAGATCTGCCCCTCATCAGGTTGCTCGACTCCAGCCACCACCGAAGTGACTGCTGAACCCTGGGAGACATCCTGAAAAGTTGATCCAAGGACTACGGACATCTATCCCAATGTGTCAATAGGTGAAGTTGGAGAGATCTCATGTGAAACTGAGCCAACGGGACTGCCTCGAAGGAAGCAACCATCAATCCCACCAGTTTCATCCCCAGACGGATAGAGGGGCAAGGATCGGCCAGAAGAAGGCGGATCAGATCCTGAACCTTGGGCTGAGGTAGAAACACTCTGGCTTGAATGGTATCCAGATTCATGCCCAGGAATGAAAACTCCCTTGATGGAGAGAGAGAGAGAGAATTTGGGGTGGTTGATCACCCATTCAAACCTCTCCAGAGTCGATACCACCTTGTGGGTGTCCAGCTCCGCCTGACGGAGGGGAGAAGCAGAAAACAGTAGGCCGTCCAGATACGGCACAATGCGAAAGCCCTGAGCTCTGAGCAGGGCCATTATGCCTGCCAGAACCTTGGTGAAGACCCTCAGCGCTGAGGTCAACCCGAAGGGAAGGGCTACAAAACTGAAAAAATTGATCGTACACCGCGAACCTGAGGAATCTCTGATGCGCTGGAAAAATTGAAACATGCCAATAAGCATCCTTGACGTCTATGGACGTTATAAAGTCCCATTGACGAAGGGAATTGATGGCCGAGCGCAGAGACTCCATGCGGAACATCTTGGTTCTGATAAACCCGTTGAGGATCTTCAGGACAAGAATGGGTCTTATGAAACCATCCTTTTTGGGAACTGTGAAAAGATTGGAATAGTAACCCCTGCCTCTCTCTGAGGGAGGCACCGGGCATATGACTCCCATGTCCAGAAGATTCTTTTCTTTTTTTTTTTTTTTTTTTTTTTTTTTTAACTGCTAACAGGAGCCCCTGTACAGCCTGAGGGTCCGAGGGCACCCGAGACCTTAAAAATCTTGGAGGAGGCCAGTACTCGAACTCCATCTGTCTGTGACCTCCCGGGCCCAGACCTGGAAGAGGAGCTGCAGCCATCCCCCCACCCGTACGGGTGAGGGCGCCCCTTCATTGTTGAGCTGGTTTAACAGCGGACTTGAGCTTGGAACCCCAGGCAGAAGCGGGACAGGCCCGACCTCTGCCTCTGTTCCAGGAAGAACCTCTGCCCCCGGAGTAGGCAACATCTCTGACCGCTCTGGCACCACGAAAGGAAGGGTTGAAGGAGCTCGCCCCACGAAAGGAGCAACGCTGCTTCTAACGCTGAGGTAACTTACCTCCCTTAGCAACCGCGTACCCAAGAAGGGAAGGGCTGTGAGCGATTTCTTACACGCAAAGTCCGCCGCCCACTGGCGAAGCCAGACCGATCGGCGCATGGCTACCAAGAATGCCGAAGTTCTCCTACACATGACAATAGTGTCCTCCATAGCGGTCAATACAAATTCCATGAATAATTTGCACCTCTTAAGGTTAGTGAACTCGGCACTGGCCGGGTCAAATTGGGCGTCAAGTAACAAGTCCCTAACCAAAGACCTAATAGCCACCGTAGCAAGTGCAGATGCACACACAGGTCGCAAGGCTGAACCAACACTGGCAAAAGCATAACCTGCCATCTAATCAAAGCGCTTAACCTCGCCATCCTTAAGGGAAGTGGCGTCTGGCGCATCGACCTCGGAAGGAGAAGACCAGCGCTTAACCGCTTCCACCGGAAAAGGATACTTCTTATCCCATCCCTGAGGAACACCCGGAAGCCAGCTCTGTTTCTTCCATTCCCTAAGGATCAATGCCTCAAAATGACCTTTGGTAGGAAACTCCAAGCATGGCTTGGAGGACCCTAAAAATTCCCCTTTTTTGACAGGGGGTGCCTCTGGCGGGGCAATATACAAAACCTCCAAGAGATGTGTCAAAACCCTGGAAGTGTCAATGGCATCCAGAAGCACCTGCCCAACATCAGTATCACAAAAAATGCATCTCATCATCATCTGATACCTCAAACAATTCCCCTCTCTAACGGGGAATAATACGACCAATCAAGGGAATCATCATCAAAATCCAAAGCCGCCTGGGGCGGAGACAAATGACTCGTTTTAGCCTGGGCCATCTTGCCCACCGCGCTAGCAATAAATCTCTCGATGCTGGCCAAATTAGTACAAACATCAGAGTGCAACTCCCCGCTAGCGACCATGTCACTTGGGGTATGGATAAAGCAGAGAGGGGGAGGAGATGAAGCGGGAGGTGCCGACCCAGACGCCTGGGGGCACATGGTATAAAGATCAGCACAATATCACCCGTAAGGGATATCCCCCAACCCACACATGGCCGGGATTGTCCCAAAGGGAGCCGAGCCCAATATCCTGCGGAGCCTCCATATGGTGATTTTTTGGATAGTCGCAAGACCTAGGGAATTATGCTAGTAAGCAACCCCGGGATGCGCCTTTAAAGTCCCTGTGGGAGGATTTTGAAAAAGAAGTGTAAACTTTTAATGCTAGGGATTCCTAGGAAAGACATGAATGAAGAGGACCCCATAAGCACAAGTACACACACACACCCACACACAATTAAACACATGTGGCAGGAACAATGTCATAAAATGAATATATTAAAACATATATATATATATATATATATATATATATATATATATATATATTGAAATATATAAAGGTATGCATAGGTACACCAAGGCAGGCAGCGCTGCCAAAATAACAAGGCATTATCACAACCAGTAAGGAACACAGGTGGGCCCCAATGGGGCACTCACGTGGAAAGAAGATGGCGCCCGGCAAGCAGAAGCAACGCATCGGCTGAGGGAGAAGAGGGGAGAAGAAGGGGGGCAGGCCCGCATGGATCACGTGCCGTGCGAGGCCCCGCCCCTCTCCCTCTGGCGATAGAGAATGCCGGTTGTAGAGGCCGGGTCAGACAAGGCGGCAATAGCGGGGGCGGGCCGCGGCAGTGTGCGAGCGCCCGGCCCCGCCCCCTCACTGGAGCACTGAGGGGGAGAAGCTCCCCAGAGGCTGCGGTGCCGGAGGCCGGCAGACGCAGCCCCAAGAGAGTCCTCCATAAGGCATGAAGTAAAACACCAACACAGACACTCGAAATGGAAAATAAAAAACACACACAACATGCATACAATGGAAGACCCCCCCCCCCCCAACGGGTAATAGAGGGACCTGGAAGGGGGGAGATCCCGCACCGTATGGTGCCTCGAAGGAAGCAACCATCAATCCCACCAGTTTCATCCCCAGACGGATAGAGGGGCAAGGATCGGCCAGAAGAAGGCGGATCAGATCCTGAACCTTGGGCTGAGGTAGAAACACTCTGGCTTGAATGGTATCCAGATTCATGCCCAGGAATGAAAACTCCCTTGATGGAGAGAGAGAGAGAGAATTTGGGGTGGTTGATCACCCATTCAAACCTCTCCAGAGTCGATACCACCTTGTGGGTGTCCAGCTCCGCCTGACGGAGGGGAGAAGCAGAAAACAGTAGGCCGTCCAGATACGGCACAATGCGAAAGCCCTGAGCTCTGAGCAGGGCCATTATGCCTGCCAGAACCTTGGTGAAGACCCTCAGCGCTGAGGTCAACCCGAAGGGAAGGGCTACAAAACTGAAAAAATTGATCGTACACCGCGAACCTGAGGAATCTCTGATGCGCTGGAAAAATTGAAACATGCCAATAAGCATCCTTGACGTCTATGGACGTTATAAAGTCCCATTGACGAAGGGAATTGATGGCCGAGCGCAGAGACTCCATGCGGAACATCTTGGTTCTGATAAACCCGTTGAGGATCTTCAGGACAAGAATGGGTCTTATGAAACCATCCTTTTTGGGAACTGTGAAAAGATTGGAATAGTAACCCCTGCCTCTCTCTGAGGGAGGCACCGGGCATATGACTCCCATGTCCAGAAGATTCTTTTCTTTTTTTTTTTTTTTTTTTTTTTTTAACTGCTAACAGGAGCCCCTGTACAGCCTGAGGGTCCGAGGGCACCCGAGACCTTAAAAATCTTGGAGGAGGCCAGTACTCGAACTCCATCTGTCTGTGACCTCCCGGGCCCAGACCTGGAAGAGGAGCTGCAGCCATCCCCCCACCCGTACGGGTGAGGGCGCCCCTTCATTGTTGAGCTGGTTTAACAGCGGACTTGAGCTTGGAACCCCAGGCAGAAGCGGGACAGGCCCGACCTCTGCCTCTGTTCCAGGAAGAACCTCTGCCCCCGGAGTAGGCAACATCTCTGACCGCTCTGGCACCACGAAAGGAAGGGTTGAAGGAGCTCGCCCCACGAAAGGAGCAACGCTGCTTCTAACGCTGAGGTAACTTACCTCCCTTAGCAACCGCGTACCCAAGAAGGGAAGGGCTGTGAGCGATTTCTTACACGCAAAGTCCGCCGCCCACTGGCGAAGCCAGACCGATCGGCGCATGGCTACCAAGAATGCCGAAGTTCTCCTACACATGACAATAGTGTCCTCCATAGCGGTCAATACAAATTCCATGAATAATTTGCACCTCTTAAGGTTAGTGAACTCGGCACTGGCCGGGTCAAATTGGGCGTCAAGTAACAAGTCCCTAACCAAAGACCTAATAGCCACCGTAGCAAGTGCAGATGCACACACAGGTCGCAAGGCTGAACCAACACTGGCAAAAGCATAACCTGCCATCTAATCAAAGCGCTTAACCTCGCCATCCTTAAGGGAAGTGGCGTCTGGCGCATCGACCTCGGAAGGAGAAGACCAGCGCTTAACCGCTTCCACCGGAAAAGGATACTTCTTATCCCATCCCTGAGGAACACCCGGAAGCCAGCTCTGTTTCTTCCATTCCCTAAGGATCAATGCCTCAAAATGACCTTTGGTAGGAAACTCCAAGCATGGCTTGGAGGACCCTAAAAATTCCCCTTTTTTGACAGGGGGTGCCTCTGGCGGGGCAATATACAAAACCTCCAAGAGATGTGTCAAAACCCTGGAAGTGTCAATGGCATCCAGAAGCACCTGCCCAACATCAGTATCACAAAAAATGCATCTCATCATCATCTGATACCTCAAACAATTCCCCTCTCTAACGGGGAATAATACGACCAATCAAGGGAATCATCATCAAAATCCAAAGCCGCCTGGGGCGGAGACAAATGACTCGTTTTAGCCTGGGCCATCTTGCCCACCGCGCTAGCAATAAATCTCCCGATGCTGGCCAAATTAGTACAAACATCAGAGTGCAACTCCCCGCTAGCGACCATGTCACTTGGGGTATGGATAAAGCAGAGAGGGGGAGGAGATGAAGCGGGAGGTGCCGACCCAGACGCCTGGGGGCACATGGTATAAAGATCAGCACAATATCACCCGTAAGGGATATCCCCCAACCCACACATGGCCGGGATTGTCCCAAAGGGAGCCGAGCCCAATATCCTGCGGAGCCTCCATATGGTGATTTTTTGGATAGTCGCAAGACCTAGGGAATTATGCTAGTAAGCAACCCCGGGATGCGCCTTTAAAGTCCCTGTGGGAGGATTTTGAAAAAGAAGTGTAAACTTTTAATGCTAGGGATTCCTAGGAAAGACATGAATGAAGAGGACCCCATAAGCACAAGTACACACACACACCCACACACAATTAAACACATGTGGCAGGAACAATGTCATAAAATGAATATATTAAAACATATATATATATATATATATATATATATATATATATATATATATATATATATTGAAATATATAAAGGTATGCATAGGTACACCAAGGCAGGCAGCGCTGCCAAAATAACAAGGCATTATCACAACCAGTAAGGAACACAGGTGGGCCCCAATGGGGCACTCACGTGGAAAGAAGATGGCGCCCGGCAAGCAGAAGCAACGCATCGGCTGAGGGAGAAGAGGGGAGAAGAAGGGGGGCAGGCCCGCATGGATCACGTGCCGTGCGAGGCCCCGCCCCTCTCCCTCTGGCGATAGAGAATGCCGGTTGTAGAGGCCGGGTCAGACAAGGCGGCAATAGCGGGGGCGGGCCGCGGCAGCGTGCGAGCGCCCGGCCCCGCCCCCTCACTGGAGCACTGAGGGGGAGAAGCTCCCCAGAGGCTGCGGTGCCGGAGGCCGGCAGACGCAGCCCCAAGAGAGTCCTCCATAAGGCATGAAGTAAAACACCAACACAGACACTCGAAATGGAAAATAAAAAACACACACAACATGCATACAATGGAAGACCCCCCCCCCCCAACGGGTAATAGAGGGACCTGGAAGGGGGGAGATCCCGCACCGTATGGTGCACAAGGGAAGAAGGGACAGGGCATCCCCAACCGGGATCACAAACCCGGATTCTGCCTACCCCATAATGAGGTCTCACAGGGGAGCATAGGCTCCCTATCACACCTAAAGAGGTGTATCCTACCCTCACCAGGACCTGCAGCCAAGGCTGGGAGGCTCATACAGTACTAGGAAACAAAGGTCTGGCAGAAATAGGTAAAAAATGGGGCCGGGCGCGAGCCCGGCTTACCTGCAAGGAATAGAAGTCTTCATCTTCTCTCTTGCTCGCCTTCCTGCAGAGAAGAAACTGGGGAATTGGTGGGAGGTCCCAGGTATTTATGGACTGGGAGGAGCTACTTTTTTGCATTCATCTCTGCAGAAGTTCTACTGGAGAATAACCCAAATGTCATGAAGAGTTGAAACGGAGTGTATGTCATACTTGGAATAATCCATTATGTGATAACTTCCTCCTGTCACAGGCAACTAAACGTATCTCACACATACACACACATAAAGAAATGGCGTTATTTTACTGCAGCAATAAAAGCCATTTCATGTACAGTTAACACAAAGCATATGCTCTAGCGTACGTATTTTATTTGTTAGAAGAACATATCTTTTTGGCATAGGCGGATTTTCACATGTGCTTTAAGATGTCCAACAATAACAAAAGCAAAAAAAGGTAATTTGTGTACTCACCAGTAAATTTCTTTTCTCGTCATCTTCCATTCCAGGGCACCACCAGTCAGCAATGCATAGGTTAACCTCAGCCGCAGACAGAGACTGCAAGGTAGAAAAAAACTAACTCCTCCCGGCCTATATAGGGCAGGCTGTGACAGGATATCCTCGGGTAATTAAAAAGCAGTTCAGCCACAGCACAGGGGGAGAAAAACGCTAACCTGCACATAATGCACGCAATTAAAAACAGTGCAGCAAAACTCAAACCCTGTAGAATGCATCAACCGCCACTGTGCAGTCGTAACACAACAGTAGGACAGGTGTGGTGCCCCAGGAAGGAAGATGACAAGAAAATACATTTTCTTGTACCTTCATTCCGGGGTACCACCCGTCAGCAACACGTGGGACGTCCCAAAGCAGTACCCTCACCTAGGGTGGGACCGTGCAAAAATAGCAAACGGCAGACTGCGTCAACACAACCAGGAATAGCGAAACTGAACCTAGAGACTAGACTCCTGAAGAGGGGTTCACCACCATCTGCAACTGCCGATGTAGACTTAGTCCACTTACAGCCCAAGATGCAGCAATCGTCCTGGTGCAGTGGGCAATGACCCAGAAGTGCGTCACCTTATCCTTGCAGGCGTAGGCCAGTATGACTGCCTGCCTGATCCACCTGCTGAGAATGGATCTGGTACCCATCAAGACACCTGTAGTCCTTCTGGAATCACGAACAAGACGTCTATCTCAGACCTCCCGAGTATCGGCCAATTTGTACCTTAATGACCTGACAACATCGAGGGAATGCATGTTCCAATCAAGGTCCAAATCACTGCGGCGGACAGACCCCTCGTCTCCAAGATACTGGTCTCAACAGCAAAACGGCTAAAGCCAGTAATAGAGAATTGGGTTGCTGCATAAGATCTGGTCGGATGGGGAGTCGCCATGGGACTCCGCTGCCAGGCTGACTAGATCCGCAAACCCCACCCTTCTAGTCCAGTGTGGGTGATCAAAATGAGAATCAGCTCGCTGGTGACCTTTGTAAAACGTGACCCAGAAGTGGTAAAGGCAGAATGAGTAGAACAGGTTGTACCCCGACCAGGGTATAGTCAACACATCAACAGATATGGTCAAGGGGTCTAGCATCATATACACGAATCTTTCTACATTCTGGTTGTGCCGAGATGCGAACAGGTCCACCTTCGGCACTCCCCACCGGTCGCAGAGGGCTTGAACACCTCCTAGTGAAGGGGCCATTCCGCCTGGTCCACCATCTCCCTGCTCAAATAATCGGTCTGTAGACGCTACCCCCGGAATGTGAATCTCCAGCAGTAACAGAATCGTCCTGACATCCCGCGGTTCCTCTGGCAGTGCTTGGGCCTTATAAGCAAGTTGTCGAGGTATGGGGTGATGCACACCCCCTGACCCTGCTGGAGCGCCTTCACCACCGGCCAGAATTTTGTGAACACTTGCGGGACCGTGGACAGTCTGAACAGCAGCGCCACACATAGGAAATGGTGGGTGCCCACCGCAAGCGCAGACATTGCTGGTGACCCAGGAACGACATGCAGATAAGTATCCTTTATGTCCACCGTGTTCACAAATTCACCCTGTTCCAGTGACGTCATGACCGACCTGAGAGATTACATTCAGAACTTCTGCACCTGAACAAAACGTGGTGTCATAGATCCAGGATCGGACAATGGACCCCAGATTCGATGACAAGTATAATAGAAACCGCAGCCCCGCTCTTAGGGAGCATAGGCCCTACAACCCCCCAGCAAGAGATCAATCATGCGGTATCGAGCCGCTGCCCTTTCCTCCATGTGGGAAGGCTTGGAAGCCAGAAACCGATGCAGAAGCCTGGCCCAAAACTCGTCTTGTATCAGAAAGAAAATCTCCAAGATCCAGGCATCTGATATCCAATCCCTCCACACGTGCAGAAGCCGCCACCCCCACCCGCCTGGATGAGGGCACCCCATCAACTTTAAGAGAGTTTGGCTGGGGCTTGGGCTTACTGGGCCATTGGGATTTAGACTTCCCCTGTGGCTTTCGCTTACTGGTATAGTCCTTGTGGCATCTGGAGTCAGTTGCACCTCTGAACCTCCGTAAGGGACAAATATTAGGCGACCTATGAAATAAGGTCCTCTGTTTCTGCTTCTGAGGAAGCCTGTATGAATTTCCCCCTGTGGCCTTCCTGACCAGGTCATGCAGAGGTTCACTGAAAAGGTGACCCCCAGAAACGGGGAGGGCAGTAAGCATTGTTTTTGGAGGCAGCGCACTCCGACCACTGCTTCATCCAGGCCATGCACCGAGCCAGGCAAGCCCCCTAGCCACCAGGCCCACCATGTCATCCATAGCTGGCACAATGTACCTGAAAATCTCCATGGCAAGGAGTTCAAGTGAAGCGCAGAGGAACGCAAACCCCCATGCCTCAAACGCCTCTTCATCCAGACCTTGCCCGCCATGGCAGCCACAGATGTGGTGGCGCAAGCTGGGCGCATGGCCGACCCCACCATGGAAAATACATGGTGAACAAGTTGGTCCAACTGCTAATCTACGGGGTTCTCTCAAGGAAGCAGTGGGTCGTCTAGCTCAGGTGGAGAAGACCAAACCTTGAACTGGAAAAGGGTACCCAGGACTTTAGGAAGAGATGGAAGCTTATCTGGTTTCTCGCACTCCTTTTCAACCAGCCTGTCAAAATGGGAAATCCTGAAAAATACATGCCTTGATGGTCTTCTGGCGCTTGTAAGGCTCATCCTTCTTCTTCTGCCTTGCCAGAGGAGTAGACAGGTGCAAGGCCTCCAATATCACCCTCAATGAGCCCATTAATTTGATCCGTACTGTGATCTGAGAGAGTCAACGGCATATGTGCAGAGTCTGACTCCTTTCTGCTAAAGAGATCCTCGCCATTGAAGCTATAATCCTTAAAGGACTCTGCCTGAACATGTGTACGCTTGGCCGTAGCCTTCCTGCCTGGTTGGGCAGACACCAACTCGGGATGCCCCTGATGCCGATGGCTACTGACCATGCTCTCCAACCGCAGAAGAACTGACCGGCAGGCCCCCCGAGAGGGTATTCCACTCAGGGGAGTCTGAGCCCAAAGCCGCAAGGGAACCGGACATTCCGGCGGAGGTACAGAATCTGCCAATTGCTTGCAGCATCACAGGACTGTAGTGCACCCGGCGCACAGAGGTCCAAACTCTGTTAAGGTACGAAACCCTGGCGCCTCAGATGTCTCTGACATGGTAATGATGGTCGCTCTGATTTCTAGCCAAAAAGCTGAAATACTACTCACCCCTTCCCCTCCCCTCACCACTCCCCACTTCCCCCTGCTTGTCAAACTACTGGCAAACTGCCTGGCACTCAGGAAAACTCCTGACGGCCGAGATAAAGCCACAGAGCCACATCAGAGGTTTGCCAACCTGATAATTCTAGAATTGTTCAATTAGTTTGCAGTATACTTTCATTCTGACACATGTGGTCTCTTACTTTTCTTTACTAAATACTATTGGTAATGTGATAAAAAAATCAGACTAGCACAAACATCGCCACATCTAGAGCTCCTGCATCTGACATCTACTCAACCCACACTTCACAGAGATTAAGTGTTGATGCTGATAGGAGATGTCAGCTCCAGACCTTCGATGGCAAAGCAAGGGATGTCATTTGGGCAGGTCACCATTATAGCGCTAATGACATATTAGCGACGAGCTGATGTCAACTTCGTTTTTCAGATACTCGAGTATTAAAAGGTCTCCAAATATAAAATACAAGAAACATTCATTTATTTACCATATTACAGCAGCTATATTAGACATAAAGCCACACACTAAGTGCATTAGAGAGATTTGTAATTAAAACAAAAATAACTATATTTAAAAAAATGCTATTAAAATCATTTTGACCTCCCCTCTCGTAATTCTGTCTCTATCACCGTACCTCATTCTACAGCTGTGTTGGCCATAAAAAGGATTCAAATGATAAAGCCCCTCTATCCCCCTAAATGTAACACACGCTCATTCAGAGGGCGTTGTAGATATTCTTTTTTACCAGGGCATGCACATGGAGAGGGAGCACTCAGCAGGTTTGGGGAGGTTGGGGGTATTGAGTAATGAAAGCGTCAGGGAGCATTCAGCAGGTGTAGGGAGTTAAGAAGGGAGGATTTCCCATGATGGAGGGGGTATGGCACTAAGAGGAAAGAGGGCTGCAAGGAGAACCAAGAGTTGAGGTATGGAGAGCTGGGATGTTAAGGAGGGGAAAGGTAGGTTGTAAGGTGCACAAGAAGGGGGAAGGAGGAGGTCCTAGCAGAGAGCACCCTGCAGGGGAGATGGGGGGTTGGGACATTGAGCGTGTAGCACCCAGAACTGGAGGGGAGGCTGGGATGTTGTGAAAAGGGTTGGAGGCAGCTGTAGGGGGCCCTTTTGGAGGGGAGGGACTACATAAAGTGTACCCAACAGGTGTGGTATTCTGTCTGGATTTCATCCATCCTCTATATTATATACGGCACGTGGTCAGGTCGGGAATTAGTGGATATTGGACACTGCAGCAAGTTAATATTTGGTCTGAGGTGCTTTGCTCATAGGCAAGCTAGCATTACATGCGAGCTGCAGTTGGCTATTGTCCCTCTCCGTGCAGACAGAACCTGTTTAGGTTTGCAAGAGCTTCAAAGGGGATTAAAAGAGCATGTTTGAGTCTCATTACTCCTAGATCACGGCATACTTTCCCTAGGGAAATTTTTATTGTGTTAAAGTTTAAAAACACAAGACTGGATCAACATGTCCACAGGAATTACAGTCAAATGGTCAACACGATGCAAAAAACATTAAAAGGTTTATGTTGCTGAGTGGTTTATATTATCACATACCGGCTGTTCCATTTCCCATGCAAACAGGAAACATGCTTATCTATTCCTCATGGTGCTCACATTTTGCTGAAGGCTTGCAGTAATGTGAATCATGTCTATCTATTACGCACCTTAAATATACCAAGTGGATTGTCAAACGTTAGAGATAAGAACAAGACCCCGACCCCCCCCCCCCCCACAGATTTTCAAGATGGTTAATTTATTTTTCACCTATAATGTTTTATATGTTAAAAGATACCAACAATATCCCTAAAAAAAATTACTTTAGTATACAGGTAATTACGGATAAAAGAGGAAGATCTGCCACCCCCACTGAATCCCTAAGCAGTGACGGCTTGAGATTTAGGACACTGGTACCACAGCTTGACTTCAGTATACAACCAATCTCACAAGATTGGATCGCAAGGGCTCCCCAATGGGAACCGATATGAGTACCAGTGCCCACTGTTACAAAGAGTATTGTGAACGCCCTCTGTATGAACATTGCCAACAAGCATGAATGTTAATTACTGTAGATGGTAAGATGTACAATTGGTGTTATCTGTATAAATGTGGATTATTCCTGTTGTACCCCCCTTCCCCCCCTTTTTTTACCTTCTGAAACCCCTCAGTACCCCCAATTTAACTTTGAAAACCAATAAAATTTGATTATACTAAAAGAGGAAGATCTTGTGGCAACTGTATATTCAAAATATAGTATATATATATATATATATATATATATATATATATATATATATTTGCACACTGGCTTGAATTTTGAATTTTGTTACCTGTTTACATTAACTTATAGTTATATAACGGACATGGACATAAAGTCCAGACTTTCAGCTTTCATTTGACAGTATCCACATTAAAATTGGATGAAGGGTTTAGAAGCTTCAGCTAATCAAAATGTACTACCCTGTTTTTAAAGGGACCAAAAGAAATTGGACAATTGACTAAAAGGTTGATTCATGGGCAGGAATGGGCTATGTCAGACCAATCTTATTGATTTCTTTGACAATGTCACTAAAGTGTTAGATGAAGGTGGTGCTGTGGATATCGCCTATCTGGATTTTAGCAAAGCCTTTGACACTGTACCACATAAGGAGCTCATAGATAAGTTATTGAAGGTAGGACTCAATCCCTGGATAGTTCAGTGGATTTCCAGTTGGCTGAGGGATCGGTATCAGAGCGTTGTTGTAAATGGTGTGCAATCTGAACAAAGGCGAGTTACAAGTGGTGTGCCGCAAGGCTCTGTCCTGGGCCCCATTCTTTTTAATATATTTGTAAGTGATATAGGAGAAGGCTTGGTAGGAAAAGTTTGTCTATTTGCTGATGATATAAAGGTTAGTAATAGGGTGGATATTCCTGTCGGTGTCTGCAACATGAAAAATGATTTAGCTTTACTGGATAGATGGTCAAAACTGTGGAAACTAGAGTTTAATGTCTCTAAATGTAGAATTGTGCACTTGGGTAGAAGGAATCCCTGCTCTGAGTACCGTATGGGCAGTACTGTGTTATCCAGGACCTCGGAGGAGAGAGATTTAGGGGTACTGTTTACTGATAGCTGCAAGATGAGTGGACAGTGTAGCCAGGCAGTGGGAAAAGCAAGCAGGATGCTCGGCTGCATAGCTCGAGGCATCACCAGTAGGAAGAGGGAGGTTGTGATGCCGCTGTATAGAGCCCTGGTGAGGCCACAGCTAGAATACTGTGTGCAGTTCTGGAGACCTTATCTGCAAAAAGACATTATTCAAATAGAACGGGTCCAAAGGCGGGCAACGAAAATGGTGGAAGGACTTAAACTTAAAACTTATCAGGAGAGACTTAAAGAACTTAATTTGTACAGTCTGGAGGAAAGAAGGGAGAGGGGGGACATGATTGAGACCTTTAAATATGTGAAAGGATTGAATAAGGTTCAGGAGGGAAGTGTTTTTAAGAAGAAACTTAACGATAGAACGAGGGGGCACAACCTGAAGCTAGTCGGGGGGAAGATCAGGAGCAATGTTAGAAAATATTATTTTACAGAAAGAGTAGTAGATGCTTGGAACAAACTTCCAGCAGAGGTAGTTGAAAAATCAACAGTCACTGAATTTAAACATGCCTGGCATAAGCACACATCTATCCTAAGATAAAGAGTACATACAGTATACACATAAGGGCAGACTAGATGGACCGTATGGTCTCCTTCTGCCGTCAACCTTCTATGTTTCTAAGCCTCCATATGGTGATTATAGCGGCACAATAGGCCGATAGGGATTCACGCTATAAAAGCAACCCGGGATGCCCCAGTAGCCCGCTAGGGAAGTGGGAGGAATTAGCACACTAGGCTTCAAAAAGTTTAATAACTAAATAGAGGGGGTAGGGCTGGGAGAAACCAATTGAGTTTGACCCGCCTGTAAGACATAAACGAAAAACCCCGTAAGTGACATGCATACATGACATTAGGTAAAATAAACAGCCCGTGAGGGCACTCACGGACCGCGGTAGGTAGGAAGCCAGCCACGCAACACGAAGAGCAAGAAAAAATGGCGCAGAGTATATCTCGAGGGGCGGGCCGTGGAGACAGTGATGCGGAACGCACCATCCGCAGGCTTCAACCCCCCCCGAAGAGCCCGAAGCCGCACCCGCGACAAGCAACCAATGATAGCGCAGCAGTGCCTGCCCGTCAACCGCGGAACGCTGCAGAAGCGCGCGCGGCGGTGGCATATTAAAAAAAAAGTAACCAGTGTAACCAAAGTCTGTGCAGTGACAGAACTAAAGGCAAACCAAGCACACATACAAGTGAATGCACAGAAGCACACACTCACCCCCCCCCCCCGAGAACTGCAAGGGAGAGCGAGGGAGGGCAGCGGCCACCTAATGTAGGACCCACCGATAGATGGGCAAGGGGCAATAGTGCGGGAGGGGCATCCCATAAGGCTCACCATATGCCTATACCGCCTACCCTTTGGTGGGGGATTGCGGTGGAGCAGCGCTCCTAAGCACCTGACAGCGGGGCTGCCTACCGTCATCCGCACCAGCGCAGCCAAAGCTGGGAGGCACATAAACAATGGAACGGGTGGGTATAGTCCTGCAGGGCCGCAGGCTAATAGCCCCGCTCAGAGACAGCCATCTTCTTATCCTTCGCAGTCCAGACTGCAGAGAAAATCTGGGGATTTGTGGGAGGTCCCGGGTATTTGAGAGGCCGGGAGGAGCCAATTTCGCGGTCTCTGCAGTCCAGCACCATCTGGCGGAGTAATACCCAAGAGTAAAGAATCTTATCTGGAGCAGGACATACTGTATACTAAGAATATGCTGGTTTTAAGGCTGCAAATGCATTCAAGCCCTTAGGAACCCATCACCCAATAATGGTTCAATGAGCAAGAATGGATTCCATGCCAATAGCATGTGCTGCAATCAAGAGCAGCCATCTCCCTCAAAGCTGCTCATGGAATGGCAAAGCCTGCTGTAGACAGGGAGAAGGAGCAGATTTTATATGCCCAGGGTTGGGATTGAACACCACAAAAGAAAAGACAACATTTGCCATGTTGAAAATATTAAGGCAAAAAGATTTTTCCTTCAGCAACAAAAAGGAAACAGTAATGGTGTCATTGCCGTTTTCATGTGCATGGGGCAGGATATCTGGCAATTATACATTAACACACTGCTGAAAGAGCAAGCCATGCGCGGTATTGATGGTGCGTTCCCAAGAAATCATTCAACTCTGTACATGTCTTCTGTCCTCTTTTCATTAAAACCCTTGTTTAGTAAATCTGTGTCTGCTGATTCAGTTGATTTTTTATCTCTCTTGCACAGCATGAGGCCAAAAAAAATGAAATGAACAGGGCTTTTAGAGTTATCTTTCAAATCAACGCACAGATAGAAACACTGACAGGGAAACACATTAAAATTCCGGCAAAGAACGATGCCTTAATGAACAGCGGTGAAATGCTACCTTCTGTAGTGAGAGCTCCTGTTAAGATTCTGAAGATGATACATTCATGTTCAGGTTTCTATAGTTTGAATGCATAGTTTCTAAAAATAGAAAGATGTATTGCCAAAAATTAAAAATAATAACAGTGACATTGTAACAAGACGTCGTTTCAGTGCATAATTGGGTCATAGGCTACAGATGCTCAATCTCCAAGCAAATATTGAAGGGCTGTGGCTATAGCAACAACTCTTCCACCGCCGAAGCCATGTCCCCGCCGCACTTTTGAGAGAATTGCTCTCTATAAAGTGCCGCTGTTATGAGCTGCAGCTGGTTGGCCGCATCCCTGGCGCGCTGTTTGGGCATGCGAGATTCAGCCTTCTGAATTGGTGGGTGCAGGAGAAGCCAGGGATGCGCCCATCGATCAGGTAAGATCACCAGCGGCCTGGGGGGTTTCACACAGCGGGACATCCCGTGTAGGATGCCCCAAGGGTAGGCTAGCGGCCGGGCCTGGAATCTTTTAGATTTAGGCTGCGTGGGTTTTGACCTGTTTTAATACAGCATATGAACATAATCCTAATTTATGGCTCCTAAATTATTCACTGCCATTTATAATGCTGTATTGCAGTTTTGAGTGTGTAAGTTTATAATGGAAAAGGAGTCCTAAAATATAACAAACTTATTTAGTACATATTACCCAATCTATATCAGGGTTACACATCACTCTTTGCAAGTAGGTAATCTTGCAAACCACTTCTTCATGCCTCTTTGCTACTCAGAGTGCCCAGAAAACATTTGAGCATGCAATACTTAGATATTGATTAGAATATTTTACAGTCATCCCCTTCCACGGCCAGATGTTAAGAGAAGCTAATAGTTGGGGATTATAATGTAAATACTCAATTTCACCTTTTCCACTGAATAGGGGGTCTTTACTCATTTTGAACCCACTACATTAAGCGTAACATGAGTTTCTCCCTAAGGTGGCTTGCTATTGTTCTGCGCTACTCCCAAGCCCCACTCAACCATTACGCCACCATTACCTTTCAGCCTAGTGCTGATGAGGGCCAAATGTTGAAACACATGTCCACAAGTGGGAGATGATGGCTATATAAAAATTAAAAGCTATATCCAAGCAAGGTTCATTTAGAGGTGATTGTAGTAGCAAAAAGACACAAGGAGATTATTTGCATGGCTCTGCAATCCTGTTATTTTTAGTTATGTAAATACTCTATGTTTTAAGGCTCTATTCACACCTCTGTGCTTTCACTGCGATGCTGCGCTGTGTTGTGATGCAGTTAAAGCACAGAGGATACACTGTACGTTATTCTAGATAGAATAATTCATACATCTGTGCTGCATTGTACTACGCATTAAAAAAGTATTGCAGACACCCTTTTTAGCGCAACATTTTAACAGCGCAGCGCAATAGAAGTCTATGCCGTGCACAATACACGTATAACGTGATGTACCTGCGTTGTGCTTGCATTGCCATAGACTTTACCATTTACTTATTATACAAAAAATATTTTTCATTTAAAAATAAAATGCAAATGAAATGCATTGCTAACATATCAAAGGTGCGGCCTTTGTTTTGGTACAATGCTCGTCTGACATATTAACAAAACTCTTCCTCTTAATGCGCTCGGAGCGGTGTGAACAGAGCTTAAGAGGGTTCTTCTTTCCCTTCTGCCATTGAACAAGAACATGTCTGGCTTCAGCACTGGAAGCTTGCTAGTGCCCAAGTGTCGGGGTGCACTGTAAGCCTATGATGGCTATACAAGATATGTCCAAGGTAGCAGCACCACTAGCTTCTGCAGTCATATTTTCTTTAATGGTCAACAAAGATTCTTTGCGATGTCCCCCCTGCCTGAATCTTTTGAAGCATTCCTCTTCTCATTCTGCCTCCCTAGCCTAATTTCACAGCCATTCGGCAGCTGAGAAAAGACTGAGCTGCTGAAGGAGGACATTGCATATGGAGTCTGGAGACAATAGGGTTGATTCAGCACCATTTTTTAAACTAATTTTTTGTGAGTAAACAATTTCTCATGAGTTGTTCCCTCCTTTCGCAACTGAGCATCATACTGACCTGTGCAAATGTGTAAAAAAATGCACAGCTAAATATGACACTGAATTGCACAGAGGAAAAAAATACTGAGAAAGTGTTTATCCCCCATAAACGTGGGTAAAAAAAAAATGGAACATGTCAATACTGGACTTAAACCGGACCTTCACCCTGAATAAGAGCCTATCTTGTATGTTTCCCCGGCTCATGGAACATCAGGCTGCCTACAGACAGGAAGTGTCTTCTGACTGTGCCACTCTGCATTCTGGGATTGCTGTCCTATTCCTGAACCCAGCTCTGCTTCGCCTGTGCAAAGCAAAGCTATAACCTGCCCCTACTGCACTTTACCCGATCTGCTCTGCTCAGTGTGTGTGATGCTTCTGAGGCAAGATGGTGGCGCCCATATCCTAGAGTCCTGAACAGAGACGCAGCCCAGAGGACGAAAGAATAAAAAGTAAGCAACTAAAAACTTAAAATATATTCAGTTTTTGGGTTTTTCATTAAATGGTGCTGAAGGCCCTGTTTAAAGGGAAGGAAGGTAGTATGGATTGAGTACATGTTTTTCTAACTTGTATTTACCAAATGAGAACTGTGTTTTTAATACAATATTTCAAACCTTGGACCCCCACTCTTAATTTTGCCCAGGGCCACACTTTGTCTAAAAGCAACTAGACCTTAATTGACCATCTCTCTGGGTTCCAATGCTCTTTTTTTAATGTTACAGACTTCTATGAGCAAAAGAATCAACAGACTGTCAAGTCTCTGAAAGTACTGTAGATCATCTTATGCCCTTATTCATCAAGCGATAGCGCCAGGTAGTGTCTGACGAGCGCCAGGTAGCGGCAGCTAACGGCGACTACCGACTCAAGTACGCCCGGCGGCGCTCACAATGACGCATTTATCAAGCAAAATGAGGCTAGCGCCGGCGAGAGCGACGGCTAGCGCGGCATTCATCATGAAGCCGCCTGGACCGAACAGCGCCGCTGCAAATTCCCTCACAGCGCCAGGTATGAGCTGTCGCTCCCTGGCGATGTCCAATGCATTTCAATGGAGCAATCTATAATTATTCATAATTAATTGGTATTAATTTTTTTTTTATTTTTTTAATGTCAAAAAATCGGAGAACACTTCTGCAATGTTAGGATTTGTTTTTAAGTCAAAAAAAAAAAATATGTGCAGAATTGATCTAACAGGTCTGAGATTAATGTATTCATATTACAAAATGATTCTAAAAACATGTATAATGTTACATTCAAAAAATATGGTTGTTTAGGGGTTAAAAACTAGTTAATACACATCGCCGCCAGCGCTCTGGGGTTTAAACAAGGAATGGACAGCGACAGCACATTCGGAGCGTGATTTTTTGATGAATATGAAGCTAGCCGTTCGCTCTGGCCATTCGTTGTCAGGCGCTCACATACAACGCTGGACCTGTGAAACAGCGACCCCCCAGCCCGTATTCAACATTACCGCACACCGACTGAGTCGCTGTCATCAAGCTAACGCCGGCCAAGCACAGCGAATACTGGCTGGCGCTGAAAAAATCACGCTACAGTCGCTCATCTGTCGCTACCTGGCGCTATTGATGAATCGGCCTCCCCGTGTAGAAATCAAACTGAATGGGCGACTGTTGTTTTGCAAAGCAAAACTCATTAAGAAAAGGGGTTTAAAAAACATGCTCTGGTAATCCTTGCTAGCATTAGAGCAATGTGATCACTCTGTTTCCTGGACAGGTTAGACTTTAAAGAAGAAAGACGTTTAGCTTTTGTCTTAAAGTGCAAACAGCATGTTTACACCACCTGCACGTCTTGAAAGATGGTCATTAGTAAAATATCCCACTTCTGCTGTTGGCTACAGTACTGAAAGCCAGGGAAAATTGTGTCAGGGCAAGCCGCCATCATTACATCATCCTCTGCCCTTGCCATTAACTTGCTCCAAAAAAGTGAGAGTCGGTGCTGTGCTTTGATTTGGTTAAGTGGCCCCGTGTGGTCCAGTCATGTCTACCTTAAATACACTATGTGAGTTATATATTGCCTCTACCTCATATTTATTGTTTTATACCTTATAGTTAGCCTCTTTGTCCACCCAAAAGAATCTCCACTAATAGTATTTGTTTGCAAAAATAATATATTTAAATACTGAAGAAAACACAAATCAGCTGTTGGTCCAAAATGTTTTATCTACTGCAAGATTATTCTTGTGTTTTAGGTTCTGTGCTTGCGTTGCAACGCATTTACAGGAGGATACACTATACGTTATTCTAGATGAGATAGTTCACACATCTGCGATGCCTTGTGCAACGCATTAAAAATACAATTCTGTGATTACTCACCTGTAGAATTGTTATTATGAGTATACAGTACGTCCTGCTTCAGATAAGAATCATTACACTTGGTTATTACTCCGCCAGATGGCGCTGGACTGCAGAGACCGCAAAATAGGCTCCTCCCGGCCCCTCAAATACCCGGGACCTCCCACAAATCCCCAGCATTGAAAAGCAGTTAACGAGAAGCCGGGAGAATGATAACAGAACCAACTAGTAACTATAACAAGGATAACAATCACCATACAGGGGATCTTAGGAAAATGCAAAACGGGTGGGGTGGAGCAGGACGTACTGTATACTCATAATAACAATTCTACAGGTGAGTAATCACAGAATTGTATTATTCTTAGTATACAGTACGTCTTGCTCCAGATAAGAATCATTACACTTGGGACACTTGCGCCCCCCCCCCCCGAAGAGCACGAAGCAGCACACGTGACGAGCAGCCAATGACTGCGCAACAGCGCCTGAGGTAATGCCACCACCAACCGCGGGGTACAACGGAAGCGCACACGGCGGCGGCATTTTCAAAACGCAACCAGTGCAACCAAGTCAGCCCGGAGACTGACACCAACAAGAAGCACATAAAACAGTGAAAACACCAAGGCATATACCCCCCCCCCCCCCGTGAGCTACAATGGAGGGCGAGGGAAGGCAGCGGCCACTTTACAGAGGTCCCACCGATAGACAGGGGCAAGGGGCAATAGGGCGGGAGGGGCATCCCATAGAGGCTCACCATAAGCCTATACCGCCTACCCTTTGGTGGGGGATTGCGGTGGAGCAGCGCTCCTAAGCACCTGACAGCGGTGCTGCCTACCATCACCCGACCAGCGCAGCCAAGGCTGGGAGGCACATTAAAAATGGAATGGGTGGGAATAGTCCTACAGGGCCGCAGGCTAATAGCCCCGCTCACCTACGAGAAGATCTTCAAGAAGCCATCTTCTTGTCCTTTTCCAGAAATTCTGGGGATTTGTGGGAGGTCCCGGGTATTTGAGGGGCCGGGAGGAGCCAATTTCGCGGTGTCTGCAGTCCTGCTCCATCTGGCGGAGTAATAACCAAGTGTAATGATTCTTATCTGGAGCAGGACGTACTGTATACTAAGAATAAAGCATTGCAGACACCTTTTTCAGCGCAATGTTATAACAGTGCAGGTCAATAGAAGCCTTTGGCAACGCAAGCACAACGCATGTATAACAATGTACCTACGTTGCCACAGACTTTAGAATGTATTTATTATTAAACCCACTGTGCCAATGCTATATAACACTAAATAATTTAGGGATCAATGCAGGAGGTGGGGAAGTGGGTGTCTACTTAGCCCCATACTTTCTAGAGGTATATAGTTCACAGTGACCGGCGCTCTTCCCAAAGCTACGCAAGTTTATAGTGGCGCTGAAGTGTTTCTTGCTTATAGTTAATATTAAACAAAATTAATTGTACAGAACTTGCATTGGCGACTTGTGAATAATGTACATAATGTACACATGTTCCCTGTACATACAGACTGCCCACATTAAAATCATCCTACTTGCATCTACTAAATTTTATGAGCCTTTAAACATCCAAGATGGCAGCACAAGGGGCGTCAAGCAGCCTGCAAACAGGAAGTGTCTTCTGACTGTGTCAATCTGCATTCTGGGATTGCTGTCCCTTCCCTGACCCCAGTCATGCTCTGTCTGGGAAAGGCACAGCTATAACCCCACCCCCTGCACGTTATCCCGCTCTCTTCTCCTCAGTATGTGATGCTTCTACATGGCGGCGCCCGTATCCTAGAGTCCTAAACAGAGTTGCAGCCCGGTGGGGGAAAGAATAAAAAGTGACTAAAAACATTTAATATTTTAATTTTAGATGCTGGGGAATAGTTTTTTGGGGATTTGGGCTTTTCATTAAATTAAGCCGAATGTCCAGTTTAATTTTCTTACCAACTAACTGGGACACAAAAATGAAAACAAAGGTCTATAAACACTGTAAAGTTTGTCCTCTTTGTTCACAGTAATGATGTTCTGTAACTGTAATGAAAAGCATCACCATCTCTACAGACACTGTAAATATGCGCCACTGTTTCTCCCCTCATTGTAACAGCATAGTCATGTACTTACATTACAAGTTCCTTGTATAGCAGCCATTCAGTGATTGCAGGGGATCAATCAGATCCCCTGTTTGACAGGGGTGCACCATACATGCACAGTGAACATGATTGGTGGCTGGCGGTGAGCTAGAGCAGTAGTGCTCAACCTTTTTACACGTGGAGGCTGATTCATTACTAACGCCAGGTATCGGCAGATGAGAGTCAGTAGACGCTGTAAACATGTATCGGGCGCTGTAACATAGCTCCTCAGTCGCTGTAGTAACCTGGCCGGTATTGATGAATTTGATGTTTGTTGGGCGCTGTAACACCAATACAGCGCTGCAGCAAGCGAAAGGTAGCCACCAGCTCAGTGCAACCGACTCTCAACGCTCCACACCATACTTATCAAAAAACACACACAGCATTGGTGCTCTAAATCTGGTCGCTATAGCATAGAGCGCCAGACGCTGTGTGATTAAAGTCTGTTTTTGAACACATAAACACCTGTAACAAAGCAAAAACACATGGAATTGCATAGTTTTAACACTGTGACATTTTAGTGCCAGACCTGTAATGACAATTCTGCATAAAAATATAAAAAGTCCAAAAAGTTTCTAAAAATGTTTGTTTGCAGCCAGGAGAGGTCATACAATGATTTGGGTAAAAAAAAATAAAAAAAAATGTCAAATTGCTGTTTAAAGACAAGCAAATGAATGGCAATTGAAATGTATGGGAGAGTGACAGTGAGCGAAAGTTAATACTTGGCGCTCTGGAAGCTGGAGCGCCGGCACTATATGCTGAGCCATCTGTAATAATACATTGGATAATACATGGCGCTGTTACAGTTGCTCACCAGATGCGCTTTCATAAATGTGGTTTTGCGTAGAGTGCCCAGCGCTCACCAGGCGCTGCCTTCTGCTACGAGGCACTACCTGGCGCTATCTATTCTTAAATGACCCCCTTACTCATCTTGGAAAATGTGGGGACTCAGGCCTACGCTGAAAAAAGAAGACTTTGAAACTATGGGGCTGGTTTCCCACCAGTGTGGATGCGGATCGTCCGCACTTTTGGGCGAGCTCCCCGAAGCCACCTCTAAAAAGCTGGCCATAGTAATCTATGGGTGCTTTCACATGTAGTTTGAGCGTTTGCTGTGCGAAAGCCCTGCCAGCAGTGTCCTGGGGGGCAGCACTAGAATTCTACAATCATGTGAGTGGAGAGCACTAGTGCTGAATGCCCTTCACATGCGCGAACGCTGTGCAATTGGCCTGGTGTGAAACCAGCCTGGATGTAAAATTGGTGACAGGTGTACTTTTAAGAGGAAGTAGAGTGGCAAAAGACTTCCCCTTATTCCCTCATTCCTGGTTTGGGATGTCCTCATCCTCCCCCTCAACAGTCTGGTACTTTCCACTTCAGAACCAGGCTTTCAGTCTTATTCTCTGGATGACTGTTTCTCAACCTGCGGTACACATAATATGCCGCAAATATTCAGGGGGTGTCTGACTGGTCTGGTTTATTATTTTACAAGTGAAGCCTAATCCCTTCTAGCTTTAAAAGTGCCTCAAGGCCCATGGGCTACTTATTTTGGTACTATTTTTAATCAATCACCCCCTTTGCATTACTTGTTTGGAACTTCTTGTCACTAGGGGATACTTGGGCCCTTATTTAAGAAGGGATAGCGTCAGGTAGCGCCTGGTTAATGAGAGGTAGCGACTGGTCAACGCCGGACACGGCACGCAGTTACACATTTATCAAGCAGAATCTGTTGAGCGACTGGAATAGCGCCATGTAGCGTCTGATTCATCATTTTCACAGCCTCAGCGAACAGCGTCAGCGTTCAGCCTTGCACAGCGCCAGGTATGACCTCTCGCTACCTGTCGCTCTCCCATACATTTGAATGGACGAACCTTTTCTTCTCTTTAAACGGGATTTTTTTTCAAAAAAATCACAAATAATTCTGTGACCTCTTCTGGCATTGAAATAGCAGTTTTTTCATAATGTTTTCATTTTTTAAATATTTCCTCAGAAATGACATTACAGGTCTGGCATTAAAGTGTTCATGTTACAATGTTGCTACAATGTAATTCCATATGTTTTCGCTTTGTTACTAGTTGATAGATGCTTGAAAACAGACTTTAAACACACCGCCTCCTGCGCTCTGGGCTTCAAACAACTATTTTTCAGCGCCAGAGATTTTTGCAGCTGTTTTTTTCCTGAATATGGTGTGAGTCGGTCGCTATGAGCAGTCGCTACCATGCGCTCCCATACAGCGCTGTACTGGTCAAATAGCGACTCCTCACAATGTATTCACCATTACTGAACAGCGACTGAGTCGCTATAAAGTAGCGACTCAAGGCCGAGCACTGCGACTACTAGCGGGCGCTCTGAAAATGCCTGCTACAGACGCTCATCTGTCGCTACCTGCCGCTAATGATGAATCAGCCTGCCCGCCTTTTCATCTTTTGTTTTCTTATTAGCAGATCAAACAGCTTTTCTGACTAGTATTTTACATATCGTGGGAGTGAAGACATTGCTCGATGCCAACACAACTCTCTTTCTAGGAAAGCGTAAAGTCAATGGAAAAAAAAGCATTTTTTATTTAGAAAAAGGAGAGAAAGAACAGCTGATCATTCTGAGGTGGAGCAAAGTTAATCTTTGAAATGGTCACAGCTCAGCCCAGGGGTAACCATAACTATTCATGCTCAGGAGATCTGAAGAAGCACATTTATAGAATGTAAATATATAGAATTGTGGTGTCCTACTTTACACATCTGACTGCATTTATGTCTATGAATTACTTGAAAAGTAAGTCAACATTAAACTGAATTTTTGAAGGTGTATACTTTAGTGTGGCAAAATGATGTCTTAAACCGGACCTTCACCCTGAATAAGAGTCTATCTTATATGTTTCCCACACCCTGTACATACAGATTGCTCACATTAAAAATCATCCTACCTGCATCTACTGCATGTTATGAGCCTTTAAACATCCAAGATTATTTATGGAAGCCGCCATCTTATCAGGCAGCCTGCAAACAGGAAGTGCCTTCTGACTCTGCTGCTCTGCATTCTGGGATTGCTGACTTTTTCCTGACCCCAGCTATGCTCTGTCGGAGCAAAGCACAGCTATAACCTGCCCCCTGTACTTTATCCCACTCTCCTCTCCTCAGTAAGTGTGATGCTTCTGAGTCAAGATGGCGGCGCCCGTAACCTAAAGTCCAGAACAGAGTTGCAGCCCAGTGGGGGACATAATAATGTCTAAAACTAAAAACTTAAAATATATTAACTTTAGATGCTGGGAAATAGTTTTTTAAGGGTTCGGGCTTTTCAATAAATCATAGTGAAGGTCCGGTTAAATGGTGCTGAGCAATTTTAATGTTAGCAAATCTTTGTTTTATGGAAGCAGTTTTCATTACTTGCAATCTGTTACTATTGGCAACGTACACCAAGTGCAGACTGAGTGGTTGAGTGAGCTCCCTCACCCCACCAGTGGCCATAGCAGCAGTGTTCTGTGTGTACAGGGCTCATTTCTCTCTTCTTGGTTGCAATAGCAACCAACTGCAGGTAGTGAAAACTGCTTCCATAAAAACACACATTTGCTAACATAGGGAAAAATACTAGATCAGCTCAGCACCCTGAGCACATCCTTTTGGCACAAAAAATTAAAAACTTTCCAAAATTGCTTCGAAAGTAGACTTACTCTTTAAAGATATAACATCATGAACAAAAGCTGCCATTTATGTTCATCTTGGTAAGTGGTGAGGCAATGAGATGCAAAACCTCCAGTATGCAGCTCAGAAAATGCCCAGAGTCCTGTTCCACCGGGCACTTAAATAACCTCTTCCCTCATGCAATCAGTGAGCCATGTACTTGAGAGATGTTCATTTTTCCTGGTATAAGGCTTGCCAACAGGAAACAGCTACACACACAGGAGCCTCACCTTCTCCTATAGGTGTGTGGCACTGCAGTGCACAATTGTTTTCTGTCCCCAGTCATACAGAGCTCCATGACTGGCTTTGAGCTTCCTGAGAATTTTTAAGGGTCATCCTTTATTGGGACTTTAGGTCTGCTTAACCTAAAGCCAACGTATCTGATAAAGCTGTTTTATCACCTCACCTTCATGGTTTCCTAATTTGAAATACCCCTCTGCTTCAAACTCCTTAGGCAGCCCAAAACACTCACCCTTCTGACCATGTCTGCTGCAAATGCTGCACTTGGTTCCCCTAGGGCCTTTACTGGTAAACCCTATTGGCCACGCCAGTCACATAGGGCACGAGACCAGCATTAAAACACTGCTGGGAACACTGTAGGCCTGGATGTTTAAAAACTATCTATAACAATAATTACTAATGCTGCATTTGGTGCCCCTCGGGCCTTTACTGGTAAACCCTATTGGCCACCCCAGTCACATAGGGCATGAGACCAGCCTTAAAACACTGCTGGGAACACTGTAGACCTAGATGTTTTTCTATAACTATAAAAATAGTCAATAATAACCCGGTCTCGCCAATGTTTGGGGAGGGAAGGTTCCATGTGTCTATATCTGTTCCTTTCGATCACCCACCAGCATAACAGCATGATTCGTTGTTTGCTCACTGACCTCAGAAGCACAGAAGAGACAGACAAGTAGATAAATGACCTAGATTCCCCCTGCAGGCACAGGACACGGTGCGTTACACTTCTAATGCAAGAGTGGAGATATGTCCACCTCGCAGTGCTAAAAAAAAAGTGGTCATGCTTAAAAAAAACCCAGGGTTACATAAAGGAGACTTGATCCCACCAGGCTGAATTATCTACAGGTAAGAAATCTGTGATTAGTTTTTACACTTATCCTGGACAATTCCTTTATCATATAATAATGACTGATGGTGCACAGAGGAATGCCTACAAATATAGCCTTCTTCTAGGTACCAGTTGTTCTTTTATACTATAGCAGATCGGGTCAAGGCAAGCAGCACTCAGCTTATGGAAAGTGTAATGCTTTCCTATGATGTTGGACTGTGTCTGCCTGACAAACAATTGTGAATTAACTGTGCATTAAGAGGTTCACATGGTTTATGCTGTTTTTATAAAGGGTCTGATTTGGTGTTGAGGTACTTAACTTAAATCTGAACGGCAAATAAAAAATACCGTTTTGTGAGTACTCACCTAAAACGGTTATTATGAGTGTGCCACACACTCCACTTCGATCTTCATGACATGTGGGCAACCTCCAGCAGAGGGCGAACTTCTGCAGAGATGAATATGCAAAAAAAGAAAGCCCCTCCCGGCCCATATATACCTGGGACCTCCCACCAATTTCCCAGTGTAAAAAAGCAGTAAGGGGACCAGGAAGAACCAATTATAACTTTAACAATCAAAACCAATGGTTCACCAAATAAAAACTCCAGAATACCTGAAAAAAAGGGGTGGGGCGAAGTGGAGGGTATGGCACACTCATAATACCCATTTTAAAGGTGAGTACTCACAAAACGGTATTATTCTAAGTGTGCCATACACTCCACTTCGATCTTCATGACATGTGGGACATCCAATAGCAGTGCCCGTCATGGGTGGGAACCAGAAACAGTAAAGCATGTACCAACTCAAACCACTGCAACTTGCAGAACCTTGCGGCCAAAAACAGCATCCGCTGAAGCCCGCACATCAACCTTGTAAAACTTGGAAAAAGTATGAACGGAAGACCAAGTAGCAGCCTTACAAACTTGTTCAACTGAAGCCTGATGCTGAAAAGCCCAGGATGCACCAACAGCACGAGTAGAGTGCACCGTGACCCTAAAAGGGGGAGTCCTTCCCTTAGCAGAATAGGCCCCAACAACGGCCTGACGAATCCATTTACTAATGGTAGACTTGGCGGATGCCAATCCTTTCCTGGGCCCGCAGGGCACCACGAAAAAAGCATCCGTCTTGCGGAAAAAAGAAGTAGTACCAAATAGAACTTCACACAGCGAATGACATCCAAATTGTGCAGAACCCACTCCTTGTCATTGTTAGGCTTAGGACACAAGGAAGGGAGAACAATATCCTGATTGAGGTGGAAGGCAGACACCACCTTAGGAAGGAAATCTGGTTTAAAGCGAAAAACCACCTTATCCTGGTGTCTCTCAAAGTAAGAGGCCTGAATCGACAGAGCCGCCAACTCAGAGACACGTCGAACAGGTAATAGCCACCAAGAAGGCAACCATCTGAGTGAGAACCGAAAGAGCAATATCCTGTAGCGGCTCAAAAGGAGGACCCTAGAGAGCCGAAAGAACCAAATTCAAATCCCAAACCGGAACCACAGCCTTCCGAGGGGGCCGCACTTGCGTGACCCCTTGGAAAAAAGGTCTTAACCAGCGGGTGTAAGGCAAAAGACCTCTGGAAGAAAACTGACAGAGCAGAAACCTGTCCTTTCAAAGTACTAAGCTGGAACCCAAGATCCAGATGATGCTGAAGAAACTCCAAAATCTTAGGAATCGAAAACACCCTACAAGGCAAGGCCCTAGCCGCACACCAATCAATATAGGACCTCCAAGTCCTATAGTAAATGCCAGAAGAGGACCGCTTCCTAGCTCTAATCAAAGTCTGAACAACGGCCGCAGACAAACCTTCCTCCTTCAGAATGAAGGTTTCAGCAGCCAAGCCATCAAAGCCAGCGTTTGTAAATTGGGGTAAAGTAGTAGAACCTGAGATAACAGATCCGGCAACATGGGAAGCTGGTACTAATCTACGGCCAGCCTTACAACGTCTGCGTACCAAACGCTTCTTGGCCACCTTGGAGCCACCAGAATTGCTGGTGCCCCTTCTAGAACCAGTTTGCGAACTACCTTGCCCAGCATGGAGACGGGCGGAAACAGGTACATAAAACCCAGATCCTTCCAAGCAAGGGACAAGGCATCCACTGCCAGAGATAGAGGATCCTGAGATCCTGAGACACAAAGGCCGGAAGTTTGTGATTGTGTGCAAAGAGATCCACCTCCGGAGTCCCCCACTTGCGGCAAAGATCCAGAAAAACCTCGGGGTTGAGAGACCACTCTCCTTGGCAAGAGGATCCCCTGCTCAGGGAATCCGCCTCCATGTTCTCCACTCCCGGAAAGTAGACTGCCGAAATGCAAGGAGCATTGCTCTCCGCCCAGTGCAGGATCAGAGAGACTTCCCTGAGGGCACTCCTGCTGCGAGTCCCTCCTTGTTGATTGATGTAAGCTACCGCAGTTCGGTTGTCTGAACGAACCTGAACCGGTAGACCCTTTAAATGTGAGGTCAGCCGTGCCAGAACCAGTCGGATGGCTCTGAGCTCCAAGACATTGATGGGGGTGTGAGCCTCCTGAGGACCCCACACCCCGCTGAACTGATGACTTTTCCAATAACCTCCCCAGCCCAACAGGCAGGCATCCGTGGTAACCGTCTCCCAACAAGAGACCAGGAAGGATCTGCCCTTCAACAGGTTGCTTGCGTCCAGCCACCACCGAAGGGACTGCCGAACCCTGGGAGACATCCTGAAAGGTTAATCCAATGACTGCGGACACCTGTCCAAATGCATCAATAGGTGAAGTTGAAGAGATCTCATGTGAAACTGTACAAACGGTACCGCCTCGAAGGAGGACACCATCAAGCCCACCAGTTTCATCCCCTGTCGGATAGAGGGAAAAGGACTGGCCCAAAGAAGGATGATCAGATCCTGAATCCCCTGCACCTTGGTCTGGGGCAGAAACACACTGGCCTGAATGGTATCCAGATTCATGCCCAGAAATGAAATCACTCGTGACGGAGAGAGAGAAGACTTGGGGCGGTTGATCACCCACCCGAACCTCTCCAGAGTCGACACCACCTGGTGGGTGTCCAGCTCCGCCTGACGGAGGGAAAAAGCTGAGATCAACAGGTCGTCCAGATAAGGCACAATGCGAATGCCCTGAGCTCTGAGCAGAGCCATTATTCCCGCCAAGACCTTGGTGAAGACCATCGGCGCCGAGGTCAGTCCGAAGGGAAGGGCTACAAACTGAAAAATCGGAACATGCAGATACGCATCCATGATGTCTACGGATGTCATAAAATCCCCTTGGCGAAGGGAATTGATAGCCGAGCGCAGAGTCTCCAAGCGGAACTTTTTAGCTCTGATAAACCTGTTGAGAACCTTGAGATCTAGAATGGGTCTCACCGAAGCCCGCTTTTTGGTAACCGTGAAAAGGTTGGAGTAGTAACCCCTGCCTCTCTCCAATTGAGGCACCGGGCAAATAACTCCCATGACCAGAAGGTTTTTTTTTTTTTCTTTTTACTGCTAACAGGAGCCCCTGTGCAGCCTGAGGGTCCGAGGGCACCCGAGACCTTAAGAATCTTGGAGGCGGCCAGTACTCGAACTCCAGTTTGTACCCCGGAGGAGACCACTTCCAAAATCCAAATGTCTGTGACCTCCGGGGCCCAGACCTGGAAGAAGAGCCGCATGAGGGCGCCCCTTCATTGCTGAGGCAGGTTTAACAGCGGGCTTGGGCTTGGAACCCCAGGCAGCCGCGGAACGTGCCCGACCTCTGCCCCTGTTCCAGGCCGAGCTCCTGACACCCGAGAAGGCCAAACCTCTACCGCTCTGGCCCCTCGAAAGGAAGGAGTGAACGAGCCAGTCCCCCAAAAGGGACGGCGCTGTTTCTTCCGCTGAGGTAACTTACCTCCCTTAGCAACAGCATCCAATTTATCTCCAAACAGCCGCGCACCCAGGAAGGGAAGAGCTGTAAACGACTTCTTGGCCCCAAAATCCGCCGTCCACTGTCGGAGCCAGACCAAACTGCGCATAGCCACCAATAGGGCTGAAGTCCTGCTAAACATGACAATGGAATCTTTCAGAGCAGCCAAGACAAAACCCATGAATAATTCACATCTCTTAAGGGTAGCGAACTCAACGCTAGCCAGATCAAACGGAGCGTCATTCAGCCAGTCCCCGATAAGAGACCTGGTATCAAGCAACACTAGGGCAGATGCACTAACAGGCCGCAGGGCTGAGCCCACGCTGGCAAATGCGTGACGCGCCATCTGATCAAGGCGCTTGTTCCTCGCCATCCCTAAGGGAAGTGGCGTCAGGGGTGTTCAACACAGAAGAGTTGGTCAAAACCAAAACTGGCGCATCGACCTCGGGAGGAGAAGAACATCGCTTAACCGCCTCCACCGGAAAAGGATACTTCTTATCCCATCCCTGAGGAGCACCAGGAAGCCGACTGGGCCTTTCCCATTCTTTCAGGATCAGCACATCAAAGTGACCCTGGGTAGGGAATTCCAGACGGGGCTTGCGTGCCCCAAAAAATTACCCCTTCATGAGAGGAGGCGCCTCAGGCGGGTCAATATCCAACACCTCCAATAGATGTGACAAAACAGTGGCCGTATCGACGGCATCCCCCAGCGCCTGCCCGACATCAGCATCACCAGACTGTACATAGTCAGTCTCCGTTTCCTCATACAATTCCCCCTCTACTAACGGGGAATAATCCGACAAATCAATGGAATCGTCGTCAACATCCCACAAGGGCTGGGCCGATGACAAATGTCCCTTTTTAGCCTGGGCCTTCTTGCCCACCATGCTACCAATACATTTCTCGATGCTGGCCAACCTAGCACAAACATCAGAGTGCGACTCCCCGCTGGCACCAATGTCACTTGGTGTACGGATAAGGCGGGAAGGGAAAGGCAATGAAGCGGGAGGAGCCGCCCCAGAAGGCTGGATACCAGACTGCCGCGTTATGGCCTCTTGTGCACATGGTATACAGATCAGCACATTCTCCCCTGTAAGGGATACCCAACACATGGCCCGGATTGTCCCAGAGGGAGCCCAAGCCCAGTATCCTGCGTAGCCTCCATATGGTGATTTTTGTGGTCAGTCGCAAGACCGCAGGGAATTTACGCCTAAGCAACCCGGGATGCCACTTAAAAGTTCCGGTGGGAGGATTTGAGGTGATCAAATTTACACTAGGGACCCCAGGACCAGGAGGAACCCCTTAACATGCACAAAAATGAAGCAATCTGCAACACACAATAAGGCATATCAATTACTATACAGTAAATATATATAAATATATAAACATACAATTTTAATTAAATAATTAAATGGCAAAACCTGCAAAAACCAGCACCACAGGGCCCCCCCCACCACCAGAGAGGGACCCCAAGTGACAAAGAGGTGGCCAACAGGCCCCTACCTGTCCCCAAGAACGGCAGCAGCAACCGCAGCAAGGCAGCAAAAATGGCCCCCGATCTGAGGAGAAGCAGAGAAGCACGAAGAGAAGGGGGGCGGGCCAGCGCCGAAGTCGCACTTTTCCGGCCCCACCCCCCTCCCAGCAGCGCGGATCTGGCCAGTGAAGCCCCCGCAAAACGCGCCGAACGAGGGGGCGGGGCTACCGCGGCCGTGCCGAGCACCCGGCCCCGCCCCCTTTTCTTAACACAGCCTGAGGGAGAGAAGCTCCCCAGGCTAACAGGAAAGCCACCACGGGCTAGTAAAGAACCATGCACCAATTCATCCAGGGATACTTCCAGGAGATCCACACTCACACACAACACAAAGTAAAGTGAAACACCAACACACATACACTCATATATAAATCTTAATAAATGAAAAGGGAGAGACCGAGGATGATAGCCCAGAGGGAAGTAAGGGACCCGGAAGGGGGGGGGGTGGGAACCCGGCCATAATAAGGCCACAGGCATGTAGGGACGGGGCATCCCGCACCAGGATCACCAAAAACCTGGATAACCGCCTACCCCATAATGAGGCCTCACGGTGGAGCAAAGCTCCTTCCGCACCCATAGGGTGCTCCTACCTTCACCAGGACCCGCAGCCTAAGCTGAGAGGCTCAAATAGGGGCAATTTAAAAAGGGTCCTGGCAGTAATAGGGATAATAAACGGCAGGGCGCGGGCCCGGCTTACCTGCAAGTAAAAGAAGTCTTCATCTTCTGTCTTGTCGCCTTCCCTGCAGAGAAGAAACTGGAAATTGGTGGGAGGTCCCAGGTATATATGGGCCGGGAGGGGCTTTCTTTTTTTGCATATTCATCTCTGCAGAAGTTCGCCCTCTACTGGAGATTACCCACATGTCATGAAGATCGAAGTGGAGTGTATGGCACACTTAGAATAAACAAAAGACAAAATAAGGTCAGGTAATGTAAAGAACATATAAATAATAAAAAAGAATAATAATACTAATACATAAAAAACAAAGCTTGCAATTACATGAGATCATGTATGGTGAGTTGAAATATGGCCACACCAATAAAGACACATTAAGATTTCATAAGATGGTATTGTTTTCTGTGGAAGCCGAGTGGGGGAGGGAGTAGCCTATGCTTTCCGATCTTATAACTGGGCAAGCAAGGGGCTTCCAATATTGCCTACATGCAAAGCTTCCTCGCGTTATTGAAAGCGGGTGGCTAACAATAACACAGAGAAAACAGGCCCTTCTTTTACCAACTCAATGAGCATTTAAGTGCCTCATATTTCATAGCTAAAGGTTACTGGGAGGTACATTAAAAAATCTAATGCAATCATATTAATCACTTTTATGTCTCTCTGCCAGCGCATGAAAAGCGCCACAGTTTTAGTATAGGTACAGCTAATCCAGGTCCCAATGTGCTTACAGAGTAAGCCAGCAAATAGCTGAGCATGGAGAAAATGCACAGAAAGCAACTCTTACATAATGAGTAGATGTGCTGGGGGCAAAACAAAGTGTTGCACTAATAGATACTGAATATATATATTATATATTCTATGCCTGAAATAGTCAGGCCCATAGACTTGTATAGGGGTATTTCTGTGGCTACAAGTCCAGATTAAGGCAAACCTTTGACAAATGTCGCAGGTAGAAACTTGGGTCGATACGCATGAGATAAAGCATTTCATGCTGCTACATTTTACTTGAACTTTCCAAGACCCACACCTACAATACTTGCATGCCCAGGCTCATGCCACTCCTTACGCAGCCCTTCACTAACATTGGTGACACACAGACAATAGAGTAACATTGGAAACCTCACTTAGCCTTGTGTGCTACAACCTTATCCCAGCTTGAGAATAGATAAACCTATGATCCTACCAGAGGTCGCGCTAGACTTTTTACAAAGGAGTAAAAATACTCTTTCCATCATCATGGTGTATGCCTGAAGGAGGTATAGGTGGTTTTAAATGGACATTCCAGACAAAGGGTTAATTCAGCTGCTTCCTGCTCTTCCCATGCTGGTGGTTAGTGACGGCATCTTTAATTCAGCCAAATATTTTCTAACAAGCCAAGGTAACTATTCCTTGTGTTGGACTTCTTATGCTAGGATCAGTCATCAGCTGTGCCTGTATCTTTATGGCTGACTGTAAACTCGAAACATGAGACCCTGAAAATTGAGTCAGCAGAAGAGAGCAAGTTGGTTTATCAGGGAATGCCATGGGCTGGTAAATAAGAGATGCCACCTTTGATAACCCTCTTCTGCATATACAAATGGTGAGCAGAGGTACAAAACCTTTATATAAGTCAACACATAGCCTTAATTTTGTAGCTTGTTCACAGATTGTATGTGCAGAAGAAGGGTGTCACTGGAAAGCTTTGTAGGCTATAGGTATACGACTTATACAGCCTAAAAAAATAAAGGTTCTGTATCTCTGTGCTCACCGATATGAAGAAGAGGGGTGTTGCTGGAAAGAACAGGATGCCTGACTATAAAGAGATAGGATTATACTGAATAAGTCTATCTCTTATATATATCATGTTAGTTACACCATATAACTACATACCAGGTGAAAGTAAAGTTTAGTCCTGAAATGCTGGCACCACCTTAGTGAATCTCCAATGATTATCTAATAGGGCTTGCAATGAAAGCTGACTAGGACAGCATTTCTTGCTATCCCAATACACAGCTTCATTGTTCTCAGTGGAATGTAATTACCAGGCTATGATTAGCCACATTGCTAGGAGCAGAGGCCAATAAGTGATTTATATCGCAGATAATTGCAGCCTTCCCTTTCAACAATAAAACGCAGCAGTCATATTAATCTAATCAAACAGAGGCTTCTTTTTATCTGCAGCATTTTTGCTTCCAAAATAAAACATTTTCCTTGTTTACAGCAGACATCAAAGTTGAATGTTTACCATTTCAGCAATCAGCCTAGGTATGATTACCGTTTATATTACCACCGGAGAAAGCAGCACTTAGGGAACACTGACACCCATACCTTCTCCTCAGCGAGCCATATGAGGGAAACACTCATACAAAGGTGTCTGTTAATGAGGGGAATACATTATCAGGTACACACTGTGCATCTGGAACTTGCAGCCATGCTTGCAGGGCCAGACCAGAGGTGCCTGGGTTGCCATAGCAACTACCCTAAAAGGACCAAAGGTGGCCATTCAGAGTTCAGTTAATTTGTTCATTTCCCAAATCAAATACAAAAAAATATTCCCACAATCAAATTATATTTTGATCTCCACCTACTGCAAGGGTAGATGGGTAATGCTATCTGTCCTTGGACTGGGTACTGTGCAAATACTTTCCGTTCTAGGAAAGCCACTCTTTTCCTTTACCTAAGTAGAGGGTTTTTTGGTCTCTTTTGCCCCCCTATATTAAGCCTAACATGGGTCTCTCCACATACTGGCTTGCGACTATGTTTTGGTACTCACCAAGTCTCACCCCCCATACAGCAAGAGGCATCTGCCCTAGTGCTGATGAGAGCCTAAAGCTTGAAACACATGTCCACTAGTTGGATGTGTCTGGCTGTATAAAATTTAAAGCTAATCCTTGGCATTGCACCCTTAGCGGTTCTAAGGGCCTTGAATGGCACAGAGATGTAAAGAGATGATTTGCATAGCTCCACCTACTGCAAGGGTAGATGGATAATGCTATCTGTCCTTGGACTGGGTACTGTGCAAATACTTTCAGTTCTAGGAAAGCCACTCTTTTCCTTTACCTAAGTAGAGGGTTTTTTGGTCTCTTTAGCCCCCTATATTAAGCCTAACATGGGTCTCTCCACATACTGGCTTGCGACTATGTTTTATGAACAAAATAAAATATAGGGAGTCGGAAAAGAAAGAAATACAATTCTGTGAAGTACTCACCTGTAGAATTGGTATTATACGTATACAGTACGTCCTGCTCCAGATATAATACTTACACTTGGGTTATCCTCCACCAGACGGCGCTGTGCACTGCAGACATGCAAAAACAGGCTCCTCCCGGCCCTTCATATACCCAGGGACCTCCCACAAATCCCCAGCATTGAAAAGCAGTGAACCAGAAGCCGGGAGAAACCAACCACCAAAACAACTGGTAATGATAACAACAACAACAATCACCATACAGGGGATCCAGAATAATGCAAAAACCAGGGTGGGGTGGAGCAGGGCGTACTGTATACGTATAATACCAATTCTACAGGTGAGTATTTCACAGAATTGTATTATTCTAAGTATACAGTACGTCCTGCTCCAGATATAACATTTGGGACATCCAATAGCAGTGTCCATAAAAGTAGGGTGGGATCCCCAGCAAAAAAGGCAACGGCACGTAGCTTAAACTACTACTGCCTGCAAAACCTTGCGGCCAAACACAGCATCAGCTGAGGCCCGAACATCAACCTTGTAAAACTTTGAAAAGGTGTGGACAGAAGACCAAGTAGCGGCCTTGCAAATTTGTTCCACAGAAGCCTGGTGCTGGAAGGCCCAGGAGGCCCCAATAGCACGAGTAGAATGAGCAGTAAGACGGAAAGGAGGACTCCTCCCCTTAGCAGAATAGGCTTGAACCACAGCCTGACGGATCCACTTGCTGATAGTAGACTTGGCAGGAGCCAAACCCTTCCTAGGCCCAGAAGGCACAACGAAGAGAGCATCAGTCTTCCTGAAAGCTGCAGTGACAACCAGGTAATACTTCAAACACCTGACCACATCCAAGGAATGCAGAACCATTTCCTTGTCATTACTAGGATTGGGACACAAAGAAGGAAGAACAATTCAAATGAAAAGCAGACACAACCTTAGGCAGAAAATCCGGCTTGAAGCGGAACACCACCTTGTCCTGGTATCTCTCATAGTAGGGAGACTGAATGAATAGAGCAGCCAGCTCAGACACACGCCTAACCGAAGTTATGGCCACCAAAAAAGACAACCTTGAGAGTAAGAACAGCCAGAGCAGCATCTTGAATAGGCTCAAAGGGAGCACCCTGCAAAGCAGATAAAACCAAGTTCAAATCCCAAACGGGGACCACGGGTTTACGAGGGGGACGCGCATGAGTGACCCCCTGAAAGAAGGTCTTAACCAAATGATGTTGAGCAAAGGTCTTCTGAAAGAAGACGGACAGGGCAGAAACCTGACCCTTCAGAGTACTGAGCTTTAGACCCAACTCCAAACCATGCTGTAAGAACTCCAGAACCCTGGGGACAGAGAACTCCCTACAGGGAAGAGACCTAGACTCACACCAGTCAATGTAGGTACGCCATACTCTATAACAGATAGCAGCAGAAGTCTTCTTCCTAGCCTGCACCATAGTACCTACCACAGAGGCAGATAAACCCTTCTCCATCAAGATAGAGGTCTCAGCAGCCAGGCCGTCAAAGCCAGCGTTTGTAAATTGGGATGGCGTAGGGAGCCCTGAGTTAGCAGATCTGGCACCCCTGGCAGATCGTACTGGTCTACTGCCATTTGAACCACGTCTGCGAACCACACTCTTCTTGGCCACCGAGGGGCCACCAGAATCACAGGCACCCCCTCCAGAGCAATCTTGCGCAGAACCCTGCTCAGCAGGGGGAATGGTGGAAATACATACAGGATGCCGAAACTCCTTCCATGACATGGACAGGGCATCCGTGTCCAAGGCCAGAGGATCCTGAGACAGGGATACGAGGCCGGGAGCTTGTGGTTGTGACGGGACGCAAACAAGTCCACATCCGGTAGACCCCAACGGTGACACAGGGACTGGAATACCCTGTTGCAGAGGGACCACTCTCCCTGACGGGAAGTCCCCCTGCTCAGAGCATCCGCAAGCAGATTCTCCGCCCCCGGGATGTAAACAGCCGAGATGCATTGTACATTGGCCTCCGCCCATGTCAGAATCTGAGACACCTCCCGGAGGGCACCCTTGCTCCGGGTCCCTCCCAGATGGTTGATGTAGGCAACCGCCGTCCTGTTGTCTAAGCGTACCTGGACCGACAGACCCCTCAGGTGTTGGGTCAACTGCTCCAGTACCAACCGGACTGCCCGCAATTCCAGAATGTTGATGGGTAAATGGGCCTCCTGAGGACCCCACGTCCCCTGGAAGCGCAGGGACTTCCAGAATCCCCCCAACCTGACAGACTGGCATCCGTTGTGACCGTCTCCCAGGAAGGGGCCAGAAATGACCTGCCCCCTATCAAGTTCCCGAGGTCCAGCCACCACGCAAGGGACCGACTGACCGAGGGGGGAAGCACACAGACCCCGTCCAAGGACGCTGGGTTCTTGTCCCATACTGACAGAAGGTGAAGCTGCAGAGGTCTCAAATGGAACTGAGTAAAGGGCACCACCTCGAAGCTCGCCACCATCAGGCCCACCAGCTGCATTCCCTGCCTGATGGAGGGCTGCGGGCACGAGAGCAGGAACCTGGCCTGCGCAGTCAGAGCTTCCACCTTCTGTTGAGGAAGGAATATCCGTGACTGAACCGTATCCAGAATCATTCCCAGGAACGGAGTCACCGAGGAGGGGGACAGAGAGTAATTGATCACCCAGCCGAAGGACTCCAGGGTGGACACTACCAGTTGAGTGTCCAACTCTGCCTGCCGCAGAGACCGAGAGGTGATGAGGATGTCGTCCAGGTAGGGCAGCACACGTATGCCCCTTAGCCTTATCAGGGACATCACCCCTGCCAGCACCTTGGTGAACACCCTGGGAGCCGACGTGAGGCTGAATGGCAAGGCCACAAATTGGTAATGCTGATCCTTCAGTGCAAATCTGAGAAACCTTTGGTGTCCTGGAAACACCGGGACGTGAAGGTAAGCGTCCTTGATGTCTACTGACGTCATGAAGTCTCCTGGGCGCAGGGAGCCAATGGCCGAGCGCAGAGTTTCCATGTGAAAATGCCTGTTCTTGACAAATTTGTAGAGGATTTTTAAATCCAGAATGGGCCTGACTGACCCATCCTTTTTGGGTACTGTGAAAAGGTTGGAGTAGAACTCCGTGCCCCTGTCTCCAAAGGGGACCTTGCAAATGACCCCTAGCTCCAGGAGACCCTGCACGGCCAGCAACAAGACCTGGGCTGAGGCAGGGTCTTGAGGGATTCGGGACCCAATGAATCTGGTGGGGGGCTATACAGCAAATTCTATCTTGTAGCCGGAGGACACTACCTCCTGAATCCACCGGTCTGAGACGTGGCGCCTCCAGACGTGCTCGAAGTGCTGCAGACGTCCCCCCCACCCTGACGGGCGAGGGCGCCCCCTCATGCCTGAGGGGTCTTGGGAGGGGCTTTGGGCTTGGGCCCCAGGAGGAACCGGGACGGTGTCCTCTATTTCTGTGCAAGGAATCTGCGCGGGACCCAGCGAAGGACACCCCTTTTCCTGTTTAGCCCCACGGTAGGGGATTGAAAGGGTGCCCTGGCATGCCAATTGATCAATACGCCGGTCCTCAGAGTCCCGTAGTGTAGTAGTGTCAGAGGAGTGCATAATAGAGGTGTTAGACAACCCTAGAATAGGAGCATCGACCTTGGGGGGGCGATGACCAGCACTTAACCAAATAAGCCGGGAAGGGATACTTTCTATCCACACTCTTAGGGATCCCAGGCAGTCTGCTGGGATGTTCCCATTCTTTAAGCACAAGGCTATTGAAATGGGTTTGCTCAGGAAATTCAAGACGAGCCTTAGCAGTATGAAAAAGCTCACCCCTTTGCCTGGGCGCCGCAACAGGGGGAGAGATGGACAAAACTTCAAATATCTGAGCCAGCAATCTGTCAATATAATCCGAGGTCCAGTGCTCGGAACCAGATTCGTCATGACCCCTTGACTCCTCGTCGTATGACCCCGAGTCAGAGAACAGCTTCCCTTTGGCCGAGGGGGGTTGGCCGTAAGGCTGCAACAAGTCATCAGATTCCATAGGGAAATGGGCAGAGTCAGGGGTTAAATGCCGCCTCTTAGCGGTGGCCTTGCGCGCTAGCGAGCTAGCAAGCAATCTTTCAACACTGGCCAGTCTAGTAGCTATATCAGGATGAGAATCCCCGCTTGTATTGGGGGTTAGACTCAGGCTTGGGGGAGTAGGTGAAGTGAGGTGAGGTGCAGGCCCAGCCACTGAAGAGGCGGGAAGAACCGATAACGCCTTTGTGCAGAAGGAACACAGACCCGCGCATTGTCACCGCTGCTAGGTAAGACCCCACAAGCTACACACAGTCGGGCTTGTCCCGAAGGAACCCCGATCACAATATCCTGGGACGCCTCCATATGGTGATTGTATCGGCAGAATAGGCCAGTAGGGATTGACGCTGTAAGCTACCCTGGATGCCCCAATAACCCGCGGGGAGTAATTTGAATAGTCTCAACCGGGAGATACACAGAGCCGGGAGAAGCCACCGGAATTCACGGTCTGAAAGACATAAGAGGGACAGGAATGTCAGAGCCATGCGCAAGGTGTAATAAAGGTAAGATACAGGTAAGTATAAGGATAGTATACGGTCGCCCGCGAGGGCACTTACAGACAGCGGGGGGGGTCTTCACCAAGCGCGTGCGCGAACAAGAATGGCGCCAAACGATCCTCGAAGGGTGGGCCAGAGCTGAAGGTGACGCGGAGCGCGCAAAATTGTGACGCGGAGCGCGTCGAGTCAGGGCCCCGTACCCCCCGGAGAGCGCGAAGCTCCGAAAACGCGATGCAAATAGAGAAAAAAGAACAGGGCAGTGACGCCTGAAGGAATGATCGAGTGGATTACCGCAGCAAGAGTAAAAAGTACACAGCGCGGCTCTGGCATCCATTCCCAGTCAAACACGACACCGAGGCCATAAGCGTGTAATAGGGTACACTGAGGCCGCCATACTCACAAACCCCTCCCCCCCTTTCTTTCCCCCCAGGCTAGGGGGGGGAACGAGGGAGGATGGCCACCCTTTACACAGGGTCCACCGCTAGATGGGGCGTGGGACAATTAAGCGGGAGGGGCATCCCCTAAAGGCTCACCATCAGCCTAATACGCCTACCCTATGGTGGGGGACTGTGGTGGAGCATGGCTCTGTTAAGCACGCATGGTGCTGCCTACCTTCACCCGACCAGCGCAGCCCAGGCTGGGAGGCACATCACAAATAGGACGGGTGGGAGTAGTCCAACAGGGTCGCAGGCTGTAAAGCCCCGCTCACCTGCGAGGGAGTGATACTTCATGTCTTCGCAGTCAGCACTGCAGAAAAATCTGGGGATTTGTGGGAGGTCCCTGGGTATATGGAGGACCGGGAGGAGCCTGTTTTTGCATGTCTGCAGTGCACAGCGCCCTCTGGCGGAGGATAACCCAAGTGTAAGTATTATATCTGGAGCAGGACGTACTGTATACTTAGAATATAGGGATGGTATAAGATTATAGACAAATTAAGCTAATAAACATAATGCTATAAAAATAATGTGAAAACTGTACCTAAGAAAATGGAACATCAAACTAAATGTTTATGGTCAGAATAAAGGCCTGATGACACATACATGTAACTGAAGTATGGCGGCTAGCTGGAAGTCTTGGAAGAACCAATGTTTCTTTTAGAAACCCACTTTTAAGCCCAACGATTAAGAGACCTCTGCTGTGTTTTCATTTTTAGGATCTGATTTCTATCTAAAAAAACAGATGATTAATCAAACAGGGCTTAAAGAGGACAGTCAGTCAAATCAAACTGAAAGTACTATGACCTTTGCAGTACAGGGGCACCTCATCGCCAGGTAGCCTAACACTGGACTTTATTCATCCCTTTTAAAGCAGAACAAGTTGGCCAAATACTCCCTTCTTGTAGTGTAGAACTATAAATTCACTTTTCAGTCATTGCATAGGTGTGGCAATGAATGGAGGAGGCGGGGCTTCACAGCTAAAACAGATGGCATTATCTGGGATTAGAATCAAGCAGGAGAGGTGAACATTACCAAAATGTACTCTTCAAAGAGGGAGCAATTTAGGGGATGCTAGTTAAAAATGTGGGTCTTGGTCCGCTTTAATCTCCCTTGACAGCTTCCATTTATGGGACCCCTGCAGTCATTCGGCTTTGTCAGCTTGTTGGGTACACAGTGATGTACAAAGCCGGCAGACAAACCCATTAGGCATGTGCAGTAAACCACCTTGGAACACGGAAAAGGTGAGTAGTGGCACAAAGCATCAAGCTGATTGTTTTTATGTTTTATGTATATGAATCAAAATATGTGTGGATGAAATGTGTGTGTTGCAAACTGCTGCAGATGATAGCTCCAACATGGGGAGACATCTTTCACTATTTAGGAGGTTATTATTTAAAAAGTTATGAGCTCTTCAATTAATGTCAGAAATGTTGGTGCCTTATGTGGACAGCTCTTTATACCCTATAGGAGGTATAATCAAACAATGATGCATGTATGCATGAAGGACACATGAGGCAGTGTGGTTGCCACATTTTAAAGAATTGCCTTTCCTAGCCTTGCCTGTCAAAAAGATAGTCAAGATAATTGCAGGCATTAGCAAATACTTCCAGTGTTGATGATATTCTGATATTCCAAGTATGTCACACAACCCCGCTTCCACTATTCATGACATATGGGTTATGGTCCAGTAGAGGGCGAACTTCTGCAGAGATGAAAGCAAAAAAATACCATTTTGTGAATACTCACCTGTAAAATGGGTATTATAAGTGTGTGTATATGTCACACACCCCGCTTCAAGACATTCATTACATGTGGGTATACTGACCTGTAGATGGCGATCTTGCAGAGATGTCAATAAAAAAAGGTAAGACCCTCCCGGCCCATAAATATCTGGGACCTCCCACTCATTCCCCAGTATAAAGATAGCAGTAAGGTAAAGGGACCAGGAAAGCCAATTAAAAACTAACAAAGGTTCACCATATAAAGGATCCAGAATACAAAAGAGCAGGGTGAAGCGGGGTGTGTGACATACTTACAATACCCATTTTACAGGTGAGTATTCCCAAAATGGTATTATTCTAAGTATGTCACACACCCCGCTTCAAGACATTCATTACATGTGGGATATCCAATAGCAGTGTCCATAAAGGGTGGGGATCCAAAAACAAGGCAACAAGGCACAAACCTAAACCACTGCAGCTTGCAGAACTTTGCGGCCAAAAACAGCATCTGTTGAGGCCCGCACATCAACCTTGTAAAACTTGGAAAAAGTGTGAACCGAAGACCAAGTAGCAACCTTACAAACCTGCTCAACAGAAGCCTGGTGCTGGAAGGCCCAGGACGCCCCAACAGCACGAGTAGAATGAGCAGTAACACGAAAAGGGTGAATCTTCCCCTTAGCAGAATAGGCCCCAACAATGGCCTGGCGAATCCATTTACTAATGGAAGACTTGGCGGGAGCCAAACCTTTCCTAGGCCCAGAGGGCACCACAAAAAGAGCGTCAGTCCTACGAAAAGGGGAAGTAGCCACCAAATAGTACTTCACACAGCGAACCACATCCAAAGAATGCAAAACCCTCTCCTTGTCATTGCTAGGCTTAGGACACAAGGAGGGTAGAACAATATCCTGATTAAGATGAAAAAAAGAGACCACCTTAGGAAGGAAATCTGGCTTGAAGCGGAAAACAACCTTGTCCTGATGCCTCTCAAAGTAAGGGACCTTAATGGACAAGGCCGCTAACTCCGAAACACGCCGAACAGAAGTGATGGCAACCAGAAAAACAACCTTCTGAGTAAGCACAGAAAGCGCAATATCCTGCAAAGGTTCAAAAGGAGGACCCTGCAAGGCAGAAAGAACCAAGTTCAAATCCCAAACTGGGACCAAAGGCTTCCTAGGAGGCCGCACATGCATAACCCCCTGGAAAAAAGTCTTAACCAGAGGATGAAGAGCAAAAGACCTTTGAAAGAAAACCGCCAGGGCAGAAACATGCCCTTTCAGCGTACTAAGCTGCAAACCTAGGTCCAGACCATGTTGCAGAAATTCCAAGACCCTAGGGATAGAAAACGCCCTGCATGGCAAGGCCCCTGACCTCACACCAATCAATATAAGACCTCCAAATCCTATAGTAGATGGCAGAGGAAGCCATCTTTGTAGCCCTAACCAGAGTCTGAATGACAGCATCAGAAAGACCTTCCTCCTTCAACATGGAGGTTTCAGCAGCCACGCCGTCAAAGCCAGCGTTGGTAAATTGGGGTTGAGCAGTGGACCCTGAGTGAGTAGATCCGGCAGAAGGGGCAGAACTAACTGATCCTCTGTCAACCTTACCACGTCTGCGAACCAAACCTGTCTTGGCCACCTTGGAGCCACCAGGATTGCTGACGCGCCCTCTAGAGCCAGCTTGCGCACCACTTTGCTCACCATGGGAAACGGGAGGGAACAGGTATAGAAACCCCAGATCCCTCCAGTTCAGAGACATGGCATCCGCTGCCAGAGCCAGCGGATCACGCGAGAGAGACACAAATGCCGGAAGCTTGTGATTGCAACGAGAGGCAAAGAGGTCCACCTCCGGAGTCCCCCACCGGTGGCAAAGCGACCGAAACACCTTGGGGCAGAGCGACCATTCCCCCCGGCGAGATGACCCCCTGCTCAGGGAGTCCGCCTCCGTGTTCTTCACTCTCGGAATGTACACTGCCGAGATGCATGGGACATTGCCCTCTTCCCAATCCAGGATCAAAGACACTTCCCTGAGGGCACGCCTGCTGCGAGTCCCTCCCTGGTGATTGATGTAGGCGACCGCCGTCCGATTGTCCGACCGAACTTGAACCGGTAGTCCCCGTAACTGATGAGTCAAGTGAGCCAGAACCAATCTGATGGCTCTCAGCTCCAGAACATTGATGGGATCGTGAGCCTCCTGAGGCCCCCACAGTCCCTGAAACTAAAGATCCTTCCAAAATCCCCCCCAACCTGACAGGCTGGCATCCGTGGTGACCGTCTCCCAACGAGGGGTCAGAAAGGACCTGCCCCTCGTCAGATTGCTTGGTTTCAGCCACCACCGGGAACGCCGCACCAGAGGGGACATCAGAAAGGACTGATCCAATGACAGCGGGGACCCGTCCCAGGCCGCCAAGAGATGGAGCTGGAGCGTCCTCGTGTGAAACTGGGCAAAGGGAACCGCCTCGAACGATGCCACCATCAGTCCCACCAGACGCATCCCTAGCCAGATGGACGGGCGGGGGATGGATAGGAGACGCTGAGTCAATTCCTGAATCAGAAGAACCTTGGCTCGGGGGAGGAACACCCTGGCCTGAGAAGTATCCAGAGACATTCCCAGGAACTGCACCACCCTGGAGGGAGTGAGGCAGGACTTGGGATAGTTGATCACCCAACCGAAACTCTCCAGAGTAGACACCACGGTCCTGGTATCCAGCTGCCCCTGACTGAGGGAAGACGCCATGATGAGAAGATCGTCCAGATAGGGCACGATGCGGCTACCCCTGGCTCTGAGGGTGGCCATCACTCCTGCCAACACCTTGGTAAAAACCCTTGGAGCCGAGGTAAGGCCAAACGGAAGAGCCACAACCTGAAAATGTCGATTTTCCACAACAAACCTGAGGAATCTCTTTCCATACGGAACTTCCGGGGACGAACGAACCTGTTGAGCAACTACAGATCCAGAATGGGACGAACAGATCCGTCCTTTTTGGGCACCGTGAACAAATTGGAATAGAAGCCCAGGCCCCGGTGAGTGAGGCACAGGACAGATGACAGCCATGTCCAAGAGACTTGCTACTGCCGCCCACAGTCCCTGGGCGGCCAGAGGATCTGGCGGCACCCGAGAACTGAAGAATCTGGTAGGGGGCCGGAACTCGAACTCCAGCTTGTAACCGGAAGACACCACTTCCTGAATCCACCTGTCCGAGACCTCTTGGACCCAGAACCGGGAGAAGAGTTGCAGCCGTCCCCCCACCCGCAAGGGTGAGGGCGCCCCCTCATTGCTGAGCCGGCTTGGCAGCGGCTCTAGGCTTGGAGCCCCAACTGTGTCCTGGATGGGCCCGACCCCTGCCCCTAGTCCAGGAATCACCTCTGGACGAGGGGAAAGCCGAACCCCTGCCAACTCTAGCCCCACGAAAGGACTGAGAGAAGGAAGCCGCCCCCCGTCAGGGGCGACGTTGCTTTTTACGCTAACTTACCTCCCTTTGCCACCGAATACAATCTCTCTCCAAAGAGCCGCAACCCCACAAAGGGAAGGCCGGTAAGCGACTTTTTGGACACAAAATCAGCCGCCCACTGGCATAACCAAACCGACCGCTGGATAGCCACAAGCAAGGCCGAAGCTCTGCTACCAATGTGTCGTCCAGGGCGGACAGCACAAAGGACAAAAATAACTCACAGCGCTTAAGGTCGGCAAACTCCTCACTAGCCGGGTCAAGCCCAGAAGAAGTCAACAGTCCTTTAACAACCGACCTGGCAGCTACCAATAAAAGCGCAGAAGCACAAACTCCCCACGACCCAACACTGGCAAAACCATGACAAGCCATCTGGTCAATGCGTTTATTCTCACCATCCTTGAGAGTAGTGCCCTCCGGAGAATGCAGGATTGAGGAACTGGACAACCCCAAAACAGGAGCATCCACTTCGCGGGGGGGGGGGGGGCTGGGGGGGGACGACCAGTGCTTCACCGCGTCCGCCGGAAAGGGATATTTTTTGTCCCAACCCGGAGGGACACTCGGAAGCCTAGTGGGCCTCTCCCATTCCATGAGCCAGGACCCTCAGGGTATCCAAGGAATCCCCCTGGCCCTGCTCGGTATCAGCGCCTACAAACTGCTGATCATCGGAGCCCTCAGACTCCTCATACAGCTCCCCTTCCTCACGCGGGGAACAATCAGACCAATCCAGGGAGTCAAACTCTTCCATATCAAGGGCCTACGTGGCTGTATACACATGTTTTCGCTTTGCCGTGGCCTTTTTAGCAACGGCACTGGAAAACAATTTTTCAAGATTGGCCAATCTGGCACACACCTCAGATTGCAACTCCCCTCCAATGACCACATCACATGGGGTACGTGTCAAGCGAGGGGGAGACGGAGAGGAGACTGGCGGAGCAGAACCAGACGCCTGAGATCCGGTCTGCCGCGTAATAGACCGTTGCGCACAGGGTACACAAAGAAATACATCATCCCCAAAAGGGATACCCCAAACACAGCCTGGATTGCCCCGAGGGGGGCAGAAGCTCAGTATCCAGGGAGGCCTCCATATGGTGATTTTTTTTTTATAATATATATATATATATATATAATTCCCAGAGGGAATTACGCAGTAATGCAACCCGGGATGCCCCTTTGCATCCCGAGTGGGAGGAATTTTAAGCCAACTAAATTTTAACCAGGGACCCTAGGACCGGGAGAATCCCCCTTTAATAGGATCAATGGTCCACCTGAAACACCCAAACAAACACACAATCAGATGCTAGCAAATGACCAAAGAGTTAATAGCAGAGCATTGCCCAGCAACCCCAGGGAGGGGCATAATCAATAAGTAAAACTGATGGGCCACAGGCCACTCACCCGACCGGCCCCCCTCTGGAGTCCCGCACGCCAGGCAATAGGGGATGGCAGGGCATAGTGTGCAGATGAAGATGGAGGGCGGGCCGGCGCGGTTCGCGCGTCGCGCCCGGCCCTCCCCTCCCCCGTTGCTCCCGGCCAGAAGCCGGGACCTGAAAACGGCGCCCGCAGCACGGGGGCGGGCCGTAGGCGTGCGCCCGGCCCCGCCCCCCTGCCCTGAGGGGAAGAAGCTCCTTTTGGGCGCCTACAGCCGCCATTGTTTTTAAAAACGCCGGAGGCCGGCGCCGCGGGACCACCGGCGCCAGCCTGAGTAGTAAACATGCACAACACACACAATATAATAAAAAGATGAATCCATAAGGACCCGCCCCCCCCTCTAAGGGTATCCGGGAGAGGGGGAATCCATGCTAGGGTAGGGGCCAAGGGACGGGGCATCCCAAACCGGGGTCACCAACCCGGTTAGCCGCCTACCCCTTGTTATGGGGTCTCACGGCTACTGAGCACCTAGGGTGCCATCTACCGTTGCCCGGACCAGCAGCCTAGGCTGGGAGGCAAGTGATGTAAATAAAGGGATCCGGGCAGGAATAGAAGAATAGAGGGCCGGGAGTCATCCCGGCTACCTCGAAGGAGGAGGCATCCATCTTCTGACTTGTTCGTCTCTGCAGAGATGAAAGACTGGGGAATGAGTGGGAGGTCCCAGATATTTATGGGCCCGGGAGGGTCTAACCTTTTTTTATTGCCATCTCTGCAAGATCGCCATCTACAGGTCAGTATACCCACATGTAATGAATGTCTTGAAGCGGGGTGTGCAACATACTTAGAATAGAAGCCCCTCTCGGTCCATAAATACCTGGGACCTCCCACACATTCCCCAGTTCCTTCTCTGCAGGACGGCGAGCAAGTCAGAAGATGTATGCTGCTCTTCTTTGCAGGTAAGCCGGGCTTACACCCGGCCATGTTTGCCCTATTTCTGCCCGGACATTAATCCCAATACCAGCCTCCCAGCCGTGGCTGCAGGTCCGGGTGAGGGTAGGCATCACCTTAGTAGGTGTTTAGGGAGCCATGCTCCCCCGTGAGACCCCATGCAAGGGGGTAGGCGGTATCCGGGTTGGTGATCCCAGTTTGGGATGCCCTGTCCCTTATACGTATATATCCCTTACACCCATAGTGTGGGATTCTCCCCCTTCTGGGTCCCTCTGTTAACCCTCCAGCGGGGAGGGGGGGGGGGACTGCCTTCATCCCTCTTCCTTTCTTTTCACTCGTTTGTGTGTGCGCTGTGTGCTTGAGTGCTTCACGTTTACTTGGCACTTTCTGCAATCTGCTGACACTTTGGGGAGCTTCTTCCCCTCAGGCTGCGTTATTTAGGAGCCACTCCGGAGCCCAGCCTCCTGCTGGGAACCGCGTTACTGGTTGTGGAGGGGGGGGGGGCGGGGCCAGGCGCGGCGTGCGATCCGCGCTGGCCCGCCCCTTCTTCTTCTTCTGCCTCTCTCTCTCTGGATGCTGGCTGGGCCATACGCCATTTTCTGCTGTTGAGTGAGTGCCCTCCTGGGCCACCCTTGTTACTTGTGACTTAGCCAAGCGCCCCTTCTCCGCATGGGGCAGCGCTGGTCTCCTTCACTGTTGTATATATATATATATATATATATATATATATATATAATAGGTGTTTATTTTGTGTGTGCATGTGCTTATGGGCCACTTCTCTTGTGTCTTTCAGGAGGACTCCCTGTGCCTTGCTAAAAAGGGGGTTCTCCCGGTCCTGGGGTCCCTAGCAGAAAATTGGGCACCTACAAATCCTCCCACGTGGGACTTAAAGGGGCATCCTGGGTTGCTTATCAGCGTAATTCCCTCTGGTCATTGCGACTACCTTAAAATCACCATATGAAGGCTCCACAGGATACCGGGCTCGGGCTCCCTTCGGGACAATCCCGGCTATGTGTGGGTTGTGGGGTACCCCTTACGTGGGAGAATGTACTAATTTGCATACCATGTGCGCAACAGGCCATAATGCGGCGTCTGGGTCAGTGCTGTCCGTCTCATCTCCTACCCCACCCTGCATTGTCTGTACCCCATGTGACACTGTCATTAGTGGGGAGTCGCACTCAGATGTATGTGCTAGGCTGGCCAATCTCGAGAAAATTATTTCTAGCTCAGTGGGCAGAAAGGCCCCTGCTAAGAAAAGGCATCTGTCACCGGCTACGCAGGTAATTGATTTTGATGATTATAACTCCCCTGACTGGGCTGATTATTCCCCGCTTGAGGAGGGGGAATTGTTTGAGGAATCTGAGACTGAGGAACTGCAGTTCTTTGATTCTGACGTCGGGCAGGCGCTGGGGGATGCTGTGGATACCCCCAAGGTCCTGGCCCATCTCTTAGAGGTTTCGGATATTTCCCCACCAGTGGAGGCCCCTCCGAAGAAGGGGGAATTCTTTGGGTTCTCTAAGCCCCACTTGGAGTTCCCAAATCAGGATCATTTTGACAGCATGATTCTCAGAGAATGGGAGAAGCCGAGTCGGCTTCACGGTGTTCCTCAGGGATGGGATAGGAAGTATCCCTTTCCGATGGACGCGGTGAAGCGCTGGTCTTCCCCTCCCGAGGTTGATGCGCCCATTTTAGGATTGTCCAGCACCTCCGTTGTACATACTCCTGACACCACTACCCTTAAGGATGGCGAGGACAAGCGCATTGATTAGATGGCATGTTATGCCTTTGCCAGTGTGGGTTCAGCCTTGCGGCCTGTCTGTGCATCGGCACTCGTGGCTGTGGCTACCAGGTCTGAGATTAGGGACATGTTAAATGGGTCCCAGCTCAACCCGGCCAGTGTTGAACTCACAGCCCTTAAGAGGTGTGAATTGTTCATGAATTTTGTTTTGTCAGCTATGGACGACACTATTACCATGTGTAGTAGAACTTCGGCTCTGCTGGTGGCCATGCGGCAATCGGTCTGGCTACGCCAGTGGGCGGCTGACATAGCAGCCAAGAAATCACTTACAGCTCTTTCCTTCCTGGGTATGCGGCTGTTTGGAGACAAATTGGATTCTGTTGCAAAAGGTGGAAGGCTACCGCAGCGTAAGAAGCAGCGTCGCTCCTTTCGGGGGGCAAGCTCCTTCAATCCTTTCTTTCGCGGTGCCAGAGCGGGCAGAGGTCTTGCCTACTCTTGCCTATTCCTGGAATAGAGGCAGAGGACGTGCCCGTCCAGTCTCTACCTGGGGTTCCAAGCCCAAGCCCGCTGCCAAGCCAGCTCAGAAATGAGGAGGCGCCCTCAACCTTATGGGTGGGGGGACGGCTGCGGCTCTTCTTCCAGTTCTGGGCCCAGGAGGTCACAGACAAGTGGATTTTGGAAGTGGTATCATCCGGGTACAAACTGGAGTTCGAGTACCGGCCTCCTCCCAGATTTCTAAGGTCTCGGGTGCCCTCGGATCCCCGGGCTGCGCAGGGGCTCCTGTTGGCTGTGAAGAATCTCCTGGACATGGAGGTCATATGCCCAGTGCCTTTCTCAGAGAGAGCCCGGGGCTACTATTCCAACCTCTTCATGGTTCCAAAAAGGGATAGTTCCATAAGGCCCATTCTGGATTTGAAGCTTCTCAACAGGTTTATCAGAACCAAGAAGTTCCGCATGGAGACTCTGCGCTCTGCCATCAGTTCCCTTCGTCAAGGGGACTTCATGACGTCCATAGACATCAAGGATGCCTACCTACATGTACCAATCTTCCCAGCACACCAGAGGTTTCTCAGGTTTGCGGTGGGAGATCAGCATTTTCAGTTTGTGGCCCTCCCGTTTGGGCTGACCTCTGCACTGAGGGTGTTTACCAAGGTTCTGGTGGGCATAATGGCCCTGCTCAGAGCACAGGGCATTCGCATTGTGCCGTATCTGGACGACCTACTCATTACAGCTTCTTCCCTATGTTATGACGACGCTGGAAAGGTTCGGATGGGTGATCAACCACACCAAGTCTTCTCTCTCCCCGTCAAAGGAGATCTCATTCCTGGGCATGAATCTGGATACCACTCAGGTCAGAGGCACCCAAAGGTGCAGAGGGTTCAAGATCTGATACGTATTCTCCTGGCTAATCCTCGCCCCTCTATCCAGCTAGGGATGACACTGGTGGGTTTGATGGTGGCTTCCTTTGAGGCAGTCCCCTTTGCTCAGTTCCACATGAGGTCGCTCCAACTCCATCTATTGCAGAACTGGACAAATGTCCACAGTCCTTGGATCAGTCCTTTCTGATGTCTCCCAGGGTTCGGCAGTCCCTTCAGTGGTGGCTGGAACCAAGCAATCTGATGAGGGGCAGATCTTTTCTGGCCCCCTGTTGGGAGACCACGGATGCCAGCCTGTCGGGCTGGGGAGGTTTCTGGAAGGATCATCAGTTCAAGGGGTTGTGGGGTCCTCAGGAGGCTGACACCCCCATCAATGTCTTGAGAGCTATCCGTTTGGTTCTGTCACGTCTGGCACTTCACCTCCAGGGCTTACCGTTTCAGGTTCGATCAGACAATCGAACTGCGGTAGCTTACATCAATCACCAGGGAGGGACTCGCAGCAGGAGTGCCCTCAGGGAAGTCTCTCTGATTCTAACATGGGCGGAGAGCAATGTTCCTTGCATCTCGGCAGTGTACATTCCGGGAGTGGAGAACACGGAGACGGACTCCCTGAGCAGGGGGTTTTCTCGCCAAGGGGAATGATCTCTCAGCCACAGGGTATTTCGGCCCTGTGTCACAAGTGGGGGACTCCGGAGGTGGATCTCTTTGCCTCTCGGCACAATCACAAGCTTCCGTTCTTTGTATCTCTGTCTCAGGATCCTCTGGCCCTGGCAGTGGATGCCTTGTCCCTTGCCTGGAGGGATCTGGGGTTTCTGTACCTGTTTCCTCCTTTATCCATGGTAGGCAAGGTAGTGCGCAAGCTGGCTCTAGAGGGGGCACCAGCAATTCTGGTGGCTCCACGGTGGCCAAGACAGGTTTGGTTCGCAGACACCGTAAGACTGGCGGTAGATCAGCACAGGCTGCCCCTGTTTCCGGATCTGATCCCTCAGGGTCAACTACGTTACCCCAATTTACAAGCGCTTGCTTTGACGGCGTGGCTGCTGAAACCTTCATCCTGAGGGAGGAAGGTTTGTCTGAGGCAGTTATTCAGACCTTGATTAGAGCTAGGAAGAGGTCTTCCTCTATCATTTACTATAGGACTTAGCGGTCCTATATTGACTGGTGTGAGGCTAGGGCTTTACCTTGCAGGGTGTTTTCGATTCCTAGGATTTTGGAGTTTCTGTCCTGGCTGTCTTTTTTCAAAAAGGTCCTTTGCTTTGCATCATCTGGTCAAGACTTTTTTCTAAGGGGTCACTCATGTTCGGCCCCCTAGAAAGCCTTTGGTTCCTGTTTGGGACCTAAATTTACCTCTGTTCGGCGTGTCTCTGAGTTGGCGGCTCTGTCTATTCAGGCCCCTTACTTTGAGAGACCCCAGGACAAGGTGGTTTTTCGCTTTAAACCAGATTTCCTTCCTAAGGTGGTTTCTGCTTTCCATCTCAATCAGGATGTAGTTCTCCCTTCCTTGTGTCCTAAGCCTAGCAATGACAAGGAGAGGGTTTTGCACTCTTTGGATGTGGTTCGTTGTGTGAAGTACTATTTGGTCACTACTTCTCCTTTTCGTAAGACGGACGCCTTGTTCGTGGTGCCCTCCGGGTCCAGGAAAGGTTTGGCGCCTGCCAAGTCTACCATTAGTAAATGGATACGTCAGGCCATTGTTGGGGCCTATTCCGCTAAGGGGAGGGTTCCTCCTTTTAAGATCACTGCTCATTCTACTCGTGCTGTTGGGGCATCCTGCGCCTTTCAGCACCAGGCTTCTGTTGAACAAGTTTGTAAGGCTGCTACTTGGACTTACGTTCATACTTTTTCCAAGTTTTAGAAGGTTGATGTGCGGGCCTCAGCGGATGCTGTTTTTGGCCGCAAGGTTCTGCAAGCTGCAGTGGTTTAAATTGGTGTATTTTTTGCTGTATTTGGATCTCCACCCATGACGGACACTGCTATTGGATGTCCCATATGTCATGAATAGTGGAAGCTGGGTGTGTGACATACTTGGAATAATACCATTTTGTGATTACTCACCTGTAAAATGGGTATTATAAGTATGTCACACACCCCGCTTCATCCCGCCCTTCTGGTATTCTGGATCCTTTATATGGTGAACCTTTTATTGTTAAGAATGTTTTATTGTCTCTTCCGGGTCCCCTTACTGCTGTCATATACTGGGTAATGTGTGGGAGGTCCCAGGTATTTATGGACCGGGAGGGGCTTCTTTTTTGCTTTCATCTCTGCAAAAGTTCGCCCTCTACTGGACCATAACCCATATGTCATGAATAGTGGAAGCGGGGTGTGTGACATACTTAAAATACCCATTTTACAGGTGAGTAATCACAAAATGGTATTATCCCCTGCTACACCCACACTGTTTGTTGGCAAGTCAGCAGTCCTGCCCACATGATCAGGAAGAGGACCTACTGTGAGTGGCAAATTCAGTTCATAGGGTGAAATGGCCCTGGATAACAGGAAAAGGCTGCATAAGCATGCTCTCTCTCTCAGTTTTGCTGTATGTTTGCATTGCTTTATTATACAGCTTAACAGATTCTGCAGTATCTTACAGAACATAAAGAAGCAATGACATCTGTTGCTGTCCCTAAAAGCAGCTCACACCCTTATGACCCCAACAAACCCCTCCCAGTAAGGGAAATTGAGCCACATGCCAATTATATTCTGCTTCTAGTTCGCAGGACGAAGACCGAAACATCATAAAAAGGTCATAAGATACAACTGTTCTCAGATGTCCCTGTGTAAAGTGCTGGCCATAAACAGAACCAGTGAAGAACCCATGTTATGTAATTTGTTGTTTCCCTTTGCTGATATGTATGAGTCATTTTGGTCAGCTTGGGTGATATGTGACTTTATGTCTATGTACACCTTTACTTTCTGAAATACAATGGAGTTTTAAGGACATGAGGCAAGAATGACAGTGGTCCGAAAAAGTGTAACACAGCATGGAAGACCTGAAGCATTATGCTGAAAGCTTTCCCTGCACGCACGGGGATATGTTTGTTCCATTAGTGTTTTAGTTCTCCAACACTCCTTGTGTGACCAACAAATGACAGCCTTTGGGAGAACGATGACACAGACTTGTCAAGGCTGATGCTAGTGTTTATAGCAGGCACAGCATTGCTTTTTTTTATTAACAAGACCTATTGCTTAAAGTGGACCAACACCCAGGATTTTGACTATCCTGGGTTTTGGTCCACTTCGGCGGGGCACCCCGATCGGGGGTGCCCCGCTGTGTGAAACCCCCCAGAAACCCCAAAAAACTCACCTCTCAGCGCTCCCACGTGAGCGCCGCAGCCAATCCCCGCCAACGTCCAGGCGGGGATCAGGAACGTCCAAGACGCTTCCGCCGCCGCCGCCTCCCGCGCGTCACTCTCGGCGCGCGCGCGCCCCCGCCGGCCATTCACAGAGGGCCGGCGCGGGCGCGCGCACGTCTGGAGGGGCGCGCGGGAGGCGGCGGCGGCGGAAGCGGCGGCGGAAGCGGCGGCGGATCAGGTAAGGTGTTTTTGGGGTTTCTGGGGGGTTTCACCCCGCGGGACATCCCGATCTCGGATGTCCCGCGGGGTGGGAGGTGATCGGCCCGGGAATCTTATAGATTTCCGGGCCGATCACCCCTGGGTGTTGGTCCTCTTTAAGTACCAAATAAAGAGTGATTTATGTGACAAACTATGGCAATGTTCAGTATTCTACACTGGAAAAGACCAAAAGCAGCTGTATGCAGCTGTGTCCCTAAGTCTGTGCAGCCATTCTCTTACCCCAAAAAGTTCCAGTGATTTCTGAGCCAGTGTCATTCAGCTGGCCATCTGCAACTAAATGGGTCAGGCTCTGTAAAACCTGTTCTTCCCCTCACTACCGATGCAGCAGACATTTTTTGTGGTGTGGGAATTTTCGTTTTATGCGAGAAACCATGCGTTATATTCTGTATTTGACTAGAAATCAAAGACCTGGAAACTGCACAAAGTATGGACTGGGTAAGGGTGCATCACCATTTTGATCAATGACAATATATATATATATATATATATATATATATATATATATATATATATATATAAATAAATATATATTGTGGTAAGGTGCAAGGGGCCGTTATTGACGGCAGGTATGTAGCACCAATGTACCTGGCATTGGTGCAGTAAAGCCGTATAGCTTGTTTGTCCAGCATCAGCTGCTGGTGGCAGTTTGCTGCTGATGATTTAGAATAGCCGAAAGGCTAACCTGGGACGGCTTTACTGGGATGGAGTAGAGCAGGGTGGGACTCCATCCCACTACCCAGGTCCGGGTTTTGCGGGCTGTTTAAATAGCCTGGGGAATCAGCTGTGCTGGGTCCTTTGTCTAGAGCTCACATGGGAGTGAGACTCTGTGAGCCTGGCTGAAATCTCCTGTGGAGGCTGTTTCATGCGGACCTGAGGCCTAGTTGGACTGTAAACAGGACGTTTGCTCAAGGACTAAAAGCTGTTTGCCTGATTGAATCATTTATGCTGCTGTTTCCTGAAAAGGTGATGTAACCTGTTTGGACATATGCTTTTGTGGATTTATGTGTGAAATAAACACAGACTTTACTTTGAACTGCTTGCCTCTGCCTCTATACTGCTGACACCCGGTCGCCTACCAGAGCTAATCTCCACATTTGGTGTCGGATGCGGGCATAGCAGTGAGGCCGTTGCTAGGAGCAACCGACGAAAAAGTTTTTTGTTGTGCATGTCCTATATTAAACCTGCCAGGCTGCTACCTGGGACTGCAGACAAAATGGAGGCGGTCGTGAAAGCGCTCGTGGAGGCCAACAGGCAGCAGCATGAGACCAACCAGCTGTTTTTGCAACATATGATGGCGCAGCAAGCTGCAGGTGCGCCCAAAAGTATTCCTGATGCCCGGAAAGCTGTCCGCTCGGCGCTCACAAAAATGACCCCTTCAGATGACGTGGAGACTTACCTGGCGGTGTTTGAAAAGGTGGCTGCAAGGGAGAAGTTGCCGCATGACCAGTGGGCTGATGTCATCGCTCCATTTCTGGCGTCTGGACCCCAGCAGGTGTTGTTTGATCTCCCAGAGGACCAAGCCGCTGACTACCCGACTCTGAAGGGTGAGATACTGGCCAGACTGGGGGTGAATGTGTGGGTTCGGGCTCAGCGGGTGCATCAGTGGAGCTACCAGTCGGCAGAGCCCGCCCGACCCCAGTATTATAAACTGCTGCACCTGCTGCAAAAATGGCTGCAGCCGGAGTTGTTAAGCCCCACTGCCATGTTGGACCGCTTGCTGGCGGACATGTTTTGGAGGGCTTTACCGCACCCTCTTCAGCACTGGGTTGGCCAGGTATCCCCTGACAACGCACTAGGGATGGTGGACCTAGTGGAGCGATATGAGGCCACCAGGAACTTGCAAAGCGGCTCCATGAGGAGGGATTCGGGGAAACCCCGGAGGTCCCCGCCCCAGCTCAGGCGAGTGGTGTCCCCTAAACCCTCTCAGGACCTACCCCCCAAAGTCCCTGCCCAAGTGTTGTGTTGGGGATGTAAGGAGCCGGGACATATCAGAGCCAATTGTCCCCACCAGGGGGAGCCCATGGATGTAAACTTTGGTTACCGCCCTTCCATGTATGCCAGGAGGCTGTGTGCTGCCGGTATCCCTGAGCTTGTGGGGCAAAGTCACCTCTGTCAGGTGAAAGTGGGAGACACCCTGGCTGTGGCCCTTTTGGACTCGGGGAGTATGGTTACCCTGGCAAGACCCGCCTTAGTACTGCCCGATGAGTACACTGGGCGGAAAACCGGGGTTTTGTGCATTCATGGGGACTTGAGAGACTATGCCACAGCACAAGTGTCTCTCACCACCGTCTCCGGCAGCTGGAAACATGAAGTCGCTGTCGCCGCTAAACTCCCATATGAACTGATTATTGGGAGAGACTTTCCAGGGTTCAGGTCACTGTGGGCCAAGCTGGCAGTTCCGGAAACCCGCGAGGCGGGTGTGTCCCCAATAGACTGGCCCTACTCAGGGGAGACCCCGGTGCCCTGGGAACCGGAATCAGGAGGCACCGTGGAAGAGGTGCCCGTCCCTAAAATGGAAGAGGGGGAGTCAACCCCACTAAATGTTATGGTTGGAGATGTGGAAGAGTTGACAACAGGTCCAGAGTTGGCAGATCTCCATGTCTCCACAACTAACTTTGGTACCGCTCAACACCAGGACCCGACCCTGTCTCGGGCCTGGGAGAATGTTCTTGAGGTGGAAGGTGAACCACAACAGCCAGGGGCGGAGTTACAGTTTCCTCGCTTTGTGGTTCACCAGGAAATGTTGTACCGAGTAAACAAGGTACGTGAAGAGGTGGTGGAACAATTGGTGGTACCCAATTCATATCGCAAATTGGTGTTGGATTTGGCCCACCAACATGTTCTGGGTGGACACCTAGGCCAGCAGAAAACACTGGACCGCGTTTTACAACGATTCTACTGGCCCAGTGTGTACAAGGAGGTGGAGAGATATTGTGAGTCCTGTCCAACATGTCAGATGACCAGCCCTCAGCCTCATTACCGTGGTCCCTTAGTTCCTCTCCCAGTTATTGAGGTACCCTTTGAGCGGATTGCCATGGATCTAGTGGGTCCAGTGCCAAAATCCGCTAGAGGGCACCAACATATTCTGGTGATCTTGGACTATGCCACGCGGTACCCTGAGGCAGTGCCCCTGCGTCACACCTCTGCCAAGCTCATTGCTAAGGAGCTTATGGAAATGTTTTCCAGAGTAGGTCTGCCTAAAGAGGTCCTGACCGATCAAGGTACCCCGTTTATGTCGAAAGTAATGAAAGAGCTCTGTAAACTGCTGCAGGTGAAACAGTTGCGGACATCCGTTTACCACCCGCAAACAGACGGCCTAGTAGAACGGTTTAATCAAACTTTAAAGACCATGTTAAAAAGGGTGGTCGCCAAGGATGGGAAGAATTGGGACTTGCTGCTGCCCTATCTGATGTTCGCAGTGCGAGAGGTGCCCCAGACCTCTACGGGGTTCTCGCCCTTCGAACTCTTATACGGTCGACATCCACGGGGCCTGTTGGATATAGCCAAGGAGGCCTGGGAACAGCAACCCACACCCCACAAAAGTGTGGTAGAGTACGTGACTCAGCTACAGGAACGGATAGCGACCGTCTTGCCGCTTGTCAGAGAACACATGGAGGCAGCGCAGCGGGCCCAAAGCAGGGTTTATAATCGGCAAGCCAGGGTACGGAACTTTAACCCCGGTGACAGAGTTGTGGTTCTGGTACCCACGGTGGACAGTAAATTTCTAGCTAGGTGGCAGGGTCCCTATGAGGTCATTGAAAAAGTTGGGGAAGTGACTTACAAGGTACATCAGCCTGGGCGGAGGAAGCCCGAGCAGGTGTACCATGTAAACCTGCTGAAACTATGGAAAGACAGGGAGACCCCTGGGGGTGACAGTCCCCGACCAGGTATGGTGGGGGTGGAGCTTCCCATTCCTCGGTCTGTTAGTAGAGAAGTAGTAGTCGAGGTGAAAACTGGCGACAACCTCTCCTCTAAACAGACTCAGGAAGCCAGGGAGTTTATTAGCAGAAACACGGACGTGTTTTCAGAACTCCCTGGGCGCACTTCGGTCATCCAACATGATGTTGTCACGGAACCTCAGGTCAAGGTCCGGTTGAGGCCTTACCGGGTACCCGAGTCCCGGCGACAAGCTATCGCGGAGGAAGTGCAGCAAATGCTCCGGTTAGACGTGATTGAAGAATCAAAGAGTGAGTGGGCCAGCCCCATAGTCTTGATTCCCAAGCCCGATGGTACGTTGCGGTTCTGTAACGATTTCCGCAAACTTAATGAAGTTTCCAAGTTTGATGCCTACCCTATGCCCCGGGTAGATGAACTCATTGAGAAGCTAGGCCAAGCCAGGTACTTTTCGGTTTTGGACCTCACAAAAGGGTACTGGCAGGTGCCCTTGACTGAGGCTGCCAAGGAGAAAACAGCCTTTATTACACCAGAGGGACTGTTCCAATACAAGGTGTTACCCTTTGGGTTACACGGCGCTCCCGCTACGTTCCAAAGGTTAATGGATATTGTCCTCAGGCCACACCGTCGGTATGCTTCGGCATATCTGGACGATATAATTATCCATAGCACGGATTGGGAAAGTCACCTACCCAAAGTCCAGGCCGTAGTGGATTCCCTCAGGAAGGCTGGGTTGACGGCAAACCCGAAAAAATGTGCTTTAGGCCTAGAAGAAACAAAATACCTGGGCTATGTGATTGGACGAGGAGTGGTCAAGCCCCAGGTGAACAAACTAGAAGCCATCCGTAACTGGCCCCGGCCTAACACCACCCGCCAGGTAAAGTCATTTCTGGGGTTGGTGGGATATTATATGCGGTTCATTCCCAATTTTGCCACCCTAGCGGCACCATTGACAGACCTGTTAAAGGGACGCAAGTCTGTCATGGTGAAGTGGAATGAACAGGCCGAAAAAGCGTTCTCCGCTTTGAAGTCTGCCCTGTGTGGGTCTCCGGTGTTGGTGACACCCGACTTTAAGAGGGAGTTCATAGTGCAGACCGATGCCTCCGAGGTAGGTCTCGGTGCTGTACTGTCTCAGGAAGTCAACGGGGAGGAGCACCCCGTTGTCTACATGAGTCGCAAATTAACACCCGCGGAGACCCGGTATAGTATAGTGGAGAGGGAGTGTTTGGCCATTAAATGGGCCCTGGAGTCTCTTCGCTACTATTTGCTGGGGAGAAGGTTCCGTCTGATTACGGACCACTCTCCCCTCAAGTGGATGTGCCAGGCTAAGGACAGGAATGCCAGGGTCACCCGATGGTTCTTGTCATTACAAAACTTCAAGTTTACAGTAGAGCACAGAGCGGGAAGATTGTTGGGTAACGCGGATGCCCTGTCCAGAACACATTGTTTGGCATGTGTCCACCCCCTCAGGGTTGAACAAAGGGGGGGGGTATGTGGTAAGGTGCAAGGGGCCGTTATTGACGGCAGGTATGTAGCACCAATGTACCTGGCATTGGTGCAGTAAAGCCGTATAGCTTGTTTGTCCAGCATCAGCTGCTGGTGGCAGTTTGCTGCTGATGATTTAGAATAGCCGAAAGGCTAACCTGGGACGGCTTTACTGGGATGGAGTAGAGCAGGGTGGGACTCCATCCCACTACCCAGGTCCGGGTTTTGCGGGCTGTTTAAATAGCCTGGGGAATCAGCTGTGCTGGGTCCTTTGTCTAGAGCTCACATGGGAGTGAGACTCTGTGAGCCTGGCTGAAATCTCCTGTGGAGGCTGTTTCATGCGGACCTGAGGCCTAGTTGGACTGTAAACAGGACGTTTGCTCAAGGACTAAAAGCTGTTTGCCTGATTGAATCATTTATGCTGCTGTTTCCTGAAAAGGTGATGTAACCTGTTTGGACATATGCTTTTGTGGATTTATGTGTGAAATAAACACAGACTTTACTTTGAACTGCTTGCCTCTGCCTCTATACTGCTGACACCCGGTCGCCTACCAGAGCTAATCTCCACATTATATATATATATATATATATATATATATATACGGTTATTGAAAAAAACATATGCAAACCATATAAAAGACAGTTTGGTCCTTGGCATGGTACCGTGGGTGATGTGGGGTTGTGCTCGGGATCTTGGTGATAATAGGTACATTTATATATCTACTTCTATGCTTGCTAATATATTTCCAATGTCTTTTTGGCTTTTGGACTGCACTTTGTATTTGAATTTAATATTGTGGATTGTTTGCCTTGGAGTATAACTGCTTGTTATTTTTTGAGCACTGGCACTTTATTAGATACATTAATGAGTTATGAGGGATTTATTATTCTTGATCACAAAATAAGTCTCTTAGATTTGCATCAGATTGGTGGTGGTTGGATAGGATTGGACATTGTGATTTGCATATTAGTATTTATATGTAATCATACTATGGGCTTCCCCACCAATTGTATAACTGTCCTCGTTTTTTGTATGATTTGCATACATGTTTTTTTTAATATACTGTTATTGGTCAATGTGGTGGTGCCCCCTTATTCGGACCACATTTTGTGTGGTTCTCAGTTCTTTGATTTTTTGTACTTTAGGCGTAGCAATGCAAAACTTTGATTATTTTTGCTGTGCGACATTTGTTTGTTTCATTCTAAATTTCACTACTTACCGGTCAGCATCTTCTTTTCTCTTTCCCCTGCTGGGCGGCATCTTCCTTTGGTCTGTCAGTGTCTTTACACCCTCCACTGTCGTATTTAGGAGGCAGTGGTGGTCAAAAGATGACACCACCACAGCCATTTGGATCATGTGGGGTATAAGTCACTCTCTCTCTCTCTCTGTCCTGGCTGCCAGCCAGGAGTAATATTTTTTTGGTCAGCCTGAAGGCTTTTATACTTCAGATGTGGAGCATGTGAGGATCCCCCACATAACTATGTCACTGGAGGGGTGGGTTTCTTGGGGTAAGCTTCTCCAAAACCCTTTCGTTCTGTGACTTGGAGGGACAAAGGAGGGCCAGGAGGCGGGGGTCAGTCTCTGAAACTTGGGTTGGCCCCTATGTCTGGTGCCAGAACTAGTTGTCTCTGGGGAAGGGGGGCACATTTTTATATTTATAATATTTGGAAAAATATGAGGTGACTGGGGACAGCAAGCAAACAACAGGACCTGATCGTAGCTGCTGCTGGGGAGAAAAGGTGAGTATATATTTTTTATTTCATGACATTATTTGATTTTATATGTAAGCCCCAACTTAGAGTTAAATTGTGTAACAAAGCAGCCCAATATGGCAGATTGTAATTCTCAGCTCCGAAGCACCATTGCTTTCCCCATAAACGTGTTTGCATGAATGTTTTGTTGTCGGAGATGTGGTGTTTGCCCCTGGAGACATCATTGTGAGTGTCACAAAAAATTCCCTAAATGTGCATTGTGGCAAATTGATCATTTGACTAAATACTAATAGATTTTTGTTTTTCTATTACGCGCAATTTGTGCTCATATAGGGGAATTGCAATGAGCTCGGCTGAGATAAAATCTACAAAATCAGTTCCAGCTAATCTGGTGACTGAAAATAAGATTGTCCCCATACATCATTTATTATGGTTGCTATGGTGTTGATTCAGCTTTAAATTAGCTTTCTGGCTGCCTCCCCAAATGTCCAACCAGGCCAACTTTTGTGGTGTGCGATTTCTGATGTTATAAACAGCGCTCAAAGCATCTTTGTTGCCTCGCATAGCTGGCGGAAGACAGGCAGCCAAAGTGACGGATTTTTAACACATGCTACTAAAATGTCTGAATAATGCCACATCAGAGATCATTCAGCATTGCTGCAAATGACTTTCAATTAAAGTAGAGAATGCCAAACCATTATTTATATACTGTTTTGCAAATATCTAATTGTGTAGTTTCATTTTCACCTAGGCCTCATGCCATGAAACTTTGTATCAACATTTAACCCTTTCAGTGACAAAAAAAAAAAAATACTCACATGACCCCTTATTGGATCCGGCCGGGTCTCCTCTTTAATTTGGTACCATCCGATCCCCCGTGGGGGCTCGGATGGCTCCAGGAGAGCCCCTGGAATAGCTCCACCCTCCCCCCGCTTCGGCAGCAGCAGCTGCTAACTGTAAAAAAAATAAATAAATAAAAATTACATTTACTTACCTGTGGCAGCGCTGCCTCCCGACATGTCTTCTCTTCACTGGGGGTGCCTCCGATCGCCCCCCCCAGGCTCTTTCGTGGCAAGGACAGGGCAGAAATCGCCCTCCCCCCCACTTCCTGGATCGCGACTGCTAAATCGCCGGGGGACAGAGGATCGGAGGTGAGTGAAGTAAAAAAAAAATAAATAAATAAAGATCATTTTTTTCTCTTTGTGTCTGCGTCTTTTTTTTTTTTTTTACATTTAACCCCTTGTGAACTGGTAAGGGGTCCATGAGACCCCTATACCAGTTCACAAGGCTGGGGGGTGGCAAGTCACCTGCGGCTAGCGTTGTGACTTGCCATTAACCCCCAGCACCCCCATTACCTGCCTTCCCAAAGCCCAGGGGGGCCACGGGCTATGCGGGCTTGTAGGCTGCAGGGCCAGGGGCCACAAAAGCTGGCCCCTGCGCCCTGTTTCTACAAGCCCTGCATAGCTGGTCCCGGGCTGGTTACTTTGGGTAAGGAGGAATGTCATTTTTTGGGGGATTTTTAAGGGTTTTAACCCTTAAAAATCCAAAAAAATGGGGTCCCCCCCCGGGAGTGGGGACCCTATGTCATATTTTTTTTATTAACCCCTTATGTTCTGTCACCCAGCAGCTATAAAAGGCTTCCAGCAGGTGAGCAGAAGCCAGTGATTGGGAAGGGACACAGTGCAAGATCGATGGGAGATAAGTATTAAAAAAAAACAAAAAAAAAAAAAAACAAGAGCTTGTGGCTATGGGCTATGCGGGCTTGTAGCCTGCAGGGCCAGGGGCCACAAAAGCTGGCCCCTGCGCCCTGTTCCTACAAGCCCTGCATAGCTGGTCCCGGGCTGGTTACTTCAGGTAAGGGGTACCCCATGTAATTTTTTGGGGGATTTTTAAGGGTTTTTAACCCTTAAAAATCCCAAAACAAAAAATGCCCCCCCCCCCACCTTTCTAATCGGTAGAAATGGAGCTTTCACATGCAATATGGTTTTCTTTAATAAAATAAATTTTTTATTTAAAATAAAGGAGGCGATTTTTTTTTTTGCTTAATAATAATATTGTAAAAAACAGAATAAAATTTACAAACAAGACATTTCATGTTAAATCCTAAACTCTGCTGCAAAAATATATATATATATATATATAATTTTCCTGAAAACTCCAGCAAAAATGGCGCAAAATGGGGAAAAATGACCGGTCAACAGAGGGTGACAAAATCTCAAGTAGGCTGGCAATTAAAAGGGTTAAAAGTAGCTATGCATGTTGGGTATTGTTCTGTTCGGGGGACCTTGCGCTTTCAGACTTAGCTTGTTTTTTCTTGTTTGCATATTTATATTTTAGGAAAAGGTGTTTTTTATTCAGCTTTTTTTATACATTTTTTACCCTGCGCAACCAAAGAATTATTTGAGGGATTAATTCCAGAAAGATGAGCCCACTACAACAAGCTGGGTACGCTTAGAAAGCTTAACATGTGTACTTTCAGGGAATATATGGTTTATGGGGGATATTCCAAATGTAAAGGGTTGTTTTGGTTGAAAAATCGCAAGGTGCGCACTTTGTCTGCAGAGCTGAAATTTTCAAGTAAAATTTCCGTTACGCACATGCTTTACTTTGGGGTGTTTGGCAACTCTTCCCTTGACAGTAGCTATGCATGTTGGGTATCGTTCTGTTCGAGGGACCTTGCTTTTTCAGATTAAACTTGTTTTTTCTTGTTTGTATATAGTTTTTTTAGGAAAATGTGGCTTTGATTCTGTTTTTTTTATCCTTTTTTTAGGGAAACTCTTTGCAACCAAAGATTACATTGAGGGATTACTTCCAGAAAACTGTGGCCACATCAACAAGCCTGGTACACCTAGAAAGCTTGAGGTGTGTACTTCCAGAGAATATATAGTTTGTTGGGGGTATTTCAAATGTAAAGGGTTGTTTTTCGGGAAATACTGCAAGGTGCGCATAGCGCATATCGCAGTTGTTTCAGTTGAAACAGGGGCGCTGTTTCAGTTTGGGGGAGTCTCCTGGGCAGGAAAGGGTGTCTACCTATACATATGTGGTACCACTGTAACCGGGAGAAATTGGGATTTCACACGCAATAAGATTTTTTTTTTACAAACTTACATTTTTTATTACAAAAAAACACAACAAATTGTAAAAAATAGATTTTTTTATTTTTTTCACATATTTCACCCAAAAATATTGAGAATACACCTAAAAAATGACAAACAAGACATCTCATGTTGAAGCCCAGACTATGCTGAAAAAAAACAATATATCATTTTCCTGGGGAATCCCTTCAAAAATCACATTTGAACATGGGGAGCGCAAAAAAGGGCAAAATGGTCTGGCAACAAAGGGTGACAAAAACGCCAGGTAGGCTGGCATTTAAAGGGTTAAGGGCCGATTCAGCACCATTTGAATTTGAATTTTCACAATGTCTTTTTGCGAGAGTATGCATTTTCAAGCATGCTGTTTTTCAGTTACGATTCAGCACAATTTTTTATTAGCTATTTTTTGGGGAATCACGTGCATACAAGCGTTTGGGTTTTAGCAAATACTTGCAAAAGCATGTTTGCAAAATTCAGAAGTCACCCGACCTTCCCCATTCAATACAAAGGTATGAAAGAATGCGGAAATTGCTCTCCACCATTTGCCAGGTGAGTGTGGCTTTTTCTCATGCTTTTTCACCTGGTGAAGAATCAACCCTATTGCCAGGAATAGGGTGTGCCTTTGATCCTTAATACTCCTGTTTGATCCCATTGCCGACCTTGCTTAGTTTGACCATTCTGTGATTGCCGCCTGAACCAACACTTGCTTGTACCCTGACCACGCTTCAGCCTTACCCCCTTTGTGCCACGAGCCCGCGACCTCCTGGATTGACCTTTGGCTTGACCTCGACTCCTCTGTTGTCTCCCCTTGGTGCTGTGATATTTAAGGACCGACTTCAAGTGTATGACCCCGGCTTCTCAACATTGCCCCGTCTGACCTTTGGTTCACCTGCCTTCACCCCCTGTGAGCTCACATCCTTTGTGCTACTGGGGCCAACCGTGTCCGGCGAGGCGTGTATAGCGTCCCGGCAAACGGGAGCTTGACTAAAGGTGAAGTTAGCAGCGGAGATTGGGGGTTGTGTGGGCTTACCTTGAAGACGGGTGTCCCACGGGGCCTGACAACAGTCATCTCAAAGCATACACATACAGCATAGCGCATATGTATTTGCTTTATTCTTAAATGAGTAAACAAGCTGCATGCCCAGTATTAAAAAGAACCTTGAAAAATGCTCAGAGGATTCCCTGGCTCCTTTAGATGTTTAACCTGAGATAAATCTTTAGTCAAATCACATGTGTCAAACCTAATTTGGAACAGCAACGGCTATGGAAGTTTGACATACTGTATGAAATTTTACTGCCGTATTTTATGTGCCGGCCAAACTGCCACCCAGACCAACTTGCCATAAATTCTCATTTTGGGGCCTTCCATTTTTCTTAGTCGTGTCGATAAGTCGAGTCACTCTTACAATACACTGAATCTTATGTTATCCATCACTCTTATATATGACTAAAACATACAGACTATGACAAGGCTTAAAGATACAGACATGAGCCCAGCTTCTTAAGTAGCTTCAGGCACAAATAGACCAGGGAACAAAGCAAGCCAAACAAGACAAAGGATTTATTCCTTCTCAAATCTGACCAAGTTTTGAACAAGTTGGCTACTGTTTCACCTTAAACAAATATATTGAATTATCAGCTATGTCAAATTACTCTAAAACCATTAATGGTTAATTAATCAAAACATGAATGGGACCGTAAAGTCGCTGGCAATGATAAGGTAGCCCGCAACTTAACTGATGCTTAACCCATGTGCAGTGCAGGGTAAAAGTCATAGCAGGGTTCTAAATTTTGCCACCACGACCACACATAACAGTGGTGTAACAGCCACTCTGTCCATTGGTGCTCTCAGCACAAGTGAGCACAGCAAGCCAGAGTGTTCCTGCAGCTCTCTGACCACAGCAAAGCATGCTCAAGAATCATAAAAGTGTACCATGACATGCCCTTCCCTGCTCAGCCACGGCCAGAAATTAAAGCTAAGAAACTGGCTGCACTTAAAATATATAAGATATTTACATATAATCAGAGATTTTGAGATGCATCGAAATGGCTTATTTCACACTGTTCTCAGGGGCAATAAGAAGTGGTAAAGTTAGGGTGAGTCTGGACAGGGACTAAAGCAAGGGTGTCATACTCATTTTCACCGAGGGCCACATCAAAATCCTGGTTGCCTTCAAAGGACCAGGTAATAACAAACACAAATAAAAAAGCAAACACAACCAATCATATGTATTTTTACAAACACAGAATTGTTTTGCCCAGGACAGATGCAGATGCTGAACAATTTTGCCCAGCACAGCCACATAATTATTTCAACCAGGACAGATGCAGATGCTAAATAATTTTGCTCCGTTGTATCCTGTCAACTGCATGCCCTGCTGTATCCTGCCAAGTCCATGTCCTGCTGTGTCCTGTCAAGTCCATGTCCTGCTGTGTCCTGCCAAGTCCATGTCTTGCTGTGTCCTGTCAAGTCCATGTCTTGCTGTGTCCTGTCAAGTGTGTGTCCTGCTGTGTCCTGTCAAGTCCATGTCCCGCTGTGTCCTGTCAAGTGTGTTGTTTTGTTGTATCCTGTCAAGTCCATGTCCTGCTGTGTCCTGTCATCTATAATCTGTAAAATTTGCACCCTGCAGCATCCTCTCATGTATCATGTCTAGTCTATGTCCTGCAACTTACTGCTAAACTCATATCCTGCCATGTTAATTCCCCACAAAATCATGTCTCCTGCTATGTCTGTCTCTATTTGAACCATGGTGAGCTCCTGTATTCTCCTTTGATTCTTTCAAGTCCAAGACCTATTTAATGTACCATGTGTAGGGAATCCAGCAGAAATTCTGGCCTTTGACAGGCGAAGAAAATACCGTTTTGTGATTACTCACCTTTAAAACGGATATTATAAGTGTGACATATACTCCGCTTCAATTCTTCATGACATTTGGGTTATTCTCCAGTAGAGGGCGAACTTCTGCAGAGATGAATGCAAAAAAGGAGCTCATCCCAGTCCATAAATACCTGGGACCTCCCACCAATTTCCCAGTGTAAGATAGCAGTAAGGGGACCAGGAAGAAACAAATATAACAATACTAACAACCAAGAAACAATGGTTCACCATATAAAGGATCCAGAACACCAAACAGGGTGGGTGAAGCGGAGTGTATGTCACACTTATAATATCCGTTTTAAAGGTGAGTAATCACAAAACGGTATTATTCCAAGTGTGACATACACTCCGCTTCAATTCTTCATCCAATAGCAGTGCCCGTCATGGGTGGGAACCATAAACAGTAAAGAACGCACCAACCTAAACCACTGCAGCTTGCAGAACCTTGCGGCCAAAAACAGCATCCGCTGAAGCCCGCACATCAACCTTGTAAAACTTGGAAAAAGTATGAACGGAAGACCAAGTAGCAGCCTTACAAACTTGTTCAACAGAAGCCTGGTGCTGAAAAGCCCAGGACGCACCAACAGCACGAGTAGAATGCGCAGTGACCCTAAAAGGGGGAGTCCTCCCCTTAGCAGAATAGGCCCCAACAATGGCCTGACGAATCCATTTGCTAATGGTAGACTTGGCAGGCGCAAAACCTTTCCTGGGCCCGCAGGGCACCACGAAAAAGGCATCCGTCTTCCAGAAAGAAGAAGTAGTCACCAAATAGTACTTAACACAACGATCCACATCCAAATTGTGCAAAACCCTCTCCTTGTCATTGCTAGGCTTAGGACACAAGGAAGGGAGAACAATATCCTGATTGAGATGGAAAGCAGAAACCACCTTAGGAAGGAAATCTGGCTTAAAGCGAAAGACCACCTTGTCCTGGTGTCTTTCAAAGTAAGGGGCCTGAATCGACAGAGCCGCCAACTCAGAAACACGCCGAACAGAGGTAATAGCCACCAAGAAAGCAAACTTTTGAGTGAAAACAGAAAGAGCAATATCCTGTAACGGCTCAAAAGGAGGACCCTGGAGCCTTAGCCATAGCCTTCCGAGGGGGTCGAACATGAGTGACCCCCTGGAAAAAGGTCTTAACCAACGGGTGTAAGGCAAAAGATCTTTGGAAGAAAACAGACAGAGCAGAAACCTGCCCTTTCAAGGTACTAAGCTGGAGCCCAAGATCCAGACCTTGCTGAAGAAACTCCAAAATCCTAGGGATCGAAAACACCCTGCAAGACAAGGCCCTAGCCTCACACCAGTCAAAATAAGACCGCCAAGCCCTATAGTAAATGCCAGAAGAGGACCGCTTCCTAGCTCTAATCAAGGTCTGAACCACAGCCTCAGACAAACCTTCCAACTTTAAAATGAAGGTTTCAGCAGCCAAACCATCAAAGCCAGCGTTTGTAAACTGGAGTAACGTAGTTGACCCTGAGATAACAGATACGGAAACATGGGAAGCCGGTACTGATCTACCGCCAGCCTTACAACGTCTGCATACCAAACCCTTCTTGGCCACCTTGGAGCCACCAGAATTGCTGGTGCCCCCTCCAGAGCCAGCTTGCAAACTACCTTGCACAGCATGGAGAAGGGAGGAAACAGGTACAGAAACCCCAGATCCTTCCAAGCAAGGGACAAAGCATCCACTGCCAGAGCTAGAGGATCCTGAGATAGAGACACAAAGGCCGGGAGTTTGTGATTGTGCCGTGAGGCAAAGAGATCCACCTCCGGAGTCCCCCACTTGCGACAAAGAACCCGAAAAACCCTGGGGTTGAGGGACCACTCTCCTTGGCGAGAGAACCCCCTGCTCAGGGAGTCCGCCTCCGTGTTTTCCACTCCCGGAATGTAGATTGCCGAAATGCAAGGAACATTGCTCTCCGCCCAATGCAGGACCAGAGAGACTTCCCTGAGGGCACTCCTGCTGCGAGTCCCCCCTTGGTGATTGATGTAGGCTATCGCCGTCCGACTGTCTGAACGAATCTGAACCGGAAGACCCTGTAAGTGCGACGTCAGCCGTGACAGAACAAGCCGGATGGCTCTGAGCTCCAAAACATTGATGGGGTTGTGAGCCTCCTGAGGACCCCACACCCCGCTGAACTGATGACTTTTCCAGAAACCTCCCCAGCCCGACAGGCTGGCACCCGTGGTAACCGTCTCCCAGCGGGGAACCAGAAAGGATCTGCCCCTCAACAGGTTGCTCGACTCCAGCCACCACCGAAGAGACTGCCGAACCCTGGGAGACATCCTGAACGGTTGATCCAATGACAGCGGACACCTGTCCCAATGCGTCAATAGATGAAGTTGAAGAGATCTCATGTGAAACTGTGCAAACGGGACCGCCTCGAAGGAGGCCACCATCAATCCCACCAGTTTCATCCCCTGCCGGATAGAGGGGCAAGGATCGGCCAGAAGAAGGCGGATCAGATCCTGAATCCCCTGCACCTTGGTCTGAGGTAGAAACACTCTGGCCTGAATGGTATCCAGATTCATGCCCAGAAATGAAATCTCCCGTGATGGCGAGAGAGAGGACTTGGGGCAGTTGATCACCCACCCGAACTTCTCCAGGGTCGACACCACCTGGTGGGTGTCCAGCTCCTCTCCGACAGAGGCACCGGGCATACAACTCCCATGTCCAGAAGGTTTTTCACTGCTAACAGGGGCCCCTGTGCCACCTGAGGGTCCGCGGGCACCCGAGACCTTAAAATCTTGGAGGAGGCCAGTACTCAAACTCCAGTTTGTACCCGGAGGAGACCACTTCCAAGATCCAATTATCTGTGACCTCCCGATCCCAGACCTGGAAGAAGAGCCGCAGCCGTCCCCCCACCCGAGCGGGTGAGGGCACCCCTTCATTGTTGAGCTGGTTTACCCGCAGGCTTGGGTTTGGAACCCCAGGCAGAAGCGGGACGGGCCCGACCTCTGCCCCTGTTCCAGGAAGAGCCTCTGACACCCAAGAAGGCCAAACCTCTACCAGCTGTGGCACCTCGAAAGGAAGGATTGAAAGAGCCTGCCACCCCCCGAAAGGGACGGCGCAGTTTCTTCTGCTGAGGTAACTTACCTCTCTTTGACACAGCATCCAACTTATCTCCAAACAGCCGAGTACCCAAGAAGGGAAGAGCTGTGAGCAATTTCTTGGCCGCAAAGTCCGCCGTCCACTGACAGAGCCATACCGAGCGGCGCATGGCAACCAATAAGGCTGAAGTCCTACTACACATAACAATAGTGTCTTCCATAGCAGCCAAGACAAAATCCATGAACAATTCAAATCTTTTAAGCGTTGGCCGGATCAAGGTGAGCGTCATTTAACCAGTCCCTAATCAGAGACCTAGCACCCACCGCCACTAGCGCAGATGCACAAACAGGCCGCAAGGCCAAACCAACACTGGCAAAGGCATGGCATGCCATCTGATCAAGGCACCTACCCTCACCATCCTTTAGGGAAGTGGTGTCTGGGGTGTGAAGCACGGAAGAGTTGGTCAACCCCAAAACTGGCGCATAGACCTCGGGAGGAGAAGACCAGCGCTTAACCGCTTCCACCGGGAAAGGATACTTCTTATCCCATCCCTGAGGAACCCCCGGAAGCCGACTAGGTTTCTCCCATTCCCTAAGGATCAGTGCATCAAAATGACCCTGGGTAGGGAACTCCAAATGAGGATTGTGGGCCCCAAAAAATTCCCCCTTCTTGAGAGGAGGCGCCTCAAGTGGCGCAATATCCAAAATATCCAAAACCTCCAAGAGATGTGACAAAACCGTGGCCATGTCCACAGCATCCCCCAGCGCCTGCCCAACATCAGTCTCGCCAAACCGTACATCCTCAGCCTCTGACTCCTCATACAATTCCCCCTCCTCTAGCGGGGAATAATCCGACATATCAAAAGAATCATCATCAATATTCCAAGTCGCCTGGACTGACGACAAATGTCTCTTTTTAGCCTGGGCCTTCTTGCCCACCGCGCTAACCATAAATTTCTCGATGCTGGCCAACCTAGCACAAACATCGGAATGCGACTCCCTGCTAGCACCAATGTCACTTGGGGTACGGATAAGGTGGTGAGGGGAAGGCGATGAAGCGGGGGGCGCCGACTCAGAAGGCTGGGCACCCGACTGCCGCGATATGGCCATTTGTGCACATGGTATACAAATAAACACATTCTCACCCGTAAGGGATGCCCCACAACCCACACATGGCCGGGATTGTCCCAGAGGGAGCCCGAGCCGGTATCCTCCATGCGGAGCCTCCATATGGTGATTTTTGTGGTCAGTCGCACATATAATAACATATATAATAAAATATCCATGCACACACAAGCGAAAAAACAGGAGGCCCCCCCTGCTGAAGAGGGGCCCCCGCATAAGCTAAGGAAGTGGCCAACAGGCCCTTACTGCCCCGGAGCACCCAGGGTCCCGCAGCAACACCAAGATGGCCCCCGGAGAAGAGCCTCGTGAGAAGGGGAGGAAGAGGGGGGGGGGCGCGCCGCAGGCCACACCCCCCCAGCAACGCGGATCCCAGCCATGGGCTGGCCCGCAGCATCGCACCAAACGAGGGGGCGGGGCTACTGCGGCCGCGCCGAGAGGCCCCTCCCCGAACAAGCCTGAGGGGGAGAAGCTCCCCAGGCTTGAGTGAAGGAGGCCAGCATCGTTATGAGTATAATGCAAACATCCTGTCAGCACCCAACACAAGTAAAAACACTCACACACACACACAGTGTCATACACACATATAAACCAACAGGGTATACAGGCCGACCCCCCCCCCCCCCCCCTAGAGGGAAGTAAGGGACCAGGAAGGGGGGAATCCCAGACAGAATCAGGCCAAAAGAATGACAGGGACAGGGCATCCCACACCGGGATCACCAAACCCGGGCAACCGCCTACCCCTTGTAATGAGGTCTCACGGCGGAGCAATGCTCCTTGCGCACCCATAAGGTGCTACCTACCCTTACCAGGACCCGCAGCCAAGGCTGGGAGGCTCGCATAGGGAAAATATAGGAAAGGTCCTGGCAGCAATAGGGGCAAAAAATGGCCAGGCGCGAACCCGGCTTACCTGCAAGTAAGAGAAGTCTTCATCTTCTGTCTTGCTCGCCTTTCTGCAGAGAAGAATCTGGGGAATTGGTGGGAGGTCCCAGGTATTTATGGACTGGGAGGAGCTCCTTTTTTGCATTCATCTCTGCAGAAGTTCGCCCTCTACTGGAGAATAACCCAAATGTCATGAACAATTGAAGCGGAGTGTATGTCACACTTGGAATAAAGTCCAAACATTTGGGGATAGTCTGCAGCTGGGACTATACCTCCATGCAAGGGTGCTTTGTAAAGATCAGCTGCTCCTTGGAATTTATGCCATCCTTGGAGACCAGCCAACCCTCTGTGGAATCATGAACAGTACACAAGATCAAACCACCCAGGTTCTTGGGTGCTGCCCAAGTCATACAATCCCTCCCATGCTAAAAGCTTCCCTGTCTGAGGTCTTTCTTGGAGTACATATTTACTACTCAAGGTCCCCTGGTGTTCTGCTGTATCCTGTCAAGTCCATGCCCTCTTGTCTCCTGTATCTATATCCTGCTGTATCCTGTCAAGTCCATGACCTGCTGTGTCCTGTATCTATATTCTGCTGTTTCATGTCAATTTTGCATCTTGGTGTATATATTTACTACTCAAGGTCCTATCAAGACAAAACATGAGTAAGCAAACGGCGATATAAATGCTGCATTACATTTTTACCAGTTTATCAGCTAGAGTAGAAACATGCAGCTGATCAAAAAAAGAGGAATAAGCTGCAAGTACATCCACCTATATAAATAGCCTTTGTAAACTCCAGAGTAGAAATTGGAAGATAAACACTTATTTGTATGCATTTTTATTTGTCATCTAACTTGTCTACAATCATTTGTTCAACTCTGGCTGGTACTTCAGGAACCTGCTGACTCTTATGTCAACAACTTTAAAAGTGTAGAGGTAACTAGCTACAATGCATATGCAAAGCTGCTGAGGAGGCGTTCGAAAGCATGAATGCCTGATGCAGAATGAACAATTCAATGAAGAAAAGGAAGCAAGCAGATACAGATACTATTTAAAGAGGACCATCACCCTCCCGTGATCGGCCGAGATCGGGATGTCCCGCAGGGTGAAACCCCCCCAAATCCCCTTACCTTGTCTTCCTTGTCTGTGAATGGCCGGCGCGGGCGCGCGCGCGTCAAGAGTGACGCGCGGGAGGCGGCGGCGGAGGAGCCGCTTGTCCGTTGCTGTCAGATCGCTTGTCCGTCTGCGCTGGGAGCGGGGAGAGGTGAGTTTTCCGGGTGATCGGGGGGGTTTCACACAGCGGGGCACCCCGATTGGGGGTGCCCCACCGAAGTGGACCAAGACCCAGGATAGTCAAAATCCTGGGTGTTGGTCCACTTTAATGGGGGAATCCAGCCTTTGTTACAAGAGTATAGAAGCATATCACAACCCTTAGAGGTAACCCAAGATCATACCAATCATTTAATAAGCAGAGGAACTGAAGAGCATATGTGCTCTACTCACAGCACTTTCTACTGTAAATTATGCAGTGAATAGAAAGCAGGGCTGAGCGGGGAACACACCATATGGCAATACTTTCTTCCCTTGGGCTGTGGAGCTGGTACATACAGTATTCATGCAGAATGTAGAAATGCCTGGGATAGCTAGGCAGCTTCTGGGGAAAGCAACGAGGATGTAGGCAGAAAAAGAAGCTAAGGCAGAAATAAAGCACACCACAAGCTTGAAACCAAAATCCAATGTACTGTACATTTAGAGGGTCGGCATTTTAGTCAAAACATTGGGTTGTTATATAGTAGGAAAGTGAAAGATAGACAAAATAAATAGATATACAAGGCTGTCGGTTTCATATTAGACCTACTCAACATGGAACCCAGGAACACTAGCTGCTTGCCAAATGCATTAAAAACTTATCGCTGGGGGCGTGGCTTGGTGATGGCCGTGTGAGGACGTACAACCCTGAGCTCCGTCCAACTCACAAAGAAAAAGCTCTTAATAAGTGTCTGAAGTGCCCTATACAGATCACTGACCTCATGTCTAAGAAGAGAAGATCCAGAGTGGCGTCCGGTGGGAGCAGAACGGGCCCCATCACTGCATTTTTCAGAGGTGAAGAACAGGGACCTGGCACGGAAGAGGGCCGCAAGATGGCGGATGGCCCCATGCAGGCTAATTTGGCGGCGGGAAGACAACAGGCGGAAGGATCGCCGCATCATCCCATACAGGAGATTTCCAGAGCCAAAGGCCGGGGAGGAAGAGCCCCGCACCCTGCGGATGCCCTGTGCGCAAGTCAGGGGGAAAGTGAGGAGACTGCAGGCTGTAGCCGGAGACTGATGTCGGGGCCCGGGGAGCGATCCGGCAGTGAGGGCGGAGGCGGACCGGCCCCCCCTCTGCACCACTGTGCGGTGCGGGAGGAACAAGACATGCGGCCGCTGCCTTCCCCCGGCCCCGCTGACAGTGGAAAGAGTCAGCCGACGGAGAGAGGGGGGGGCGGGGACGCTCCGTGCTCAGGAGAGCGGTGACGGAGCACCACTTCTACTGCAGCCCCAGCCTTGCTCGAGAGGTGAGATGGGACCAGTGCTTGGGTCCCCCGGCTCGCCTGAACACCAAGTGGACGACAGCGCTCTGCACCCGGGAACTGAGGGGAGCCTGAGAATGTCAGTTAACCAGCAGCAGAAGCCTCTACAAGAACCCTCATTAAATAAGGTGAGCGAGCAGCATGGGGGCGGACTGGGCAACAGGGTTACCGGCAGATCTCCCAGTGGGGGCGCAGAGACCACATTAGAAGCACCCCAGAAGTGCACCCCCAGGTACCTCCCCAGAGGGGTGCCCCTCCAGCATTGCCGGGGAGCGGGGGCCCGGGAAGACAGGAGCCACCTCCCCACACCTATTGCGAGGCTCCCAGGGATCGGAGCCCTGAAACCTTTGATGAGCATTCACCTAGCCCGTCCGCAAATGTATGTTCTCTGAACGGTGGGTCAGGCAGCAGATCCAGCTCACCAGTAGTGCTGCCTGCCTCGCCATACTGACCACATGACTCCCCCTCACAGAGCCCAAAAATCATGCCGATACAGTATTGATGGACCTTGAACAACACAGTATTAAAGCTCTTATATCGTCGCTACCCACTAGAAAAGATTTTGAGACCTTCATAAACAGAATGGAGTCCACTCTTCGGGAAGAGTGGAAGTAGACGAAGTATCGAAGAATGTCTTATAAGGTGGGAACCAGGGTCACAGCGATAGAACAAGTGCAGGACTCGGTCCAACAACGTTTGACCACTATAGAAAGAGCGCACGGCCCTTTAGAAAGAGCTCAAGCGGAGTCTACACAACACATGCAGCATGTATGAATTCATTGGTTCAAGTCTGTGGGCTAGAGCATAAGCTCCATTTTTTTTAATTCATTGGCATTCACTGGCACTGTTATAATCAGCATAAGGGTTCAACAGATGCTGACACAGGCCAGCCAATACCTAGTGCCCAATCCTGCTGCTTATATATAAACTAAAATATATAATATAAAAAAAAAAAAAAAAATATATATATATATATATATATATATATATATATATTAAGATAGATGCCAGCGCTCAAAAATGAGCTAATTTCCCAGCTAAATGACTCTAAACAGTGCACTTCTTAAATAAAGAGCAAAATCTCTGACACTGATGTACACGACTTCTGTCTGCCTACATAATATCTTAGATGAAGGCCAAAGGGAAACTCTTCTGTTCAGGTTCCCATCTTATAATACAACATGATCATGTGAAGGAATGCGCTATATGCTGAGCAGCTTCATTTATTAATAAGGGGGAGTGATGTTACGCTTCACTAAACTGCCATGAAGATTATTATTATTAGGAGCGCTACATTATAATTACACCCCTTCTCTCTCTAAAGGCAATTTAGCCAAGGTGGATTGTTGATGACAGTTTATTCTGTGTAAGCAGCGAGGCTGCATATGCTGCTCTTGGTGGGTGACCCATTTATCCGGGCAGTTATCGCACCTATTCATTGCACATGTCAACATTTGTTGAAGGTGATAAAAAAAAGTGACAGTGACAGCAAAATTGCTTCTAAAAGGTACACCATAGTGGCAGAGCAGACAGCGTTTATGATGGCAGCAGAACTGACGGAGCGCAACGCTGCCAATTACAAGGAGCAAGTCCGGCAAAAAGATTCCACCTATTGACAGGAATAGAAAAGGGCCTGACACTACATAAAAGTATGTGTAAGATCGCCCTTGCGCTTATTGGTTAACTATTAAGTGGCTGGTGATCACAAGCACCAAGCCTCATTTCACAATAATACCAAGCTGTAACTACACTAGGCCACAGACTTCTGGTGAATGATAGCACAAGCATGTGGATGAGCTTCGCACTGAAATGTTTTGTAAATTCTAGCGCTGACTTCTCAGGACATGATAATATATCACCGACTATAGTGATAGGTGGTGAAGAAATCAATCGAAATGCTAATACAACATGGATGTGGCATCACATCACATGGGTGACATGTGAGGATCACGCTGACCTTGTCCACATATAGCCGGTGAAGTTATAATTTGACTTTGATTTTTTGGTATTGCACGGGTTCTTTTGTGATATTTGAAATCAGGTTTGGTGGTGGTGTTTTATATAATAATCCAGCATATTCTGGCACATTATTAAAGCCAACCTCAGCACATACAGTTGTATGCAAAGGTTTTGGCACACTGTTGCTGCAAACAGTTAAGTAAGTTAAAAATGTAATGATCTCCAAAAGCCATGAAGTTAATTTAAAAAAAAATACACAGCGGAATATGGTGCTAAATTGTAGGGAAAATCATAAGAAAAAGCATTTTGTCTCAAAAACACATGAGTAAAAAAAAATACAATTCTGTGAAGTACTCACCTGTAGAATTGATATTATTTGTATACAGTACGTCCTGCTCCAGATATAGTACTTACACTTGGGTTATCCTCCGCCAGATGGCGCTGCACTGCAGAGACATGCAAAACAGGCTCTTCCCGGCCCTCAAATACCCAGGGACCTCCCACAAATCCCCAGCATTGAAAAGCAGTGAACAAAACGCCGGGAGAATTTAACCACCCAAAACAACTGGTAACTATAACAAGAAAACAATCACCATACAGGGGATCCAGAATAATGCAAACCAGGGTGGGGTGGAGCAGGACGTACTGTATACAAATAATATCAATTCTACAGGTGAGTACTTCACAGAATTGTATTATTCTTAGTATACAGTACGTCCTGCTCCAGATATAGTACTTACACTTGGGACATCCAATAGCAGTGTCCGTAAGTAGGGTGGGATCCCCAACAAAAAGGTGACAGCAGACAGTTTAGACCACTGCCGCCTGCAAAACCTTGCGGCCAAAAACAGCATCAGCTGAGGCCCTAACGTCAACCTTGTAAAACTTTGAAAAGGTATGAACAGAAGACCAAGTAGTGGCCTTGCAAACTTGTTCAACAGAAGCCTGGTGCTGGAAGGCCCAAGAGGCACCAATAGCATGAGTAGAATGAGCAGTAAGGCGGAAGGGAGGACTCTTCCCCTTAGCAGAATAGGCCTGAATCACAGCCTGACGAATCCATTTGCTAATAGTAGACTTGGCAGGAGCCAAACCCTTCCTAGGACCAGAAGGGACCACAAAAGGAGCATCAGTCTTCCTGAAAGCCGCAGTAACTACCAGGTAATACTTCAGACACCTGACCACATCCAAGGAATGCAGAACCCTTTCCTTAGCGTTGCTAGGATTAGGACACAAGGAAGAAAGAACAATATCTTGATTCAAATGAAAAGCAGACACCACCTTAGGCAGAAAGTCCGGCTTAAAGCGGAACACCACCTTGTCCTGGTGTCTCTCATAGTATGGGGCTGGATAGACAGAGCCGCCAGCTCAGACACACGCCTGACCGAAGTAATAGCCACCAGAAAGACAACCTTGAGGGTAAGTACAGCCAGAGCAGCATCCTGAATAGGCTCAAAGGGAGCACCCTGCAAGGCAGACAGAATCAAGTTCAAATCCCAAACAGGGACCATAGGCTTACGTGGGGGACGCACATGAGTGACCCCCTGAAAGAAGGTCTTAACCAAGGGATGCTGAGCAAAAGACTTCTGAAAGAAGACAGGGCAGAAACCTGACCCTTCAGAGTACTGAGTTTTAGACCCAACTCCAGTCCATGCTGTAAAAACTCCAGAACCCTAGGGACTAAGAACTCCCTACAGGGAAGAGACCTAGACTCACACCAATCAATGTAGGCAAGCCATACCCTATAATAGATAGCAGAAGAAGTTTTCTTCCTAGCCTGCACCATGGTATTCACCACCGAGGCAGACAAGCCTTTCTCCATCAAGATGGAGGTTTCAGCAGCCAGGCCGTCAAAGTTTGTAAATTGGGATGGAGTAAGGAGCCCTGAGTGAGCAGATCTGGGGCTCCTGGCAGGACGTACTGGTCTACTGCCATTTGTACCATGTCTGCAAACCACACTCTTCTTGGCCACCTTGGGGCCACCAGAATCACTGGCACCCTTTCCAGAGCAATCTTGCGCAGAACCCTGCCCAGCAGGGGGAACGGAGGAAAGACATACAGGAGTCGAAATTCCTTCCATGACATTGACAGAGCATCCGTGGCCAAGGCCAGAGGATCCTGAGACAGGGAGACAAAAACCTGGAGCTTGTGATTGTGACGGGATGCAAACAGATCCACATCCGGTAGACCCCAACGGTGACACAGGGACTGGAATACCCTGTTGCAGAGGGACCACTCCCCCTGACGGGAAGTCCCCCTGCTCAGGGAGTCTGCCAGCAGATTCTCTACCCCCGGGATATACACAGCCGAAATACATTGAACATTGGCCTCCGCCCATGTCATAATCTGCGACACCTCCTGGAGGGCACCCCTGCTCTAGGTCCCTCCCTGATGGTTGATGTAGGCAACCGCCGTCCTGTTGTCTGAGCGCACCTGCACAGCCAGACCCTTCAGGTGATTGGTCAACTGCTCCAGTACCAACCTGATCGCCATTAGTTCCAGAATGTTGATGGGCAGGTGGGCCTCCTGAGGGCCGCAGGGACTTCCAGAATCCCCCCAACCTGACAGACTGGCATCCGTGGTGACCGTCTCCCAGGAGGGGGCCAGGAAGGACCTGCCCTGTAGCAGGTTCTTGTGGTCCAGTCACCACGAGAGGGACTCTCGGACCAATGGGGGAAGCACACAAACCCCGTCCAAAGACGTGGGGTGCTTGTCCCAAACTGACAGAAGCTGAAGCTGCAGAGGCCTCAAATGGAACTGAGCAAAGGGCACTGCCTCGAAGCTCGCCACCATCAGGCCCACCAGCTGCATTCCCTGCCTGAGGGAGGGCTGGGGGCATGAGAGCAGGAACCTCACCTGCGCAGTCAGAGCTTCCACCTTTTGTTGAGGGAGGAATATCCGTGACTGAACCGTATCCAGAATCATCCCCAGGAATGGGGTCACCGGCGAAGGGGACAGAGAGGACTTGGGATGATTGATCACCTAGCCGAAGGACTCCAAGGTGGACACCACCAGGTGAGTGTCCAGTTCCACCTGCTGTGGGGACCGTGAAGAGATGAGAATGTCGTCCAGGTAGGGCAGTACACGTATGCCCCCTGACCTTATCAGAGACATCACCTCCGCCGGAGCTGAAGTGAGGCCAAATGGTAGGGCCACAAACTGATAATGTTGATCTTTCAACGCGAATCTGAGAAACCTTTGATGTCCCGGGAACACAGGGATGTGAAGGTAAGCATCTTTGATGTCCACAGACGTCATGAAATCCCCCGGGCGCAGGGAGCCAATGGCCGAGCGCAGAGTTTCCATGCGAAAGCGCCTGTTCTTGACAAATCTGTTGAGGATCTTTAAATCCAGAATGGGCCTGACTGACCCATCTTTTTTGGGCACTGTGAAAAGCTTGGAATAGAACCCCTTGCCCAATTCTCTTAAAGTGGACCAACACCCAGGGGTGATCGGCCCGGAAATCTATAAGATTCCCGGGCCGATCACCTCCCACCCCGCGGGACATCCGAGATCGGGATGTCCCGCGGGGTGAAACCCCCCAGAAACCCCAAAAACATCTTACCTGATCCGCCGCCGCTTCCGCCGCCGCCGCCTCCCGCGCGCCCCTCCAGACGTGCGCGCGCCCGCGCCGGCCCTCTGTGAATGGCCGGCGGGGGCGCGCGCGCGCCGAGAGTGACGCGCGGGAGGCGGCGGCGGCGGAAGCGGCTTGGACGTTCCTGATCCCCGCCTGGACGTTGGCGGGGATTGGCTGCGGCGTTCACGTGGGAGCGTTGAGAGGTGACTTTTTTGGGGTTTCTGGGGGGTTTCACACAGCGGGGTGCCCCGCCGAAGTGGACCAAAACCCAGGATAGTCAAAATCCTGGGTGTTGGTCCACTTTAAGGGGAACCTGCAAATGACCCCTAGATCCAGAAGACCTTGCACGGCCTGTAGCAAGACCTGAGCTGATACAGGGTCCTGGGGGACCCGGGACCTGATGAATCTTGTGGGGGGGGCCGCACAGCAAACTCTATCTTGTAACCAGAAGACACTACCTCCTGAATCCACCGGTTTGAGACTTGGTGCCTCCAGACGGGCGCGAAGTGCTGTAGCCGTCCCCCCACCCTGGCAGGCGGGGGCGCCCCATTATGCCTGACGGGTCTTGGGAGGGGCTTTGGATTTTGATCCCCAGGAGGAGCCCGGACGTCATCCTCTGCTCCTATGCCAGGAATCTGCGCGAGCCCCTGCGAAGGACACCCCCTTCCCCTGCTTAGCGCCTCGGTAGGGGACTGAAGGGGGGCCCTGGCTCTGAAAGGGGTAACTTACCTCCTTTAGCAAAGAGGTCTAGGCGGTCCCCAAACAGGCGTAGCCCCTTAAATGGAAGTCCAGTAAGGGCTTTCTTAGCAGCATTGTCAGCAGCCCACTGACGCAGCCATACCGCGCGGTGTATAGCTACCGCCAAGGCGGAAGATCTGGCACACATCCTAATAGCATCGTCCGATGTAGACAGGATAAAGTTAACAAACACTTCATAGGTAGCCAGGGCATTAATAGTATCAGGTGGCAAATCGTCTGGCCCATCAAGTGCATTCCTGACCATGGCCCTGAGTGCCACCGCGGTAATAGCCAAAGCGCAAACCGGGCACAGCGCCTCCCCCCCCCAAATGCAAAGGCATGGCATGCCAATTGGTCAATGCGCCGGTCCTCAGAATCCCGCAACGTAGTAGTGTCAGGGGAGTGCATAATGGATGTATTAGACAGCCCTAGAATAGGTGCATCGACCTCGGGGGGCGATGACTAGCACTTGACCATGTCAGCAGGAAAAGGATACTTCCTGTCCAAACTCTTAGGAATCCCGGGAAGTCTACTGGGATGTTCCCACTCCTTAAGCCCGAGGTTATTGAAATGGGTTTGCTCAGGAAATTCCAATCGAGCCTTAGCAGTATGGAATAGCTCACCCCTTTGCCTGGGAGCCGCAACAGGGGGAGAGATGGACAAAACCTCAAAAATCTGCACCAGCAATTTGTCAGTATCATCCGGGGTCCAGTGATCAGAGCCAGAATCATCCTGACCCCTTGACTTCTCGTCAGATGACCCTGAGTCGGAGAAGAGCTCCCCTTCGTCCGAGGGGGCATGGCCATATAGGTGCAAGAAGTCATCAGACTCCGTAGGGAAAAGAGCGGTATCAGGGGCTAAGTGCCGCTTTTTTGCAGTGGCCTTATGCGCTAAGGTATTAGCAAGCAAATTTTCAACACTGGACAGTCTAGCAGCCACATCAGGATGTGAATCCCCGCTTGTGGGGGTTAGACTCAGGCTTGGGGGAGTAGGTGAAGTGAGGCAAGGTGCAGGCCCAGCCACCGGAGGGGCGGGAAGTACCATTAGCGCCTGCTGTGCACAAGGGACGCAGACCCGTGCATTGTCACCGCTGATAGGTGAGACCCCACAAGCTACACACAGCCGGGCTTGTCCCGAAGGAACCCCGGTCACAATATCCTGGGATGCCTCCATATGGTGATTAATAGGCACAATAGGCCAGTAGGGATTGATGCTGAAGCTACCCTGGATGCCCCAATGACCCGCAGGGAAGTGGGAGTAATTATACTAGGCCCAACTGGCAATTATGCTGGGCCGGGAGAAGCCACTGGATTCAACCGTCTGAAAGACATAAGGGGAATGCAGAACCATGCACAGCAAGCAAGGAGCATGAAAAATTGCCCGTGAGGACACTTACAGACCGCGGAAGGAGGGGGACCGAGACCACGCGCGCGCGACTACCATCAAAAAAAGGCGCCAAGCGAACCTGGAAGGGCGGGCCAGGGCGTCCCGTGACGCGTAGCGCGCCAATCCAGGTCCCCGCCCCCCCGAAGAGTGCGAAGCTCTAAGCCAGTAGACAGGGTTGTCATGAGGAGCGAGGTGTATGACACACTCAGAATGGATGATTTTTGCCAATGATGACGCCACGGCGTCTGAGGCGACACCGCCGCCCGGCGCAGCACGGCCAGATAATTTACCTATGAGTGTACACATGACCAGTGAGACACCCTACAACACTTGTGTGTCAAGAGCACTTCAATCATGTCCCAGTTGGGAATCGATGAAGCAAAGAGGCGCGTGCGGCGGCGGCAGATACACAAATAAGGCTGCGAATCAGCGCGTCTGACACCGAGTATACAAGTCAAATGACATTACTAAAGGCCACTAGCGTGTAATGCAATACACTGGGACCACCTACACCCCCCCCTTTCTTTCCCCCCGGGCTACGGGGGGAACGAGGGAGGATGGCGACCCTTTGTACAGGGCCCACCGCTACACGGGGCATGGGCAATAATGCGGAGGGGCATCCCTTAGAGGCTCACCATCAGCCTAAACCGCCTACCCTTTGGTGGGGGACTGCGGTGGAGCATGGCTCCATAAGCACGCATGTTGCTGCCTACCTTCACCCGACCAGTGCAGCCCAGGCTGGGAGGCACATCACAAGGAGGACGGGTGGGAATAGTCCAACAGGGCCGCAGGCTTTAATAGCCCCGCTCACCTGCGAGAGAGTGATACTTCATGTCTTCGCAGTCAGCACTGCAGAGAAATCTGGGGATTTGTGGGAGATCCCTGGGTATTTGAGGGCCGGGAGGAGCCTGTTTTGCATGTCTCTGCAGTGCAGCGCCATCTGGCGGAGGATAACCCAAGTGTAAGTACTATATCTGGACCAGGACGTACTGTATACTAAGAATATATGATGCTGCATCAACCCTAAACTAATGTTGAGTTATAAGTCATAACCTTTAATATAGGGATTGAGAAGGAGAGAATACTGATTTAAAGAGAATTTTATTGCCTGCAGTTATGTTATTTACTGGAGGGGGGTTGCTCAGACGTGCATAGCTCAGTGGCTCTGCGCGCGCTGACTGGAAGAGTGGCCGCGGCATAGGACTGGGATGAGGTGAGTTTCCTCTGGCGATCTGGGGGGTTTCACGTAGCGGGGCACCCCCGATCAGGCTGCCCTGGAGGAAAGGACCAAAAGCCAGGATAGTCAAAATCCTGTCATTGTCCAAGCAAAACAAAAAAAAACATGTTGCTCCTCGCACAGCTTCTATTTTAAGGTGTGATCATAGACATGGCACTGGCAGCCAAATCTACAGACACTGTGCTTTTAAATAGTTTTCTTTTAGCTTTGGTTAATAAAAACTGTTGTTTTTATTGTTATTTGTATTTGATGTTTTTATGCAGTAGAGGTGGGGGTTGTGTATGTTTTGTTGTTGTAGGGGCATGGTTATCATAAATGGCATTTGGCTACTTTTGGAATGCAAGTACACTTGCTATATCAAGAGCAGACCCTACTGTAATTACCAGGCTTATATTCTTTATAAAGGCAATAAAGTTTATTCAAATAAAATAGATTCTCACTGATATCCTGTAGGCACTCACTGTAAATGTTTGAGCCTTAAAAGCTAAAAAGGGTTTGACAAAACCAATGCAGCCTGTAAACAGACTGGAACACTTTTATTGACAAACATGCTCCTTCCGCAACACAGCTGTAGCCTGGCAGTTATTTATAGCAGGATAGCGGCGGCGGGATACTGCAATAGGCTACTCGCTCATTCAGACATACTGCAGGAATTCATATCATTGATCCAAAGCTTGCTTTTCTCTACTGACGTCAACACATTCTTCCAAGCCCATTCTACTTTTTCTTTTCCCAGTCTTGTATATAATACTAAAGATATTTATGACAGTCCAGTCCCATCAATGTTTTGACTACAAATGAATGGCTTCTATCAATCTACACGATAAAACAACTACAACCGATGATGTCCTTACCATTTCTAATTCATGGTAGCAGAACTCCGCAAATCTGGCAGGGTCACTGTTAAAATCACTCATCATGTACCTCTCTTCCTAAAGTACTTCTCAAGTGCATACAGTAGAAACCTACAGCTTCTCTTGTGTACTTTAGAAGATAGAGAAGAAATCCATGTACCACATTTGTTGGTCATGCAGCCAAATGAGAAGACATTGGACAAAAGTATTGGGATTATATTTTAAAAGCTTGCTCAAGTAACTAACCAAGAATGTCCAGCAATAGGCCCTAATAACAATGCTGTTCAAGGAAACCAAGGAATGCAATGAGTGAATCTTGGAAGTGTTTATCTGCAAACTTACAAAACAAAAAGCCATTCAAAAGAAAACGAATGGATCATGAATACTGACAAACTGTCCAATGTTCCTACATCTGCAGCGATAATGACTAAAAGCATTTATTAATACTGTAGAATGCAGGTACCCAAACTTGTTATGAAGGCCAGCAAATGGTCATGCGTTTAGACTATTCATGCAGGTGTAGTAATATGTGATTCAGCCAGAGCTACAGAGCTGCCTACGTTACCAAACAGTTTAAAGGATACTGAACATGTGGCCTTGCAACCAAGGCTCACAAGTGTGCAGCACAAAAATTCAGGAATACAGTTAGTGCTTGAAAGTTTGTACAAACCATTCAAGGAAAACTGAAGCTGGATCTAACATCATATAGGCAGAAAAGGAAGGCAAGATCATATTTAATAAAAAGAAAATATCAAATGGCTTCTGCTACTATACAGGATAGGGTTGATTCAGAGAGACATCAAAAGACTTTCTTTTTTTAAATGTTTCCGGCTTGCGTATGAGTTTACGAGTGATTCTAAGCATGCATCGCAAGCCTTCAGTAAAGTCTTCGTCTGTTCGTATGCCAACGAGAATGTCATTTTTCAGCTTTCGCTTTCCGTTTATGTTACTCATGTTGCAACGTAGGCTTTCGTTTTTGCCCTTTTTCCATCGTCTCCTCCCATGAATCATTTACGTTTCCCGTTAGATTCAGATTTCCTTTTTCTATAAATAATCGTCCAGACAAAATCGTTACGACCTTACGCCTGCGCACTACAAACTTAACTCATTAATGTGCTCGCCTACATATTTGGTTCACTCACTTCTGCAACAATGCTTAGCTAAATCACCTCGCGCTCAGTATATTCTTCCATTTCCCACTCCTATAACTTACCCAAATCACTTCGTGGTCTCATTCTTCTTCCATTTCCCACCCTTAAAACTTACCCAAATCACTTCGCGGTCAGGCGAATCTTCATATCTGAATGTTGTTTCCCTTAATGAAACTCTTAATGAATGTATTTATAAAAGGAAATGACACAGAAACAAGTTTTTTTTTTTAATTTGAACTGCCATTTTTATATTGCCATTTTAAAATAACTTATGTTTTTTAAAATGGAACAACTTTGAAGATATTTTTTTTTCTTTTTTTTAAAAAACTGTAAATATAAACATTTACAATTTTAAAAATACAAATTTACTTGTTTTAAAATATATACACTGCAATGGCAGGCCCCAGAACAGCTCCTGCATCTCGCCCACCAACTGAAGGACCCTGGCACTCAGTTGTGCCACTCAGTTGTGCACGTGTGGTCCCTGTATAAAAAAAAAAATTGTAATTATTTGTCAAAACATGGTCAAAAGCAAGCAAGCCGAGTGCAAAATGGTCCCGTAAGTGGATCGCAAATGAAACGGTTTTATAGGCCGGTGGTCCCTCGCCAATCAGCTCTATGAATCAGACGCAAGCCCATCCCAATAATGTAAGTTATCTGAGCGAACGCAATATATCAGATTTTGATGGGAAAATGATCCGAACTAACGCAAATGATCCGATTTAGATCCGTTCATCGAAAGCGCATATATGCATTAGCGGGAACGAACATACGCATGGAAAAACGAACGTAAAAACCAAAAAAAAGGCCAAAAGGCCAAACAGACACAAAAACATACACAGACACATACGAAAGTCCAGACGTATCTGTCTCATCAACCCTATAATTTGTGATGCTCAAGACAAAATGAAGTAGAGATATTGGTGTTCTCCACATGTTACTGCTGTTACTGTCATATATAAATAGTGGGAAAGTTAAAGGAAGGCTAGAGAAGGTAGAATGAAGGAAACGCTAAAATAAATAGGAAAGAATGATAAAAGTTAAAATGTTAGTTGTAGGTTAAAAGCTAAAAATTCTCCTGAAGATTTGAAGGTAATGTCACCTGCCTTCGGGTGAGTTAGCAACCCCCAATCTTCACAGCTGCTTCTGCCTTTAGACAAGCCCATTTGTCACAAAGGCGCAAAGGATGCCAACTCACAACTGAAGGTGGATGAACCAAGGGCATCCAGAGGGAATAGTCAGGAAGCCGGGGTCATTCATGGTGTATCAATCCTACAGGTATCAAGGCATAGGGATTGAGCAGATAAATGGTCGAGAATAATCGAGGGATCGAGGCCGGGGAGTCAGAGGTATCCAGAGGTTCAGTCAAACAGGCAGAGGTTGATTCAGGCAGCAAGGGATGGTCAGAAGGAGTCAACAACCGATAGTAGTTCACAGACATCACAGAGCACACCCTTAGCTCAGAAACGCTATCACAGGCATTGAGGCATGGGCTCAGTTTCTATTTAAAGGGTCAGTGGCCAATGGGAGCTGCAGACGGGTCTGGTCAGTAGTGGGGGGTGATTGGATGGCCTAGGACCGGCCAATTGGCCACAGTAATTCCAGGGGTTGGTCAGCTCTGGCTAGTGGCTAACCAGCCCCTAAATCAGTTACATATGCCAAGGAGGAAGCACTGCATGCCACTGGCAGAGTCTGCTCAGGGCAAGTTTGGCTGCCCTCAAAGCCAAAGGGGAGTGTGGGCGGGGGCCAGCGCAGCTTGCCGCATGCTCTGACTTCCACAGGCAGACCGGCCGCCTTGAGCTAGCCTGCTTTTTCACTGTAATGGATCAGGCATGTCAGGCTTCAACACACCCCCTCCAGTGCAGTGAAAATGTAGCCCTGTGACTGATGGCAGAGGAATGCAATGCGAATGTAGAGTTCCAATGCAGTTGCCGGGACAGAAGGTTATAACTTTTTTGTTTAATTAGGAGGTGGTCAATCGCTTTAAGAAAATTTGGTAATATTGGGGTATCCCACAGTGATTTATGACTAGTTGGTTATAGATTTAAAGCATAAGATTTCAAAGTCTCCTGGTGTCCAGTGTCCTCAACCTTTTTACACCAAGTACGCCCTAGCAACAAGCAGTTACAATCAAGTACCACCAAGAAGGAACTCAGTTTTTAATGTTACCAAAATAAGTAGGTCACGGCCCTTGTAGAACTTTTTGAAGCAAGAAAGAAAAATGTTTTACTGTTAAAATAATATATCAAACCCATAATAATACTCTATTCGTGGACCCTGAACACTGCAGTGTACGTGTACCGCAGATTGAGAAACAGTGTCTTAGAGGCTACCGGCTCTCCAGTCATTTTCATCTACTGTTAAAGTAGTCCAAACAAATAATCTTTCAGTAGGCGGCAGTGGTTATGTTTCTGCACACTCCACGATGATGATGATATGCTATCAGTGCTGGATGATCAGATACATGCTGGCCAGTTGAAGTGGGCCGTTTTTTTGGCTGGACAGACTCTTTAAAGTGGACCAAAACCCAGGCTTTAGACTGCCCTGGGTTTTGGTCCTTGCCCTCGGGGCACTACGATCAGAGATGCCCCGCTGTGTGAAACCCCCCTGGTCGCAGCTCCTGCATGCCCCCTTGGACGGGGAAAGGAGGTGAGGTTCTTGGTGATCTTGGGGGTTTCACACAGCTTCTGGATTCTCGATTCTGGGTGCCACAGGGGGAGGGAATCTAGCTGCCCTGGAATCTTATAGATTATAGCTATATGATAATTGTTTGGCACATCCTTCTTTCTTCAAAGTATAAATAGAACACAGAAAGATGTATTCATACAGAGGGTAAAGCACAACAAAGTCTGACCTGTTCAGATGACAGCATTTGTCACCCACAAAAGATCTACAAAATTTAATACAAGATGGGTGCTGATCACACATGGGGAGGGGTGAGGTTGCATCCAGGCGTCGCATTAAGGCCTAATTTAGCGTATTATACGTGTACATTTTCTCTAAAATGCATCATGAACCTTAACTATGTATAACTACTCCTGCAATGAATGACAGTAATAGCAATTTATCCTGGCTGTGCACTGCTGGCATTAGTTACAATGTGGTATATGTGCTGCTGAGCTGAGATAAACAAACTCATACATTGTATCTTTTTTGTTAAATCTCCCCCCTGGAAGCATAATGGTGGGGCTGAGAAGATGACTCATGTCTTTTAACACAAATTTTGCCTGCAGGCATGGAGTCTGCATCTTCTTGTAGACCATTTATATCTAGATGCAAAGTGTAACTGGAAAGCTCTAACATGATGTCTGACAATATAAAGAGATAGTCTTATTCGGTATAAGACTCTCTCTATATAGTCAGACATGTTCTTAGAGCTTTCCAGCAACACTCCTCTTTTGCATAAACAAACAGTGAGCAAAGAGATACAGAGACTTTATTTTATAGGCTGTATAAGTAATTTATATATTGGGTCGTAAGGGGCGTAACTTGAGGGGCACTAACTAACCGAAATACTCCTAACCACAAAAAATATTTACAAAATATTTATCGCTATCACATATAAAACCTCCCCAAAAAATTAAAAAAACACAAAATTCATTAGACCCACCCACAATCACTTGTCCCAACAACATAAGATAAAACCAGCCTTGGGGGGGTATGTGTGAGGGGGAATAGTAACTGCCAAACAGCAGTTTACAGCTACAATCAATAACAATAGCCATATATAGGTGTTATATAGGTGGTCGCTTTAAGTGCTTCAGGCTCATTTTGCTCCACTCTGTACATACGCTAATGCATGATAATGTCTGACGTGCTCTTTGAACACATCGTTTCTTTCACATTTATTAGTGTAAAGCAGCCTTATGTTTTGCGAAATGAATCTTGTTCTTGGAAAAGGTCATCTGCTATGATGAAAACTCAATCAGATGCACAAAATATCTACAAGAATCAGTGTAAAACAAAGAAAATGTCAACAAAATATTTGATTTCCAAGGAGAAAAGCTAGATGTGTTTCTTGTGAGTACATTTTGTCTTGGGCTGAAACTTGTCTCTCATTAGTTAGCACGCCCTCTCAAACTCGGCCATACCAAACCCCATTTCTGAAAATGTTTCCAAATCCTCAGTTGGGGAAACAATAGGCACAACACCAAAGAGAATTAATGGGGCAGTAGTGAACATTTTCCTGTTTTAATTGTATCATTCTTACTTCAGACATCATGAGAACGGTTTAGAAATTTAACAGGTTACAGTTTATATCTTCTTTTGTGTTTTTGAAGTTCAAGAACCATTCAGCTTTCCAGCACAATAAACTCCTAAATACATGTGGGCAATCTAAAGCCATGCTGCAAAGTCTTGGGCTTGCATATCACTCACTGGAAGCCCTCTCGGGCTTCAGACGGAAGAAAGGGCTCCGCTTCCTGTGTAAATTTACTAATTAAAAAATCAATACATTTTTGCAGCACAGATGTACTAAAACTAAAACATAACTAGTACTAAAACAAAACTCAGAATACCAACTGACACAGCACCACTATTATAGTATAAAGATACAAAGATATTCAATCAGAATGCATATGTAGTTGAAAAACTATTTTGGCATGTCTTTCAGTTAAAGTGGACCAACACCCAGGATTTTGACTATCCTGGGTTTTGGTCCACTTCAGTGGGGCACCCCGATCGGGCGTGCCTCGCTGTGTGAAACCCCCCACAAAGCCCAAAAGACTCACCTGTCCCCGCTCCCACGTAACCGCTGCAGCCAATCCCCGCAGTCGGACAAGCGAGGTCCGTCGCCGGACACACGAGCACGCCCGCCGCCGCATCCCGCGCGTCACTCTTACAGGGAGCGCGCCCACGCCAGCCATTCACAAACGGCTGGCGCGGGTGCGCGCCCTGCTAGAGGGATGCACAAGCGGCGGCGGCGGCTCATGCATGCGCCGATGGATCGAGGAGCAGGTAGGGATTTCAGGGCTTTCTAGGGGGTTTCACACAGCGGGGCAACCCCAATGCTGATCAGCATCGGGTGTTGGTCTACTTTCAAGCGGTTCTTCACTCTGAATAAGAGTCTATCTTATATGTTTCCCACACCCTGTACATACAGATTGCTCACATTAAAAATCATCCTTCCAGCATCTACTGCATGTTATGAGCCTTTAAACATCAAAGATGGCGGCTCATGGAACATCAGGCAGCCTGCAAACAGGAAGTGCCTTATGACTGTGCTGCTCTGCATTCTGGGATTGCTGACCTTTTCCTGACCCCAGCTCTGCTCTGTCTGAGCAAAGCACAACCATAACCCGCCCCCCTGTACTTTATCCCGCTCTCCTCTCCTCAGTAAGTGTGATGATTCTGAGGCAAGATGGCGGCGCCCGTATCCTAAAGTCCTGAACAGAGTTGCAGCCCAGCGGGGGAAAGAAAAATAAGTAAGTGAATAAAAACTTAAAGTCTATTAATTTTAGATGCTGTGGAATAGTTTTTTAAGGGTTTGGGCTATTCAATAAATCATGGTGAAGGTCCGGTTTAAAGTGAATGGATAGTAAGGAATTTATAGTACACTACTGACACGTTTGCCCACTTTTGACATCTATGAAAAAGTTAACTAGATGTAAATGACATAACAGAGATCAGGCTATTAGATATTTCATTAAATAGAGGAGTACTTAATGTCACCAGGATACCAGAAAATGTAAAACCGGTTTTCACTGTAACACTTTTGCGACTTTTAATTTTGCATATTTTTTTACAAAAGACTCACTGTCCCACTAACAGGAACCTCAGCCTTATCCAACACCCCTACTAGGAGCTCCCACCTTATCCAACACCCCTAACAGGAGTTCCCACCTTATCCAACACCCTTAACAGTAGCCCCATTCTATCCAGCTCCCATAACAGGAGCTCCCGCCTTATCCAACTCCCCTAACAGGAGCTCCCATCTTATCCAACACCCTAACATAAGCTCCCATTTTATCCAACACCCTAACAAGAGCCTCCATTTTATCCAACACTCCTAAAAGTAGCCCCACCTTATCCAACACCCCTAACAGGAGCTCCCGTCTTATCCAACTCCCCTAACATAAGCTCCCATCTTATCCAACCCTCCTAACAGTAGCCCCACCTTATCCAACACCCCTAACAGGAGCTCCCACATTATCCAACACCCCTAACATAAGCTCCCATCTTATCCAACACCATAACAAGAGCCTCCACTTTATCCAACACTCCTAACAGTAGCCCCACCTTATCCAACACCCCTAACAGGAGCTCCCGTCTTATCCAACTCCCCTAACATAAGCTCCCATCTTATCCAACACCCTAACAAGAGCCTCCACTTTATCCAACACTCCTAACAGTAGCCCCACCTTATCCAACACCCCTAACAGGAGCTCCCGTCTTATCCAACTACCCTAACATAAGCTCCCATCTTATCCAACACCCTAACAAGAGCCTCCACTTTATCCAACACTCCTAACAGTAGCCCCACCTTATCCAACACCCCTAACAGGAGCTCCCGTCTTATCCAACTCCCCTAACATAAGCTCCCATCTTATCCAACACCCTAACAAGAGCCTCCACTTTATCCAACACTCCTAACAGTAGCCCCACCTTATCCAACACCCCTAACAGGAGCTCCCGTCTTATCCAACTACCCTAACATAAGCTCCCATCTTATCCAACACCCTAACAAGAGCCTCCACTTTATCCAACACTCCTAACAGTAGCCCCACCTTATCCAACACCCCTAACAGGAGCTCCCGTCTTATCCAACTCCCCTAACATAAGCTCCCATCTTATCCAACACCCTAACAAGAGCCTCCACTTTATCCAACACTCCTAACAGTAGCCCCACCTTATCCAACACCCCTAACAGGAGCTCCCGTCTTATCCAACTACCCTAAAATAAGCTCCCATTTTATCCAACACCCTAACAAGAGCCTCCATTTTATCCAACACTCCTAAAAGTAGCCCCACCTTATCCAAAACCCCTAACAGGAGCTCCCGTCTTATCCAACTACCCTAACATAAGCTCCCATTTTATCCAACACCCTAACAAGAGCCTCCATTTTATCCAACACTCCTAAAAGTAGCCCCACCTTATCCAAAACCCCTAACAGGAGCTCCCGTCTTATCCAACTCCCCTAACATAAGCTCCCATCTTATCCAACCCTCCTAACAGTAGCCCCACCTTATCCAACACCCCTAACAGGAGCTCCCACATTATCCAACACCCCTAACAGGAGCTCCCACCTTATTTAACACCCCTAACAGTAGCCCCATCTTATCCAGCTCTCATAACAGGAGCTCCCACCTTATCCAACTCCCCCTAACATGAGCGTCCATCTTATCTGACACCCCCTAACAGGAGCTCCCATGTTATACAACACCCCTAACAAGAGCTCAGACCTAATCAAACTCCCCTAACAGGAGCTCGCATCCTATCTGACACCCGTAACAGGAGCTCCCATCTTATCTAACACCCCTAACAGGAGCTCGCATCTTATATGACACCCCTAACAGGAGCTCCTATCTTATCTGACACCCCTTAGAGATCCCATCTTATTTGAAACCCCTAACAGGAAGTCGCATTTTATCCAACACCCCTAAGTTTGCACTCTAAAATGAATAATCTGCATCAACAAATTACGTATTTGTTCAGCCAGGCTTTAAAACTACCGTACATTTGAATATCGCATAACTGGGTTACATCACTCTTATTTTTATTCACAGGTATGCTTTATAGTGAAATGCAGGCTTAGCTCACATGGGATAACCATCGACCAAAGTAAATCAACATGTTTTATCATGGAGGATATCAGTGAAATAACCCAGACAGGGCATGAGGATATGAGTACACATTGACATTTACGCAAGACCAATGAAATAATGGTGCAGTGCTTTAGTATCCAACAAATCAAAAGTGTTGCCCACGTGAACCCAAGTCTTCAGAGGCAAGATCTTCTCCTCTAGGGTCTGTGCACACTTCACAAAAGCAAAGTAGCGGTTATCAAAGTAGTGGTACATAATAGTCCACACTAACAGGTACTAATTCACCTTATGACATATCTACCATTAAAGACCACTATATATTTACACATTAAAACATTATATGACTGTAATACACGAGTGGGGCATTTACCATTGTGTTCATAGTAAATAAATGATCCTTTACTTTCAGATACTATACAATGGTTTTTGCAAATAAGAAAGCATTGAAGCTTAGCACAGGGTCAGCTATTACTGAAAAATCTCACATCTGTTTTCTAAGGAGATCTCTCAGGGGCTGGAGTAGTGCAGTCAAAATCAATATTACTTCACAATGCAGCATGTACATCGTCTGGTTATGGCAGTAGAAAGAGCGTAACTAAAGCTCCTCTATACTGTAGATAAAACAAAAACAAAACCTCTGAAATGTTTTGAACATTGGCTATATTGTTACTAGTCCCATAATGTCAAATTATTTCTGTTTTCATGTACACCTTGGAAAAACTACTGAACAACAATATGTTTACTTTCAAAACAATTGATTTTGTATAATAATGGCGGCATATCCACTGGATAAAATCAATCATTGATCTACAATGAAATATTAACACTGGCGCTGGTTCATTCAAGCAGTTAAAGAATATTTCCTCCCCGACACCAAGAGAAGATTCATAAAAGCCCAGCACTCAGGAGACTTGTTTTTGTGTCTTATGGGCTTTCTACATCTAGTAGTATGAGCAATGGCCTCATATTTGTCAAGTTACCTATCAATGCATCGCATAGATCATTGTGGTTTCTCAGTCTGGACAGGCAGTATAAATGTCTATATAATTGGCAAACAAGGAATGCACCCATGAAACCATAATAGTCCCCCATCCTGATCTTAATCTGGCCAGACAGTATAGATGGGGTGGTTCAATGCGTTCTGTGTGTCTGTGTGAAAAGCAGATTGGGACTGCTCCAAGTATCTGTGAACTTTGCAGCACACAAATTAAATCTGGGGACTGGGCTACCCAAGAGGTCTTAGAGGTATTCAGTAGCATACCAGGATGGAATCTCTGCATGGCAGATAAGCAACCAACGAATTGTTTTACATTTAGTTTGGACAATCCCTTTATTAACTTTTTTTGAATACCTAAATAATCAGACTAAACCTTGTTTAGAACATTCTTCATCACTTAGTATAGGCTGCCTGGGAAGGTGGATACTGGTACAGAGCCTTCCCCATGTCTTTTTCTTCCCAATGATTCAAATCTAACTTGTGTTTGGTCACCGAAGAGATGTGAGGCTGTACTGCCTCAGTGGGGTCACGGACAACAAAAAGAAATAGGATTATCCTTAACAGGGTCAGCATTATGGGGACAACATAATACCTTTTTAGATGTTATTTACTACCGTATTAAAAGAAAGTGAACATGTCTCCTACTGTAACCACTATAATTTCACACAACACTAATACAGAATTTTATTTTCAAGTGATCTGCATTCTAGAAAGCAACAGCTTTTAAATATATGAGGCAAGTATCTGAACTGCTGAAATATGTTCAAACTTTAGTATTTCAAAAGCAATTATTTATTGGAATCTTGTTCCGAACAATAAAAAAATATCATTTTCCCAAATGAAATTTATGGCAGGTAATTAATACATGGTCGACCAACAATCCTTAGGGTATTATAAGTATAGTGAGGCAGAACCAACAGACAGCTTTGTACTCAATCACATCACAATGAATCACTGAATACTTCTGAGTTTCTATGAAAAAATAAAAAACATTATTCATAAATTATTAATAGATATACAACCACTGAGCTAATTCAGCAGACGCAACCCAACTCAGCACATTGAGGATGGTACCACACTTATTATGAAATGTACACAGACCCACTAACATAATGATTTACTTTCCCTTCCTTCTCGCTGCTCTCCTCCTCCCAGAGGATAACTCTGCTTTCTGATTTATTTGGAAGTTGCCGGAAAGTAGAGGGGGAAAATGCCACACTCATGATCATTATTAAAAGGAAAGAGGTGATTAGCCTCTGGAACTGCAAGCAAAAATGAAAATATTTCACGTATTATAAAAGATGAAAGTCAAGAGTTTTCCCTATAAACCGAATGGCTAAAGGCTAAATTGATGTGTGGATTGTTATCATATGCCCCTCCCCATCTTGTACTTGTCCCCACCTTGGAAGTAAGCCAAAACTGTAGCTCTTTCCTGAAACACACAAAGAAACTGGGTGGTTTCTGGAGTTGCTTTGGCCATCAGTTCACCCCAGTTTGTATACGTTTGTTATTTGGGAACACTTACAAGAGACAGTTGCAGACCCTCCTAACAAATTCAATTAGAACAAGAAATACTGTTTCCAGATTCTGAATATACTTTATATATGTCTATATATGCTGTACATTATAATATAAACATACCCTGAGAAAGAAAATAATTTTATAAATAAACCCAATGCGGGTGAGCCAAGAGACTTGGATAGTGCCTCTCTGATTTCAGAGGCTTTCTCACCCAGCACCTAGGCAAGTGCAAAAATACAATTCTGTGAAACTCACCTGTAGAATTGTTTTTATATCCATCCATTCCAGGCCGTCCAGAAGTACTTACAGATGGAATGCGCCCATCGGGGGAGCTGCCTGCAAGATCAAAGGAATTAGCTCCTCCCGGCCCCCTATAAAGGCAGCTGCCCGTCTATCATTCCCTAGTGGTTTAAAAGCAGTACCCAACAAAAGGGCAGGCCGGGAGGCCCAAACAAAGAATAGGAGACCATGTTACCTCACATAGCCTCTGCTTGTACTCTCTCGAATCCAAAAACTAGAAAACGTATATAACTAGTGTCCTATGAGCAAAAATGGTTCATCACCATAACAGGCATGCATGACATAATGAACACAAGGGCGGGGTGGACAGCCTGGAATAGATGGATACAAAAACAATTCTACAGGTGAGTTTCACAGAATTGTATTTTTCTCCTCCATCCATTCCAGGCCGTCCAGAAGTAATTACAGGTGGGACATCCAAAAGCAGTGTCCACATGGGCGGGATCCCCAGTGCGAAACAGCATGTAGTTCATTTCACTACTGCCTAAAACACCTTTCGGCCAAAAACAGCATCAGCTGAGGCCCTGACATCCACCTTGTAAAACTTTGTAAAAGTATGAACAGAAGACCAAGTGGCGGCCTTACAAACTTGTTCCACCGATGCCTGATGCTGAAAAGCCCAAGAGGCACCAATAGCCCTAGTAGAATGAGCTGTGATATGAAAGGGGGGTTCCTTTCCCCTGGCAGAATATGCTTGCACCACCGCCTGTCTAATCCACTTACTGAGAGTGGATTTGGCTGGTGGCAATCCCTTCCTAGAACCCTCTGTTAAGACAAAGAGCAAATCCAATTTCCTGAAGGATTCAGTCGCAGCCAGGTAATACCTTATGGCTCTGACCACATCCAAAGCATGGAGGGTCCATTCTTTGGAATTAGCCGGTGCTGGACACAAGGAAGGTAAGACAACTTCTTCATTAAGGTGAAAAGAAGAAACAACCTTAGGCAAAAAATCAGGTTTAAAACGAAAAACCACCTTCTCTCTGTGCAACTCCAAGTAGGGTGGTTTCATACAAAGCGCGGCCAGCTCTGATACGCGACACACCGAGGTGATCGCCACCAGAAAGACCCCTTTGAGAGTCAGCATAGACAATGCAGCATCATGCAATGGCTCGAAGGGAGGATCCTGGAGAGCAGACAGCACTAGATTCAAGTCCCACACCGGTAACACTGATTTACGCGGTGGCTGGACATGGGTGACTCCCTGGAAAAAAGTCTTGATCAATCTATGATTGGCAATAGATCTCTGGAAAAAAATGGCTAAGGCCGAGACCTGACCCTTGAGGGTGCTCAGCTGGAGGCCCAAGTCTAAACCGTGTTGTAGAAACTCCAAAATCCTAGAAATAGAAAATTTCTGGCAAGGAAGGGTCTTGGCCTCGCACCAAGCGATATAGGCCCGCCAAATTCAGTAGTATATCATGGAAGAAGATTTCTTTCGTGCCTGTATCATTGTGTGAATAACCGTGGCCGATAACCCTTTCTCCGTCAGGATTGAGGCTTCAATAGCCAGGCCGTCAAAGCCAGCGTCCGTAAATTCGGGTGCCGCAGCGACCCCTGTGTGAGAAGACCTGGGTCGTTGGGCATGATGTAGTGATCTATTGACATCTGAACTATGGCCCTTATTCATCAAGCGATAGCGCCAGGTAGTGTCTGACGAGCGCCAGGTAGCGGCAGCTAACGGCGACTACCGACTCAAGTACGCCCGGCGGCGGTCACAATGACGCATTTATCAAGCAAAATGAGGCTAGCGCCGGCGAGAGCGACGGCTAGCGCGGCATTCATCATGAAGCCGCCTGGACCGAACAGCGCCGCTGCAAATTCCCTCACAGCGCCAGGTATGAGCTGTCGCTCCCTGGCGATGTCCAATGCTTTTCAATGGAGCAATCTATAATTATTCATAATTAATTGGTATTCATTTTTTTTTTTTTTTTTTTTAATGTCAAAAAATCGGAGACCACTTCTGCAATGTTAGGATTTATTTTTAAGTCAAAAAAAAAATTAAAAAAAATATGTGCAGAATTGATCTAACAGGTCTGAGATTAATGTATTCATATTACAAAATGATTCTAAAAACATGTATAATGTTACATTCACAAAATATAGCGCTCTGGGGTTTAAACAAGGAATGGACAGCGACAGCACATTCGGAGCGTGATTTGTTGATGAATATGAAGCTAGCCGTTCGCTCTGGCCATTCGTTGTCAGGCGCTCACATACAACACTGGACCTGTGAAACAGCGACCCCCCAGCCCGTATTCAACATTTCCGCACACCGACTGAGTCGCTGTCATCAAGCTAATGCCGGCCAAGCACAGCGAATACTGGCTGGCGCTGAAAAAATCACGCTACAGTCGCTCATCTGTCGCTACCTGGCGCTATTAATGAATCAGCCTCTATGTCTGCAAACCAATTCCTTCTCGGCCAGCGAGGGGCCACCAGGATGACTGGCACCCCCTCCTGGGCTATCTTGCGCAGCCCAGGAGCGAAAACGGAGGGAATGCATACAGAAATTTGAACTCCGTCCAAGGAATCACCAGAGCGTCTGTTGGGCAGATAATCTCTTGAGAGAGAGACAAACCTTGGAAACTTGTGATTGTGGCTGGACGCAAACAGATCCACGTCTGGTTGACCCCAGCGGAGGCACAGAGCCTGAAAAGTCTCGCTGCTGAGGGACCATTCCCCCAGGCGCAAGGAACTCCTGCTCAGGGAGTCTGCCTCCTGTTTTTCCACCCCAGGGATGCAGGGAACATTCTCCTCTGCCCAAGTCAGAATCCGGCTTACCTCCTTGAGGGATCTCTTGCTCCGAGTCCCGCCCTGGTGGTTGATGTAGGCCACAGCTGTCTGATTGTCTGAACGGACCTGGATCGCATGGCCTTTTAAATGGGCAGTCAGGCGTAGAAGAACCGAATTGCTCTCAGCTCCAAGAGATTTATGGGCAACCGGTTCTCCTTCGGACCCCACTGACCCTGGATCTTCTGGGTCTGCCAAACGCCTCCCCAGCCTGTAAGACTGGCACTCGTGGTAACCAATGGGGAGTTAGGAAGGACTTGCCCACCATCAGGCTCCGAGAGTCCAACCACCACAAGAGGGACTGCCTGGCCAGGGGAGACAGCGAAAATTTTTGTTCCAGAGATTTGTGCGACCGATTCCAGCCGGACAGCAGGTTCAACTGTAGAGGTCTCATGTGAAATTGGGGGAAGGGCACTGCCTCGAAGCACGACACCATTAGGCCCACCAATCTCATCCCCAGATGTACTGACGGCTGAGGACAAGACAGCAAGGCCTGCACTTGTGTCTGGAGACCCAAAACCTTCTGCTGTGGCAGAAAGACCTTGACCTGAGCGGTGTCTATCATCATTCCCAGGAAGGATCTCACTGTTGAAGGTGTGATAAACGACTTGGGGTAATCGATCACCAAACCGAAGGCTTCCAGGGTTGACAGTACGGTCCGGGTATCGCTCTCGGCCTCCTGAAGGGACCGGGCCGAAATCAGAAGGTCGTCTAGATAGGGTAACACCCGAATGCCCTGACGCCTCAGGATAGCCATGATGCCCGCCAGCACCTTGGTGAACACTCGGGGAGCTGAGGATATGCCGAATGGAAGTGCTACAAACTGGTAATGTTGGTCCTCCAGTGCGAACCTCAAGAACTTTTGATGTCCTTGGAAAATCGGGATGTGCCGATAAGCGTCCCGGGCCGAAGCGATCTCACCACCGACCGCAACGTTTCCATGCGGAAATGTCTTTACAAACTTGTTGAGACCCTTCAGGTCCAAGATCGGCCGCAGCTTTCCGTCCTTCTTGGGAACCGTGAACAGGTTGGAGTAAAACCCGCAGGACTATCCGCAGGAGGTGTTGAACAGCCATTCTCAAAGCCTGAGCTTTTAGAGGGTTTCGGGATATCCTTGAACATAGGAATTTCGTGGGTGGCCTGGCTGCCATCTTGTAACCAGAGGACACCACCTCCTGAATCCACCAATCCGAGACGTGACGTCTCCAGATCTGAGCAAACAGCAGAAGCCATCCCCCCACCTGTATGGGTGAGGGTGCCCCCTCATGCCTGGGTAGGCTTGGCTGGGGGTTTTGGGCCTAGATCCCCAGGAGGGTTTGGGCCGGCTGCGGGACCTACCTCTGCCCCAGGTATCTCTGCAGGCACCTGGAAATGAAGATTATCTTCCTCCCCGAAAGGACCGATAAGAAAAGGGGTTCCGAAAGGACCGAGCAGGCCTTCTTCTCTGAGGGAGCTTACCATCCTTGACCAAAAGGTCCAGTTGCTCCCCAAACAGCCGGCTTCCCACAAAAGGTAGACTTGTGAGGGACTTCTTGGGAGCCGCATCGGCCGACCACTGTTTCTACCAGAGCGAGCGGCGTAAAGCAACAAGCAAGGCCGAAATTCTGGCACCAAGCCAGACCACATCATCCATGGCAGTAAAAACAAAGCCGATGAAGTCCAAGCAGGCCTTAAGTTCCTTATACTCCTCCACCCATTTGAAAGATTTAGCCTTAGCCACAAGGTGTTTAACCTTTCTCCTGTTGGCTAGCGAAACAATTGCCAAGGCACACACAGGCCGAAAAAGAGCACCAGCAAAGGTGAAAGCATGGCAGACCAATTGATCCATGCGTTTGTCTGCAGGATCACGTAAGGAAGCATTGTCAGGCGAAGGCATAACAGTGGTGTTGGACAATCCTGACACCGAAGGGTCCACCTCGGGAGGGTGAGACCATAACCGAACCAATTCAGCAGGGAAAGGGTACCACCTATCCAGGCCCCTTGGGACCAACAGTAATTTGTTGGGCCTTTCCCACTCCTTAAGAATCATGTTAGAGAAATGATACTGCACTTTGCCTATTATTTGGTTAAAAATGTTATTTTTCTCCCCAAAATCCTAGGTGCGTCTTATAAGCAGCTGCATCTTATAGTGCGAAAAATACAGTATATAGTGACCAATGTATTTGGGGGCTTATGCATGTTACTGGAGGTAGGTAGGTAGGCATATATGGTATGCCGCTTAGCTTTCTTCCTTCAAGGGGAAACAAGGAGTTTTCATGGGGAGCTCAAGGAACATATTGCCACAAGTTTGCTGGACCTAAACCAAGATATTTTAGCAGCTAATGGAGGCAGAAACAATTGGATATACATATATCTTAAAGTGAATCTGTCACCAAAACGGTTCTGGGTGCCATTAGGAGGCTTCAATACATGCAGCAGCAGGCTGGTCTGACTGGCCAAGTCGGGATATCTATGCAAATGTACTGGGGGGTGGGGCCTCATCTAAAGAAAATACAGAAAAACTAACCATGCATTAGGAGGTTTATATATGTTCTTTTTTTCAGGATCATATTCAGAGACAGAGGAGCTTTAAAGCAGAACTAAAATTCATTGTGGAATCGAAAATATTCCAGGGCCAGCCAGTGGCCTCCCCCAGGGGGCATCCTGAATCTGGATGCCCCATAGTGTAACCCCCCCCCCCAGGCATGCTTAACTCACCTGATTCCTGGCTCCCCTGGCAATGTAAACAACCGGCGGCCACACCCCGCATCTTTAGGCTGTGAGAATGCTATCTAAATGGCTGGGGGTTGGAGCACGCATGCTGCTGGGGATGAGGCGGCTGTTCTTGATTACAAAGCTCTGCATGCAAACAGAGCCATTTGCCGAGGCATTACAGATGCACGTCAAATGGCTCGGATTGGGGGAGAGTCCGCACATGCGCCGTAGGACCAAGAAAAGCTGAGTTTGTATGGGTGGTCTGGATGACAGTCTTTCAGACATACAGACATATCAGATACAGTCCTGCTATTATTACCTAAAACACAAAATAATTGGCCAGTCTCTAAATTTAAATCAGAATATAACCCACCGACTTTGAGCCAATTACATTATTATTAAAATATGAGGACAGCAACTTATCCACATTTACGCTGTCTAATTTTTGATATATCCACCTCTAAGCATCAAATTTATAACTTAAAAAACGTGTCCACAGACCCTCGTGTGTGTCACTGTGACTTTATTATCTAAATTTTTCAATTTTATTTGCTTACGTCTGAAGCTGATGGTGCAAATAAAGTTGCTTGTTATCACATCAGCACACACAGAGGTAAAAAAGATGAATCGCAATTAAATCAGTTCTATTCTGAGTCTAGCGGCAGGACAGGCAAACCTTTGCTGAGGTTGTTAGGAGAGCAGCATGCAGCTACATGAGGATGGCGGGTCACTTTACATGAAAATGTGCTTTGCCATAATTACATTACACTCAATCGTGTTGGGGAGTCTGTTTATGTATGCTCTTGCATTGACATTTTATTATGTTTTCACATATATAGATCCCGTCTATAAATATGTTTCAAAAGGTTAGAGTAAGTGGAGAGCGTGTGGAAAGCTGGCATTGTACAACTGACACACATGATGGATGAGGAGGCAAATGCATTGTTGTCTTTTGTAAAGAGTCCACAGAAAGGCAGCTTGGGTGAGAATGCTTCTGCTAGTTATCCAATCAAGGCAGAAGGCTCTTTATAGCTGCCCGCCCTTTACCCTGTTTTCACTAACCAATGCCTTAACCCTTTTGTCACTCATGACTGATCGTCATAAGATAATGTCTTTTGCATACTCTCATCCCCCCCAAACTGACCTCTGACTGACTATTAATATAGTTTCAAATTCCCAATGATCTGTTAATATAAAAATAATAATATGTCTACAAAATAAACTGCCTCATGTTCTACACTAGATTATTGAATGGTGAGATAACCCCTGCATAGAATTCATAGTTTATTAGGTTTGTATAAACAATTTTTATTCCCGACATGACATCATGTAAGAAGTACACCAGGTTGCGTGGAACATGTTTTCTGTGTACATGTTTGGTTTAAAACTATCTTAACAAGCTGAGAGCTCATCAGTCAAAAGTCAAGGGAGCAAACAGGGCTGGATCAGTGGAGGGGGGCAAACCAGTGCTCCTGCTCCTGCCCAAAACAAGGCTCTCATCCCAGGGGGGGGGCTCCAGCACTTGTTAACAAGGGAAGTCATTGATCTACATTTTTAATCATGGGGGGGGTGGGGGCGGCTTGGGCTTCCACTAGATTTTTTGACCAGGGGCCACACTTAACCCACTACTGGGAGCAAAGCTCCAAGAAACTACGAATTAGGCAAGTCATTTGAAGCAACAAATTGACAGATTGATTGCCCTGGGAATGTAAAGGTGAATACAGGTATACCTGACTAAACTAGGATTGCACAGAAAAGAGTTTAATTATCAGAGCTGGGCTGTAAGGCAAATCTGTAACAGAGGAATGATGTCCTCAGCAATACTCTAGTGTATCCCCGCATCTTGGCCTGTCATGGCAGCACCTAGCGGTCTCCAGTGTCTCCTATTAGGTAGTACAACTAGGTAGGCCTTTCTATGGGGGGGGGGTTAGCATCATCTTTGACAAGCACTGGGGCTGAAGTGAGTTGCAATGGGGTGAAGCAAGTACAGCACGGGATACATTATGGTGTCCTTTTTTTATGACACCTGTCAGATGACAGACATTTTTACCATGCAGGTGTTTCTTTAGGTAAGCAATAGAAAATATACATTTGCTGCCTTGACTTCAGTTAACAGAAATCTAATTGGCTGCTTTTCACATTCTCATTACTCTTCTCTCTGCTTTACTGAGTAAGAGCAAATGAGGGAAAATGGATATCAGCCAAGTAACGAAAATTACTTTTACTGCCGAGTAATTTGCAAGTAAAACTACATGTAAAATTCTAATTCCTACAGTAAGAACCTGTCCTCAAAATAGTTAATTCCTCAAATCAGCTTTTTCCAAACTTTTTCTTCATTAAAGTGGAAGTCCAGTCTGTCCTCACCCCGTGCCCTGCCCTATTTCCCACAGCACTGAGACAGGACATGGGGTTAAAAAAAGTAAAACGCCTTACCTGGACCCTAGTACCCAGTAACGTTCCCCCAGTGAATTCAGTGTTGGCGTAGCCATCTTGGACAGGCTGCCTTGAGCGGCATCCCCAGCTCTATGCGCACCCCCCATCTGCCCATTCACTTGCCACTGCCGTCTTTAGTGCCAGTGACAGTTCAGATGTTCGGAAGATCAACACAGATATTTCAGTGATGAGTCAAAGGCCAGAAAGGAGAGGGGGCATTCTGACAATGGAGCAGGGTCCTGGCACTCAGCAAGCAGCGCCTGACCAGCTATAGACAGATGCAGCTGCTGAAGAGGAAAGGGTTAGAACTAGGTTTAGACAGAAAAAGTCACGCATAATACTAGCAAAAATTAAATGGGATTTTGGAGAATCATTTCCCATTTTTTGGGAATTAAATATATGACTATGGGAAAAATGCAACTATAACATTCCATACTTTTTGCCCTATAAGACGCACCCCTCAAAAAGTGAGGGGAAAGAATTATCTTCTTATCGGCACACGTTCCCCACCGCCCGCTGCTTTCACCACCGCTGCCTGTCACTGTCACCTTTGCCGTCACCTCCTCTCCGCTCGCCGCTGCCACCTTTGCTCCGCTGCCTGCCACTGCCGTCCTCTCCGCTGCCCGGCAACGCACGCTGCATCATCTACGATGCCCGCCGCCTCCACACAGAGGCGCTGGTTCCGGCAACCAGGTGGGCATGGCCTGTGACTCTTGCCAGCATCCAACTAAACTGGCATGAATCACAGGCCATACCCTCCTGGTAGTGCTCAGTGACCTTGTTTGTGCTGGGTTGACAGAAGTGGAGGCAACAGGCGGTGGTGGATGGTAATATGTGTGTGTGTCTATGTATTTATAGAGATGGCTGCTGTGGTATGGAAGCTTCAGAGTTTTTTGTTTTGTTTTTTTGGGGAAAGCTGCCTGTATTTGGAATGTAGTGCTTGTATTTGAGATGCCAAACCCTGCCTGTATTTTGGACGCCTCGCACTGCCTGTATTTGGGATAATTTGCTCTGCCTGTATTTGGAATGCCACACACCCTGCCTTTATTTGGGACGCCTCGCGCTGCCTGTATTTGGGATAATTCGCTCTGCCTGTATTTGATATGCCACACACCCTGCCTTTAATTGGGATGTCTTGCACTGCCTGTATTTGGTATGCCACACTGCCTGTAATGTGGGATACCGCTCACTGCCTGTAATGTGAGGTTTGTAATGGGGTGATTGGGGGGGGGGGGATTTGGTAAACTGTCTGTAATCAGCACACCATTTGGTTCAAAATATTTTTTCCTATTTTCCTCTTCCAAATCCTGGGTGCATCCTATGGGGCTAAAGATATGGCACATGGCTACATAAAGCAGCTTTTATTCTAATGAAATTATATTAACACCTTTATGCATAGCCCTCAAATATTAAATATATCTAGTTTCAATAAACAGGGTAAAGGTGTATTATAACTAATATTTCTATTATGCACATACACATGCATACTACATATATATATATGTGCGTGTATCTCAGGTTAAAAAATGCTTTATGTTCCCAAATGTCCATATGAATGTTATTCACATAAAAGTCTCCCTAAATTTCCCAAGTTAGGGGAATATCTGAACTAAAGGTCTCTGGCTGAATCAATATTCAGAGAAATGATTAATAATTAGGAAGGTTCAGGAGACACATTTTCTGATTTACAGGAAGGAAATTAGAGTTTCCTTTCCAGGAATGCCTCTGTGGTGCTTGTTAAATGTAGGCCTCGATTACTACAGCGATATTCCCAACTGTGTCATTCTGAGGAACTTTTATGGCTTGCTATGTGCCGAGAATTATTCAGTGAGGGACCAAAATTTCATCAAATGAATGATTTAAACAGCAATTTCAGTTTGATATAAGCAGTAATCTTCTACCTTTCCCCTGAATACTAAATTACAGCAGTTTGCTGGGGAAGGGTTCCTGTAAAACAGCAGTAAGTCACTAATTTGATGACCCCTATAAAGCAAAATGACCCGAGATGTCAATAGTGGAAAGGCTCCTATAACAAAATCATCCGAGTGGTAATTTTGCATTTATTTAGCAACCTTAATGTCAGTGCCAATCATTTAAATCAGGAACTTAAAGCAGTCCTTCACCCTGTACATACAGATTGTTCACATTAAAAATCATCCTATTGCATCTACTGCATGTTATAAGCCTTTAAACATCCAAGATGGCGGCTCATGGAACATCAGGCAGCGTGCAAACAGGAAGTGCCTTCTGACTGTGTTGCTCTGCATTCTGGGATTGCTGACCTTTTCCTGACCCCAGCTCTGCTCTGTCTGAGCAAAGCACAGCTATAACCCGCCCCCCTGTACTTTATCCCACTCTCCTCAGTAAGTGTGATGCTTCTGAGTCAAGATGGCGGCGCCCGTATCCTAAAGTTCTGAACAGAGTTGCAGCCCAGTGGGGGAAATAATAATAAGTGACTAAAAACTTAACATACATTAACTTTAGATGCTGGGGAATCGTTTTTTAAGGGTTTGTGCTTTTCAATAAATCATGGTGAAGGTCCGGTTTAAGAACCTATTTGAAGTACTGAAATCTATGAAAGCAGCCATTGCTTGCCTTCTGGCCATACTGCTTTGCTTGATGCAAACCTCACGCTACAAATGTGCTTTTGCTTTAGATTAGAGGAAGGCTAAAGTGATGCAATTTTTAAAGCTGACCTATATGCTGCCAAGCAACTCCAGGGTGCCACGGTGGGTCCTAATTCACTAAACAAATCTAACCTGCCCCCTTACGCCACAGTGAGCCCTGCATTAGAGAGAATCCCAACTCAGCCACACCTCCTACAATACTACATACAAAAGGGGGGGCAGGAAACAGCATGATCGTTGTTGTTGAAAGGCAGCAGGGGACATAGAATATCTGAGCGAGCTATGACAAGCGACAGTGGTGGATGCTTGCAGCCATATTGGCTCAACCTACAAGATTACGAGGGATGGGGCCAGAGGGCTGGCATGTAATTGAGGCATGCTTTTTTAGTTTGCTATAGTTTAGGGTGCACTAATGGCATTAAGAACTACAAAAGTTACAGGAAAATTTTGGGTGATGAACTTTTGAGAGGCCCACTTCCTTTAGGTCAAAGCAGAACCAAATGAGTACTGTTCTAAAGCTGCAAAGGTCAACGATTAATGCAAATGGTAGCAAGTTAACATTCCTGACACTTCGCTCTTTTCTTGCTTGCTCAAGTGATTGGGTGACCTCTTCTAAAGCTAGCTAGGCTGAAACTTCATTGTATCATTCAGTAATAAGGGATATAAGGCAGGCTGCACCATGTATGGAGACTTTTCAAAGCTTTTCCATATGACAGTGTAAGTGAGCTTTACCTCAGGTAAACCTACCACCAAGCAGACGACACAGTAGCACTCACACTAAAATTGTAGATCCCAGTAGTGGAATGCTAAAAGTAAAGACGGTCCAGGACCTTGCACTCCTCTGGGAAATTTGTTTTGGAAAGATGAATTACCACCGCAAATTCTCAAGCTTGGTTGAGAACTTTAAGTTACACCTAGACAAGAACGAGACATGCAACTTTAGCTTCATCTGAGATTAGAAGAATGAAACAAGGTTTTGCTGGTGGCTGTAAAGCAGTAAAGCTTGTGGAGTTACAAATGAATGGAACATGATAAAAGCAAGGATACATGTAGCTGAAGACCATCACCTAACCCAAACAACGTCTAAAGAATAATGAATGCAATTGTTTGATCAATGTAGTCCATAGATTAGATATGTTATATACAGTAGATCGATATATTTAAAAAGTATGTCTTTATGTCATGTTTTAATCTTTAAGTTCCTTAAAGGGAAAGTCTACTTTTGATTATATTTTTTAAAGTGTATATTTTTTAAGAAAAACCAAGTGAGGGCTAGAAAAGCCCAAAATTACCACGACCCACCCCTCCAAACACAGAAAAAAGTCCCTTATCTTACTTTATTTTTTCTTTTATTTTTCATGTGTTTCATGTTTTGAAATGTATAACTGTAGCAGTCTGGAGGGCCTATGTATGTATGCATTATGTAGTTAATGGATACCCATTCATGGTATGATTATTTGAAAATTCGATCTAATAGATACAATTTATATAGTGTCTTCCACCCTTTTGGGATATGAATCAGTTTGAAAGCAGGTGGTGGATTTTGTGTGCGGGCGTTCTGGGGAGACAGAGGCGGGTACCCTAGTGTCTGGCCCCCTTGCTGTCATGAAGGTCTCTTTTAGCTACCTCTTGTCCTTTGAAGGAATATAGGTTTGCCATTAGGCCACCTTAAGTACCTTAATGCACACCTCAGTTATGTAAGATCCTCTTTAGGCATTCATAATGGGACATAAAGAGGACCTAGAACGAGTGAATTTGTCATACACAATAACATTGATGCCCCTACTAGTTTAATCATCAAATCAGATACAACCGGGCTATTACTCATATAGGATCGAAAAGGCAGTCAATTACTTTTTTAATAATGAAAAAACGTGCATGCTTTTATCAGTATGCCTTTAAGTAATCTGGCCATTCATTTCTGAGATAATTGCGGTTCTGTAATTTTTCCACATATATATTTTTTCATAGTTGGGCTGTGTATGTTAATTTAACAAATACACAAGTTCGTATGTAGTTTAGGTCCACAATAAAATGGTGGCAGGGGGTGGACACTTCCCCTGGCGCCGGGGGGATGTCATGTTACGCGCCTGACGCGCTGTGATTGCATGGCCGAGGCACCTTTGCGCTTTGCCCCGAACACTTTGGGAGTGCTGGGAGGCCTGACGTCCCGGACACGGGGCGCCGTCCATGTTCCCGTGGCAACGTCCCACGCTTATGCGGGAGAAATCGCCCTCTCCCTCACTTCCTGGTTTGCGGCTGTTAGCCCCTCCCCCTTCTCTCACCTTCACCCTCACCTTCAGTCTTGCCGGGTGCGAGAGAGCACAGAGGGGGAAGAGGGCTATGATCCCTCGCCCCCCCCCCAGGCTCCTCCCATGGAGCACCCGGCAGCTGTCATCGGGGATCGCCGGGGGACAGAGGAGGATCGGAGGTAAGTAAAGAAATAAAAAATAAATGTCATTTTTTTTCTTGTGTGTGTGTGTACTTATTTTTACATGTAACCCTTTGTGAACTGGTAAGGGATCCATGGGATCCCAATACCAGTTCACAAGGCTGGGGGCTGGCAAGTCACCTGCGGCTGACTTGCCAGCACCCAGCTGTGAACAGTAGTTGTATTTTATTATCATAATGTGAACAGTAGTTGTATTTTATTTGTAAATGTTATAAAGTGCTCTTTTCAGTTTGGGGGTCTCCTGGGCAAGAATCGGGGGCTACCGTTGTAATCGGGAGAAATTTTTACATGTACTGTTACATGTAATATGGTTTTCATAAATAAAACAAATGATTAATTTAAAATACAGGAGACAATTGTCTAAAAAGACAATTCTGTGAGTACTCACCTGTAGAATTGCTTTTACCATGCATGGCACAACCTGCTTCATGAAGTCATTACATCTGGGTTATTCCGCCACAAGGTGGCACAGTGTACTGCAGAAGAGTTGTGGCTCCTCCCGGTACCATATAAAAACGGAATTACCATAGACTTATCCAGTGTTGACAAGCAGTTATTTCAAGAAAGCGGGAGAAAATAAAGGTAAAACAGGTAATAGAACCCCAACTAACTTGGAACAATCACCATAAAGAGGCAACCAAGAACAACGATAACAAGGGTGGGGTGAAGCAGGCCGTGCCATGCATGGTAAAAGCAATTCTACAGTTGAGTACTCACAGAATTGTCTTTTTCCCAATGCATGGCATGGCCTGCTTCATGAAGTCATTACATCTGGGACTTCCAAAAGCAGTGTCCATAAAGTAGGGTGGGATCCTCAAAGAGTAACAGCAGGCAGTTTAAACCACCACCGCCTGAAGTACCTTGCGGTCAAAGGCAGCATCAGCTGAGGCCTTAACATCAACCTTGTACAACTTGTAAAAAGTATGAACAGAAGACCAAGTTGCGGCTTTACAAACTTGTTCAACAGAAGCTTGGTGCTGAAAGGCCCAAGACACACCAAAAGCACGAGTGAAATGAGCAGTAACCCTAATAGGAGGAACCTTCCCCCTGGCAGAGTAGGCCTGCTCCACCGCCTGACGGATCCACTTGCTGATAGTGGATTTAGCCGGAGGCAAACCCTTCCTAAGTCCAGCAGGAAGAACAAAAAGAGCGTCAGATTTCCTGAAAGACTCAGTAGCAACCATATAAAACTTCAGAGCCCTGACAACATCCAAAGAGTGAAGGGTCCGCTTCTTGGGATTAGCAGGGTTAGGACACAAAGAAGGCAAAACAATGTCCTGATTGAGATGAAAAGCAGACACAGCCTTAGGCAAGAAATCCAGCTTAAGCCGAACCACCACCTTATCCTGATGCCTATCAAAATAAGGAGGTTTGATGGAAAGCGCCGCCAGCTCAGAAACTCGCCTGACAGAAGTAATGGCCACCAAAAAGGCCAACTTATGAGTCAGAATGGGCAAAGCAGCCCCGCGGATAGGCTCAAAGGGAGGACCCTGCAAAGCAGACAACACCAGATTCAGGTCCCAAACAGGTAGCATTGGCTTACGTGGCGGACGCACATGAGTAACTCCCTGGAAAAAAGTCTTAACCAACCGGTGATTGGCAAAGGATCTTTGGAAAAAAATTGCCAGAGCTGACACCTGTCCCTTGAGGGTACTAAGTTGAAGGCCTGAATCCAAACCATGTTGCAAAAATTCCAGAATCTTGGGGATAGAAAACACCCAAAAAGGAAGAGACTTGGACTCACACCAGGCAATGTAAGCATGGCAGATCCTGTAGTAGATAAAGGACGAGGACTTCTTCCTAGCCCTAATCATGGTATCAACAACAGAGGCCGGCAAACCCTTATCCATCAAGCCGTTAAAGCCAGCGTTTGTAAATTGGGATGGCACAGTGGTCCATGAGTGAGCAGATCTGGATCCTTGGGCAGGGCATACTGATGTACTGCCAACTGCACGACGTCTGCGAACCACACCCTCCTTGGCCAACAGGGGGCCACCAGAATTGCTGGTACCCCTTCCTGGACTATCTTGCGCAGCACCCTGCCCATCAGAGGGAACGGAGGGAACACAGAGGAGCCGAAACTCCGTCCAAGGCATTGCTAGCGCAACCGTGGCGAAGGCCAGTGGGTCCTGTGACAGGGAGACAAACCTGGGAAGCTTGTGATTGTGGCGGGACGCAAACAGGTCCACATCCGGCTGACCCCAGCGGTGACACAGGGAGTGAAATACCCTGTTGCTGAGGGACCATTCCCCCAGCAGAGACGTCCCTCTGCTCAGGGAGTCTGCCTGATATAATGTAATGTAAACCACCGAGATGCAGGGGACATTCTCTTCCGCCCAAGATAGTATCAGGGACACTTCCATGAGGGCTCGCTTGCTCTGAGTCCCTCCCCGATGATTGATGTAGGCAACCGCCGTCTGGTTGTCCGAGCGGATCTGAACAGCCCGACCCCGAAGGTGTGTGGTCAGCTGAGACAGAACCAACCTGATCACCCTCAGTTCCAGTACATTGATGGGAGCATGGGCCTCCTGGGGGCCCCACTGACCCTGGAACTTCAGAGACTTCCAAAAGCCCCCCCCAAGCGGTCAGACTGGCATCTGTGGTGACAGTCTCCCAGCACGGAGGCGGAAAGGTCCTGCCCACTAGAAGGTTCCCTGAGTCCAGACACCATGAGAGGGGCTGTCTGGCCAGGGGGGAGAGAGCAAATTCCTGATCCAGGGACACAGGGTCCCTATCCCAAACTGACAAGAGGTGCAACTGAAGAGGTCTCATGTGAAACTGAGCAAAAAGGACTGCTTCGAAGCAGGACACCATCAGACCCACTAACTGCATCCCTTGCCGGATGGAGGGATTGGGACACAAGAGCAAAGTCTGTGCCTGCTTCTGAAGGCCCTCCACCTTCTGCTGAGGCAGGAATACCTTGACCTGAGAGGTATCCAGAGTCATGCCCAGAAAGGACCTCACCAAAGACGGTGACAGTGAAGACTTGGGATAGTTGATCACCCAGCCGAAGGACTCGAGAGTGGAGGTCACCACCTGAGTATCCTTCTCGGCCTGATGAATAGATTGAGCTGCAATCAGAATGTCGTCCAGGTAAGGAAGGATGCGAATGCCCTGATTCCGCAGCAGAGCCATCACACCCGCCAGCACCTTGGTGAACACCCGAGGGGCCCAGGTGATACCAAACGTTAAGGCCACAAACTGGTAATGCTGATCCTCTAGAGCGAACCTGAAAAATCTCTGATGACCTGGGAAGATTGGCACGTGAAGGTAGGCATCCTTGATGTCCACTGAGGTCATAAAGTCGCCCGGGCGCAGGGTACTGACCGCCGAACATAGAGTCTCCATGTGAAAATGCTTGAACCTGACAAACTTGTTGAGACACTTCAATTCCAGGATAGGCCTCAGGGACCCGTCCTTTTTGGGGACCGTGAACAGATTGGAGTAGAACCCTCGACCCCGTTCCTGGGAAGGCACTGGGCAAATGACTCCTGACTCCAAAAGACATTGAACCGCAAGGCGCAAACCCTGAGCTGACAGAGGGTTTAGAGACATCCGGGATCTGATGAATCTTGGGGACGGCCAGGCTGCAAACTCTATCTTGTAACCGGAGGACACCACCTCCTGAATCCACCGGTCTGAGACATGTAGCCTCCAGATGTGAGCAAAGAGTCGAAGCCGCCCCCCCCCCCCCCCCGGATGGATGAGGGTGCCTGCTCATGCCTGAGGAGGCTTGGGGGAAGGTTTGGACTTGGGACCCCATGAGAGACCGGGACGACCACGTGATCTGCCACGGCCCCAAGAATCCCTGCAGGTACCCGAAAAGAGGGAGCCATGACCTCCTGGAAGCACGAAAGGAGGGGAGGGAAGAGGAGGAACCCCGAAAAGGCAGAGGCTGCCTCCTCCGTTGAGGCAGCCTACCATCCTTGGCTAAAACATCCAGATGCTCACCAAAGAGCTGCAGCCCCATAAAGGGGAGCCCAGCGAGAGCCTTCTTAGCGGCAGTATCAGTCGCCCACTGACGCAGCCAAACAGAGCGGCGCATAGCCACCAGAAGGGCATAGGCCCTACCACACATCCGTACTGCATCATCCATGGCAGTGAGGACAAAGGCAACTAAATCAGAGCAAAGCAAAAGAGACCTATAGTCCTCCTCCCTGTTACCAGCCGTAGCGCCGTCCAGGAGACGCTTGAGCTGTTTCTTAAGAGCAATAGCTGTAATGGCAGCAGCGCAAACCGGGCGCAGCCCAGCCCCCACACACGTAAAAGCATGGCAGGCCAGCTGATCCATACGCCGGTCCTCGCTGTCCCGCAGAGTAGTAGTGTCAGGGGAAGGCATGACCAAGGTGTTGGACAGCCCTAGCACGGGAGTGTCCACCTCAGCGGGACACGACCATCGCTTGAGCAGGTCGGCAGGAAAAGGATACCTCCTATCCCATCCTTTGGGGACCGCGGGCAATCTACTAGGACATTCCCACTCTTTGAGCACCATATTAGTGAAATGGCTCTGCTCAGGGAACTCCAGGCGCCGTTTGTCAGGACGAAGGAGCTCACCCTGCTTCCTCTTAGCCACCCCAGGGAGGACAATGTGCAAGATTTCAAAAATGTGAGCCAGCAGGATATCAGTGTCCTCAGGGAACCAATCGTCTTCCCCAGACGCAGACCCAGGGTCACTGCCGTAATCCTCCTGCTGGTCCCCAGAGGAGAAGGAGTCCTGAAAGAGTACCCCCTCCTCTAGGGGGTAAAGGCCAACAAAAGTATCAGGTCCCTCATCCTCCTCAGGAAAGAGGGACGAAGGACCAATTAGGGCAAGGGCACCAATCGCCATACCACAGGAGAAAGCGACAATAGACGGGAATCACCGCCGCAGCTCCGGGATGAGAAGGGCCCCAGATGCTCAGCAGAAGCAAAATGGCGCCGACAGAGGAACCTTGGGGGGCGGGCCGCAGGAGGACGACGCGATACGCGTCATCCACTAGCCCCCCCCCCCCCCCCCGAATAGCGCGAAAATGGCGCTCACGTGACCTCGCCGGCGTCATCACAGTAGAAAAAAAGCCTCACACAAATAGCGCTGCCTGCCGTGGAGCGTAGTACAAAGCGGCGAGGCGGCGAAAAGCAGTTAAACACACAGTAAAAAAACAGATTAAAGCCAGAAAGAAAGACACCCTCGCCGCTGCCACCCGCCCCCCCTCCCTCGTGCACACGACAGGGAGGGAGAGAGGAAAGCAAGCGAGCAGCGGCGAGAGCCCAGGCCAAGAAAAGGGGGCGGGGGAGGGGGGGACCCCAAAACGCCAGAACAAGTAAACAGTCCCCAAAAACACTCACCCCCTCAGAAGCTAAAACAGGAACTCCGCATCCCAAACAGGCTCACCATACAGCATATGGCCGGCTACCCTTTGTGGTACAGGGTCTGCGGCTTGGAGCAGCGCTCCTCGAGCACTTGACCCTAGTGCTCCTCTACCCTCACGCGATCCGTCAGCCGAGGCTGGGAGGCACGGAGGGTACGGAAACAGTTGGAAAGCCGCAGGCTTGTTTGCCCCGCTCACCTGCGCAATATAGAGAGCCATCTTCTATCTTCGCAGAAATCACTGCAGAGAGAACACTAGTTAAGTCTATGGTAATTCCGTTTTTATATGGTACCGGGAGGAGCCACAACTCTTCTGCAGTACACTGCGCGACCTTGTGGCGGAATAACCCAGATGTAACTTCATGACTTCATGAAGCAGGCTGTGCCATGCATTGGGAAAAAATATTTTTTTTTTTTGTTTTTTATGCAAAAATATTTAAAAAAACAGTAGAAAAATCACAATCAAGACATTTCATTTTAAAGCCTAAACTCTGCTGCAAAATATATATATATAATTTTCCTGGAAAATCTGGCAAAAATCACGGTTAAACCTAGCGCAAAATGGTGAAAATCACCTGTCAACAGAGGGTGACAAAACTTCAAGTAGGCTGGCAATTAAAAGGCTTAATAGTACCTATGCTTGTTTTTTCTTGTTTGCATATTGATATTTTAGGAAAACATGTTTTTTATTCGGCTTTTTTATACATTTCTTTAGGGAAACCCTGTGCAACCTTAGAATTCTTTGAAGGATTACTTCCAGAAAGATGAGCCCACTACAAAAAGCTGGGTATGCTTAACATGTGTACTTTCAGGGAATATATGGTTTATGGAGGATATTCCAAATGTAAAGGATTGTTTTGGTTGAAAAATTGCAAGGTGCGCACTTTGTCTGCAGGGCTGGAATTTTCAAGTAAAATTACCATTATGCGCATTCTTTACTTAGGGGTTTTTGCCAACTTTTCCCTTGACAGTAGCTATGCATGTTGGGTATTGTTCTGTTCGGGCATGTTGCTTTTTCAGATTTTACTTGTTTTTTCTTGTTTGCATATAGTTTTTTTTTTTAGGAAAATGTGCCTTGATTCTTCCTTTTTATTCATTTTCAGGGAAACTCTGTGCAACCAAAGAATTGATTGAGGGATTACTTCCAGAAAACTACGTCCACATAAACAAGCCTGGTACGCCTAGAAAGCTTAAGGTGTGTAATTCCAGAGAATATATATTTTGTGGGGGGTTTTCAAATGTAAAGGGTTGTTTTTCTGGAAAAACTGCAAGGTGCGCATAGAGCATATCACAGTTGTATTTTACCTGAAAATCTCCTAAAGCTCTGTTTCAGTTTGGGGGAGTCTCCTGGGCAGGAAAGGGCGTATATCTATACATATGTGGTACCATTGTAAGCAGGAGAAATTGGGGTTTCACACGCAATAATATTTTTTTGACAAACTTACATTTTTTATTACAAAAAATACTACAAATTGCTAAAAATAGATTTTTTTAATTTTTTTTGCACATATTTCACCAAAAAGTATTGAGAATCCAGCAAAAAAGGCCATACAAGACATTGCATGTTGAAGCCCAGACTCTGCTGAAAAAAACAATATAGAATTTTCCTGGGAAATCCCTGGAAATCCCTTCAAAAATCAAGGTTGAACATGTGTAGCGCAAAATAGTGAAACATAGTCTGGCACTTAAAGGGTTAAACACATTCTTGCTATATTCAAATAAAAAACACAGATGATTTCACACAGCACACTTAACAACCTAAAAGAATTCAAAGGGATTGTCCAGGCATAAATACATTAAAAATTATACTTAACTTTTGTCCCACACAGCTCCACTGCCTGAACCTAATGTCGGAAAACTTACCAAGAGCAGGGAACAAGCGTCCCACCGGCCATGGATATGACTGGTTTATACCCCGCAGAACACCCACTCTATTCATTGCAACAGAGGGGGCTATGGCGATGTAGGGTCAACATCTAAACAGCCCCTCCACTGCAATTATTGCTGTTTACTGCCGCCATCCTGGACCAGGGAGGACTGACAGGGCACTCATTCTTTGATCTCGGGTCTAGGTGGTCCAAGGTGAGTAGAGCTGTTTTTTTTATTTTTGCCATGACAATTTCTTGAAGGATGAGCAACACCCCTCTTGAGCCGCTAAGACTCTTAGGAGGCAGTCAGTCTACCTCTTTATGGGCATCCTGATTTGGGATGCCCCACTGTGTTAAACCCCATAAGTCTGAGTGGCTAAGCGGCCTGCATATGCACTGTGGGAAAGATGAGTTTATGGGCAATCCTGGGGGATACACACAGTGGAACATCCCAAATTGAGATGCCCAATCAGAGAGCAACACTACCCAAGAAAGTAAATTGTTGGTCCTCTGTAAACTTGTAAATTAAAACTCAAGTTAGACCCAGAATATTATACCTACCATGCTGCCCCTTGTAACTATGTAAATGTGGGTAAGGTGAATATAAGGAAGTTTGTCAACAGATTATTGATATTTCTGGGTAAAGTAGTGTTGCCTTAAAATTAAATTATGCATGGTGCTAATGATGTTCAGAATATTAACACAATTCATATAAATTGAAATGAACTTCTAGCCTGTTCGAGGACTGCTCCATTCTCCACACCCACCTAGCGGCCAAACAAATTTCACATGCCGACCGCTAGCCTCTCCCTGGGGTATCCTAAAGCGGGTGCCCTGCTCTGTGAAACCCCCTGGGACGGAGGTAAACTCACCTTTACTGCTCCCACATTGTCAGTGCCAGCGCCACATCCCTAGGTTTCGTGTAGCTGTGCACACTCCCAAACCCTGCTTTTCTGAATGGCTAGACACAAGAGAGCATGCACACCTGAACAGTGTGCCAGGGATGCGGCCAGCCAGCTGCAACTCATCACAACGGCACTATCGAGAAAGCGGTGATGTAAAAAAGACATTCCATGCGCTTTAATAATGAAAAGACAGATGCACAATAAAGTAAGGCATCCTTTATTCCTGTACACAGAGCACAAGCTGTTAGTGGGGTCTGGGTCTTTCTGCACTCCTCCTCATGAGCAGCATGTTGTGCACAAGTCAGACAAGTAAAAGTCCCTGTCCAGGTAAACACTAATTTTCTCCTACCTCACTGTCCTTGGGGACAGTAAATACTAAGCAATTTTAAAGCATCTGATTGTATGTAAATACCTCATGTATTCTAGGTGAACCTGATTTCTTTGCTTCAGTTTCTGGGTTTGTGGCTGATCTGGGAAGGGCATGTCATGGTGCAGCTTTATGAGTCTTAAACATGCTGTGCCATGGACAGAGACAGCTGTGGGAACACTGTGGCCTGCTGTGCTTGCTCACACTAAGAGCACCAAGGGACATCAAGGCTGTAGGACCACTTTATTTTGTGGTTTTGTGATTGGAGCCCTGCTACAGCTTCTGCCCTACGCTGCAGGAAATGGAGCAGAGGCACATGGGACATGCATCAGGTGAGCTGCTTGCTGGCTAATTATTATCATTGGGTTTAGAGTCCCTTTAGTGGCTACTTAAAGATGCTTAAACATTTCAAATATTTTTCCACAAAGCCAAAAAGGTAGTTCGGTATCAACTTCAAATTCGCAGTTGAAAGGCTGAGTATATTAGTAGCTGACCAGTTTGGTCTATGTCACATAAGGGGACAGCAGATTATTGCTCACAAAAGATGCTTGCACGGTCCTGTTTAGCCTCTGTTGCTTGCCTATTCCAGCTTTGTACTGACTCTTTCAGTGCTGCCTACATCTCTCAGTCCCTCAAATGGCAGGTCACTGAGCATTCAGTTCAAAATCCATACATTTAATTTAATCTTTTATCCAACAAGCTCTGCATTGCCCTTGTCTTCTGGTCACCTTCTCTCATTCCCCTTTCAAAGCCTTTTCACATGCCTCTCAGTTTCTCTGGAATTTCTCTTACATAATTCACAACTCTCCATCCTCTTAAACTTTCAAAAAGCGACTTCAGAACTCAACTCTTTAGATATGCTTATGACCTGGTTAACATTATTCTCCTTGTAGTTTACATATTTGGCCACCCTCAGCACCAACCATTTGTGATCCTGCTCCTGGTCTCTCTACCACTGGGGCTTCCACTCCTCTTGTATCTTGTTTCCAAAATAAAATTGAGGCATTTGGCTGCATCTTGGCCCCATGCATAAAAATAAAAATGTCTTATCGGTAACAGTTTTTCTACGAGTCCTTCAAGACGACCAAGGGAGAGTTGGCGACACTCCCTAGGAGGAAACACAGACTGAACAGAGGTTAAAAGCCCCAGCCCTTCCCCTCCAATTCAGTATTTAAACAAGAAAAAAACTGAGCATACCGAAGGACTAAGGGAGGGAGGGCTCCCGCTCCCTCCCTCCAGGGCTGTGGAGTCGGAGTCGAAGGAAATTTTGGGTACCTGGAGTCGGAGTCGGCAAACAATGCACCGACTCCGACTCCTACTAAATTTTGATTTAGCAAGTTTAAATGTCCCAATTCACAAAAATGTATAATTAATGACTTCTCTATTGTAAATAAAGACCAATGCATGCAGTGCCTCACGTAACCGCAAAACGAACACGTTAAGTGACCGTGAAGAAGCGTGCTTTTCATGTGCTTCACTATATGGCACGCAACGCACAATTAGAAGCAGCAATACTTATACTTTGCATAGTGTTGTGTTCTGCTGTTACAGGGAACCCATGGGTAACCTAGCCTCTCACTGATAAGGGATTAAGTAAATATGTTTTTTGCAGGACTAGAGACACTTGTATAATTGAAGGGAATGGAGGATCAATAGTTCAAGACTGAAGCTGTACTATTGGAAAAACTGCTGTCATTCAGCAAAAGGCTATAAAAACTTGTAAACTTCGATTGTTAGCTTAAACTTTAAACATGACTATGGGATTCTACTAGGGAAATCATGTTTTATAATAAAGGCCCCTTTCTGGATCCTCCCACTGCCCTATCTTCAGCAGAAGATCAGCACACAGAAAGGAGAAGGCAGCTTCTGCCCAACTACCTCTCTCTGCTAGAAGTAATGACATGTATGTTGTTTTTCTTTCCTTCAAGGAATGTATAAAATACATTCACATATAAATACAGAGGAGTCTGAGTCGGGGAGTCGGAAGTACAAAAAACTGAGGAGTCGGAGTCGGAACATTTATCTACCGACTCCACAGCCCTGCCTCCCTCGCCCCTTACAAGATGAGTAGGTAGAACCAGATTATTGGCCGTCAGACTCCATAGATCCTACAAGGAAACACCCTAGGTCAGCCATTACAAACTGATGCGAGTTCAGGTGCGCTTGCTCAGAGCACCTTAGACTATGTCGGGCAACCCTGGCTGCCGCTGGACCTCGGGTGAACTCCACCCAGTGAACTAGGGTCCAGAGCTCAGTGGGCTTTTCCAGAACTCCTGGAGCTGAAAACAAAAAAATTAAAAATGATGATTATGAAAAATTAGGATAGCCTTGAGTTACATACACTTGTCTGCTCTTTGCAAAACAAATGTTTACAAAGGAATACAATAACTGAAAATTTTCTGGATGAACGTGGAATACAATTGTAGAGGAATCAAACATGAAAAAACATTTAGCAATATTCCCCTCATACCTCCTTATTGCACAGAACATGCTTTTCTTTGTTCTTGGCCTCTGACATGCCTCCACGGCAAGAGAAATTACTCCCCTGGATCCCAGATTAATTTCATGATATCTGCTATGCCTGTTTTTTGAGTAATGCTCTTTTAAATGGCAGTTCTCATTACCTTTCTGACTTATGCATTGATAAGTAAAATATATTGGATTCTTTCTCTCAACAGCAGAGCAAAGCCTCTGAAATACTAAGGGTGCTTTTTTATGTTTTGGTCTTGTCTATTAGATGCTAGAGATAAGAGTGAGAAATTGCTCCAATAAAGCTGCTAAAAATCTCTCACTGCAATAGTAGAAAATATGTTCTGCGCTGAAAATTGGACGAAAATGTCACGATGCTTAAGGAACCGCATAAAGGAAAGATGTATTTCTGCTAAAAGGAAACAAGCTTTTGTGCACTGCCTAAACTGCATTATATTCTTAATCAATAATTATGCAGAATGCCTGTAAGATTGCATTAATTATAATTGCAGTCTAGATGATGTATTAGAATAGAAGATGGCACAAGATCAACATTCATTATGTGAGCAGACGGGCCAAAATTGGCAATAAAATAACCTCTGGAAAATTTTGGCAGTGTTAGAAACAGCAAAAATATGTGTTCTATTGATTTCTAGATAATGTAAAATGTCAAATTGCTCTGAATCAGTTGCAATTTACTAATAATTGCCTAGAGTTATTAGTGCCGAATCAATTCCACCAGAGCGTATCACATAAGTTGTATTGCCTCTTTCATAAGCGCAGTAATCCATTGTAGTCTTGTCTTTACTCCTGTTACTTAACCTACCACTTATACATTAAACCCCTTTGGCCTGTGGGATTCATATGTTCTAACTGGTACTGTGTTCCCCAATTCTTCTCTGCTGAGGGCGCTCAAAAGCCCCTGTGTGTCCAAATGCAAAACCCATGCGATGCTGCCTCTAATGAACACAGAGGCATGGAGCAGTATGTATTTCTTTTGATATACAGTGTAGCACAAATTCCAGGGCCGGCCACATTGGGTTTTGTTCTGCCTTTAGTAATTGCTCTTTCAGTGGCATAACTGAAGGACATAAGTGTCCCAATGAATTATCAGTGTGTGTTGCAAAAAAAAACGTTTAAGTGGTACGTTGCACAACAAACTACTGTAGATGTTTAGTCTTGGTTAACCTACTAGGAGGTTGTTTGGAAGATATCTAAAAAGGCTCTATGAAGGTGTTACAATCTGACTTTAAACCGGACCTTCACCATGATTTATTGAAAAGCCCAAACCCTTGAAAAACGATTCCCCAGCATCTAAAATTAACATATTTTAGGATTTTAGTCACTTATTATTCTTTCTCCCACTGGGCTGCAACTCTCTTAAGGGCTTTAGGATACGGGTGCCGCCATCTTGACTAAGAAGCATCACACTTACTGAGGAGAGGAGAGTGGGATAAAATACAGGGGGCGGGTTATAGCTGTGCTTTGCTCAGACAGAGCAGAGCTGGGGTCAGGAAAGGGTCAGCAGTCCCAAAATGCAGAGCAGCAGTCAGAAGGCACTTCCTGTTTGCAGGCTGCCTGATGTTCTATGAGCCGCCATCTTGGATGTTTAAATGCTCATAACATGCAGTAGATGCAGGTAGGATCATTTTTAATGTGAGCAATCTGTATGTACAGGGTGTGGGAAACATATAAGATAGACTCTTATTCAGAGTGAAGGTCCGCTTTAAGTACTCAAAAGTCACCTGCATATAGTAGGTGAATGGCTCAGCCCCCTACCTCAGGGTTCTGATCACCACACCTTCCTGAGGGGTGAAAGTAGAGTTTGGGCTGCTGCTCAGGTATGCTCCACAAGGCATGAGACAACAGATATAAAGCTTACTGTGGAAACAGACATAAAATGCTACAGGTAATCCACTAAAATGTTTTAGAGTTTGTCATCCTTGAAGCTATGACCTCATGGGTCCTCCTGTATATTATTGCCTTATAAGTATTTAGCATCCCTTAACTGAAAGCTTGATCTTGTTGTAGCAGTTATTTTTATTAATTGGACAAGACTTTATTTTTATATTCAGAGTGATTAAAAATACAATTCTGAGTACTCACCTGTAGAATTGTTTTTACTATGCATGGCATAGCGTCCAATATGCATGGCAACGGGAGCGTCCACCTCAGGGGGACACGACCATCGCTTGACCAGGTCAGCAGGAAAGGGATACCTCTTATCCAACCCTTTGGGCACAGCGGGCTATCTATTACGACGTTCCCACTCCTTGAGCACCATATTAGAGAAATGGCCCTGCTCAGGGAACTCCAGGCGCTGTTTATCAGGGTGAAAGAGCTCACTCTGCTTCCTCTTAGCCACCTCAGGGGGGGGCAATGTGCAAGGTTTCAAAAATGTCAGACAACAGTCTATCAGTGTCATCGGGGAGCCATGGGTTCACTGTAGTACCCCTCCTGCTGGTCCCCAGAGGAGTCAGAGTCCTGCAAAAGCTCCCCCTCCTCTAAGGAGTAACGGCCACCAAAGGCATAAATTCCCTCATCCTCCTCAGCAAAGAGGGAGGGCGTGGGAGCCAGGTGGCGCTTCTTGCCAGAGGCCTTACCTGGGACAGGTCTGGCAAGCTGCCTTTCAATGCAGGCCACACGAAGTGCCAGATCAGATTGTGACCCCCTGCTAGTATCCCCCTCACTGGGGGCTAAATGCAGGCGTGGGGGAGTAGGAGATGCCGAAGGGAGCGCAGAACTGGGAAGAGAAGCGCTCAGCCCAGCATGGGCCGCAATGATACCTTGGGCGCACGCCACGCACACTGCGGCACTATCACTCAAAGGGGATGCCCTGCACATGCCACACAGCCGAGATTGCCCCGAAGGACCCCCGAAAACGCTATCCCCAGAAGCCTCCATATGGTGATTAACACAGGCGCAATAGGTCAGCACAGGGTAAGGGCTAATAAAAAGCCAGCCGGGATGCCCCCCCAAGGGATGCCCCCAGAAGAGCCAGTAAGGGGGAGATGAGGGGGGGGGGAAGGAGCAGAACCGGGAGAAACCACAACCCACAGTTGTCCCGCCTGAAAGACATAAGTAAAATGCACATAAGCATCCCGCAGCCCATGCCCCAAGGAGACAAAAACCCCAAAGGGGACTCACGGACCAAGGAGACCGAAGGATCACCATTCCGCCAGAGCACGGAAGGAAGCGACACAGTAAATGGTCACCGCCGCAGCCCAGGGAGGAGGAGGGGCCCCAGACACGCAGTGGAGTACAAAGTGGCGACGGCGGCGAAAAACAGTGTTAAAAACAGCGTTAAAACCCCGTCGCCACTACCACCCGCCCCCCCCAGAACATACGCCAGGAGCTGGGCCAGGGTAGGGGGGGGGGGGAACCCCAGAACCCAAACAAGGCAAAACAAGTCCAGAACACAGTCCCCAAAAACACTCACCCCCTCAGAAGCTAGGACAGGAACTCTGCATCCCTCAGTAGGCACACCATAAAGCCTATGGCTACCCTTTGTGATACAGGGTCTGCAGCTTGGAGCAGCGCTCCTTGAGCACCTGACCCTAGTGCTCAGTAGTGCTCCTCTACCTTCACCCGATCCGTCAGCCAAGGCTGGGAGGCACAGAGGGTCCGGAAACGGGTGGAAATAGACATGCAGGGCTACAGGCTTGGTTGCCCCGCTCACCTGCGCAATATAAAGAGCCATCTTCTATCTTCGCAGTATCACTGCAGAGGAAACACTGGGAGAGGTCTATTGGTGATCCTGTTTTTATATGGTACCGGGAGGAGCCACAATTCTTCTGCAGTGCACTGCGCCACCTTGTGGCGGAATAACCCATACGTAAGGACTTCTTGAAGCATTTTCTCAAGATCTATGTGTCTGTTAAACTCAGTCAGCTTGCCATTAATCAGTGGTTGCTTTTACTGGAGAAGAAAGCACAAGGAGCTAAAGAAAACAAGGACTCAAGTGATAAATGAGGAGAAAATGTCAGCTTCTAGTCACCATTCTATGATAATTGTCTTTTTTATCAACTAATGGACTGAATTGAGTTCCCACTTTTGTTCAAATACATCTGCCACCAAAGAACTGCTTGCACAGCGTTGGTTGTGGGGAACAATGAAAAGCATTTCCTTTATGATGCTGTCAGTCTGAAAAGATGAAAACAAAACAGAAAAAGGGCAACCTTCTAGCCAATACTTAAATTGGATGGCCTTAGAATTCAACTGGCCTTCGATTTTCTTATGATCCACACAAAGGACAAAAATAGGCTTCTCTGACTCTTCCATACAGTCACAAACATTGGCCTCTATTATCCATTGTTCAACTACACTCCACGGGTCTTTCAATAATAACATGGGCTGACACAAACATTCAGATATAATAAAGTAAGAAATCTACAGATGTTGACACAGAGAAGGACCCACCCAGGACTGATGGATATTACTGAGATATTTCATGAATTCAAAAGGGAAGGTTGGTCAGGGGTAACGTACTAAAATAGAGTATGATATCTACAGACTGTTATGATATGAAGGATGTTGCACAAATCATACAATACACAGCTTACTAGCTATTTAGAACTCATGTCATTATCAAACAATTTACTAGGACCATTGAAACTACTGAAACTGGGCCTATGCAGTGGCTGGGAGACTAAAGTGTTGATGATGATCTTAGCAGCACAGCAGCTACAGTCACCGATTAAGTTGGACGTGGCATCCAGCAGAGAAAAGACAGCAAGTATGGACCAGGTTAGTATATTTTTAATTAATCATTTTAAACCGGATAAGAATAGAATCCAGCGATTGGCCGGCAGACCCCATGACAGCTGGCATACAATCCTGGGGCTTGATTTTGCCAAGGAAACTAGGATAAGTGTAAGGAGGAGAAGAAGAAGCTGAGGGTTAATTTGCAGGGGGGCACAGGCAATCAGGATGCCCCTCTCCGTGTGAAGACTAACCCCCATTTTGTGAAAATGTGTCTTGTTCTGGTTTAAAGAGGACCAATAGTCAAACTGAGCCTCACCTCTGAGCCTTGTAGAGGCAAAAGAAACACCCCTTCCCAGAACTGCAGGGCTCAGAGGACTGTTGGTCCTCATTAGGTTTTACAATAACCATGATGATCAAAGGCCAACACATTTCTACCACACACACACACCTACATTGAAAGTCTGCAAAATCATCAATAATTTCACACTGTTTAGTTACCTAAAGCTCATAGTATATATCCTGTAAAACCTCAGTCTACTAGTTACACACTTTCAGACTGTCAGCTTTGAAAATGCTGGTGTCTCCAGTTCAGGATCATCCACTTCCTGGCAGAGAACATAAGAAACCTGATCAAAACATTCCCTCCAAATCATGGGTTCCACTACACAGAGAGGCCACCTTCTAATTGTAATCTTCTGTGTTCCTGATATGTACACAGTGACATCAGTCAGGCATCAGTGAGGACATGGCCAAATCATGAGGGAGAAAGAAAGACTGGGGCCACTACATTTTAGCTAAGAAGGTTCTGATTTACCTTTAAAATTTGGAGAGAAACCTGATATCAAAACTAATGATCAACAGCAGACTAATCCCAAGAAATAGCAGAACGATGTGTATTTATTTGAAAATCTTGATGAACAGGACACCTTCTAAGCACCAATACCTCTTTAAAAGGAATAGTTTACTATTAGGCAGGCAATCCATTATTGTGCTTGGCAGATTTATATGGCAGATATATTAATATCCCGAAATGTGTGCTTACAGAATTTTGGCTGTCACTACCAACTTCACAGAAAAATAAATCATGCATCTCCATTCACTGTGGGTTGTGGGTTAGCATGGTACTGCCTCCATGACCTCCCTCAGTCTAAGGGAGCAATCAAAATGTGAAATAATTAGAACGCACTCCTGGTACAATGGATGACACCGTCAAAATCTATATTAAGACAAACCACCAGCACTCGACTTCATAAATTATGTGGTTTATTACATCAAAATATCCAAAGTTTCTGGGCCACAAATCATCAGGGTCCAAGCCAGACATAAAAAAAACATGTCTGAGAGAATGCCAAATTGGGTTTTGGTCCACTGTAGCTGCTTTAAAGCATGCCTAGACTTTCAGATTCAATCAGATTCAGGGAGCCCTCTTCCTGCTCACAGACCCCTTGTTTATGTACTTACCTGATCTAGTGAGCACTGATGGTTGGCAGTGTATCCTGCAAATCTCCAGCTTCTAGCACATTGAGACCCGGCTCTGGATAGGGTGTATAAGCTGGCGCTATAAATTGAGTTAGCAATGATAGCACTTTTACATTACATATTATGGATTATGTGATAATCTTTACTAAAAGCAAAAAAGAGAAAAAAATAATGTGACCCTCCTCTCTGCTCTACTCCCAAGCCTATTGAACCCCATGTTTGAACTAAGAAATAAATTAATGCAGCAACGCATGTCCTTGGTGAATTGATGTACCAAATATATATATAAATATATATTTGCTGCGGCTCTGTGTATACTTTCAGGCAGCGTTGCCTTTCAATGTCATATGTTCTATTCACACTATGCACAACAGGCTGAATGGGTACTTTGAACCGGCTCACCATTCTAAGTTTACAGGTTGCTAAGCAACGGATCATCGCGGAAAGGAGAAATATGAAGGATACAGAAACAATGTACTTGTGATCACATGATAAAGGCAGCAGATGCTATATAAAACAATACCCCTGCGCAACATTGTATCAACATTGTATACTGGCAGTATACAAAGATACAATGTGTTATTATATTAGAGTATATCACCTCTGTTTGGAGCGAACCAGAGCCTGGTCTCCCACAGGAACCTTCTGGGACACCACAACCCCTTTCTCCGGGGCACCAGTGCTTGGGGTGACCATTCTGTCCTAATGCTAAAAAAATGGATAAATAATAAATTACTCACTTCATGCTACCATGTTGCATACTGTATTTGTCTCATGCCCATCTGACAAACCCTACTGGTACTAAAGTACAAAAGTATTTTGAACTGTAGAACACCCAAGGACTTGGAAGGGGATGCATGATACATATTTTTAGGGGTTAGAGACAATTTAGGATGATTGGGAGGGGAGGTACAGAACAGTACATTTAAGCACCGATATATTGCTACAAAAGATTAAGAGAAGCTGGATTTGGCTGTTCGTACAAACAGCAATCAAAAGCTACAGTAGTTAAAAGAGACCTGCACTTCTGTGAGCCCATGAAGTGTGGGCTAGTCACAGTAACAGGCTGCCATTCTTCTTAAAGGAGCACCTGGTAGCCAAGTTGCAAACTTCCTCATTCATTGTAGAGATGCCAGTCATGTGACTGCCGGTAACCAATTGGGTTTGCACATCAAACCCGAATGGCTGCTGGTGGTCCGATGACTGGCTGCCATTTTCTGAATGAGGAAGTCATGATTTGACTAGTGTCATTTTAAAAGACTGCATTTTGGAGATTAGGAATCAAATGAAAGTGAATCTGCAGGAAATCATGAATTGCAATGCAGTAGCAGCTTGGCCAAGGCAATGTTGGAACACAAAGGGCTAGATAGGCCTTTTCAGTGTAGAGGATTAGCACAGAGTTAACAGAGAAAGTCTTCCCCAATAGTGCAGAATGGTTACCTACCTGTTATGACAAAAAGACAATTCTGTGAGTACTCACCTGTAGAATTGCTTTTACTATGCATGACATGGCCTGCTTCAAGAAGTCCTTACGTATGGATATTCTGCCACAAGGTGGCGAAGTGTACTGCAGATAAGTCATGGCTCCTCCCAGTACCAAATAAAAACAGGATCACCAATAGACCACTCCAGCGTTGACAAGCAGTTATACAAGAAGCCGGGAGATAATAAGGTAAAAAAGGTAACAACCCCAACTAACTTGGAACAATCACCATAAAGAGGCAACCAAGAATAACGATAACAAGGGTGGGGTGAAGCAGGCCGTGCCATGCATAGTAAAAACAATTCTACAGGTGAGTACTCACAAAATTGTCTTTTTCCTATTGCATGGCACGGCCTTCTTTAAGAAGTCCTTACGTATGGGACGTCCAACAGCAGTGTCCGTAAGGTAGGGTGGGATCCCCAAAAAGTAGCAGCAGGCAGTTCAAACCACCACCGCCTGAAGTACTTTGCGACCAAAGGCAGCATCAGCAGAAGCCTTAACATCAACCTTGTAAAACTTGGAAAAGATATGAACAGAAGACAAAGTTGCGGCCTTACAAACTTGTTCAACAGAAGCTTGGTGCTGAAAAGCCCAAGAAGCACCAATAGCACGAGTGAGTGACTGAGCAGTAACCTTAAAAGGAGGAACCTTCCCCTAGCAGAATAGGCCTGCTCCACCGCCTGACGGATCCACTTGCTGATAGTGGATTTAGCCAGACGTGAGCAAAGAGCCGAAGCCGTCCCCCCACCCGGATGGGTGAGGGCGCCTCCTCATGCCTCATGAGGGGACTTGGGAGAAGGTTTGGGCTTGGAACCCCATGAGAGACCGGGACGACCACGGGATCTGCCACGGCCCCAAGAATCTCTGCGGCTACCCAAGAAGAGGGAGCCACGACCTCCTCTGGGAGCATGAAAGGAGGGGAGGGAAGCGGAGGGCCCCCGAAAAGGCAGAGGCTGCCTCCTACGCTGAGGCAGCCTACCATCCTTGGCTAGAACATCCAGACGCTCAGCAAAGAGCCACAGCCCCGCAAAGGGGAGCCGAGTGAGAGCCTTCTTAGCAGCAGCGTCAGCTGCCCACTGACGCAACCAAACAGAGAGGCGCATAGCTACCAAAAGGGCAAAGGCCCTACCACTCAGCCGTACCGCATCATCCATGGCAGTAAGTACAAAGGCAACAAAATCAGAGCAAAGCAAGAGGGCCCTATAATCCTCCCCCCTCCTACCAGCCATAGTGCCATCAAGGAGACGCTTGAGCTGTTTCTTAAGGGCAATAGCCGTAATGGCAGCGGCGCAGACCGGGCGCAGCACAGCCCCCACAAATGTAAAAGCATGGCAGGCCAGCTGATCCATACGCCGGTCCTCGCTGTCCCGCAGTGTAGTAGTGTCAGGGGAAGGCATGACCGAGGTGTTGGACAGCCCTAGAACGGGAGCGTCCACCTCAGGGGGACACGACCATCGCTTGACCAGGTCAGCAGGAAAGGGATACCTCTTACCCCACCCTTTGGGCACCGCGGGCAATCTATTCGGACGTTCCCACTCCTTGAGCACCATATTAGTGAAATGACCCTGCTCAGGGAACTCCAGATGCTGTTTATCAGGACAAAGAGCTCACCCTGCTTCCTCTTAGCCACTTCAGGGAGAACAATGTGCAAGATTTCAAAAATGTGGGCCAACAGTCTATCAGTGTCATCAGGGAACCAGGAGTCCTCCCCAGACGCAGACCCAGGGTCACTGTCGTAGCCCTCCTGCTGGTCCCCAGAGGAGTCAGAGTCCTCTAGGGAGTAACGACCACCAAAAGCATCAATTCCCTCATACTCCTCAGTAAAGGGAGGGCGTGGGAGCCAGGTGCCGCTTCTTGCCAGAGGCCTTACGTGGAACAGGCCTGGCAAGCTGCCTTTCAATGCTGGCCACACGAAGTGTCAGATCAGATTGTGACCCCCCTGCTAAAATCCCCCTCACTGGGGGCTAAATGCAGGCGCGGGGGGTAGGCGATGCTGAAGGGGGCGCCGAACTGGGAAGAGAAGTGGGCAGCCCAGCCTGGGCCGCAACGATACCCTGGGCGCACGGCACGCACACCGCGGCACTATTACTCAAAGGGGATTCCCCGCACATGGCACACAGCCGGGATTGCCCCGAAGGACCCCCGAGCACGCCATCCCCAGAAGCCTCCATATGGTGATTAACACAGGCACAATAGGCCAGCACAGGGTAAGGGCTAATAAAAATACACCCGGGACGCCCCCCCAAGGGATGCCCCCAGACCAGGGAGGGGGAGATGAGGGGGGGGGAGTAGAACCGGGAGAAACCACAACCCCCAGTTGTCCCGCCTGAAAAACATAAGCAAAAGGCACATAAATATCCTGCAGTCCATGCCCCAAGTAAACAGAGAACCCCCCAAAGGGGACTCATGGACCAAGTAGTCCAAGGCCAAGCCGCCAGACCGCAGGAGGAAGCGACACAGGAGGAGATCACCGCCGCAGCCGGGGAGGAAGAGAGGCCCCAGACGCGCAGCAGACTCAAAATGGCGCCGGCAGAAGAACCTCGAGGGGCGGGCCGCGGGGGGCCCGAAGAGTGCGAAAAACGGTGCTCACGTGACCGCTCCGGCACCATCACAATACAAAAAACGCCTCACAGATATAGCGCCGCCCGCCATGGAGCATAGTACAAAGCGGCAACGGCGGCGAAAACAACACTGTGAAACACCACTCGCCGCTACCACCCTCCCCCCCGAACACCCATCGGGGAGAGGGGAGGGAAGGAAAGCGAGCAGGCAGCAGCGAGAGCCAGGCCAGGAATGGGGGGGGGGGACCCCAGAACCAGAAAAAAAGGGCACACAGTCCCCGAAACACTCAACTCCGCATCCCTCAATAGGCTCACAATAAAGGCCGGCTACCCTTTGTGTTGGGTCTGCGGCTTGGAGCAGCGCTTCTTGAGCACCTGACCCTGGTGCTCCTCTACCTTCACCCGATCCGTCAGCCGAGGCTGGGAGGCACAGAGGGTCCAGAAACAGGTGAAAATATCCATGCAGGGCCGCAGGCTTGGTTGCCCCGCTCACCTGCGTAATATAAAGAGCCATCTTCTATCTTCACAGTATACACTGCAGAGGAAACACTGGAGTGGTCTATTGGTGATCCTGTTTTAATATGGTACCGGGAGGAGCCACAACTCTTCTGCAGTACACTGCGCCACCTTGTGGCGGAATATCCAATATGTAAGGACTTCTTGAAGCAGGCCGTGCCATGCAATAGGAAAAGATAGGTTTGGTTTAGGGAGAAAAGGGACTGGTTCCAGTTATACAGGACGGCCAGCTTCATTTAGAGGACAGCCATTGTTGCCTATATCAAAGCAATGGATTCTTCCTGATATCCATAGCCAGCAGAACATGCCATGTTAAGAGCTCTCTGTGGCACCAAGTTAGAATTACAATCCACCTGAATTGCTAGGGATCTTCAGTAACACACCCAAATGCCTGGCAGCTTCTGGTTGAATGATCATCCAAAATGATGATTAACTCTGCTGCCTTAAACCGGAACAACAGCCTGGCACAGTTGGAAAAGAAAGGTAGTGGCCATTTTGGACCCTCCTCTCCCAGCATCTCAGCTGTGCTGCTGCCTGGGTTCAAATGACATAACTAACAATAAACAGTAACAGGAAGCCCAGCAGGTGACCTGCCGCCATTTTGTTTCTAAAATTTACTACAGCAGGAGTTGGAAAAGGTAAATACATTTTTATGTGCAGCAATCTAAATTGCCCTGGGCCTATGAGCACTGTTTATTGTGTTGGTCTGGTTTAAGTCATTTTGACTATTGGTCCACTTTAAAGCAGTCATGACCATGGGCAATAATGCTTGTGACTAGCACAAATCTCAGTGGATATGGAGGCTTTCTATAGAGAAGAGAGGCCTTCTCTTTAGAGATGGACAATAGGAAATAATACACAGTAAAGTAAGCTTCAATTAAAAATAAAATCCCTAATCATTCTCCCAAATGGAGGCTGGTGCAAATACCACCAAGATAATAGGCATACTTAACTACCCCAAAGACGGGGACAGAGTGCAGTCAGGATTCCAAAGTGCGAGTCTGCCACCTATATCTCCTAGGAACAGAAGTGCTCTATCCTTCCAAAGAGGGCAGACTATCCAAATGGGAAGCAGCAGGTGGTTAAAGGAACAGAAGAAACAGAAGAAACCATGGAATAAGCCTCAACTAATAATGCCTGATCTGTCCCTAAATAAAGACCAACACCCTTATTAGCAAGTACATTTCCAATCCAGCAATGACAATCCCCTGAAAATGCATGCTAAAAGCACATAAAAGCAAACAAAAATGTGCATTGAAGTCTGTGAAAAACATGTAGCAGTGATGTCTCCAGAGCCTTAAAGTGTGAATCATAAGCGAGGATCATAAATCGACAGCAGAAGGTAATTATTGTGACTGGAAAGATTGTCGCTTTCAAATCCAGCTACATCAGGCTGCATTACAAATGGCAACGCCATGGCTGCTTATTTTCACCACAGGTTACAAACACCTACCGATAAGGAACTCTATAAAACTACTTCTGACTTTACATTAGCTGCTGTTTAATTAACCACTGCACAGTAAAAAAAAAAGAACAGTGAACCTTTACAAATCTGCACAGTGCTTTAATAATTTCTGTAATTCTGTATGATTTATAATGACCTAATTTTTACTTTAGAATCAATAAGTGACAATGCTCCATACAGTACGTCCTTTATTATTGGGTCTCTTATTTGCAAGTGGGATGTTTGGCCTAGTTAAAACAAGTGTTTGGATGGACCCTTAGGAGACTGCTTGGTCACACGCACAGGCCAGTCAGTGCCGGGTTTTCTTGCTGTTTGACCCTACCAAAATTTGAGGATGAGCTCCCTTTGGGTTCAGCTGGTGGCTATGCTGTCTGGACAGCTAAGCAGCTGAGTGAGGCCAAAGGGAGCTGAGTGCGCTGCCATCTTCACCCCCACTCATCTTCTAACCGTGGCATACCCACACCGCCCATTCAGAAAGGCCGGGCACTGGGCCGACCACAGCTAAAGGTGACCGGAGATGCGGACACAGAGACACAGCAAGGGCACCAGAAGTAGGTAAGTGTATCGGGGCTTCTGGGGGTTGGGGGGTACACAGCGTGGCACCCCAATTTTGGATGCCCCAAGGAGTGGAACTTGAATGGCCCTGGAGTCTAGTTAAAGTTCTACTTTAATACTTTCATTCAACAGAAAAGCAATGGAAGTCATTGTGCCTAGAGGATGGGCATTGCTACATTAATCCAAAATTTTGTATTGGGCACCACCTTTCTTTCTGATATTTTCTGTTGAAAATGAACATTCTTTGTGAGGTGGCCAAACAGTAGGCAAGACCATTGGTCTAGTAAAAACTGTCTGGAGGGCCTCTTACAATCGCAGCACAGGGGCACCCTCCCCCCAAGTAGGCCCAAGACCAGACAGCACATACTGCACAATGATATGCGATTACACTGAGTGAACCAAATAGGCTGCTGGTAGCCATGCAAACCTCAAGGAAAATGGTGAGACCTTCTCTTGAGGTTGGTACTGTGGGATATTCCAAACCGGAATACCCTGATACTGAGTGACAGTACCTCCAGTCAGTTGTGACTGATGGCCCCATCTAAACAGATCTATAGTAAAAGTAATTACATATAGTTGAGACAATCTTCACATTGTTCGCTCCATCACATCAGCGCGATGCACACATCACAGAAGGCTGTAAGCTCTCTGTGAGCTATTTTAAGTTCAATGGCAGGCTCTTGAAACAATCATACATCAGTTGTTACTTGGAAATGTAACACAAGGAAACTCTCACCTGGGTTCTGGCAGGCTTTTCAGAATTACTCATCTTGTTTGTTATGGTCACAGCAGGAGGGAGAGATAATGCAGATAATGAATCCCGATTTGTTAAACTCCCAACCCAATATCTGGCACTGGGAGATGTGTGCTCTGTACTGGCACACGTTAATTTTATAGTCAACAAATTTCCTAACAGGCTCTGCAGTGCCTTTCTTTACTAAATAGGGTATGTTCTCCGTTGTCTTCAGGGAAGTCTGGCCATGTGACCAGGAAGTGGCACAGCATCAGCCAACACAATGTGGGCCACACTCACCTGGGCATAGTGAGACACATTAAACCTATAGTAAATACCACATAATAGAATCTACAATGTACTTTGGGGTTTTGAGTACTTATATAATATTGCTTTAGTGAAGTCCCTGTCCAGGGAAACACTAACTTCCTCCCACTTTATCCCTTTTGGGAATAACGTAAAATAAGACATTCAAAATGTGTGAGTATATGTAAATAGCTTATGTAATTGAAGCAAAACCACTTTCTTCCACTTCCATTCCTAGGTTAAGGCTGAGCTGTGAAGAGCATGTCATGAGTATGCTCTGCTGTGATCAAAGACAGATGCAGCACCACTGCGGTTTGCCTGACTTTAGAAAGTTAGGGCTAACTTTGTTGCCAGTCTCTCCCCTGCACTGCAGTAAATGGAGGAGAGGCATATGGGAAAGGCACTTGCTGCCTTACTGATGTTGGGTTTACAATCCTGTTTACAAAATGTCAGGTCCTCTCCCAATGCATTTTCATCTTATTACACAAGGCTCAGAAAATTCTAGGTTAAAAAGTTTAAAACACTGGAATAAATAGGTTTAGAATAGTTGTGCTCGGTTGTGCCGCATAGTGAAACACGGTGCCTGCTGAGCTGTCCAGTAAAGACCCATTTTTTTCGAAGGTTTAAGCTGCAACACTGGATAAGGGCAAAACAAAGGAAAATAGGGGATTAAGGCGACTGACATTTCCGGTCAAAAATACACTAAACCAGGTTGCAAACAATATGCGTCACATTACACATGGAACATTGGTTTGCTAGAACTCTTTGTAGGTGTATACATTTATTTTCAGAGCTACAAGTAAATATCAACATAATATAACAAAATATCAACAAAACATTATATATAATGACAGATTTATATACATTCTTAATATGCTCTAATAAAAAGATCTGCACAGGGTAGTAAATATGGGATTCCATTAGCAAGAGGGTGCATCAAGGGGAAAATAATGAATACAACTTTTTTGTGAATGCTATGCTGGCTTGAGCTGGCCAATCTTGGAACAGACCAGTCCATCATAGTTTTAGTGAATCAAGCCTTTATTTGCTGGTCTCCTATTCATACTAGCTAATTAATAGTATCATGTTTACAGTAGCCCTTGTTCTAATATGGACTTTTCTCATGTAAAGTAAAATGCTCGAAATAACTCGAAACAGAATACAAGCAAAGTGGTGTTTAAAGGTTAACCGCATATAACTGAAGCCGACAAAGACCAGTGTATCCTGGGTGGGTGTTGGAGCTGTGAATGATATTCAGGATATATCCCGCTCAGTCCACAGCACAGTGCAATGAACTTAAGTCTGACAGCAGAGCAGTATGAAGGAAGTGAAAATCAGCATTAAACATCTGCCGATGACTTGGAGGAGCCTCAGGAGACCTTACCCTACTAAAATACAAGGCACGGCAGCCTTGAAATGGAATCACTTTAGATAGATAGCATCAAGCAATTCCGACTTCCTTTCTAGGGGAAGGGCTAATCTTTACAGTGTGTGCATGGAGACCAGAGTGTGATTTTAAAGTGAAATCTATTTTCACCTAAATCCCTCAGTAATACTACTCAGTGTGTTTCCACTGTCTGCCTTTCACATCACCAAAGTCTACACAAAATAGCTGTCTCAGACACTAAAACACACCACCCGGGATGCTTCCCAAACTGGCCGCCTGGCCACTCTTTTAAAACAATGGATCCATCTTGGCAATGTCCCCCTCAATCCCTTATACAGGGCAAAATTTTACTTGATATTTTATAGAAGTAATTTCCTGTTTCAACAAGCTTTGCTGTCAGCAGAGAGTGTGAGATGCATTTGCTAATTACTAACATTACTAACTGTGGCTATGGCTATGTTCACACCGGTCCAGCTGCATTTGGGGCACACATTTAGCATTAATGGCTAGTGGTAGGAGCCACGTTTTGCACGTTTGCAAGTATAAATGCATTTGTCACTTCAGGTTTATTGCTACTGCAGCCAAAGCTGTTTTTGTGAATTGCCCTCCAGTTATACTTTCCCAGGAAGCAAAAACCGGCATGGGGCTTGGTATGACTGGGGGCAGGAAAACAATGTTCAATACAGTGATGCATAACTCCTGTGGCAAGAGGAAGGAACAGCTTTGTGTGCAGCTGTTTCTTGCCCCCTGTAAGATAGGGTTTGGCTAGGAAAAGGTGACTATCTCATTAATTCGGGGCTCGCTGATGGCTAAGGCAGTGATGGCAAACCTTTTAGGGGCTGAGTGCCCAATCTGCAACCCAAAACTATATTTAAGTTCCAACCTGATGGTTCTGGTGCCTGAGGGGGAGATGAATAAAAACAAAATGCGTGTACTGGAAAGATAATGGGTTCCCACAGAGAGGTCCGAGTGTTGCCTCTTGCACGGGTGGATCAGGTTAGTTTAGTGTCCATATGAACCACGGCCCTTTCAGACAGAGAGTTGCAGGGGAAGGTTTAGAGCATTTGAACCAATACTTGTTTCCATGCCAAGCCGTTTCATCCTTCCCGTGGGCTTGGTATGATTATGAAGATAAAATGCAAAAATTTCACCTGGTCCCAGCTGTATTCACTGCAGTGCAGCAGTGTTGCTGCCACTGTGATTGGGTGTAATTAATGTGTACCACCAGCTTCTAGACTAAAGTGCTTAGCTCCTGGCTAGGGACGGAGCAACAACAAAAGTTTTGAAACCTGACGCGGAAGAGTCAGTTCAGTCTCTAGGTAACCCTGGGGTTCTGGATGCAGCCATACTGGAGAAAATGCAGAGTGGCAAGTCTGTCACCCAATCCCATGCAGCAGTGTGACAGTACTGGTTATTCACTCAAGTGCAACTGTCATCCAGGTTTACGACTGCCGGAATCAGTGGAGGACTGCAGTGATCAGGTGAGGTTTTATTATTTTAGCGCCTAAGGTACAACCTGGTAGTGACTATATGACACCCCCATTATATTGATATCTGCTGCTAAGGCAGAAATGAAAAGATACAGCCCCCCCTGCTGAATAGCATACAGTGTTGTCCATTATTTATTTTAGGCTATATTTACACCCCTCCGCTTGCGCTGCGTTGGGCAACGCAGTCACAGTGCAAGGAGGAATGCTCCCCATTGTTTTTAATGGGCTAGTTCACATATATAGGCTGTGTAGGTGGTAGGAGGTGTGAATAGAGTCTTACTTGTACATAAAGCAATTACTCAGAGGACAATACATTGTAAATACAAATCCAACTCCAGAGAGTAGTAACCTGCTTCTCAATCCCACGCAGGACTGGTTGGAATGCCGGGAAAGATGACCTCTGTGTTAAACACAGAGAGGAATTTCTAACTGTATGCAGATGACAGCAGTTTAATGAATCCCTGCTTATGAGGCAGGGATGAATGTAAACTAGCAATGGCTGAGAACAACATTGTATGCAGTAACCTAGGAATCTCTTGAATTACATCTATACTCAGTAAGGAAGTTTATGTGGTCACCTTCTATCCCCAGCCAGTGCTTCTTTTTTACATATGTTACCTCAGCCTTTGCCCTATATCCATAAAAACACCAGGAAAAAAACAACAGCAAGTAGTATTATGGTGAATGGCATGCCATATGCTAACTAATTCAGTTACAGCCAAACTGTCACATAATGGAGGTTAGGTTGAAGTGCTCCCTATTGCTGAGCTGTGTGTACTCTAACTGATTGCATCATCACGGGTGATGGGGATGCTCAGCCAGGTAGCAATATGGCTGACTGCATCCAGTTTGTGTTGTTATGAATATGAAGCAAAAGCTGAGGTAAAAAATGAAACACAGGCTGTTTTCGGGCACTGGGCTGGGGATAAAAAGTGACTACATATACTTCCCTCTGAGTATAGGTGCACTTTAACACACGCTGAATAATGGAGGTTCAAATAACGACAAACAATCACATTTCAGGGTTTAGTCCTTTTTCTGGCATAACCATATGAAACAAGGAAAATGAGGGGCTGTTGTTGAAAACTACGCTTTTCCATAACACAAAGGCCAGATTATTCCTAAACAGAAGAGAAATGATCAGCTAGACACAGAGCTGCCTTTTGAGACTTGCATTGTTTTCTTACTACCATGCTTGGGTAAAAGCAATCTGGTCTGGGGGTGTTTTTCTTTGTGCAACAGTTTCCAGGCTTCTAGTAACATGCACAATGTTGTGGCTTTATTTACTCTGGAGTACAGTCTTACTACACTAGCGAGTTACTACCCTTATTTACAATGATGCCATGTCACTGCTGTATAGACTAAACAATCAGCAATAATACCTGATGGATGCTAGCAATACAGCCCTGCCCCAAGCACAAGCGCTCACTCCAGGAGAGGATAGAAGTCAGATAGCTGCACCAGCTACAATCAGATGCAGCAGTGGAATAATGAAACATTACACAAAATCTGCCTTGAAGAAAGCAACATTACAGAAACTGATAGGCAGTTATCTTCCCAGGCTGCAAGCAGTAGTGGATGGCATATTTTAGAATGTGAGGCGCTGCATAACTTGTTGCATTAACAAAGTTGTAATGGAAAGCACAACAGTCATTGTTCCAGGGGTTGCAATAAAATGTTAGCAAAGAAAATGGCAACAGTTTACTGCAAGCAAGCTTTAACTTGGAAAGGTGTGGTGGGAAGTAGGCAGGGGTGAAGGGGAAAAGGGTAAGGTGAGAAGAGGCAGGTAGAGGTGAAATGTCAAGAAGTGGGAAGGAGTGAGATGAGAGAAGGACAGCAGTGGTGAGTTTGGGTGAGACGAGGTGACAAGATGTAAGGTGGGCAGAGGTGAGGCAGGAGATGACGTGGGCGTGGGCAGGGGCAGGCGGCAAAAGATGAGGCAGTAAGAGGTGAGATAAGGTAGGTAGAGGTAGGCAGAGGGTCTGGGAGCCACAACTGATGGCAGGGCGGGCTGCATGCGGCCCCCCGGTCGCAGGTTATACATCTGTGATCCACAGTCTAAAAATGTGAACAAGCCATAAACACAATTAAATCAGCCTTGGTACACTGCCTGTAAACTCCCACTACTGAGTAAAACATTGCGAAGATAAGTTAGGTCTGTGTGTTTCGAAAAAATGGAAATCCTAGATCTGAGTCTCCAGCTACTGAACTAAAAATCCATGCAAGCCCTAACAAATTATGTAATTGGCATATGTATATATACCAACCATATACATTATACATCCATCCATTTCTCTCCTAAAATGGGCCTCCTGAAAATAATCCACACACATAAGGAGTTCTGTGTCACATTACAATCAATAAAAAATAACCAGATGAAAAAGATATATATATATATCACCGCGCTCCTCGGTAATTCAATAACAAAGAGTAATTGTAATGCTGCGACGTGCCAGACTCTTATCCCTAATAAGCCTCAGACTGAATGTATACAATTATTTAGGGCACAGAGCAAAAAGGAGGAGATAAATGCATTCACAAAAAATTCATCAATAGAAATATCACGCTTATCCCAAAATGCATGCACTGTTGCTGGATGTGACAAGGAGTGGATGTCCCAAAAGGCATGCACCCTCCAGAAGTGGTCACCTCCAAACAGATGTGCGCTTACCAGAACGTAATATAAAAAACTCCTTGTATGTATATAAAAAACGTGCTCCGTAGATAATTCCAAAGGTATAATAAGTATATTCCAAAGGTACTTATAAATCTCAATCCGTAGTAATCAATTCATCATATAGAAGAAAAAAGGACATAGGAAACATAGTGCAACCCTGTACAAGTGATTTTAAAATATTTAATGTTAAAATTGCACTTACAAAAGTCCAAGACAAATGCGCAGATAAACATACTGAGGAAGTAGTCCTCCTTTCCCTCCTCCACTACGGCCACTAGTAGGTATGGGTACGGTATGGACTAAAATGTTCCCAGGCGGGTACACTTCCCCTTTAAAAATAGTAAATGCCGCTGCCCCGCCTGACGCGTTTCACTGATAAACAGCTTTCTCAAAGGCTAGTGGCATGGAAAAATTGCGGCATTCAGTACATATTCTATATGCAAACACTAGTATATTTTTTTTTACCAAAAGCTAAAAAAAAACAAGTTTTTTTTTTTTAATTTACTGTCTAGAGCTAATTTACTGCTGTAATGCACATCCCAAAATAAACAGAATAAACTACTTCTTTGCTGCCGAGCCCTAATGGTACCAGGCTGGTAAAGCAGTATTGCTGGGTTTTGGTACCAAACCAACTATCATGGTGCAGCTTCTCATTTCCCAGTACTTTTGTGCATGGTCCTTGCCAACAGCAGATCCGGACTCAAGTCAAGTCTATCTCCAGTATTAGTTGTCCAGTGTGTGAGTGAGTATAGCCTCAAGGTAGCAGCCTTTCCTTATTTCCCAATACATGTGCCAGTCTACTGTAAACTGTACTCAGTGACAACCAGAATATCAAATTTTTGCACAGATGTGGCTCTCCTCCCACAATTTAAATATATGCTACAAGTTTAACATGTGTTTGGCTTAGCTGGCTCTAAGGTGTGGTAAGGATGTTAGATAGTAAGCTTGTTTGAAAGGCAGGGTGTAAAGTACTTTATAGGAAATTGTCACCATGAGTTGACCCTGTATAAATATTCACTAATGAAAAATGTATACAATTTAATTTGTGCATACACTCCAATAAAACACTTCATGTAGAAATGGCAGGGCATGCTGAGACTTTTGTTCCCACAAAAGCTGGGGGCACGCTGGCTGGGAAACCCCTTAAGCATCCTATAACATGGATCTTAGTGTAGTATCTAAATTCCCTATCACACTTCTGCCAGAAAGAGCCTTTTACTACTGCGTATCTAATCTGGCCATGAGTCAGCCCTGCAAAACAGCAAACATTCCTATTTATTAATTGGCCAGAGCATGAATACAATTTATAGCAGAAGCCTTTTCCTATTCATTATAGTTGGACTGCACTCAGTCCAGTTTCTCCCTACCCTGTCATTTCTATAATGACATTAGACAGTGCCCAAGTAGTTAACACTCGTGTCTTGCAGCGGTAGTATTCCTACCAAGACTACTACACATTTTTTTTTATGGTCTCTCTTTTTTTGGTTTTTATGGTCTCTCAGTGCAGGTTTTCCTCCACTATCCAAAAAAAGGTCCTGGAATGTCTCCTACTCTGGGGAACAGGACAAGGAGGGGAACAGGAGTCGGCAATCTGTTAGGGCTAAGAAACTTGGTTATCTGCTGCAGAATATATAGCAGTACTATGGTATAATATATACTATATATAATAATAAAGTATGGCTGGCAAGGCATGCTGAAACTTATGTTCAACAGCAACACAAAAATATCTTCCCCTGCAACATTTCAGATTTCTCCAGATTTATCATGGAGAACACCAGACACCCAAATTAATTGCCCCAAGTATGTACAAAATGATACGAGCAGCCTCCCCAGACTCCGTGCAGCTGGGCTGTATGTGTGCCAGTCTCTCCCTATCTACTGTCATCCTTGAATTAGCAGAGAGGTGTTAACATTCTGCTGCACGATGGTCCTCGGATAGTTTCCCATCATGGAAACTATTTACATGGAGTTTGCTTTGTGTGGCTTTCTTCACACAATTTAAAAACAAGCTGGCATGTGAACTGCTGCCTGACTAAACTGCCCTACAGTAGATTTCTGTGGTTCAATTGCAAGTTCCCCTGAGGGAACGCATGAGAATACTACTATGTATTGTGCAAAATGCCGCGCTCGGGAGCTGGAGCTATATAAATGCCTAATAACAACAAATGGTTTAATATACTCTGCAAAGTGCTGGGGGATGTGTGTGTGAGCTATATAAACATTCACATTTAAAGGATGGGGCATGCTGGGCTTTCACAACAACTAGCACACTAACCTAAAACCTCTTACACTGAACAGACTCCAGTTAGCAGTCAATGAGCAAACCCAGAAGTATTATACAGCATGTCTGGCTGTGAGGGCATGCTGAGATCTGTGATTTCCACAGCAGCCAGGGAGACCGTAAGCGAGAAGGCTGGCCCCTGGCTTGCCAATACCTTTTACACTGAAGCAAGCAAGCATACGTCTGACAGCACACAAAAGTCTTTAGACTCCTTAGGAACTACAGTAGCTTATACTTTCAGTAGCAAACCCATAGGTGTCTTATACCCAAATGTAAAATACCAGATGATATGTCAAGCTGGGCCCTTTGCATCAACAACAACTTAAGACACACCGAACAGGATAGCCAGCCTTTACTAGTATCCAACTAATTCTGGAATGAACTCAAGGATCGGTCTCTTTGCTTGTGACACCAATCAGAAGCATCCATTTTCTTTATAACGTAAATACCACATGCTGGGACTTATGGTTGTGCAGCAACACATTAACAGGCCCGTGGGCTTCCTATAAACTCTATTTCAGGGGTTCTCAGCCAATGGTATTAGAGATTCTTTTAGGTGGAATTCCATAAGTCAACAGACTGATGTGTACCCTGAACCATAAACTTTCTGCAAACCTGATTTGCTTAGTATGTGCAAAATTTCTCCATAAGTTGCTGAAAGCTATTTATGCCCCTTTTTACACATTGCATGCGCTTCAGCCCATATGGACCACCTAGCTGATGCTAGGATGATAAATGGTACTTGATGAAAAAGGTTTGGGAAACCCTTTATCTATTTGACACAAAACTGGTAGCATGCTAAGGATTTCAGGGCATGCTGAGAATTGTGGTCACAAAACAGGGGGGCATGTGACTGGGAAAGGCTGACCCCGAAGATGAAGCTAACTAACATAGGGGTGGAAGACATGCTGGAGCTTCAGAATCTATAATGGTCAGGCTTCCTAGTGACCAATGTCTTTGGTATCAGAAACATCCTGGTCTACCAACCTATCAACTATTGAATCCCTGTCCAAGCTAATCTTTGTCCAAACAATCTCACTCCTCAGCTGCCAGTACTAGTGTGACTGCGATAGATCAGTCGGAAAGTTTCATATCAATGGGTTAAACCAATTGGTAGCCAATTATGCTAGTTTTAAAATGTTACATTAAATGTTATGTTTTATCACACTTGGTGAGCTGGACCTGCAGCACATTACTACAATTGGGACTTACAGAGGTCTGTCCGTGCTCCCAGGTGATATATCTCAGGGGATTTCTGAGCTGTCTATCTTCTTGGGACTACTAGCCAATGATGCTAGCCCTCAATAACAAGGAATGGATGACAGCCTATGCTGGGACCATATATTCTGCAACTACAAGTAACACAATGATTGGAGAAGCTATCCTATCAGCTTCCTAATAACCAGATAATCTATTTACTACTATTACCCAGAAGCATGCTAGTCCCAATACACTAGTACACATGGAAGGACATGTTGGGACGTTTTATTCTAGCACCATAGGTTTCATATGGCTGGCCGACTAGCTTCCTACTAAAGAGCCAACCCCCTGCAAGACTTGAAGCATACTACCTCTAAAATAATGCACAGGTGTCAGAGGGTTATATAACTGATTGGGAATTCCTATCTACAGTCTGGCCAGTTGTCTTTATAGTATTATCCTATTCATACATACAAGTATGATGGTGGTTAATGCTGGGACTTGTGATCCCACAATCACCAGGAAAACAGTATTCTGCTAGGCTGGCCTATCAGCTTCCTAGCAACCACTGAATGCTAGTGTTATCCAACCTATTCTAAGATAATATTTTAAGTATGACAGAGCATGCTGACACTTGTGATTCCACTATGAAAGCAACACATCTTTAGTAATAAATCAAGGCAAATGTTTGATTTATTGCTATAGATATGTGAAAGTGTTCACTCATCCAGGCCATGGTACACCTATAGTAATAAATGACACCTTGTCGCTGATATATAAATATGATATATGTCAGGAAATCTATTATATTAAATCAGGGCAACTGTGGACCAGGACCTTCCCGGTCAAAGAGTTGTCAGGGAGGGTTTTTAGGTCCATGGATGAATGAAAATATTCTCATATCTATAGGAGTAAGCAAGTCCAGTTGCCTTAATTCCCTACTAAAGATATGTGAAGCTTCTCATTAATACAGGTAATGGTATATCTATAAGAGCTGATTTATTACTACAAATACTTTAGCAAGTCCAGTTGCATTGATGTATTACTAGAGGTCTACCATGACCTAAATGAATAAGACCCTTCACAATCTAACTCGGCACCACCCCATGCATAGTCCCCGTTTATGAAGGTAACAGCAGCAATCTTCCCAGACAGGGGTCGGATTTGCATCAAGTCCAGTGCCTTGCTTTTATATTCTGGGTATATAAAGGTTCTTATTTATCCAAGTCATGGTATAGCTACAGTAATTCAGCAAGTCTATATTTTAGATATACAGTGACCTGGATGAAAGAGAACCTTCACTATCCATAGAAATATTCAAGTCTAGTTGCCTTGATTCATTATTATAGATATCTGGGGGTTCTCATTTATCCAGGTCACTGCATATCTATAATAGCTGATGTATTATTAAAGATATGTGAAGGTTCTCATTTACCCAGTGCATGGTCGATCTACAGTAATAAATCAAGGCAGCTGGACATGCTTGCATCAATAGATATACCATGGTCTGCATGACTAAGAAGTAATAATAAAATCTAGTTGCCTGGCACAGTGCACAGTCCAAGCAGCAGTTCCCCCATTGTACGAAGAGGACAGTGGTGGTACTGCTTGCATCAAGCCCATTTGCCTGTATTTATCACAATCGATGTTCCATGACCTGTACGAATGAGAGCCCATGCGTAAGTACAGCAATAATTCCAGTTGCCTGAATGTATTATTATAGCTATACCTGCATGAATGGATGGGCTCGGCATCACGCTGTGCCCAGTCAGAGCAACACCCCTATGTATGAAGGTGACCACAGTTGCCCACCTGGTGGTGCTCCTGCTAGCAGCATGTCTAGCTAATTTGATGTATTACTATAGATAAACAATGTCCTGTATAGCAATAAGTCCAGTTACCTTGATGTATTTCTAAAGATGACCTGGATAAATGAGAACCCTCGCCTATATAGATATGAGGTGATCTAGATGAATGAGAACCTTTGCCTATGTATAGCAATAAGTCCAGTTAGCTTGATGTATTACTAAAGATCACCTGGATAAATAAGAACCCTCGCCTATATAGATATCAGGTGATCTAGATGAATGAGAACCTTTGCCTATGTATAGCAATAAGTCCAGTTAGATTGATGTATTACTAAAGATCACCTGGATAAATGAGAACCCTCGCCTATATAGATATGAGAGGATCTAAATGAATGAGAACCTTTGCCTATGTATATAGCAATACGTCCAGTTGCCTTGATGCATTACTAAAGATCACCTGGATTAATGGGAACCCTCGCCTATGTATAAGTCCAGTTGCCTTGATGTATTACTATAGATCTGAGATGAGCTGGATGATTGACAACCTTTGCCTATGTATAGCAATAAGTCCAGTTAGCTTGTTGTATTACTATAGATGATGAATGAGAACCTTTGTCTATGTATAGCAATAAGTCCAGTTACCTTGATGTATTACTAAAGATGACCTGGATTAATGAGAACCCTCGCCTATATAGATATGAGATGAGCTGGATGATTGACAACCTATGTATAGCAATACGTCCAGTTGCCTTGATGTCTTACTCTAGCTCTACCTGCATGAATGGAGGTCTCCTTCAGCATCACGCCCCCCTATGTATGAAGGTGACAGCAGCAGGCCGCCCTGATTGGCTGTAACAGTGTCACCCACCCGGTATGGAGAAAGTTAGAATCAGTGTGGGGTGGGGAAGGGGGGGGGGGGGTCTTACCTTCGCAGAGCCCCACTTCGTACTCGGTGATAGAGTCTCCGTTAAGGGGCGGCCGGATGACACAGCGCAGCCCTCGGTCGCACGCCCCGTGCAGCCCGTAGACGCCGCCGCAGCTCTCGTTCTTCTGGCGGGCGCACATGAAGCAGCAGCCGCAGATGCCCAGCACGATGCTGCCCGGGCACTTCTTGGGCTCCTCACACTTGGACTCGTCACAGGGCAGACACACGAGCGCCCGGGCCGGCCCCGCCAGCAGCAGCAACAGCAGCAGCGCCAGGTGCCCGCGCCCGCCCAGGTACCTCATGATGGTGCTCCTCCGCTCCCGCCTTGTATTCCACACACACGCCACAGACACGGGGATGATAGAGACAGATAGCAGCCGATAGACAGATAGGCAGGGGGCACCTGTGCCCGCCGCTCTCTCCCTTCTTCTTCTTCTTCTTCTTGCTCGCTCACACCGGCCAGCGCACCGCCAGCCCCAGCATGTTTCCCGCTGACGTAACGACACCAAAACAGCGAAAGTTTCCTCGTCACTTTCCAGCAAAGTTCCCGGCACAGGCGAATCCCATCCGCAGCAAAGAAGAATTCCTCCGGCGGCCGCGGCTCGGCTCAGTCTCGGCGCATTGTTCCCTCACAGCAATGAGCCAGGCGAGAGCAGCAGCAGCAGCAGCGAGCAGGCAGACGGGCGGCTGAGTGCGCGGCGTCCTCCCTCCGGGGTGTCACAACGCTCCTTCCTCCTCTTTACTTTTCTCCGCTCTCGCTTATTGCTCCCAGAGAAAAACGCAGCCAAGGCTGCTCGCCGGCCCGCCTCCCTCACCGTGACGTCACGCTACACGGAACGCCCGCCGACCGCCGAACGAGTTCCCATTGGACGCTTGGCTGCTGTGGGGCCACGCCCAGCCATTCCACATATGGCACGGAGGTAGCCCGGAGTGGTTCGCATTTGGTTCGTCGCCGCCGTCGCTGCTGGGCTTTGAGTTTGATCGTGGCCGGGCGACAGCTGCCCCAGGGAACTGCCCTACAGTCAGGGCAATGTGTCATCACACACTGGGGCATCTCCGATGAAAATAGTTTGTAAAGCTCCGGTATAGTGCTTGATTTGGGATGCCTCAAACCCCTCAGAGCTGCTTCCTTCTTACCTTGCACCACACTACCACGGTGCATGCACAGGCACCCTGCATTATGAATAGATTGCAAGGCCCATGTTACCATGGAGCATCTCATAGTGTACCACGGTGCATACACAGGCACCCTGCAATAAGAATAGATTGCAAGGCCCAGGTTACCAGGGAGCATGCCATAGTGTACCACGGTGCATGCACAGGCGCCCTGCATTAAGAATAGATTGCAAGGCCCAGGTTACCATGGAGCATGTCATAGTGTACCACGGTGCATGCACAGGCACCCTGCAATAAGAATAGATTGCAAGGCCCAGGTTACCAGGGAGCATGCCATAGTGTACCACGGTGCATGCACAGGCGCCCTGCATTAAGAATAGATTGCAAGGCCCAGGTTACCATGGAGCATGTCATAGTGTACCACGGTGCATGCACAGGCGCCCTGCATTAAGAATAGATTGCAAGGCCCAGGTTACCAGGGAGCATGTCATAGTGTACCACGGTGCATGCACAGGCGCCCTGCATTTAGAATAGATTGCAAGGCCCAGGTTACCAGGGAGCATGTCATAGTGTACCATGGTGCATGCCAGGCACCCTGCATTTAGAATAGATTGCAAAGCCCAGGTTACCAGGGAGCATGTCATAGTGTACCACGGTGCATGCCAGGCACCCTGCATTAAGAATAGATTGCAAGGCCCAGGCTACCATGGAGCATGTCATAGTGTACCACGGTGCATGCACAGGCGCCCTGCATTATGAATAGATTGCAAGGCCCATGTTACCGGGGAGCATGCCATAGTGTACCACGGTGCATGCACAGGTGCCCTGCATTAAGAATAGATTGCAAGGCCCAGGCTACCATGGAGCATGCCATAGTGTACCACGGTGCATGCACAGGTGCCCTGCATTATGAATAGATTGCAAGGCCCAGGTTACCAGAGAGCATATCATAGTGTACCACGGTGCATGCACAGGCGCCCTGCATTAAGAATAGATTGCAAGGCCCAGGTTACCAAGGAGCATGTCATAGTGTACCACGGTGCATGCACAGGCGCCCTGCATTATGAATAGATTGCAAGGCCCAGGTTACCAGAGAGCATATCATAGTGTACCACGGTGCATGCACAGGCGCCCTGCATTAAGAATAGATTGCAAGGCCCAGGTTACCAAGGAGCATGTCATAGTGTACCACGGTGCATGCACAGGCGCCCTGCATTTAGAATAGATTGCAAGGCCCAGGTTACCATGGAGCATGTCACAGTGTACCACGGTGCATGCACAGGCGCCCTGCATTAAGAATAGATTGCAAGGCCCAGGTTACCAGGGAGCATGTCATAGTGTACCACGGTGCATGCACAGGCGCCCTGCATTAAGAATAAATTGCAAGGCCCAGGTTACCATGGAGCATGTCATAGTGTACCACGGTGCATGCACAGGCGCCCTGCATTAAGAATAGATTGCAAGGCCCAGGTTACCAGGGAGCATGTCATAGTGTACCACGGTGCATGCACAGGTGCCCTGCATTAAGAATAGATTGCAAGGCCCAGTTTACCAGGGAGCATGCCATAGTGTACCACGGTGCATGCACAGGTGCCCTGCATTAAGAATAGATTGCAAGGCCCAGGTTACCAGGGAGCATGTCATAGTGTACCACGGTGCATGCACAGGTGCCCTGCATTAAGAATAGATTGCAAGGCCCAGGTTACCAGGAAGCATGTCATAGTGTACCACGGTGCATGCACAGGCGCCCTGCATTAAGAATAGATTGCAAGGCCCAGGCTACCAGGAAGCATGTCATAGTGTACCACGGTGCATGCACAGGTGCCCTGCATTAACAATAGATTGCAAGGCCCAGGTTAGCAGGGAGCATGTCATAGTGTACCACGGTGCATACACAGGCGCCCTGCATTAAGAATAGATTGCAAGGCCCAGGTTACCATGGAGCATGTCATAGTGTACCACGGTGCATGCACAGGCGCCCTGCATTAAGAATAGATTGCAAGGCCCAGGTTACCATGGAGCATGTCATAGTGTACCACGGTGCATGCACAGGCGCCCTGCATTAAGAATAGATTGCAAGTCCCAGGCTACCAGGGAGCATGTCATAGTGTACCACGGTGCATGCACAGGCGCCCTGCATCAGGAATAGATTGCAAGGCCCAGGTTACCAGGGAGCATGTCATAGTGTACCACGGTGCATGCACAGGCGCCCTGCATTAAGAATAGATTGCAAGGCCCAGGCTACCAGGGAGCATGTCATAGTGTACCACGGTGCGTGCACAGGCGCCCTGCATTAAGAATAGATTGCAAGGCCCAGGTTACCAGGGAGCATGTCATAGTGTACCATGGTGCATGCACAGGTGCCCTGCATTAAGAATAGATTGCAAGGCCCAGGCTACCAGGGAGCATGTCATAGTGTACCACGGTGCATGCACAGGCGCCCTGCATTAAGAATAGATTGCAAGGCCCATGTTACCGGGGAGCATGTCATAGTGTACTACGGTGCATGCACAGGCGCCCTGCATCAGGAATAGATTGCAAGGCCCAGGTTACCAGGGAGCATGTCATAGTGTACCACGGTGCATGCACAGGCGCCCTGCATTTAGAATAGATTGCATGGCCCAGGTTACCAGGGAGCATGTCATAGTGTACCATGGTGCATGCACAGGTGCCCTGCATTATGAATAGATTGCAAGGCCCAGGCTACCAGGGAGCATGTCATAGTGTACCATGGTGCATGCACAGGCACCCTGCATTAAGAATAGATTGCAAGGCCCAGGTTACCATGGAGCATGTCATAGTGTACCACGGTGCATGCACAGGCGCCCTGCATCAGGAATAGATTGCAAGGCCCAGGTTACCAGGGAGCATATCATAGTGTACCACGGTGCATGCACAGGCGCCCTGCATTAAGAATAGATTGCAAGGCCCAGGCTACCAGGGAGCATGTCATAGTGTACCACGGTGCATGCACAGGCGCCCTGCATTAAGAATAGATTGCAAGGCCCAGGTTACCAGGGAGCATGTCATAGTAAATAGCGTGCTTTCCATTTTTCCATGATACAAGAAGTAGGCAGGGGGAGTGATCATAGGGAGACCGGGTGGGCCTGCTTTAGAGCCACTTGGGCTGGGTGTAGCCTCCAGCATACCGTCTACGTCACCTAGAGAAGCAATCATTTGAGTTGGTTTAGTATTTAAAGTGGACAAAAACCCACTGCTATTACCCTGACTAATCGATTTCCTCCCCTCGGGGCATCCAATATCAGTATGCCCCGCTGTGTGTAACCCCCCAGGTCGCCAAATACACTTACCTTGTTTCTCAGTCCAATGGCGCATACGCGAGCTGTGGCCGCATATCCACTACCTCTCTAGCAGGACGCATGCCTGCACCAGGCACTGGGAATGGCCACGCGGGCATACTCCCTGTTAGAGGGTAGCGGGGGGATACGGCCGTCAGAACGCTCAGAGCCGCTGGCCTTAGACAACAAAGCGTTAGACAACGTGACATCAGCGGCTCCGAGCTCACTGATTGGACAAGCCTCCACGCATATGACCGGAAGAGGTGAGTTGGCTTTGGGGATCTGGGGGGTTACACGCAGCAGGGCACCCCCCCTTAGTCAAAATCCTGGGTTTTGCTCAACTTCAAATGTCTGAATTGCACTTAGTAGAGGGGGAGGGGTGGCTGGTGGCTTACAAAAAGCTTGAACTTCACCTATAATAGCTCCATTGCTCTGTCTGTTGAGCATTGTGGAACAGCGTGTTTGAGTGCAAATAAAGGAACCTACAATAAACCTTTCTTTAATAAACCCAACAAGCAAACACTAGTGGGATATGGAGAATTATGTCAAAGTAAGAGAGGTGTTACTGCGGAATCGGCAATCGACAAATACTTCTGCCTACATTCATCTCACTCGGGGGACAACAAAGAGGTCAGGCTTAGTGGCTGCTAGAAGGCTGCACTTTTTTGCATGCACTGGCACTCCCTGATCCACCACTCATCTTTGGATTTACTTTTATTTTATCTTGATATATTTTAATTGTTATAGTTTTTTTCCCCATCATATTTATTGCAATCTCTTCTTCATTTTTGCACCTATCTGGTTTTCCATCAATCTGCTGCTACTCAGTTATCGCATCATTTCTTTTTCACACCAATCAGCTGGAGACCTTCAACTGCTCCATCTGCAAGCAGCTGCCAGGTGTCCACCAATATGGCCACTGACATGTGCACATCACATCCGTCCATCTGGGTTTATCTGTTCAGATCCACAGACACCAACCCACTCTCTCAGGACATTCCCTACTACCTGTGCCCCATTTAATTTCCTCCACATGTCACTGAATCCCTCTTGGTCTGGCAGGCCTGCTGCTGGTAGTTCCCCCCGGGAAAAACCACCTTTATGTCTATCCCCATTAGTGATGTCATTAGTCAGAAGGGGGAGTTTCCATAGAAGCTCCTCCTCTATGGTATAACAACTTCCCTTCCCCGTCGGCCAGCATTAGCTTGGTGGGACGCCAAAGAAGGAGGAAGGGGACCCGAGTGTTTGGCAAAGTCTGCCAAGCACCTGTCACTTTTACTGGAGGGCCAAATTCAAACCCTCATAAAAATAACCACCCCCTGTGCTTGTTTGCTAAACATTCCACTAGCATGCACCTTGCATTTCCATTGCTTTCCAGGTAACCTTGAAGCCTGATGAACTCTGTATGTAACATCCAAATAGAAGTAGACGTAGGGCCTTATTCATGAAGGGATAGCGGCAGGTAGTGCCTTGTAAGCGGCAGGTGAATGCCGGACACGGCACGCAATTACACATTTATGAAGGCGATTCTGGTGAGCGACAGGAACAATGCCATGTAGCGTCCGATTCATCATTATCCCATGCTCAGCGTACAGCACCGGCGTTCAGCCTTGCAGAGCGCCACGTCTTACCTCTCGCTACCTGGCGCTCTCCCATACATTTCTATGGACGATCCTTAAATCCTTTTCCTGTTCCCAATTTTTTATTTTTTTATTTTTAAAAACAAATCTTTCTGACATGTATCCTGGCCTAGAAAATGACATTTTTGAAAACTTTTTTGATTAATAATATTTTTATGCAGAATTGTCCTTACATGTCTGGTATTAAAGTGTTCATGTTACAATGTAACAATGTAATTCCATATGTTTTCGCTTTGTTACTAGTGGATACATGTTCAAAAACAGACTTTAATCACACAGCTTCTGGCGCTGTGGGCTACACTGACCCGATTTTAAGCACCGGAAATGTTTGAGGCTGTTTTTTGGATGAATGTGATGTGAGTCAGTCACACTGAGCTGGCGCTACCATTCGCCCCTATACAGCGTAGTACTGTGAATCACATAACATATTCAACAATGCCGGCCAGCGACTGAGGCTTTCTGAAGCAACGAACCATGGCCGAGCACAGCGACTACTAGCGTTCGCTCTGTAATCCTCACTACAGACACTCATCTGTCGCTACATGGCGTTAGTAATGAATCAGCCTGCCCATCAAAAACAATTACCCCAGGGCATCCTGATTTGGGTTCTTTTCCAGGCAAATAAAAAAAAACTAAACCCAATTTACCTTATATCCCTCAGAGTCCTCCAGGTTGAAGTGGTCTATTTCCACTGGTCTCCCGCCGGCTGTATTGTGCACCCCTGCATCCAGTCACAAGATGTCAGATATCAGACTCCCCCATTGATTGGCAGCAGGAGGAGCACCATGTGATATGGTGGAGGATGCCCAGATAAGCAGGAATGTGCTGTCAGTTTTCAAGCCTGCTCAGCGACTGGCAAGATGCTGGTCTGTAAGGAACCCTTGTCCTCCTTCGCTCCAAACGCAGACAGAGTTGTCATTTTGTCAGCTTCTGCTGACCCCAGATCATATGCCTGGTGTGCCAACTGATTTCCTTGAAGGGGGGGGGGGCTCCACGTCATTTTCTTTTTATTTCATGAAAAGTGATTACTGCGTTTGCGTCTAGATATCGGCGGTCTTAAAGACAACCCTCATGCACACTCAAGAAGGATTTTCCCGATAAGCTGACAAGCCCATCACCCAGGAAAGAATACATTTTAGGTATGATTTTTGACGATTAGCAGTCTCATTTTTAAAAAACAAAAATAAAAAAAAACAACTGGGAGCATTCGTGTAATGACCGCAGTCGCAGGAGGCGCAGTTGCACTGGGGCCCGGTGACTGATGGGCATGTGACGGACCCAGCCGATTGCTCCCTCCGACCATGGTTGGTATACCATTGTGTGTGGGGCAGGGATGGGTCGCGAAATGCAGGGGCCCGCCCAGGCTGGCAGCAGCAAAAAAATTGAGGCTTGCGGGGGAGCAGGCTTAGCAATGGGTGTGGGAGGGCGCTGCATCAATACTGTATACACTTACCGTAATATCCCAGTCTGCTGGCGCTGCCTGCCTCAGCTATACACACTTTTTGCCCTGCCCACATGAAACATGCTGTCAAATGTCAGGAAGCAGGATAAGCAGCTGAGGCGGGAAGTGCCGGCACCCAGGGACATTACAGTGAGTGTATAAAATATTGATGCAGCGCCTGTGACATCCGCCCTCCCACACCCGCCATTCAGCCCTCCCGAATCTGCTGCTTAGTTAACTCCCCTGCACCTTTTACATTGCTTTACATGCTGCAACTGCTGCCTGAGCCCCCTGTGGACTGAGAGTGGGGCCCATCATTTTCAGCCAGGCCACACATATGGGTGCAGTAGGCAGCTGGAAGGAGATGGGGGAGCAGGAGATGAGGGAGTAGCATGGACATGAGGGTCCAGTAGGGAGCAGGACCGACATGGGAGAGGAGGATGGACATGGGAGTGCCGTGTGTACTCGGACAGAGATGTGGGAGCAGGGGATGGGAGAGCAGGATGGACATAGGGATACATTGGGTAACAGGATGGACATGGGAGAGCGGCGGGGAGCAGGATGGACATGGGGGTGCAGTGAGAAGCAGGACGAATATGTGGGAGGAGTGGGGAGCAGGACAGACATGTGGGAGCAGTGGGGAGCAGGACGGACATGGGAGTGCAGTGAGGAGTAGGATGGATAAGGTGGAGGAGTGAGAAGTAGGATGGCTAAGGGTGAGGAGTGGGGACCAGGACAGACATGTGGCAGCAATGGGGAACAGGATGAACATGGGGATGCAGTGAGGAGCCAAGACAGATAAAGGGGGGGGAGTGGGGAGCAGGGCAGACAAGTGGAAGCAGTGGGGAACAGGATGAACATGGGGATGCAGTGAGGAGCCAAGACAGAAAAGGGGGAGGAGTGGGGAGCAGGACAGACAAGTGGAAGCAATAGGGAATGCCCACCCTGGCCATTAAGATAAATGCCTGCCACCGACTGTAGCTGTGGATGCAGTGCAACCCACACGTGCTCCATGGGATCACCAGCTAGGTACATGTTTTTAACAACGTGCTATAGAGGGTAGTGCCAGATGGCGTCGCGTGTGAAGGGTGCATGCGGGGGGGGGGGGGCAGGTGGGCCCTAATCCAGAGTTTGTTGTGGGAACTATAACATTGTATTTACCCCACTGACAGGAACTCTCCACTTTTTATTGAATAACCCCCTATACTGTCCTAATGGGATCACATTCACCAGAGAAAGCACTTAACATCTCTCCACTTTATTGGGAACTGATAAAGCTGAAACAAAAATAGTTTGAAGATGTCCGTGGCTGACCAATGGTCCTGGCCCAAATGCTGTACCTTTTGCCCAGCGCTGAGCTTTAAAACAGATGCACTTCGATAGACAGTACTTTGAAATAACATTAGTAGTATGTGTTACAATAATTTATATTTATTTTTCTGTTATTTTTAATAAAATGAATTTCTACAGAAAAAAGATAGAAAATAGGAAAACGCATATATAATAAAATGCAACCCAACAAAATGATCCATTCAAATGTATGGTATAGAACTATACCTTTTTGGTACCTGAAGAATGGGAGGAATGGGTTCTTAAAAGGAAATTCCAGGCAGAGGGTTATAATTTAGGCTGCCCGACGTGTAGGCTGTAAGGAGCTACATCTTTAATTTAGCCCACTTTATATTTTCTAACAATCTCTCTTCCTTGTGCTTGGCCCCTTATACTAGGATGAGTAATCAGCTCTGCATTTATCTCTATGGGGGACTATACATTTAAACAGGGGGGGCTGAAATCTGAGCCAGCAGAAAGGCTCAAGTTCAGTAGGGTTCATCAAAGAAAGCAAAGTGATAGTGAATTAAAGATGTAGTCCCTGACAACCAGCATGGCCAAGCATAAAGCAGGCTAATTAAACTCCTTGCCTGGAATGTCCATTTAAAGCAGACCTCCTAACATTCAGAGACCCAGGGATGCTTGGGGTATAGAAAATCACCCTATTTCAGGCATTTCCCTATGGCTCACACTTCCATATGATCGCTGGTGGCCATTGGGGTTTGCTAACAGGTGTACTAAGCACCATGTATTCTGGGCTGGGGAATCCTATTGGGTGCCAGCGAAGGGGAACACAAGTGCAGCACGGGGGCGCAGAACAGGTGTGACTACTTCTGATAGACAATGGAAGGGTAAGAATTCCATCTTATTTTAGGCACAACACAACATGCCCGGTGTGAAAGACTGTGGACTGGCATGGGCAGAGATTGAAACTTCCATTCGACATGCACAGCATTGCAAATTTAAGTGAAGTGACTGGCTGTAATGGTAGCCTAAGGCTGTGACAAGCTGTGGGGATTTGTCAGATGATGGGGCTAGTCAGAGGTTTGCTTTAAATATAACCTTTCATCTAAAATCTTACAGTAATGCAGCAATCTCTGCCTCTTCTGCCCCAGCCATAGGGGGCCAGCAGTTGTCGGTTTATTTTGCCCTGTTATGGCCCTTATTACACTCAGACGCCAATCAGAACTACAGAAAATAGAAGATATACTTGGAAAACACAATATATTGTCTGTATATCATTTAGTGTCAATATACTATAGATAGATTGAAATGAACATCCTTTTTTTGTCTTTTCCATTGTTCCTCTTTTTATGAATTTCCTCCCTCCCTGTTTTCTACATTCCCCTGGTCTTTCTTGGCTTTCAACATTCCCTTCATCTTTATTTTTCCACATTCCCTCATTTGTGCTTTCACTTGCACTTTCCCTCCTTTTTCTCTTTTTTACACCCCACTTCATTTTTCTCTCCTACTCACCCCATTCCCTTTTTTCCTTTTTACTTTTTCCTGTCATCTCATTTCTTTCCCATTATCTTCATTTATTTCTCCGTCTCTTTCCTTCTACCCCTTTTCTCATACTTTCTTTTGCTTCAATTCAGTTCAATTTATTGCTCGCCAAGTACATCAGAGATGAACAAAGAATTATTTTTGGCTTACACACAGTGCAACAGATAATTACAGTTTACATAGAATTTGAATACAGAGATACAAACTACATTGAATACAGAGATACAGATGATCTTACATAGTGCAGGTGATACAGGCTACTACAAACTTTGAGTCTGGGCCTATGGTGCCTGGCTTTTGTTAAGGGTGCAGATGGCCAGTGGAAAGAAACCATTCCTAGACCTAAAAGACCTGCAAGATTGTACGGAAAGACGTCGCCCAGATGGTAAATACTAGAATAGGGCGTGTCCAGGATTGGAGGGGTCTCGGAGAATCTTTTCTCCACGTGACTTTGTTTTGACTTTGTTCTGTCTGAATGTTAGTGCTTGTATGTGTGTGTTTAGGGGGGTATCCTAAAATCTTGCAGGTTGGACTGAACCCAGTGGTTTGACTAAATGTGACAGGGCATTGGTGATTTCTTTTCCTAACTGCACTGATATCTTTTTTTGTCTAGAAACTGTCCTGCTCCATTCCTTACTGGAAGCTGCCTGCAACTTTTTGTTGTTGTTTTTCTGTATGCTTGGCCCCGCTCACCCACCCACAGCAAGCAGTGATGGATAATTATTCCCTGTGTTGGGTGATGTGTAAATACTTTCCATTCTAGGAAAGCACTTATTTCTTTTACCTTTGAGTAGAGGGTATTTTGGTCTCTTTACCCCCCCCCCATATTATGCCTAACATGGGTCTCTCCACATGGTGGATAGCGACTCTTTTTTCTGCACACATTTCCCCCCCAAATTTAACCCATCTGTGCAGTGAGACAAATTCAAGCTCTACTCAAGTGAGTGCACATATGCCAGTAGTGGTGGGCTGCTCTAATAACGGGAATTTCATTAAATGTTTCATGCCATTGTATCCTTTCTTCTTTTCTGTATGGTAAATATTAATGTTCAATAATCTTTTCAGTGATGTCAGTAGTCAGTGGCATCTTGTGTCTTGCTGGGTAAGGCACAGTCATGATGGCATTACTTTCTGCTTGTTAAGAATAAAAAAGTTCTACAGGTCAGATGGAGAATGTCTTCACTTGTTTTTGGAGAGAAACTCATAATACTTTAGTAGATAATCCCCTGACCAAAGACAAAGGTTGGTTAGGCAGAAGTACATGCTCTCACCAATTACCTTGCCCGGCCATGTCTATCAATAGCACCAAACATACGGATTTGAAGCAGTCCAAAGGCCAAAAATCATGTCATGCTAGCTGTTTTTGTACAGAAATCCCATATCCATAAACCCAGTGATTGAAGTTGCTGAACCATTTTGCCACAAGAATGACTAATCCTGGAATTAGGTTGTCAACAGTCTCATCAACTGGTTGGTCGCAAAGGATTCCTTACATAATAAATGTTTAATTGTATAGCTGTAGTAATAATTAATAACAACTGGACCTGCTTTTTTCTTGAAGAAGTTTTAAAAATAGAAGGAATGAATAGAGATAGCCAGTCAGAAGACTAGTGTATCGTCTTAAAGAACATTACAGCTAATCAGGTTGCCTTGATTTATTATTATACATGAATGAGAATCAGAACTAGATTAAAGACAATCTTCACTGACATATTAAAACTGTAAAATCTTTTGTTAAAAAGCTCAAGATCCACCATACCCCAAACCACACTATTTAAGGATGGAATGAAGGAAACCTAGGATTATGGCTTACTAGTCATGTCACTGGAGAGTTGACCATGGCTAATGGGAAATGCATGTTTCGTTGAACTTCTGATCCAACTGAGGGCTTGTCAGCCTGGATCAACTTTAACTTGTCATTGACTTACAGTCTACTTGCAGCATAACCTGATGTTACTAGCCATCTTTTGCACTTTTTTTCATCAAGTCTATTCAACACTGAACATGGCATTTAAATGATAAACTTGAAAAAAATCCAACATCCATTATTATTAATTTTATAATTTATGTACTCATGTTAAATATTACTGTGTACCGTGTTGTTATCTCATATGGTATTGCACAAATTAACTGCTACAAACAAGAATAGAAAGATACTGTAAATACAACTAGAAAATTAATAAAGGGGTATGGAAATGTAGATTTAGCCGAGTGCCAAATGTAAATCTGTCACCGGGAAGGCTCAGGGTGGCAGTTGGAGGTTTCAGTGCATAAGGCAGAAGGTAAGCCCTTTTCTGCCATTATCAACTTTATGGGAATAGAAAGATGACCAATAGCTATATAATAGTTCAAGTGAAACTTTTTCTCTTACAAGGAAAGAGTTGGGGAAATTAACACTCAAAGAGGATTCTCTTGCGGAAGTAACACTCAAAGAGGATTCTCTTTATCTAACATTTAAGTATCCCCACCCAGCAGCCCATGGAAGAGGTATACTTACTTAGCTCCCACGGCTATTATTTAATATGTCTGACAGCTAGTTGGGATGTCGGGGTCAGAAGATGTAAACTAATAGAACCTGATAGGCTGCTGGTGGTCATGTGTATAGCAAGGAATGTGAAAGGGGCTAGTGAGGACCCCCCCACTGTCAAATTGAGGGGACTTCCACTCCATTTTTACTACAGGTTCTCTTAACGTTGCATTTTAAAATCCAACAAAGAGTAGGAGTAGTGCATAAAGCAATGAGATATCATGCCAATGATATCGCTTTAACAAAAAAGAGGTGATGCAGGTTTTTACAGTGACACCTGACGTCTTCTCTCTAAATATAATTTTTAACAATCATTATTCAGAGTGTATAACATTCTTAAGGTTCTGCCCCCTGCCCCATGGGCATCCTGATTTGGGATGCTCCATTGTCTGAAACCCCTCCAGATTGCCCAGAAAAACTCCCCCTGCCCTATGGTACATGGAAAGGCTTTCAGCAAATCAGAGACGTGCGTATATAATATTCAGGAAATAGCTCTGTTTGTGGCAATTGGGAGTGCAGGGGCCGCATCCCCAGCAGGAGGTGCACTCTCCACCAACCTATCTGAATGCCTGGCAGTGGGAGTGTGCACAAAGCCTGAAGATGCTAGGGATCCGGCCGTCTGGGTTTACATCAGCAAGGGAGCCAGGAAGAAGGTGAGTTTTGTGGGAGTATCACACAGCAGGGCATTCCGATTTGGCCCTGAGGCCCGTGGAATATTTTAAATTCCAGGGCTGGCACACTTAGGTTTTGTTCCACCTTAAGAGACCTCCAGCCTAAACTCCCACAAAAGCCCTCATGGGTGCTGCCACACACCAAGGCCACTGCATCCTCTCACCCCACCCTAGGGTTGCTGCATCCTCCTACTCCAGGGCCACTGCATCCCCCACACCACAAGACTGCTGTATTTCTCATGGGCCATAGCCATTTCATTCCCTGTACACCAGGGCAACTCCATCCCCCACACCCCAGGGCCACTGCATCCCATACACTCCAGGGCCACTGCATCCCCACACCACAGGGCTTCTGCATCCCCCATATCCTAGGGCCGCTGCATCCCCCACATCCCAGGGCCACTGCATCCCCCATATCCCAGGGCCACTGCATCCCCCATATCCCAGGGCCACTGCAGCCCCCACATCCCAGGGCCAAGGCATCCCATACACTCCAGGGCGACTGCATCCCCACACCACAGGGCTTCTGCATCCCCCATATCCCAGGGCCGGTGCATCCCCCACATCCCAGGGCCACCGCATCTCCCACACCCCTGGGCCGCTGCATCCCCCACATCCCAGGGCCACTGCATCCCCCACATCCCAGGGCCGGTGCATCCCCCACATCCAAGGGCCACCGCATCTCCCACACCCCTGGGCCGCTGCATCCCCCACATCCCAGGGCCGGTGCATCCCCCACATCCCAGGGCCACCGCATCTCCCACACCCCTGGGCCGCTGCATCCCCCACATCCCAGGGCCGGTGCATCCCCCACACCCCAGGGCCACCGCATCTCCCACACCCCTGGGCCTCTACATCCCCCACACCCCTGGGCCTCTACATCCCCCACACTCCAGGGTCACTGCATCTCCCACACCCCAGGGCAGTTGCATTTACTGTGCACCAGGGTGGCTGTACCCTCTACACCCCAGAGCTGCTGAATCCCACACACCCCAGGGCCATTGCATTCACTGTGCATTAGGGCAGCTGAATACCCGACATCCCTGGGTACTGACAGTACGTTTTTTTCTGTCTTTTAACTCAGTTGGATGCAGCTAGACAACTAAAGGCTGAAGCAGCAGAGACAAATGGTGCCTCCTTTATACAAATGATGCCAAGTGAGCACAAATAGAATAAAAAAAAGGTTTAGGAGCAACAATGATGGGACCCCCTGACCTTCTGGGCCCTGGTCCGGTTGCACCCCCTGCTCCACCATAAGTTCTATCTCTGCCCACATCCCAGGGGGGCTGAAACCCTTTAGGTCCTGAAGAAACCCTTCACAGCATCCCAATTCATATGTGGAAGCCAGTGGAGTGCACTGTAGTGGTATCATTGCTCTGGGCACTTGCCATACCTGATGACCTGCTAGTGGTGGCCCATAGAGCGGGAATACTATGGCAATGCAGAGCACTCCACTTATTACCATATATGACTGCCCCAGGATCCCTGAACTTGGTTTAAATACAGCACAGGTCTGAGAGTCCAAAGAAAGGTTTCTGCATTTTTTTTACTTACTATCCATAATTATTTATAATACTATAAAACACTTAGCCGGTAGCAATAATCTTGCGTCATCCTTGTCATCCTTTTATAATACACTGAATATCATTTATCAGCTTTGACTGCAAATAAAGGTGATAGACATGTTTGAAAGCAATCCTGATATTGATTTTTTTTTATTCAAGAAATTGCTGGGAAAAGTAAAAATATGTTGTTAGCTCTCATTCTTCTTCTTCTTGATTTTTACAGAGTTGTGCTGCTGCCACCAATAGGATGAAGTTGGTATTGACACAATATTTTTGTTCCCCAAGAATGATTTACTTTGGGTACACTGAGCATTGATTTGTTAGCTCTGCCATGATATATAGAAGCAAAGGTACAGCTTTAGCCGTTTACAACAGGAAATGCTTTACAGTGTGGAAACAAATAAATCTTTGCTTCAGATTTACATTATATAGTTAACCTTGTGCATGCTGACCCAGCTCAAACATGTACTGCATTCAGCTGTCATGAACTGTCAGATTAATATTTGCCAGATGGAAAACTTTGTGATTTCTGCTTGTAAATGTTTCCGGCGTTTCTGGTTTATTTTAGGCGCAGCTTGCCAGCATGTCAGTGCCCATTGTTTCGTTTTTAGGACAATGGCGTCCTTATGCGCCCAGCTTGAATTATGTATAACACAACTTCATGTAGTTCAGTCAATTAAGTGCCACTTAATGCATCAAACTTGTACATTTTCATGTTTCACAGACTTGTTACCAAGTAGCACAACTTCATTCAAGTCTTGATAAATGTAACAGAAAAATGCACCTCTGAGATTCCTACCAGAGTGAACACACTTTCTCTCTCCATGCCAATTACATATTGGCTCTAATATTACTACTTCACTGCCTCTACTAAAGCCAGGTAGTTATACATAATATAAATGCCTACACTGATTTAAATGTGTTTAGACAAACCTTACTATAGTAGACCTAAAGTCAAAATGGCCCATATTGCCATTTTAACCCAAACTACCTAGAGGCCGATTCATTAATAGCGGCAGGTAGCGACAGTTGAGCGACTGTAGCAGTATTTTCACAGCGCCCGCTATTAGTCGCTGTGCTTGGCCATTGTTCAGTTGTTGATAGCGACTGAGTCGGTGTGCAGTAATGTTGAATACGGGGTGACGAGTCGCTATTTGACAGGTTCCGCGATGTATGGGTGCGCATGATAGCGACTGGTCAGAGCGACCGGCTCCCACCATATTCATCAAAAAATCACGCTCAAAAAATTATCGCGCTGTGAAATGCATGTTTAAACCCCAGAGCGCTGGCGGCGATGTGTTAAAAGTCGTTTTTTAACCCGCAAACCACCATATTTTTGGAGACCAAAAAAAAAAAACATTTTTTAAGAATTTAGTAATATGAATACAATAATATCAGACCTGTAATATCAATTCTGCACAAATTTTTTTTTTTTTTTTTACCTTAAAAAAATTATCTAACATGGCAGAAGTGGTCACAGAATTTTTCACATAAAAAAAAAAAAAACATTAATAACAATTAATTATGAATATTTAAAGATTGTTCCATTGAAATGCATTGTAGAGCGCCAGGTAGCGAGAGGTCATACCTGTCGCTGTTCAAGGTCGGACGCTGGCGCTGTGGGCTGAGGCTGGAATAATGATGAATGAGTGGCTATCTGGCGCTATCTCAGTCGCTAAGCAGGATTGGCTTGATAAATGTGTGATTGTGGTGGGGAGCTGGCGTTCTCGTGGCGGTGCCCGTCATAAACGGTTGCTCACCAGTCACTCTACCTGTCGCTATTCCTTCATAAATAAGGGCCCTAGTAATCTGATAAATGGAGAAGAATACCTACCCTTAACGTGTTCCTTTAAAGAAAGGGCACCCTCACCTGCCTGAAAACTGTATTAGCCACCATTTGAGGTAGACTCTGTATAATGGCAGATATATCAGGCTTCATACAGGACCTATAAGCATTCCTATTCTGGATGCCTGGGGTATCAGAGGATAAAGTAGCTCGGGGGGTTCCTGTGGTTACCTTAGATGGAAGTATGCTTTATGTAGGACAGTCCCACTTTGAGGTCCGCTGTCCCTCCGAAAACTTTGGAAACACCTAAATGTCCCCCCTTTCCTGACGTGGGGAAGACTGTCCAACCAAATGCAGAATGCTGGATATCTGGGTGGTTTACCACTAATCTGACTTTTGGGTTAAATGGTGGTAGTGGAATGCATGTACGTCTGAGCAAAGGCTTAATCACCAACATCTTTTATGGACCAAATATGTGACCAGTAATTTATCCACATGCAAAACCACACTCCTACCACGCCCATCATCCACAAACTGGTTTAAAATGTCTCACTTTGAGGATCCCAAAAAATGGTCAGTGGACCAAAACTCCGGATTTTGACTATATCAGATTTTGGTCCTTGCTCCCGCTGTGTAAACCCCCCAGGTCGCCCACTCAAACTCACGTTTCCCCGGTCCTACAGCACATGCGTGGCCTCCTGACCAATCAACTCGTTCGACTGCACTGGAGCAAACTCGTCCATACTCGTCTAAGACTTGGCTCCTGGCGTGTCTAGCCGCGCGCGCCAGCGGCTGCATTCCCGCTGCCCTTATAGGGAGCGTGCCCACGCTGGCCATTCACAAATGTCAGGCTTGGGCGTGCGCACTGCTAAAGGTATTTCAGGGAGTGGCCGCTGCTCACGCCTGCATGTTTTGTTACACTTTAAAAGGACATATCAGGTTAGATAAAAGGCTTAAACCTGGACAATACCCATTTTTAACAAAATGGGTGTTATTCCCTGCGCATGGAGGGGTTATCCTGATTGCTATTGCCCCTCGGACTGTAATGCCTGCTAAAACAAATAATCCTACCTTTCAAATTCTTCCCCCGGCAAAATTCCCCCCGGCGAGCCTCATGATGAGCCGCCTCAAGTCCTGCAGGTCTCCGCTTGGTATCTGGCCGTTGCTGAGTACATGACTCCAGTGGGCAAACTCTTAGCTCAGAGGCCGATTCATTAATAGCGCCAGGTAGCGACAGATGAGCGACTGTAGCGTGATTTTTTCAGCGCCAGCCAGTATTCGCTGTGCTTGGCCGGCGTTAGCTTGATGACAGCGACTCAGTCGGTGTGCGGTAATGTTGAATACTGGCTGGGGGGTCGCTGTTTCACAGGTCCAGCGTTGTATGTGAGCGCCTGACAACGAATGGCCAGAGCGAACGGCTAGCTTCATATTCATCAACAAATCACGCTCCGAATGTGCTGTCGCTGTCCATTCCTTGTTTAAACCCCAGAGCGCTGGCGGCGATCTGTATTAACTAGTTTTTAACCCCTAAACAACCATATTTTTGGAATGTAACATTATACATGTTTTTAGAATCATTTTGTTATATGAATACATTAATCTCAGACCTGTTAGATCAATTCTGCACATTTTTTTTTTTTTTTTTTTTTGACTTAAAAATAAATCCTAACATTGCAGAAGTGTTCTCCGATTTTTTGACAATAAAAAAATTTAAAAAACAATTATTACCAATTAATCATGAATTATTATAGATTGCTCCATTGAAATGCATTGGACATCGCCAGGGAGCGACAGCTCATACCTGGCGCTGTGAGGGAATTTGCAGCGGCGCTGTTCGGTCCAGCCGGCTTCATGATGAATGCCGCGCTAGCCTTCGCTCTCGCCGGCGTTAGCCTCATTTAGCTTGATAAATGCGTCATTGTGACCGCCGCGGGCGTACTTGAGTCGGTAGTCGCCGTTAGCTGCCGCTACCTGGCGCTCGTCAGACACTACCTGGCGCTATCGCTTGATGAATAAGGGCATCAGTTTCACCAGGGGAGTGATTTGAATAGTAAGATTATTTGCTTTAGTGTGCGTTACATGGGAATAACACTCATTTTTAAGGGGTGTTGTTCTGGTTTTAAGTTATTAATTTAAGTTATTGTGCAGGCTAAAATAAAAAGAACGTTATACTAATTTGTTCCCTTTGGCAGATGATCACTCCTAGTCTGCCTTACCTGATCAGCAGATCCGAGTCCTGTGCCACCAGGTCTGATCATCAGGCACATCCGCATGCATCTCAGCTGAGAGTAGTGACAGTTGCCAGGGGGAGAATGCTGTTATGCAAAGAGGCTGAACCTCTGGAATCTTCCCCCCATGTGACTTACACATCACATTAAAAGACGGGGGATGGAGGGGTTTCCACTTCCACTATAAAAGCTGCACTCCCTGTGGTCTGTCACTCTGTTCCTGGCTGGGAGCCAGGATGGCAGAGGGGGGGGGGGCTATGTCCCTGGTGGACTGGTGGACAGAAGATAGAATATTCAGACCCTTAAGTATTGAAATATAGAATATTAAATGTATTTGTGTGTGTGTTTTTAGGGTGCCCGCTATACCTGTTCACTGGGTTGGGGGACTGCCATGTCATCTGCTGGTATTGGTGACACCGGGGGTTCAATGCCTTGGAGAACACCAGATCTATAGCAAGGGTCCTGGCTTACCAGCCCTGGGCTAGTTGGCTATCGAGAGGAGGGTATACATTTTTTTTTATTCAGTTTGTCAAAAAAATAAAACAACAATGCCTCCTGTCATTTAAAAAAAAATGCCGGCAACTGCCAACTCGCATACAGTAATTCAGTAAATTGTCATGCGAGTTGTAGAATGGCACAAGAAGATATATTTCCCTCAAGGCTTTGACGCATGGTTCACGAACATCTGCAATTGTGGTGCATCCCTGAATCATGCAGCAAAGAGTATTTAACAATAGCAGATCATCAGGACTTTGCATGGAGCCCCAGAAAATATGAGCCCGTCCCTGGTTGTAGGTACTTAACCTGACCCAAAACCAACATGTCAAAAACTGGCAGTTCTAGAAATGCAATTTCAAGCATCAGCAGAGGGCGCACCTAGGCAGTTGTAGCTGGAAGTAGGCTCCCAAACTTACCAACTAACTTTCAATTTTAGATTTGGCTCAAAGATTTGTTGGTGGTAATATTAACCCCTATGTTTTAACATAGGCCATTTAACATTAAGGCCATGTAATTCTTCGACTTATGGAGGGTAATCCAAAAGATTTGTAAAGGCTCAGCTAATTTGGAAGTGCCGGTTGTACTTGACAATTCTAGGGATGAGGTGCAACTTTTTCAAAATGAGGTCGAGATTTTTTTTTATACAAATGTGTAATTAACATTAGCCTTTGGGGTAGCCAAAAGAGTTCTGCGAGGAAAGATGCTTAGAGAGGGTGGAGAGGCTCTTCATCTGAAGACAGAAAGACCTAGGGCCTTATTTATCAAGGGCTAGCGCCAGGTAGTGTCTGATGAGCGCCAGGAACCGACAGCTAACGGCGGCTACCGACTCAAGTACGCCCGGCGGCGGTCACAATGACGCATTTATCACGCTAAATGAGGCTAGCGCCGGCGAGAGCGTCAGCTAGCTTGGGATTCATCATGTAGCCGACTGCAATGAACAGCGCCGCTACTAATCCCATCACAGCGCCAGGTATGACCTGTCGCTCCCTGGCGCTCTCCAATGCATTTCAATGGAGCAATCTTTAAATATTCATAATTAATTGAGTTTATGTGTTTTTTTTTTTTTTTTACCGGCAAAAATTCTGTGACCAGTACGGCAATGTTAGATTTTTTTTTTAAGGTAAAAAGAAAATAAAAAAAAATATGTGCAGAATTGATATTACAGGTCTGATATTAATGTATTCATATTACAAAATGTTTAGAAAAACTTGTATAATTTTTACATTAAAAAAAAAGGTTGTTTGGGGTTAAAAACTACTTTACACACATCGCCGCCAGCGCTCTGGGGTTTAAACAAGGAGTCCACAGCGCGAGAAATTTTTGAGCGTGATTTGTTAATGAATCTGCAGCAAGCCGTTCGCTCTGGCCATTCGCTGTCAGGCGCACCCATACAACGCAGAACCTGTGAAACAGCGACCTCTAACCCCGTATTCAACATTACCGCACACCGACTGAGTCGCTGTCAACAAGCAAACCCCGGCCAAGCACAGCGAATACTAGCTTGCGCTGTGAAAATCACACTACTGGCACTCATCTGTCGCTACCTGGCGCTATTAATGAATCGGCCTCCCCGAAAGCTTTCTGAACTCAGTGGTCACCTCCCTTCAATTCAATGGAGGCAGCATGCCAAGGCATGACATGACCCCTCCATTGTAGTAATCGGAAATAGTGTGGCCATTCACTGTCACTGATGCGGAGGGAGGGGGCAGTTCCTGAGGTAGCTGGACAAAGCCACAGGACTTGATCTCAGGAGCTATTATTTGACCCTCTACATCAGCTTGGGCCCCCAAATTGTTATTTAGGATGCGCCACAAGGCAAAACCCCTCCGTTATTGTGGTATACTCACCACAATTCATTATACAACAGTGGATGTATCGCCCTCACCTGGCATCTTAGCACTGAGTGCTTGTGTGCCCGTCGGACTCAGATGTCTGCCAGCGCATGCACTTATTGCCGGTCATGTAATGCCATTTTTACCAGACTGTGCTGGACCTAAGCAGTGTGATGGGTCCAGTAGGGCAGCTTCTCTTTGAAAGGTGTAAATGTGATTTGGTTTATCCTAATACTATCACTTTTCTTTCAAACAGGATGTATGTGTTGGTATGCTGGTAAGCTTGGTATGTTGGAGAGAGAACAACTTTAAAGTGGACCAAAACCCACCAGCAAAACTAAATTAGCCAGTCTCTCTGCTGATAGTCCTCTCCCTGGGGATAGAAAAACAAATAGATATTTTCGCTTACCCTGACACATCGTGTATTGTGTTTTTGGCTCCTACGTCATTAGATTGCAGCGTGGAGCATGCTACGCATTGAGGCTCTGTTCACACCTCTCCGCTGTGTTAAGTGCGGGCATTTTGTAAGTATGCCAGAGGTGCATTGTATCAAAACAAATGCTGCACATTTGATGCATTGGCAGTGTGTTTGTGTTGGGTTTTCTCAAAGAAAAACATGTTTTTCACAATTAGTAAATGGTAAATTATATGGCAATACAACCACAATGCAGCTACACTGCGTTATACATGTGTTGTGATTGTGTTGCCATAGACTGCTGATCTGTGCTGTTACTCCGTTGCACTGAAAAAGGTGTCTGCAACGCATAACACAGCACAAATGTGTGAACGATCCCATCTAGAATAATGTACAGTGTTTTCTCTGCATTGTAACTACATTGCCACCAGCACAGCAACACAGGAAAAGCACAAAGGGGCGAACAGATCCTAAATCCTGGGTGGCTACCCATTGACTCCTCTTTCTCTATTTCTTCCACTCCTCAGGGGAAGGGTCATAATGTAATCTGGCAATCGCTGGTCCTGACACTCCATCCCTCAACAATTTGGAACTTCTGGGTAATTGTTGGATGTATTTCTGAGCAATGAGCGAAAATGTTATATGCTAACTAGGTCATGCCTTTTGGGTGAGGGATGTTAGTAAAAATTTGGATTTTGATCCGCTTTAAAACTGACCTGCCATCCATATGGAATGTTCAGTTAAATAGAACAGTAGGGACTTAATGTCCCTTAAACAAACTTCCAACCTCCTTCACCACTAGTGGGAGAAATATATTGACCTAGACTATATTCTGCTACAAACTAGGTCTAGATTATTCCAACTTTAGGGTTGATTCAGCACTGTGAGAGGAATTTCCCCTTCCGTGCAAAATCACTATCACATGAGGAAAATTCACTCACAAGTAGATCTCTCGCATGATACTGGGGACATATGGAAAAATAATTACATTTGACCCAGCCTGTTAGCCAGCCCCCCCCCCCACCCCACCCATTGAACTGGGTATTTAAACCAAAAGTACAAAATAAAATTTTTTTTAAATCTCGCATTACTGAATGAGTTTTGAAATGCAAAGGTTCCCCAGATGAGGTACAGAAGTTTTCCAACAACTGTGTATTTACTAAAGTGTGGAGAGATGACATGAGATGGCGAACTTGCAACTCAAACTGGCATGAGATGGCGAACTTGTAACTCAAACTGGCAAACTCTTCCACATGGTGGAGAGCTCACCATAGTTTACTGAACAAACCAACTCTCTAAAAAACCCATAGTTTACTGAACAAACCAACTCTTTAAAAAACAAACCTGTAAAGCAAATATATATATATATATATATATATATATATATATATATATACAATATATATATATATATATACAATATATATATATATATATATATATATATATATATACTGTATATATATACACACAAACAATATATATATATATATATATATATATATAACCAAAACCCACCCTGGAGTCTATGAGACTCCAGTGCAGCCATACTCGCTCCATCCGCTGTGTCAAACCCCCAGGTCGCCCGAAAACTCACCTTCGTTTCTTGTCCAACAGCACATGCGTAAGCAGCGGCTGCATCTCTGCTATGCCTTTAACAGGGCGCGTGCCCGCAGCAGGCATTTGTGAATGGCCAATGCGGGCAGGCTCCTTGTTAGAGGGTGGCAGGGGATGCGGCCGCCAGTGTGCTCCTAGAAGAAGGGGCTCAAGTGGATCCAAGTGCACTGAGCGGCTTCGCACTGACCGGGAAGAGGTGAGTTTGGGCGACCTGGGAGGTTTCACACAGTGGGTTACCCCCAATCTGGGGCAACGACCAACACCCAGGATAGTCAAAATCCTGGGTTTGGTCCACTTTTAAGGGATTTTTCAGGCAAAAGGTTAAAAAAGACAGCATCTTACATTGCCAAGCATTCCTCCACTGCTGTGCCTCCTCTCAGCTCTGTGCCTTCCTCATCTGCCCCTCCAGAACTACCCTGCTGATGTGGGCCACCAATAATAGCTCTCAGGTCTGCCATTCAAGCCTCCCTATTTTCCTACCAGCCTCCTCCTTGAAAGTTCTCTTTCTCCCAGTGCCTCCCCACGCATTAGGTTCGATTTAGAGGCACATTCGTCTGGACTTCCGGAGCAGTCTGTGAAAGGTTTTGTGTGTGTTAGTCATTTTTTTTGTTCATTTTCCATTCGTACGAATGTTCGGGCTAATGTGTATATGCGCTTTCGAAGAACGAAACTAAATCTGATATTTTGCGTTCGTTCAGATAACTTACGTTGTTGGGATGGGCTTGCGTCTGATTCAGAGAGCTGATTGCCGAGGGACCATCACCCTATTAAACTGTTTCATTTGCGATCCACTTACGGGACCTTTGAGGGCTCGGATTGCTATTGTTGAACATGTTTTGCGGCTATGTGGAGGAGTCTGCGCGCCTTTAGCACCAAGGCATTGCATGTATCAGCATGGCCGAGGCCATAAATTGTATAGCAATGCATATCTGAATCAATACATTTAATGTATGCCTTATAGAAGCATTTTAATGCTGATCTTAATTAGTCCTTAGCATGTAAACCTTTATTTTCCCACACATCCATATAATTGCTATATTTTTTTAGACTTATGTCCTTTGTGAATTATATTTGGATTGTTGAACTTGAATCCTAATTTGTTGTAGGAGTTATTGTTTTAGTTGGTTACCTTTGCTTTGTGTAATTATTTTATATTTGGTTGCAGGAACCGCAAGATGTACCACTCGCACAACATACAAGGAGTGTTTGGTCCGGATATGCGATTCCTCAGTGTTCTTGCAGGGCATCCAGGATCGTCCCATGATTCTCATATATTGCGGAGCTCCGGCTTATTTAGTCAGTTTGAGTCAGGAGAATTATCTGGTGGATGGCTCCTGGGTAAGTTTGCTCACATTCCATCAATCCATTTTCACTGTATGGCAATGAATATAGTTGATGACTCATGTCTTAACCTATGGCTGTTTTTAGCCCTTGATGACATGTTAAACAATATTGTTGCTTAGAATGTGTATTTTATATTAGTATTTTTTAATTCTTTCAGGGGATTCTGGATATCCGCTCCTCCCCTTGCTCCTGACGCCCGTTCTTTGCCTGCAGAATACGGGCCAGGAGTTCTATAATCGGGCCCTATGCAAAACCCGGGCCGTGGTGGCGAGGGCCTTCGGGCTTTTGAAGTCCAGATTTAGGTGTTTGGATGTTTGGACCATACAGGGGGGGGGCACTGCAGTATGACCCCAACAAGGTTATACCAATAATTTAATTTATGATTTTTAACAGGGACCAAACGTGCCAGAGTGGCACAACTGAGTGTCAGGGTCCTTCAGTTGGTGGGCGAGATGCAGGAGCTGCGCGACTTGTTGGGGACCACAGATGAAGAATAATGTTCTGTGGCCTGCCATTGCTATGTATTTAGTTTTTTATAGTTGTAAAAATTAAAAATGTTGTAAATATTTTAATATTTTATATTTTATGAAGATGTTTAAATGTTACATTTAAAAAAAACATTTTCAAAAAAAGGCCAAACAAAAATGGCATTTGGTATAAAAAAAAAAAAAATAAAAATAAATAATAAAAGTGTCATTTCAGTGTCATTCCATTTCCAAAATACATTAACCAAAAACTAATGGGCCCAGAAATATTTAGAGATGAATATTCACATGACCGCGAATGATTTCGGTAAGTTTTAGGGGTGAAAAATGGAAGAAGAACCTAACCGCGAAGTGGTTTGGGTGAGTTTTAGGGGTCAAACATGGAAGATGTAGGAAAGCGCAAAGTGATTTAGCTAAGCATTGAAGTGAGTGACCCAAATATGTAGGCGAGCACTTTAATGAGTTAAGTTTGTAGTGCGCAGGCGCAAGATCACAAGGATTTACGTCCGGTCGATTATTTATTGAAAAAGGGAAACAGAATCTGACGGGAAACGTAAAGGATTCGTGGGAGGAGACGATGGAAAAAGGGCAAAAACAAAAGCCTACGTTGTAACATGAGAAAGTGAAACGGAAAAGTCACGCTGGAAAATTACATCCTCGTACTCGTACTCTGCCGTACAAACAGATGAAAACTTTACAGAAGGATAGCAATGCATGCATAGAATCGCTTGTACACTCATACGAGAGCAGGAACATTTAAAAAAAAAACAGATTGGCAAAAAAATGAAAGTCTTTTTTTGTCTCTCTGAATCAACCCTATTATGCTGATTATTATGCAGCTCCAAGGGCCATGCACATGCTTCAGAAGAGAGATCATGAGGTAAAACTGTAAACCATGATATCTGGGCCATTTCTTCTTCAATTTAAAAATGGAAAAGAGAGTGAGGGGGATGCCATCACAATATCTCTGCAGAGCAGCGTCAGGACACACCATTCAGACAGAAAGCTCTCACCTAACTATGGCCTCTCTTCTGCACACCATTTTCTCTTTTATCTGTTTCCATAATTATTTTTTTCTAATTTATTAGCCCTTATTTTCTTGCCTTTTCTGCATCTCTTGCTGTCTTCCTCTCTTTCTTCTAAGTGATCCCCCATCTCTCTCTCATTTTTACATTCTTTCCTTGCTTCTTCTCTTTTACACCTTGCATCCATTTCACGCTTTCACATATTCTTGATCTTTTTTTCTCTTTCGTTCTATCTTTCTTCTTCTTTCCCACTCTCTCGTCTCTTTCTATCTCTCTGTACTTGAGGATCTATAATGTACATCTGACACCCCACCAGTAAACATTTAGGGACCATATTTAGCCACCGTAATCTTCCTACATGTTACTTGATGCTACCCCCTCTGCTGGTAACCTCTTGTTGTATCATCTAGGCACTGCATGTAACTGGTACCCATGTTCCTATCTCCTCCTACACAAAACTTCAGATGGTTCCTTTTCGCTTCCTACAAATGTTCCAGTTTCTCACTATGCATTACTGATGCCCTCAGAATAGAAGTAGACTTCTTGCTGCTGCGGGAACCGTTTACCTCCTTGACTGCCTTGGTTGTTTAGCTGTCCACACATGCCCGCACACCCTGGTGATTATTATTTAAGAATATTATAGACTGTGCAGCTCCTTTTTTTTTAAATATCATCAGGGAATCGTTGTTCAATCACTGTGAACCAGGTCTGGACTGTAGGGTGGGTGGTTAAGTTCCATGAAGCCACAATCCCTACTTTGCTTCTCAGCCATCAAATATAGTTATGCCACTGGAGGAAGGCACACACGAACGTAGGGGGCTCATGAAGGGTATAACTATAGAGGGTGAACCAGGGCCCAGAAGCAGTAGCGTAATTAAATGTAACAGTCCCTGGTGCAAAAATATTCAGCTTTTTTTTTGTCAGAGCAGCGGCCCGTGCTGCAGGCATAGTTCTCAGGGGCAGAGCCGGGCCCCCACTTGGAGCACTCGTGCTTGCCCCCCGTGATGGCAGCCCTGACTGCTAGTACTATATAAAATTAGAGATACATTGTATGCTTCCTACAAGTAAATTTAAAGGGATTTAAATATAATAAATAAGGTGGAGGAGCAACAGTGATGGAGCCCCCCTGACCTTCTGGACCCCTTGTGGTCACACCCCCTCAAGTTATGCCCGTGTCCAGGAGGTCATTGTTGCTCCCCCCCCTTATTTATCAGATTTGTGCTCACTTGGCATCATTTAGACAAAGGAAGCACCATTTTCCTCTGCTGTTTCAGTCTTAAAGCAGAACAAAACCCAGGAATTTGACTTTCCTGCGTTTCGTTTTGTTCTCCATATTCGGGATGCCCCACTGTGCGAAACCCCCTCCAGTCGCTCGTTATGCTTACCTCGGCCTCGCCAACAAGCCCAGATCTCAAGCGCAGTGATCGGCAACATCACTTGCATCCTTTCCTAGCTGTGCACCATAAGTGAATGGCTGGTGTGGCCATGCAAGTGGGGCATGTTTAAAAGAGAGGAGGGGAGGCATCACTTTTGATGCCATTTTTGGTTTCACAAGAATGTCCTTAAGGTCAGCTTACCTTTTTTTCTTAACTTAGCAAATGTGTGTTTTATGGAAGCAGTTTCACCGCATGCAATTTGTTGCTATTGGCAACTGTACACCAACTGTACAAGCCGAAGGATGCAAGTGATGCCGCTGCCATCCGCGCATGCACTGTGAGCTCGATGAAAGGTAAGAAAAGTGGGCGATCTGAGGGGGTTTCACACAGTGGGGCATGATCAAAAGAGAGGGGGGAGGGCAGACATGGTGGCTGTTTGGGGCCCCAAGATTTTTCTGAATAGACTAAAGAAGCTATGGACTGTGCAGAATGCAAAAACATATAAAAGTGGATTATGTTTCAGCCCTTCCACAGATGTGGATGCTGGAGGATGCTGGAGCTAATATCTCCCAGTAGTGTAAGCTATTGTGCTCTGAATTAGACAAAAGACAAAGGAAAAATAAAAGCTGGATTAAAGCTAACAGCAATGGCTGCAGCCTGCATCTCATGGGATCTTGGGGTTAGAATTAAACAAGTAACCAGTGACAAGGTGCTGCTCCACGGTGAACGCCAAGCCATTCACAGTGAGTGCATCAAACTGGGTCAGTCCTTGGGTCCCTGCTGGGATGGGTTTTAGCTGCCAGTTGGATGGTGGCTTTAACCCAATATTAAACACATAAATAAAGGAAAGTGCCTGAGTTGCTTCAGTTTTATGCTCCTTGGCATTCCTTTTGTCCCATATCTTTTGATATGTTTATAGGAAACAAATTTCCCAGAAACGGTTATTTATATTTATTCTAAATGAATACATGTTTTAAATAATGACTTGTGGCACACGCAATCCCGATAGCTTTATAAAAGCCTTACTCTGTGACAAAGAATAATGAGACCTTTATATGAAGGTTATGTAAGGACGGCTGGCTGCTTAAGACTGGCTTTTAGGATGTGAACCTTTGTTGTTGTGGCATTCCTTTATTTAATTAGCATTAGGAAAAGTTGCCCCACCAGCTTGCAGCCACATCATAGAAAGGTCAGCATGATAGTAATGTAAAGTATTTGACTTTGTTAATTGCTATATTTGTGCAAGGGAAATGAAGCATCTAAGCACTCCGTACTCTGTCATCAGACGTGACAGGGACCATTTATCTGCCAAGGGAATTGAACAGAATAATAAGCCTTTTAAATGTGAACTTAGCCTAAGAATCTCAGCTTTGTATTTTTTAGTTATTCATATAGATATGTTATATTTTTACCAAGAATAAGACCCATTATTCTTAATGAGTAGACTGAGTCATGCAAATAATCATTTTTTGTTTCTATTTTACCTTGAGTGATATGCATGTCCACAAGTTAGAAACAATGGCTGAGTGAATATTATAAGCTATACTCAAGCATTGCATGCTCAGCTGGTTGTTACTGAGTGCTTGAGGTAGCATAGAGATAAAAAGAGATGATTTACATACCTTGTATACTTGAACAGCATGGGTCTCTCCCTTTGGTGGCTTGTATATTATATATATTTGTATAGCAGTTACATGACATGGCAATCGAAGGCAAGCCCTAGGAATAGCAGATCTTCTGCCTGTCCGCCCCCCCCCCATCACGTGACCACAGTCATAAACAACCCTAAGGGAACATGGAGCTACAGCACTTGGGGATCTCCTCACCAGCACTGGAGGCAGAGGCAGTAAGTCTATGTAAAGCTGCAAAGTACATTGATTTCTACTCTCAAAATACATGATTTTCTCAGATGTTGTTCCTCTCCCGTGGGGCATCCTGATTTTAAATGCTCTGCTGTGTGAAATTTCACTTTTGATGCCATTTTTGGTTCCACAAGAATGTCCTTAAGGTCAGCTTACCTTTTTTTCTTAAGTTAGCAAATGTGTGTTTTATGGAAGCAGTTTCGCTGCATGCAATCTGTTGCTATTGGCAACTGTACACCAACTGTACAAGATCTACAAGAAGAGAGAAGTAATGCCTGTGCACGCAGAACACTGCTGCCATGGCCGTTATTGAGGTGAGGGAGCTTACTCAATACGCCCCGCAGCTGCGTTCTATGTGTGTAGGGCTCACAATTCTCTAGTTGTAGATCCTGGTATACAGCTGCCAATAGCAATATGTTGCAGGTAGTAAAGACTCTTTGATAAAACACATACACATAACACACAAAAAAAATTAAAATACCTGATAAACTCAGCAACTTGAGGACATCCTTTCAATATACACCTTTCAAAATGCCATTGAAATTGTATTTTTCCAAGTTTACAGCACGTCCTGTTTCACTAAATTCTTTACGTCTGGGTTATCCGCCACAAGGTGGCGCAGTGGACTGCAGAAAAGACTTATGGCATCTCCCAGGCCAGGAACCTCCCACAAATTCCCAGTTTCCTTCTGCAGTCTCGGCTGACTGGTTCGGGTAAAGGTAGGATGGCACCAGGGTCAGGTGCTCGGGGAGCGCTGCTCCAACCGCAATCCCTGTACCATACAAGGGTAGTCGGTTCAGGCTTATGGTGAGCCTTCTTTGGGATGCCCTTCCCTGCTATCAGGTATATTTTGTGCCCTTCCTTCCCCCCCCCACTCCCTCCCAATGTCTGTCTTGGGTGCCCCTGCCGCTGCTCTCTCCCCCTGTTCCTCGGGGGGGGGGAAGTTGGGGGTAGGCGGTGGTGCCCTGAGAGGTGTTTGACTTGTTTAGCTGTGCTTTGTCACTGTCTTGATGTGCGCTCGCAGCCACATCGCTTTGTACGGCGCTCCGGGCAGGCGGCAATATGAGCTGAGGCGATTCACTGCGCTGTCATGGCGCTGGTGTGTCACGTGACCGATGATTTCGCGCTCTTCGGGGGGGGGGCTGGTCCCGCGGATGACGCTTTGACGCTTTCTGCGTCATTTTGATTCTGTGGTGTGCTGGGGCCCTCGTTTCTATGACTGTGGTTTCTCCCGGCCCTCCCCCCTTTCATCTCCCACCTTCCCTAGCGGGCGTCTGGGCATCCCTGGTTGAGGAGGGCATCCCGGGTGGCTCTTGCTAGCCTTAACCCTATACTGGTCATTGGGCCTATGCTAATCACCATATGGAGGCATTATGGGATAATGTGCTTGGGGTTCCTTCGGGACAAGCCCAGCTATGTGCCACGTGTGGGGTATCCCCTGTGAGTGATGGTGTCAGGGTATGTTTGCCCTGCGCCCAGAAGGTACTTGCGCTGCAGTCTGGGTTGCCTGCTACGCTGCCCAGCTCTGCACCCCCTTCTACATCACCTACCCCCCCCCGCGCCTGCATTTGACCCCTAGTGAGGGACATGCTAGCAAGGAATCACATTATGACTTGGCTTTGCGGGTGGCCAGCCTGGAAAGGCATATTACTGGGCCTGCCCCCCGCAAGGCTTCTGGCAAGAAGCGGCATTTAACTCCCGCTGTTTCCCTTTTTCCTGAGGAGGACGAGGGACATTATTCTTTCCCTGGTCTTTACCCCCTAGAAGAGGGGGAACTTTTCTCTGATTCTGATTCCTCTGAGGAACGGCAGGAGGTTTATGGCGGTACTGGGTCTCCTTTTGGAGAAGATCCATGGTCTCCCGAGGGTACTGATAGGCTGTTGGCTCACATTTTTGAAGTGCCATGTATTACCCCTCCTGTGCCGGCTAAAAAGCAGCAGGGTGAGCTTTTTTCACACTGTTAAACAACGCTTGGAGTTCCCTGAGCAGAACCACTTTAATAATTTGGTGCTCAAGGAGTGGGAACGTCCTAGCAGATTGCTCGCGGTGCCCAAGAGTTGGGACAGGAGGTATCCCTTCCCTGCTGATGTGGTTAAGCGCTGGTCGTGTCCCCCTGAGGTGGATGCTCCCATTCTTGGGTTGTCCAATACCTCGGTCATGCACACATGGATGTGTTGTAAGACTTCTGCCCTTTTGGTGGCTATACACCACTCTGTTTGGCTGCGTCAGTGGGCGGCTGATAATGCTGCTAAGAAGGCTCTCACTGGATTCCCCTTTACTGGGCTACGGCTCTTTGGTGAGCGTCTGGATCTGTTTGCCAAGGATGATAGGCTGCCTCAACATAGGAGGCAGCCGTGGCCCTTTCGGGGGGCTGGTTCTTCCCTCCCCTCCTTCCGTGCTCCCAGGACTGGGCGGGGTGCACCATTTGCGGGGACACGTAGAGACCCTTGGGGCCAGGGTAGAGGCCGTGGACGTCCCGGTCTCTCATGGGGTCCCAAGTCCAAATCTTCCCCCAAGCCCCCTCAGGCATGAGGAGGCGCCCTCACCCATCCGGGTGGGGGGACGGTTGCGGCTCTTTGCTCACGTCTGAAGACTGCGCATCTCAGACCGGTGGATTCAGGAGGTGGTGTCCTCCGGGTACAAGATAGAGTTTGCAACCTGGCCGCCCCCAAGATTCATCAGATCCCGGGTGGCTCAAAACTCACTGTCAGCTCAGGGCTTGCGGTCCAAAGCCTTTTGGAATTGGGTGTCATCTGCCCGGTGCCCTTCCGGGAAAGGGGCAGAGCCTTCTACTTCAATCTGTTCACGGTTCCCAAAAAGGATGGGTCCCTGAGGCCCATCCTCGATTTGAAGCATCTCAACTATTTTGTCAGGTTCAAGCATTTTCGCATGAAGTCTCTGCGCTCGGCGGTCAGTACCCTGCGGCCGGGCGACTTCATGACTTCTGTGGACATCAAAGATGCTTACCTTCATGTTCCAATCTTTCCAGGTCATGAGAGATTTCTCAGGTTCGCTCTGGAGGATCAGCACTACCAATTTGAAGCCTTACCGTTTGGTCTTACCTCGGCTCCTCGGGTCTTCACCAAGGTGCTGGCGGGGGTGATGGCTCTGTTGCGATCTCAGGGCATACGTATCCTTCCTTATCTGGATGACATTCTGATTGCATCTCAGTCCTTCCATCAAGCCGAGTTGAATACCCAGATGGTGGTCTCCACACTCGAGTGTTTCGGTTGGGTGATCAACCATCCCAAGTCTTCACTGTCTCCGTCCTTAGTGAGGTCCTTTCTGGGCATGACTCTGGATACATCTCAGGGCAAGGTTTTTCTGCTTTAGCAGAAGGTGGAGAGCCTGCAGATGCAGGCACGGTTTCTACTTTCTTGTCCCCATCCCTCTATTCGGCAGGGGATGCAGTTGGTGGGCCTGATGGTGTCATGCTTCGAGGCGGTTCCCTATGCTCAATTTCACATGAGACCTCTTCAGCTGCACCTCTTGTCAGTGTGGGATTTGGACCCTGTGTCCTTGGATCAGGAATTTGCTCAGTCCCCTCTGGTCAGTCAGTCCCTCTCGTGGTGGCTGGACTCAAGGTATCTTCTAGTGGGCAGGACATTTCTGCCCCCGTGCTGGGAGACTGTCACCACAGATGCCAGTCTGACAGGTTGGGGGGCTTTTGGGAGTCTCTGAGGTTCCATGGTCAGTGGGGCCCTCAGGAGGCCCATGTTCCCATCAACATTCTGGAACTGCGGGTGATAAGGTTGGTTCTCTTCCAGTTGACCCCACACCTTTGGGGTCGGGCTGTTCAGATCCGCTCGGACAACCAGATGGCGGTTGCCTACATCAATCATCAGGGTGGGACTCGGTGCAAGCGAGCCCTCAAGGAAGTGTCTCTGATACTGTCCTGGGCGGAAGAGAATGTCTCCTGTATATCGGCAGTTTACATCCCGGGAGTGGAAAACCTGGAGGCAGACTCCTTGAGCAGGGGGATGTCTCAGCTGGGGGAGTGGTCCCTCAGCAACAGGGTGTTTCGCTCCCTGTGCCGTCACTGGGGTCTGCCAGATGTGGACTTGTTTGCGTCCCGTCACAATCACAAGCTTCCATTCTTTGTCTCTCTGTCACAGGACCCTCTGGCCTTCGTGGTTCGCAGACGTCGTGCAATTGGCAGTAGATTCGTAGTGAAGTAGTGACAGTACGTTCTGCCCAAGGATCCAGATCTGCTCACTCAGGGGCAGCTGCGCCATCCCAATTTACAAACGCTGGCTTTGACGGCTTGGCTGCCGAAACCTTCATCTTGATGGAAAAGGGGTTGCCTGCCTCTGTTGTTGATACCATGATTAGGGCTAGGAAGAAATCCTCGTCCTTTATCTACTACAGGGTCTGGCATGCTTACATTGCCTTGTGTGAGTCCAGATCTCTTCCCTGTCGGGTGTTTTCTATTCCCGGGATTCTGGAATGTTTGCAACATGGTTTGGATTTGGACCTTCAACTTAGTACCCTCAAAGGTCATGTTTCAGCTCTGGCAATTTTTTTCCAAAGATCTTTTGCCAATCACCATTTGGTTAAGACTTTTTTTCCAGGGGGTGTCTCACGTGCGTCTGCCACGTAAGCATATGTTACCAGTTTGGGATCTGAATCTGGTATTATCTGCTCTGCAGGGTCGTCCCTTTGAGCCTCTCCGTGAAGCCGCTTTGCCCATTTTGACTCTTAAGGTAGTCTTTTTGGTGGCTATTACTCCTGTCAGGCGTGTTTCTGAGTTGGTGGTGCTTTCCATCAAACCTCCTTATTTTGAGCGACACCAGGACAAGGTGGTGTTTCGGTTTAAGCCAGATTTCTTGCCTAAGGTTGTGTCTGCTTTTCATCTCAATCAGGGCATTGTCTTGCCTTCCTTGTGTCCTAATCCTGCTAATCCCAAGGAGCGGACACTGCATTCTTTGGATGTGGTCAGGGTTCAGGGTTCTGAAGTTTTATTTGGTTGCTACTGAATCATTCAGGAAGACTGATGCTCTTTTTGTTCTCCCTTCTGGTCCTAGGAAGGGTTTGCCTCTGGCTAAATCCACTATCAGCAAGTGGATCCTTCAGGCGGTGGTGCAAGCCTATTCTGCTAAGGGGAAGGAACCTCTCTTCCACCTTACTGCTCATTCTACTCGTGCTATTGGTGCCTCTTGGGCTTTTCAGCACCAGGCTTCTGTTGAACAAGTTTGTAAGGCCGCAACTTGGTCTTCTGTTCATACTTTTGCTAAGTTTTACAAGGTTGATGTTTGGGCCTCAGCTGATGCTGTTTTTGGCCGCAAGATTCTTCAGGCGGCAGTGGTTTAAACTGCCTGCCGTTGCTCTTTGGGGATCCCACCCTACTTTACGGACACTGCTTATGGATGTCCCAGACGTAAAGAATTTAGTGAAACAGGACGTGCTGTATACTTTGAAAAATACAATTCTGTGAGTACTCACCTGTAGAATTGTTCTTGGTTACCTCTGTATGGTGATTTGTTCGAATGTTTGGTTGGGGTTTCCTTCATTATTATTCTCCCAGCTTCTTGTCTAACTGCTTTGTAACACTGGGAATTTGTGTGAGGTTCCTGGCATTTTATAGGGCCGGAAGATGCGGAAGTCTTTTCTGCAGTCCACTGCACCACCTTGCGGATAACCCAGACATAAGGAATTTAGTGAAACAGGACGTGCTGTATACTACAAAAACAATTCTACAGGTGAGTACTCACAGAATTGTATTTTTTTCTTTAAATATGTCATGAAAATTCCTTTGTTGGTTTTAGACCCATACTGCAGTGTTAAAGAGACTTTGTAGCAAAGTGCATAATCTGCTATTCAGCAGCTCACCTCATCATGGTTGTGCTCTCCTTTCTGTCAGAATACAGCTGCTCCTAAAAGTAGAAACAAGGCAAAGAGTGGTGGCACACCCCCTGAATTCATTTGCCATAGACCACCAATAATAGGGCTAAGCTGGTGGTCTAAAACTTTGCATCATCAGACTGTGGAAACTGCGAGAGAGGGAGAACAGCCAGGGTGATGAGAATACCTGTCCTACAGACCCTGTCCATTATGTGGTATCACAGGGCCAAGGCCCACACCCGAATATTTCAGAGGATAAATCATAAGGTGAAACTGTAAACCTTGATATCACAGCCATATCTTCTACAATTTAAAAATAGTTTAGGACAGTGCCAAACATAGTCCAACACAAAGGTCCAGCAATTGCCTTTGCCTTCTTCATCCCTTTAAATATATCTGTTTTTAAGATCTTGTTGCTGCTTTGTACAGTTTGTACCACATCAATATGCACATAACTCCAGGTGACTCCAGCTGACTCCAGGCTTATGTGGGCCCTTGGGCAAAAGAGATTCTCAGTGAACCCTGATGAACCCCATCACCCTTTAGTTCCGCTGCCACTGATGGGTCCCCCTCTGTCACTAATCACCCTCCAGTCCTCACTGGCTTCTCCACTGCCTTCTCTGTCCATTGTCCTCTAGTACCCTAGGGGTATGCAGCAATGTTCAGGGGGTTACCAACAGGAACGGTGTTATGTGTGTGACATATTAGGCCTGATTTATCAAGCTTTTACCAGACTATGCTTTTAACAGACACCTGTGAAAATTAGAGTAGTGCAAAAAATAGTTTATAATTTTCTCAGCTTGTTGCTGCATGTCTCACGTTTTAACAAATGTGTTTTTTACAGGGCAGCAACATATACCAGTATAAAAAAAAATAATCATATGTAGCACCACCCCAATGTTCACCAATTAGGCAAAGTCTGGTAAAAGGGCTTGATAAATCAGGGCCATTATTTTAACAGTAAATAATTTTTTTTCTTGCTTTGTGCTACAAGGCCAGTAACCTACTTATTTTGGTAACATCAGTAATTGATCTCCTCTTCAGTACTTGGTTGTAACTGCTTGTTGCTAGGAGATACTTAGCATAAAAAGGTTAAGAACCAGTGCTCTATTCCTCACTTTATTCTATCATTGTTGCCAATTGCCCTCTGATCCTCGCTGTCTTCTTCTCTGCCACTAAAGGGTTTACCTGCTGTTGACCATCCTTTGGTCCTCGACACCATCTAAGCCGCCACCAATCGCACATGCTCTGATGTACCCAGTGCTGATACCAGCCCTGTACACACATATACAGTGCAATTCATGCTTGGAGTGTATTAGTTCCCCAAAATCTAGAAAATTGTTAAGTATTATGAGCCAGATTTTCATCTTCCTACTGAACTTTAAACAGAGACCCCAGGAGGATGTGTTTGAATGAACCTAAGGTTTATATTTTAGGGCCACTTTTGAGGACCTGGACGTTAAAAAAAATGCATCATACAGTAACTGCTGCAAGGTCTGCTGTAGCTTTAATAGCACAGTTTCTCTTTTTCTTTTCAGTTGTTGTTTTATGCAACCAGAATATGAAAACATAGTCAGTTGTATGATGCAGAAGTCTTTATCAATTTTTGTCACAAATAACAATTAACAAATCTGCTGCAAGTTCATCTGATTATAGCATTTGTCTGTTTTTATCCACTGCAAGCTCAGCCACCTTTATCCGTATACTTTGATGTTGGCGGGTGAGCACTTTCATCACCATATATAACATGGATGGCTTTGTGGAATTAGTCAGTTAATGAACTTTTACTGGAACCTCTTTCTCTAGGCTAAACACGTTAATAGCGTTCATGTGAATGTATTAATGCTGCTTGGCATCCTGACTAAACTGTTTGCACACAAAGAAAAACTACTTATTAAAAAATATTAAACTATTAAAGCCCAGCTCGAGCCAACATTAATATTTGAGTTTCAAATAAAGTGCAGGGTTAAAAACCATAAACCAAAACTCACTGAACTTGTGACATGAATTTAGCCCCTGCTGATACTCCCCACTAAGGGTGGAAAACCTAACTGTCCTGGGGATTTCCCAGGGTGAAGCAGGAGCTCTGAAAATTGCCATAGGATAATGTTTATACAGTGAGCAATTAAGGGGATGCTAGTTAAAGGTGTTGGGGTTTGCTCTGCTTTAAAGTGGACCAAACCCCAGGATTTTGACTATCCTGGATTTTGGTCCTTCCCCCCGGGATGGGGTGCCCCGCTATGTGAAACCCCCCAGATCTCCCACATCAACTCACTTCACTGTGGTCCTACGACACATGCGTGTCCGCTCATCCAATCAGCGCACTCGGAGCCGTTGAGCTATGGACGTCTAAACTGACGTCTTAACCAACGCAAGTCACACGCTTCCCTCTAACAGGCACGCGCCCTGCTAGAGGGATAGCAGGGGTGCGGCCTCGGCCCGCACATGCGTCGTTGGACGCAAGGTAGTAAGTTAAGTGTAGCGGGCGACCTGGGGGGTTTCACACAGAGGAGCATCCTGATTTTGGATGCCCCGAGGGGAGGGAACTGATTGGTCTGGGAATCTTATAGATTCCCGGTCCGATCCGCCCTGGTTTCAGTCCACTTTAAGTTTTGTCCTTGCTGGCTACCACCCTATTATAATGATTATATTAATATGGAGACTCTTTTTATTTCACTTGGATGATATTTCAGTTTGGTGCTGTTTGGGTCCTGGGTGTAGTTATTGTTTTTTAATTAGTAAATAAACCTTAAATGGGGTATTTACTTATAGTGGTCCAAAACCCGTAATTTTGACCATCCTGGATTTAGGTCTGTTTTTCTGGGGCAACCTGATTTGGCATGACCCTCTGCGTGAAACCCCCTATTCCACCCTAAAAGGTAAACTTTCCTCTTGTGCCACGACACATGAGCACATCCAATCAGCGCTGTATGTTGTGCATAATAATGCACAGCATACAGCTCAGTTTGGAAACAGAGCCTCAGCATAGGGAGCGAGGAGTGGCCAAACCCCTAGTTCCCCGGTGGTCTGAGGCACACAACTGTACAGTCCCCAGCCTTTCTTAAAGGCTGGGCTCCGGAATGTGCCCCAGCCACGAGATGCTGGGGATGCGGATTTCATAATAGCCTGTGGAATTGCTGGAAAGGTAAGCTTTGCGCTGATCTTGGGGGATTTCACAAACTGGGGCATCCCAAATAGATTTTCCTGAATATAGGTAATTGGCCAGCCCAATAGATTTTAAACTCCAGGGCCGGCAACACAGGATTTTGCTCCATTTTAAAGAGGAACATTGGGGGAGTTTAAAACCTTCCCCAAACCACACTGGACAGATACCCCCCTCCGGTTTTGGGCAGTTTGTACTCACCTCGCCAGGCCATTAATCTTCTAGGTCTCTCGGTTTCCAGACGACCTCCTGACGGGCAGCTCCATCTTGCATCTCATCAGGCACTGCGCGAGTCCCTCGATCTTGCCCCTATGCATGCAAGGAGAAGCACAGTGAAAAGTCACAAGACTTCACTGAGCAGCGCGGGACATTGAGGAGCACAGCTAAAGCCATGCTGTCATTTTGAGATGGCTAAGCCAGCAGTGGGAAGAGAGCCGGGTCCTGAGGAAGCCAGATGTCGCCACATCAGGATGGGCGCGGGGATCGGCCACACTCATACTGATGCTCCACTTGTTGGAAGTTCTTCACATGACAGCCCCACAGTTGCAACAAAGTTCTTTACACAAAATTATTGAAAACACAACTGCCTGCTGCATCAGTCCTTTGCAGCCACCCAGCTTCCCTCGCCTCTGCTTTTACGCTGTCACTCAGCTTCCCAGCCAGGTTTGGTGTGCAGAAGGGGATGCAGCATAAGATTGTCCCCAGCTGATATGATAATAGACATCTCAGTTCAAAGAAGAGAAAACCATGGGTATCACTGTGACCTTAATGGTACTTTGCTTTGGGTCTGAAAACCCCTGCACGCCCCTGTTCAGCTCATCTCTACTGATGACACTCTGAATTTTCTGTTAAATAAACTGGTGATCAGACTGGAGACTAGATTCCCCTGATGTGGTCAAAGATAGTACAGTATTATAAGATGAGATGGATATGTTAAATTTTGAACTGTAGCCAAATCTATTTTGTTTTAGGGCTGATTTACATCTAATATTCCTTTTACTGGTCCTTAAACCGGACCTTCAGCTTGATTTAATGAAAAGCCCAAACTCTTAACTCAAACTCTAGAATTAATATATTTTACGTTTTTAGTCACTAACTTATTATTCTTTCCCCCACTGGGCTGCAACTCTGTTCAGGAATTTAGGATACGGGCGCCGCCATCTTGACTCAGAAGCATCACACTTACTGAGGAGAGGAGAGTGGGATAAGGTACAGGGGGGCGGGTTATAGCTGTGCTTTGCTCAGACAGAGCAGAGCTGGGGTCAGGTAAAGGTCAGCAGTCCCAGAATGCAGAGCAGCACAGTCAGGGGGCACTTCCTGTTTGCAGGCTGCCTGATAACATGGCGGCTTCCATAAGCCGCCATCTTGGATGCTTAAAGGCTCATAGCATGCAGTAGATGCAGGTAGGATGATTTTTAATGTGGACAATCTGTATGTACAGGGTGTGGGAAACATATAAGATAGACTCTTATTCAGAGTGAAGGTCCGGTTTAACTGTTGCAGAGATACAGCCTCACATCCTGCCCGGGGTCAGCAAGCAAGAGTTAGTCTGACAATAATGCCATGAGAAAGTTATTATTTTAGTTGTGAAAGTTAGGGTTAAGGTCAATCACACGATTAAAGGGTAAAGTTCAGTTATTTAGATTAATAAAGGCTTTCAACAACCAATGATAATAATTTACTTGAAGTGGACATATGCCCTCTTTTCTACTGTACCTGTGCAACAAAGCCTTCTCTCTGTCTCTTGCACCCCCACTTTCGGCATGTTTTTCTTGTCACCCCAGCACATGAAGAATTAGCACTGCACCAAAGTATGCCGAACAGGAGAGATTGTGCTAGCGGCTGGCAGGAGCAGTGTTTCATGCTCCTGAAGGAAGACAGCCTCAAAAGGATCACTAAGGGGGTTATTTAAGAATGGATAGTGCCAGGTAGTGCCTCATAGCGGCAGGCAGCGTCTTTTTAACCCCAGACGCTGTACGCAAAACCACATTTATGAAAGTGAATCTGGTGAGCGACTCTAACAGCACCATGTAGCGTCCAATGTATTATTACAGGCAGCTCAGCATATAGCGCCGGCGCTCTAGCTTCCAGGTATTACCTTTCGCTCAGTGGCGCTCTTCCATACATTTCAGTGGCCGTTCATTTGCTTGTGTTTAAACAGCGTGTTTGACATTTTTTTTGTTTTTTTTGCTCAAATCGTGTGACCTATCTTGGCTGCAAACAAACATTTTTTAAAACTTTTCTGACTTTTTATATTTTTATGCAGAATTGTCATTACAGGTCTGGCACTAAAGAGTTACAGTCACAGTGTTAAAACAATGTCATTCCATGTGTTTTCGCTTTGTCACAGGTGTATATGTGTTCAAAAACAGACTTTAATCACACAGCGTCTGGTGCTCTATGCTACAGCGACCACATTTAGAGCGCCGACACTGTGTGTCCTTTTTTAAGGTATGGAGCACTAAGCTGGCGCTAACTTTCACTCGCTGCAGCGCTGTACTGGTGCTAAATTGCCCAACATACATCACATGCGGGCCAGGTTACTACAGTGACAGAGGCGCTCTGTTACAGCTCCCGATACCCGCTTACAGCGTCTACTAGTGGTCGCTCTGAGTGCCGCTATACAGACGCTCATCTGCCGATACCTGGCGTTAGTAGTGGATCACGTCAGTGTTTATCTAGCCTTCAAGTAAAAAGTAACTTTTAATATAATAGCCAACCATAGAAAAATGCCAAGATAAGTGCAAAAATAAAGCCAGTGAGTCCTACCACCAGAGCCCTGTTACGCATTTCAGCCTCTAAGGTTTTTGGAATGAATAGAGTGGGAAAGTATTGGTTCTAACCAGTTGTAAAAATACAATGTTTGCTTGGTGAGATATTGGTTACTGGAAACACAATCTTCATTTAACAAAAAACTTCATAGGCATTATCACAAATTATAGTGGTCACTGTAGAGATCAAGTCATGCTATGGATGTTATGTGGATAGCCCATCACCCTAATGTCAGTGAATTAGATCAGTTCTTTTATAAATTTTATGCATAATAAATGTAATACATTTTGGAAAGGTTCTGCATGTCAACACAAACATTTTTAAAATTGGAAAAATAACAACCTGCATGGGGTATTTGGAAGCGCATTCATATGGTTACTCCCCCTAATTCTTCACAATGGGGTCAGAAACAGCAAAAAGTAGTTTTAGTTTCTGAGCCCTTATTAGATACAAGATAAAACATAATGGTTGAGGTTTTCAATAATCCAGTCTGTGCTTTCTTGCATATCATTCAAAGATTGTCTCCTCTCTCTTATAATTAGTTAGCAGTGCTTTCTATCCTAGGTTGCTTTTTACACGCATCAGTTCTCTCACAGCGAACAGCATTTTCATATTATTTTATCACATTTGTATCATCCGCTTAGATGCTTCCTTCACCTTTTTGTGCTGAGGCCCTTCATTAATTGTTTCTAAAGAACATATGGGTAAGACAAAATGTGACAGGTAAAGAACATTATATGTTTTTAAAAGCACCTGACACTCCAATACGTCTTTGCCTAACAAATAAACCAGCAGTTTTAGAGAATGCTTTCTGGGCAAAATGTTGGCTTCTCCAATATTGTATGCATATCTACAAAGCTAAAGCATGCAACAAGATTAATGCTGAACCATGGCTCAAATCAAATCAAGGTTTATTTGTCATACACATAACCATATATGACATGACATGTGAGTATAAACACATTTGGATCCTAAAAGTACTTTGCAAATTCAAACCAGAAGTGGACATCTAAACCATATATTGCAAGTTAAGTTGGTAGCAGAAAGTCATCAAGCCTTCCCTAGAGTTTTTGAGTCTAGTGCATAGATACACATGAATCAAGGTGAGCCAGATTTTGTGTGGAGTGTGGAGACTTTTTCCTAGAAGGTATATAGGAAATGAAACTGATTGTCTTAAATATAACCCACCCCATAATAGACCGTGACTAATTTATGTGTCTGTAAAACTGTGCTGAGTGGTCCTGGAGTTTTTTAAGATCTAGGGCTGGCCACTTGCCTAACCCCCAGGGCTTCTGCTGCCCACGGCCACATCACTTGGGTTTTCTGTAGCTGAGAAAGCACACCCACGCCCAGCCATTCAGCCTTTCCAGACTAGAGGAAACCAGGGAAGCAGGCAACAGTCTGGTCACCTCAGGGTGCATTCTTTAGAAAAATACATAAAAACTGATCACCTATTGCATACTAAACTATTTCAGGGATCCTGCAGCCATCACATGTCTTTTCAGATTTTTGTCCAGTTTATCACAGATGGAGTCCTATCTTTGATTAATATCCAACGGATTCCTCACCCCATGGGTGGTAACATTTGGATGTTTTGCCATCCTATCTTCTCTCCTTTCCCAGCAATCGATCTGGCAATTTCCCCCAAAGTCCAGACTGAGTGGCAGGACCAGCATTGGTCTAGGACCTAAACATGCTGTTCTTCAAATCTCCTTCATTATGTATGAAATACCCACCCCAGGGGCTCTGATATGATATTGTAGGAACTCAAGAACAGTACACCAAAAACATGACTTACAGTATGTCAGGGTAAGTGAAATGAGCAATTTATTCTGTGTCAGAAGACTCCGATCCCCTGCCTAGCTTCCGCTGATCATTTCAAAATAGCAATCTGCGTTTCATCAGAGGTTAAGAAAAATACATAATGAAAGACTTATTTCTAGATTGACCTTACTTTTGTGTCTGGATCTTTCTTTACGTTTACCTCTTTATGAATTAGTAAGGGGTCCTAACCCCCTATACCAGTTCATAGGGCAAGTCACCTGCCAGCAAGCGGTCCATTACCTGCCTCCCCAAAGCCTGGGAGGGGGGTGCAGAAGAGCCAGCGGCCTGTGAGGGATATGCAGGGTGGAAGCCTTGAGGGCCAGGGGACAGGCTGGTCAGTGACCACGTTGGTGACCAGGTTGGTTTTGCTTGGATATGGGGGACCCCATTTTTTTCTAGGGGTTTAACCCTGAAAATTTTTTTAAAAGGTATGGGGTCCCCCCTATCAGAAAAATATAACCCTTTATAGTGTGCATAGTTGTATTTATTTTTAAAATGTCATAAAGTGCTCCTTTCAATTTGGGGGTTTACTGGGCAAGAACGGGGGTCTTCTGAAACATTAGCGGTACTGTTGTAATCAGGAGAGGTGGGGCTTCCACACGCAAATGGCTTATTATTTTTTAAACATTTATTATCCAAAATTATTATGAAAGCACTGAAGAAATTATAAACAAGACATGTCATGGTCAAGCCGAAATTCGGACAAAAAATACAATATATCATTTTTTTGGAAATCTCTGGCATTTGCTGCAAAAATCAGTTAAACATATCACAAAATGGTGAAAAATGACAAAGCAACAGAGACAAAATCTCAAGTAGGCTGGCAGTTAAAAGGGTTTAAAGTACCTATGCATGTTGGGTATTGTTCTGTTCAGGGGACCTTGCTCTTTCAGATTTAGCTTGTTTATTCTTATTTGCGTATTAATATTTTAGGAAAATTCAAAGGGATTCTAAATGTTGTTTCTCTTGAAAAACAGCAAGATGTGCATAGTACTGTAGTTGTACTTAAACATTTCCTAAGGTGCTTTTTCAGTTTGGGTTGTATCCAGGGCTGGAAAGGGTGTCTACCGATACTTCAACATATCACATTTAAACATGTATAGTGATAAATGAGCCTAGCTGATCTTGTGATCAACTCCCTGCATCCCTCTATGGCTCTATGGCCAGACATAGTCTGAAAAAAATAAGATGCCACTAATGGCCATTCATGTGCCATGGGCTCACTGGAGTGCATGTGCCATGGGCTCACTGGAGTGAATGTGCCATGGGGTCACTGGAGTTAAGAATATCATCCAACCTGCAGGATTTCACACAGCAGGGCATCAAAAATTCATATAAACACTTTAGTTAAAAGGGGAGGGGACATTTATACACCTGAACTGAATAAAACTCCCGCCAAGCTTGTGTTTTTTTTTCCCTGGTAGGAATAAAATCCTGGGGTTATAAGTTTAGTCTATGAGGGGTGAGTCTGTCACCTGAGATGCCCTCTTCCTTCCATTAAAATAAAAAAAACAAGCATGGCTGGATATTTCTCAATACCGGGTGTATAAGTGACCCCTCCTCCCGCCTTCCAGCATATTTATATGGATTTTTTCGCAATAGTGCTCCTTTAATTATTACTACAGAGTCCAGAGTGTCTGGGGGCTATGGTACAAGATATAGAGAGAGTCTGTTCAAACACTTGAAGTTGATCCATCCTGGGTCAACAACTCTACAATATCTTCTACAAGATGCGGGTTGAACAACACCACATTTATAAGATGATGTTAATTATGCCTCGTCTCTTGAAGCAGATAATTAGTATTACAGCATGGTGGTGGTAATGTTGATTGAGAATATAATTAGAAGTGTCCTCTACCACCCCCACGTCTACTGAAACTGCACATTATATTAAATCTATTTTCTTTTAGTAATGTGGACACGGAATTGCTGTGGCAACCACTGATGTCATCCAGAAATGATTGTGACAGTTACTGACAGCCTACAGAATTTAGGAATGCATTCTCTTTATAATAGGTTAAGGGGTTATGAGACCCCAGATTTTACCCTTTATGGATCCTTTCCACTCAAAATATTGTTACACCTGAATATAAAACGTATGATTCTTTATTTTATGTCAATAAAAGATTCCTTATAAAACTGTGCTGTTTAGATATTTTTTCGATAGACAGAATAGGTGACTGAAAATTGACACACACAAATTGCAGTGATTTAATTTCTTTTATCTATGAAGATAAGAAATGACATTGCCAAATACCAATAGACCTTATAAATAAAACTTTGATAAGTAGATCAACTATGTTACTTTAAATAGATGCACAGTATTTGCACTGAATTACATTTTAACAGTGACACAAAGATGTATGTGTATAGTACAACTTTCACTGAATGCCTAAAGTCTGAAAATAGCTTTCTGCATTGCTTGCTTCTTATTTTCTGCAGGTACTCTAATTGGAAATCTAGTGAAAAATGAAAAAATCCTTCTACCCAACTATGGGTTTGATTCAGAGCCCCTGCGTAAAATCTTGTTGTTAAAATAAACTTGCCAGTGCTGGAGCCCTGGGTCGTCAGCAGTGGGGCCCAGTAAGCTTTGGTTCTTCCTGAGGCATTACTGTAATATGCGTTATTGGTGGGCTGTTTGCAGGGAGCACCAGGGGCCAGAAATTACTGGTACAGCGTGGAACTAAGATGCCTGGCTGTGAGCACCTGATAGAGTGGTGTAGCGGAGAACTGCTCATCTGCTTTGAGAGAGTCCCTGCTCGACTACAACATACCTTCAGGCAGATTTAGCAAATTAAGAAGTTGTGGTATATTGCTTTACAGCGACCCCTGCACAAATATGGCCTTCATGGAAGAGTCATAAGACGAAATCCTCTCCTGCATCCACAACACAAAATTCAGCATCATAAGTTTGCAAAGAACATCTGAACATGCCTGATGCGTTTGGAAAACAAGTCCTGTTCCTGTGGACCAATACAGTTCAAAAACACATTTTTTCGCCACAATGAGCCAAGGTATATTTGGAGGAAAAAGGGCAAGTAAAGAACACCTCCTGCCATTAATCAGCTCTTATAGATCAATCATATTTTGTGGTTGTGTTGCAACTAATAATAATCTTTTTTTCATATATTCAGCAATGCTTTACAATCACAGGGTTCATGTACAGAGTAATTACTCAAAAAATGTTCTGAGGTAATCTGAGTTGGGGGTAGGGTATTCTTGAAAACGTATGCAGCTCTGAAAAAGTCTTGTAAACAGGAGCAATGGGTTTGGATTTTGGTGGTTCTTTTGCAGAGAGTGTATAGCACAGGTAGGGTGGTAAAAAAGAAATGAGGTAGGATATGTAGGAGGGTGCAACACCATAGAGAATTTTGTGGGTGAGAGTTTAAACTGTATCCCATACTGTAGGGGCAGCCAGTGCAATGATTGGCAAAGGGTGCAGAGAACAGAGTAGCTGAGAAAGATAGATGAGCCTGGCTGCTGCATTCAGGCTAGATTGAAGAAGGAAGAGTTTAGTGTGGGGAAGACCAGTTAGTAATGAATTACAGTACAAGATGATAAATTAGAGCAACAATTTTTGTTTTTTCTATAGTAGGTCGGATTCTGGAAATATTTTTGAAGCAGCAAGAGCTGGAAAGGGATAGTAAATAACAGATTAGAATCAATTGTGATGCCTGGACAGCAAGCATGCTGCATTGGTAATATAATAGTGCCACACACTAGGCAGGGGAGGTCTGGTTTAGGTAGGTTGGTAGATGGCAGCTGTTTTTGAAGTTTCATTTTCAGTAAGGACATGGTGTTAGAGACAACAGACAGACAGTCGGGGTGAAGTCATGGGACGAAGTATATAGTTGGGCGTAATTAGCATGAAAATTGAGACCCAAATCTGTTAATAGTCTGTCTTATGTGGGATGTATAAAGAGGGAAGGACCTAAGACTGAACCCTGAGCAACTCCGACAGCAAAAGGGAAAGGTGAGGTGGTAGAAACAGTGAATAATACACCACCAGATGGAAAGAGCACCAGATCGTCAAGATACTTTAGTAGAGGGACTTTATGTGAGGTAAGCGGTTCGGAGGTGCATGTTTGTCACAGACTGGAAGTTCTGCAGACAATTGACAGTTGATTCTGTGTTATTATTTAGCACAGTTGCTAGTTCAGTGGCCATGGCTCGATAGGCCTCCACATTTGCTGCACTGGTGCACCCCTAGAGGAACACCAGGCCCATAGCGATGGGCACGGCGCTCTTCTGCAACCCCAGAGCCCAAGACTGCCAGGTTATAGGCATGCCACCCACTAGTCCTGGCATATTCACATGCCGACCCTCTACCCTTTGAACTCATATAGGGAACTCAGTACAACCTTCCATTCTGGCTTCCAGACAGAAATAGTGCTGGGTGCTGGAAAGGGAAGCTTTTATAGTAAAGAGGTGGAGCTGCTGTGGATTGCCCTCCCATGGGACTATCTACATCGCTATAAGGGAGGGGCATAGAGGGCAGATTTCCTGGAGCACCTCAAAAGGTGCAAGCTGAAGGTTGTACCATGAAGGATGTACCAAAGTCGCATGATCTGAGCATCATCTTTGGATAGACCTCCAAGAGCAGTGCATGAAAGACGAGCCAGGAATCTTACAGAACATCAACAAATATTGGGTTTCTGTTCCAGTGATGTGTCTCTGTTTGCTGTTGCAATACGTTTTTATTAGATGATTTTAGATTAACTTCCTTACTTATAGTGGCACAAAATCGTTTCTGGGCTCACGCAAATTGCCTTCCCTGCCTGAATACCTTGGGTGGCCAGGTCGGTGATGGCCTGTTTTTCCACCACTGAGGTAATGCCCACCTTAAGCCGCCATCGCTGATCAGTTGATCTCAATAATACCAGCTGACCTATTTTGGCCGCATTTCCGGTTTCCCTGTAGTTTGCCTGGGCCCGTGAGCGTGCCTTAGCTACGGTAAAGCTGGGCATTTGGCTGCCGGCGAAGACAGTGCCTCGAAAGCTGCCGGTAAAGGTGAGTTTACTTGCAACACAGTGGGGTATGCACATTTCTTTTAGACTCCAGGACCATGCTGGGCGGCTTTTGAGATGCTTGAAGGCAGTACAGTGAGATGTACACAATGCAAGCCACATTTAGTTAAACAACAGTGGTTATAATACTCTGTGTCACCCTTGATGTTTTTGTTAGTGCCCATTCTATGAGTGTGGGGACTTACCTGATTTTTTAATGTTAAAACCAATGTAGTATTCTGTCTGCTGATTATGACATTGAATTAGCTTCACACCTTGTTTGGCAAAACAGAATGGGCACCCTGGAAATAATGACCTCCCAAACCAAACATTTTGTTCTATAGGAACATTATAGTCATGTGACAATCTTGAATGGGGGTAACTACAGTAAGAGGGATATTTTTGAATGGGTTTCACCTTTATCGAGTTTCATTCAATATTTCCAATTTTTCCCATGTTTACAGTGCTGACAGGATAGAGAAAGCCATTTTTCTTCCTGCAAATAAACAAGTTCTTATTGGGGAAAGAGAAAATGAGTTCAACCACACTTGTGAATTTTAGAGACGGTGTGAACCAGCAATGCTTAAAATGACATTTTGTCAGCGGTGGATAGGCTTAGTATGTTTAATTATCTGAAGTCTAAAAACTCAATGATGCTGTTTTAAATGTCATTGCTTGGTCTGTCTATCAATTGCAAATGATTCTCTGTCAGTAAAAAAGCACTCTTGACAGTTTGGAATGCTAAGATATAAAAATGATTAATATTCCCTCGGAATTTGACTGCCAGAAAATGCTGAGATTTGCCTGCCAGCACTTTTGTATTTTATGTCTGCGTGCATAGTTTAGATTTGAGGGGCATTTGGCCGCAAAGTTATCATGCATAAAAATTTCTGAAAATAATTACCAGTAGCACAGCAATTGGAGTCAGTGACAGAGGAAATGGAAGCTTATTCATGTAGCTGATGTCATTGAAATTGGATTTAAATTCACTTCAGTCAAAGCACATGAAAAGTATTAAACCAGTAACGATATACAGTTCTGCAATCCATACAATGAAAGGAAATATTTATATTTTATTTTTTTTAAATAAAATTAAATGAACTAAGCATTTGGTAGACTGATTCTCAATTTTCATCGCTACCCAAAGACAAACACTTGTTTTTGCTTCAGTATCAGTAAAATACAGTTAATAACATTCACACAGGCTGATTGCAGAAGCAGTGAGATAAATTTATCTGGACGATTCAGTCAGCTTTGCTGAGAGGTATGCAGTAAATGCATCACATAATTGCATGGCCATGGCTCACATCCCATTAGGAGTTGTAATGATTGAAAAGCTGTGTTACTAGAAAGATTGTGTTGTTCATCCAGCCCTGATTCCGGATATCTAATCATCTAAAAATTCAGTCAGAGTCAGAATGGCAGGAATGGAAGGAAAAAACAAAATGTGATATTTTTAGGTACACAGCTGCTGTAATATTGACCAAAGATAAAAGAATGTCAAACCCAATATTTTGGGTAGCCAAACCCAGTATTTGGGCAGCTGTACATTTTTATCCATGGCAGGCAAAGAAAAAAAAGACAACCAACCTCAAATTTTGATGCCAATATGCTTCAAAAGGCTAGAACCCACAAAACTACACCGTGTTCCCTGTTGGTTACCACTTCCATTAGAGGGCAGAGGTCAACACTGGTACATGTTCCATGCATGGGAAAGTACTTTGCTCAGCATGATTGCGTCATTCAGGTGGATTTTTATCAATGATAGTTTGATTAACAAATAGCAGCGTGTTGTAAAAGGATACATGGTTTGGAGCATAGGTTGAGGCCCATGGAGAATAGTATATAATAGCATAGTAAGGGTTCTAAAGGTAGTCCTCTGGACTAGCACAAACGCCTATCTGGTATGGTATGTTAAAGAAATACTGAACAACAATAGAGACTGACCACTAAGAAAATGAAAAGCAGGGTCAAAATAGGCACATGACGAAGCATCTTTGCCCCGGATTATAGTGTGGAGGTAATTGCTAGTTGATTTCCTAAGTTTTAAGGACTACAGCCCGTTTCTCAAGGTAGTGAACTGGCATGTTTAATATAACAACGTTTTTTAGCAAACAATCTCTGTATGGTATACATCCTTCAATACCGTTTTCTGTTTCTGCAGGACAGCTGACACCATCTGCTCTATAGACTGTAATTAAGGAATATTTGCAGATACAGATACCAAAATGGAATTAAAATTATATCTAACATTATGCATTAAGGAAGTGTTGATGCCACTGTGGATCATGAGCTTGAAACAGACATTTTATTGACCTGGTAAATATCTTTACAATTGAAATAAGATTCCAGGCTCCATTATGTAGCATGAATCTCTTCTGAGTATCTGTTAGAGTGCCTTCCATTGTTCTGTAAAGTCTTTGTATATATATGAGGTATACCATTTGTCTAACCAATGGTATATTGTACAGGGGGTGAGAAAAACATAACATTTCTTGCTAAGTCATTTAGTAGCTGGTATGGGCCTCAAACCACGGTTAGCTGGCCTGGGAAGTTGTGTCGGGGAGCGGAGTATCGGCAGTTGGGAGCCATGGTTAGCTGGCCTGGGGAGTTGTGCCAAGGAGAAGGACATCAGCGGGTGGGGGGCCATGGTTACGTGGAGCCAGGAGCTGCGCCCAGGAGCAGAACATTGGTGGGCTGGCTCCGCAGTGGATTCTGCTGGAAGAGATGGTGAGTGCCCTAAAGCAGTCAAGAGCCAGCGGCTATAGTGGTAACTATGATAGACTCTTGAGCAGCAAGAGCGTCTGGATCTCTGAAGGTTGACACATGCATAAGAAGAAGCGAACCGCCAACTTCACCGCTAACAAACAGCCAGCAGTAGCCTCTGGCTCCCTGAATCCTGCTTAAGGAGTGGACCGGAGTTTGGGAGGCACCATCCTGCAACTAATGGGAAGGAACACTAGGTAAGCAGACTGGCCCAAGCAGATAATTGGAAGAGGTGAGCTTTCCAAACACATTAACATGGTGTCAGGCTCCATGCCTTTTGGGCGTCTTCCATTGATCTCTGCACGCAGCCGCAGAAGTGCTTTGGGTGTTTGTTTTAGATCTGGCTGTTCATCCATTGCACTGCTCAACAGCTCCACCTGGTGTTCGTCTCACTGTAACTGCACGAAGCCTAGAGCGTAAGCTCTTGGGCTTGTATTTTACTTCCTGGTTTCCTGGCTCTGAATGGACAGGAAGTGACCTCACTCAGACTCTTACACATCCCTCCCTGCTCTAACTGACAGCCCTCACCCTCCATTATTTCTATATGTAATATGAAACAGTGCATTAGCTCTGAGATGGAGGAATGTTGTGAGGGATCTGATAGCCCACCTTCTGAACCTAATCTCCTTGAGCTCCTTGAGTATTTGAGCCTAAACCTATTTGGATTATTCAGCTTTCACAATTATTGAGTTAGAAGCTGGCTAAGTCAAAGAGTCCCTTACTGAAATTAGGAGAGATTTAAGGGATTTTGGGAGCAGGATCAAGGTGATCAAAAAAATGGACTCTGTTAGCTCCCATGTTAACCTTAACTTAAATAGAATATCTGAGAACCAAGACCAAATGTTGGAAATGTACCCAAGAAGTGATCAGGGAATCGTCTCTGGAAATTAACAAAGTGCATCTAGAGTTAGACCGAGTTCATAGAATTCCTGACACCCCCCTTAATAATGGAAAGCCTTAGGACATTGTTGTGTGCCAATTTTAACCCTTTAAGTGCCAGCCCATCTGGAGCTTTTGTCACCCTCTGTTGCCAGACCATGTTTCACTATTTTTGCGCTACACATGTTCAACTGTGATTTTTGAAAGGATTTCCAGGGATTTCCCAGGAAAATGATATATTGTTTTTTTCAGCTGGGGCTTCAACATGAAATGTCTTGTTTGACCTTTTTTTAGTGTATTCTCAATACAATTGGGTGAAATATGTGCAACAAATTAAAAAAAATCTATTTTTTACAATTGTAGTGTTTTTTTTGTAATAAAAAATTTAAGTTTGTCAATAAATTCTTTTTGCATATGCAACCCCAATTCCTCCTGGTTACAGTAGTGCCACATATGTATTGGTAGACACCCTTTCCTGCCCAGGAGACTCCCCCAAACTGAAACAGCGCATTAGGAGATTTTCAGATAAAATACAACTGTGCCATGTGCTATGCGCAACTTGCAGTTTGCAAGAAAAACAACCCTTTACATTTGAAATACCCCCCATAAACTATATATTTTCTGGAAGTAAACTCCTCAAGCTTTCTAGGCGTACCAGGCTTGTTGATGTGGGCGCAGTTTTCTGGAAGTAATCCCTTAATGAATTCTTTGTTTGCACAGAGTTTCCCTAAAAAAAAATAAAAAAGAAGAATCAAAGCCACATTTTCCTAAAAAAACAATATGAAAACAAAAAAGCATCATCCCCCGAACACCCAACATGCATAGGTACTGTCAAGGGAAGAGTTGCCAAACACCCTAAAGTAAGGCATGTGCGTAAGGATTTTACTTGAAAATTTCAGCTCTGCAGACAAAATGCTTACTTTGCGATTTTTCTACCAAAACATCCCCTTACATTCGGAATATTCCCCACAAACCATATATTCCCTGAAAGTACACATGTTAAGCTTTATAGGCGTACACAGCTTATTGTAGTGGCTTCATTTTTCTGGAAGTCATTTCTGGAAGAATTCTTAGGTTGCACAGGGTTTCCCTAAAAATATACAAAAAAGCAGAATAAAAAACATGTTTTTCCAAAATATCAATATGCAAATAGGAAAAAACAAGGTAAATCTGAAAGCGCAAGGTCCCCCAAACAGAACAATACCCCACATGTATAGCTACTTTTAACCCTGGTAATTGCCCGCCTACTTGAAGTTTTGTCACCCTCTGTTGATAGTTAATTTTTCACCATTTTGCGCCATGTTTAACACTGATTTTTGCAGGAATTTCTAGGAATATTATATATATATTTATTGCAGCAGAGTTTAGGCTTTAACATGAAATGTCTTGTTTGTAATTTTTCTACTGATTTTTAAGTATTTTTCCGTAAAAAAAACAAAAAAAAATTTAAAATTATTTTTTAGAAAATTGTCTCCTTTATTTGAAATAAAACTTTTGTTTTATTAAAGAAAGCCATATTGCATGTGAAAGCCCCATTTATCCCGATTGCAACGATACCACATTTGTATCGGTAGCCCCCCATCTTGCCCAGGAGACCCCAAACTGAAAAGTGCACTTTATACCATTTATAAATATAATATAAATACCATCCACACTATAAAGGGTTAAAAAAATGGTGGTCCCTTTCCTGGGGGACAGCTTTGGTGGCCCCCCGCCCTGCAGGCTAAAAGCCCAAGGGGGAGGGGGATCCCATTTTTGGGGGGAATTTTAAGGGTTAAAAACTTCAAAATCCCCCCATAAAAATGACATCGGGTCCCTCCTACCCAGCATAACCAGCCTGGGACCAGCTATGCAGGGCTTATAGAGTACCAGCTTTGGTGGTCCCCCCGCCTGCCGGTTACAATCCTGCACCGCCCTTCTGCCCCCCCGGGCTCCCCCCGGGCTTTGGGGAGGCAGGTAATGGGGGCTGGGGATTAATAGCAAGTCACCCACTATCCGCAGGTGACTTGCCAGCACCTACGCCTTGTGAACTGGTATAGGGGTCTCATGGACCCCTTACCAGTTGTTCACAATGGGTTAAATGTAAAAAAACACACAACACCCACCGAGAAAAAAATATTTTATTGGGTTTACTTACCTCCCCTTCCTCTTCTTCCCTCACCAATCACAATGGCTTCCACTCTCCCCTCGGGGGGGGGGGGGCATTTTTTGAGGGGAATTTTAAGGGTTAAAAACTAAAAAACAAAAATAAAAACATTGAAATACCTTTCCAGCTATGGCTTTCAACTAATCAACATATGTATACTTCAAGGTGTAACATATGTTGATAGATTGCTCATATATCTGCCTCGGAGCTAAATCTACACAAATTTGCCATTTTTTTTTACATTTTAGGCAGAGCAATATAGGATATGTGGAAAGACAATAGTTTGCTTCCTATTTTTATATGGATTTGAGATTGGGTCATTATACAAGTTATTTAATTTTGAAAGCAGAACTTACCATTTAAATCCTTCATTCATCTGAATAGATGGTGTATATGCCAGAGTTGTTATAAAAGTCCTACTGATTAAATATGTCTGTTATGTATTGATTAATGGCTCTCCCATTATCCGAGTTCTTGGAACAAGAAGGCATTGAGTTGCTAAATATCACGTTTGAAAGCCCATTTTACTCACAAATGTCTGACATTTTAGAAAAGTATAACCTTAATTGATTTGGCAGAGGAGAATAAAATGTCCTTTGGTAAACAATTCCCATGCAGTGATGTTTACATCATGCATTACATCTCAGTGCACGAATAGCATGTGGATTGAGTCGCAGACATGGGCTTGTGCAGATTTGACATTTGTTGCTTTGGTAATTTCCATGGTAAAATGTGGATGAGGTATACACAGGCCTTTATGCTGCATTCAAATTTACTTTGGGTATAATGTACCTGTAATTTGAAGTGTAGACCTCTATGTATTCGTGAATGTGTGTTACTAAATTCTCATTTATTTTATTCAGTAGATAGTAGGCAATTATTATTTCAGCTGAGCCAAGGGACCCGCTGTACAGTATGTTTACTACAGAGAATAGACTGACCTTGTCCATAAAAAAAACAAGACAATATAATACAGTTCAAAATATGTAAATGAGAAAACTTCACAAGAGTATATTTTACATTTAAAAGACATGTAAAAACAATATATATATATATATATATATATATATATATATATATATACTGCTGTGCTAATATTCAAAGAAAAAAGGCTGCAAAGGATGGATGCTTTAAAGTGGAGCAAACCCCAACAGAGCTGGCCCTCCCTTTGGGCTGTAAGCGTGTTCCCGTCCGCAGCTATTCAGATACGCTGGGGATGGGAGCACATCCGCATCTTGGAATGCAGTCGCTACCGATCCTGGTAGCCATAAACATAGCCGTTTGCTGAGTATTAAATATGCACGGCAAACGGCTCTGATTGGATGAGCCGTTCTGATGATCTGCATATGCACCATAGGACTGGGGAAAGGTGAGATTTTCTGAGCCATCTTGGGCGTTTCACACAGTGCACCTGCAATTGGGAAGCCCCCAGGGCAGGGACTAAAACCTAGGATTGGGTTTTATTCTACTTTAAAAAATAGGTGGGTTAATTGTTTAATTTTATCAATTAACAAAAAGCAAAGTAAATGAACAGAATATAAATTATTATTGTATTAGTAAAATTATTATGACCACCCTTTTACTTCACAACAGCATCAAGGAAAGTGTTCTAACCACAGGTTCACTGAGGATGTAGGCTTGCTCTAATGTGTCTGCTTCTCATGTAATCCCACACAGGCTGGATGGTGATTGAGCTTCTATGGTGGCCAATTATCACATCACTATTGCCTGCAGACATTTGTTATTTTACCACTCTCCAGACCTTCAGCAAACAAACTGCCTCATAGATTTTAAAGCCTTCTAAATATTTAATATTTGTGTAGGACACTACATTTTTCTTATCTTCATCATACAGTTTCCATGTCTATTATATCCCTGTGGCTCTTAGTATACTCTCTGACTACATATCCCAGAATCCTCCCACTGTAACAGGTGAAATCATCAATAGCTTTGGCTAAGGCAAGCATCAGTAATGACATACTCCAGCTGTGAATGCTGCCAGTAACCCTTTAGCTACTGGAACACACGACTGTGTAGCCCCCATCTGAAGAAGTTAATCCTGCCATCTCTGCCTCAGCCAATCAGATGAGTAGCAACCCAGAGTGAGAAAGTCTGTGATATGTACATCAGAACATCACTTTGAACATGTACATTTTCAAGGTAAAAACATTGTTGCTTTTCTTTTATAACACAGAATTGCAAACAAAAAAACAAATAAGCTCAGCACCTTTACCACATCATATTGGTGCATGGTAATAGAAAGTAACACTTGAAAAATACCAACAAAAATGGAATTACCCTTTAACCCTTTAAGTGCCAGCCTACCTGGAGCATTTGTCACTCTGTGTTGCTAGACCCTTTTCTGCCATGTTGCACTGTACATGTTCAACTGTAATTTTTGAAGGGATTTCCTGAAAATTTCCTAGGAAAATTATATATTGTTTTTTTCAGCGCAGTCTAGGCTTTAATATGACATGTCTTGTTTTTAAGTTCGTTCATGTTTTTTTATTTTTGTGGAAAAGATGTTAAAAAAATTATAAAAAACAATTTTTAACATTTTGTAGTGTTTTTTCCTCAATAAAACATGCACGTTTTACCAGAAAATCATACTGTGTGTAAAAGCCCTATTCCTCCCGATTACAACGGTACCACATATGTATTGGAAGACTCCCTTTCCTGCCCAGGAGACTCCCCAAACTGAAAAGAGTGCTTGAGGAGATTGTCCAAGAAAACACAACTATTCCGCACTCCTTGCAATTTTTCCACAAAAACTCCCCTTTAGATCTGAAATACCCCCCCAAAAAAACATATAAATACTGAAAGTACACACCTCAAGCTTTCTAGGCATACAAGGCTTGGTGTTGTGGTCACAGATGTCCAGGTGGAATCCATTGACAAAGGCAGGCTTTTCACAGTATTTCTTGACGACAACAATAAAAAAATAGAATCAATCCACATTGTTTTTTTAAAAAAAAAAGGTTAATCATAAGAAAACACAGCAAGGTCCCCCAAACAGAACAATACCCAACATGCTTAGCTACCTGCAAGGGTAGGGTTACCAATCACCTGAAAGGCAAGTATACGCATAAAGGGCATTTTACTTGAAAACTCCTACTCCTACTCCTACTCCTGCACACTTTGCGCTTTTTTAACCATTTTTTTTAACCAAAGCAACACTTTGCAATTCAAATACCCCCCACAAACCATATATTCTCTGAAAGTACACACTTAGGGATTTTCTAGGCATACCAGGCTTGTTGCAGTGGGTGCAGCTTTCTGGACGCAAACCTTCAAGGAATGACCTGGTTGCACCGGATTTTGCTAAAAAAAATAGTTAAAATGCTGAATCAAACCCACACTTTCCGAAGAAAAATATGCTATTCATAAAAAAACACACCAAATTGGAAACAGCAAGGTCCCCCGAACAGAACAATACCCAAAATGCATAGCTACCTGCAAGGGTAGGGTTACCAATCACCTGAAAGGTAAGCATATGCATAAAGGGCATTTTTCTTGAAAACTCCTACTCTGCACACCTTCCGTAGGGTTGCAAAACACCCCAAACTAAAGCATGCGCTATGGAAAAAAAACAAAACCCTTTACATTTGTTAACCTGCACAATTAGGGTTAGAATGGTGAGGTGCAATTAGGATACTGTAGCTGTGGCATCAGATTATAAGATTAGTGATCAATATCAGGTATCAAGAACCTGAAAAAGGGGCCCATGTTTTAATCATCACTTGCCACAAGTATCCAGCTGCTCCTGCTCCAGCACTTCCCATCGAATTAGCAACAAATCCAAAGAAACTAAAGGAAAAGAAAATATAATGACCACACAAAATACCTGTGCCAGCACACAGGAAACTAATTAACTAAAAGGGGCCCACCTACAGTCTAAAAAAAAATGCAGAGCAAAACAATGCAAAGCTCAATAATCTAATTGAGTGTGATAGAGCTCAAAGCAATCTTGTAAGCATAAACTGGGTTGGCTGGGACAGGTCAGGCAATAGTGCCGCACGTCCTTTCTGATGCCACGCTTCCTGCATACCCTGCAAGTCCTCTGGGGATACAACTTACCACGGGCAAAGCTACTTTATAGAGTGCTTCCCAATTAACATTACCTGATTGTCGTTACTAGGTATATCTGGTCCCTCCTCAGTATCCCCAAACAACAAAACAGGGAGTAACTGCTGCTGGTAGTTAACGAAATATAAATTGGAGCCTGGTACTTCTGCCTTGAAGACAACAAAGCTGTTGTAAGTTGCCATTTCGACCAAATGGATAGCATTTTTTTTGTACCAGGCTCTGGTTTTTCGGGTGGCATGGAAATAAGTTAATATTTGGTCCGTTTTATCAAGGTCACCCATGAATTTGTTATAATCTTTTATGCAACATGGCTTTCGGGAAGGTGCTCGGGGACCATGTTGCTGTACATTCACAACTGACTCATCTTTGATTGTTGTCAGTAGGAATACATTTTCATTTGCCCATATATTTCATGGCCAGGAGCTCATCGCTTCTTAGAGTGCAAGACTCTCCACGTTTTAGTTTTTTTCAAGTATTGACCTGGGCAAGCCTTCTCGATTAGGGCTGATGGTGCCGCAGGCCGGGTTATCCAGTGAATAAAGGGTTCTAAATAAGGGGATGGAGGTATAGAAGTTATCCACATATAAGTAGTAACCTCTCCTCAGTAGAGGAGTCATGAGATCCCAAACAATCTTTCCACTGACTGACAAATCAAGGGGGTTCCAGATGTATGTCCCTTCCTTCATAGATTCGAAAAGAATTTGGTATACCTGGTCACACTATCGCATAATTTGTAAAATTTTATCCCATAGCGGGCACACTTGCTAGGGATATATTGACGAAAAATAATGTGCCCTTTAAAAAGCAGAAGTGATTCGTCAATACTTAATTTTTTGGGAGGGGTGTACACTTCTGCACAGCGCTCTGACAGGCTATTGAGCAGGGGCCGTAATTTATGAAGCCTGTCGTGACCAGGCTCACCACAGGGAATAGCACTGGAATTGTCGTTAAAATGCCACAGTAAAATTTGGTAGCAGTTTCTGGAAATTATGGCCAGAAATAATGGAGTTGCCAATATGGATTGGGTATCCCAGTAGGAGGAAATACTAATTTTATTTTAGAATATCCATTGCTTTATCTCACTCAAATTTGTTGGTTGCCATTAGAGATGAGCGAATTGATCCGGACGAACCCGAATTCGTTCCGAATTTCAGGAAATATTCGATTTCCCCGCGATTCGATCGATCAAATTTTTCCTTTAAACTCCATTTACTTCAATTACAGGCATTGTAAAATGGTGGATGCACATGTCTGGATATATCCCCTGGGGCAAGGTATCATGGGAAGGTCACATGCAGCCTATCAGCAGCCAGGAACCCCGGTGACGTCACAGTGCTATATAAACGGCGGCCATCTTGCTTGTGCACATTTCAGAGTTGTACTGCGGCCAGAACGGAGCTGTTTAGAGCCAGGGAGAGACTTACAGAGAGCCAGGGAGAGCCAGGGAGACCCACAGAGTGCCAGACAGAACCAGGGAAAGATAGGGAAAGATCGGGAAAGATCGAGGCAGGGACAGCAGAGAAAGTAACAGGGAAAGCTTTTTTTTTTTATTTTCATTTCATTTAATAGCCAGATCACAGTTTTAAATTGCTTTTGTTTCTGTTGTAAAAACCCCTGGCCACTGTGCATCCCATGTTGGCAGTGGCACATTTAACCCTATCTGTTACACACAAGCAGCTGTTAAAGGGGATTTCTTCTAAGTAGATTAGTTTTAATTGTTTTTGTGTCTGCTGTAAAAACCCCAGGCCAATGGGCATCCCGTATTAGCACATTTGACCCTATCTGTTACACACAACCAGCTCTTAAAGGGGATTTCATCTAACTAGAGCACAGTTGGGTATGCCTTTCAGACAATTTTTGTGTTCCTGCTGCTGCCAACTCCAGGGTGTGTCTATCAGTCAATGTTTGGGTTCCTGCTGCCAACTCCAGTGTCTCTTTCAAGCAATGTTTGGGCTCCTGCTGCTGCTGCTGGCAACTCCAGTGTGTCTTTAGGCCAATTTATGGGCTCCTGCTGCCAGCTCCAGTGTCTCTTTCAAGCAATGTTTGGGCTCCTGCTGCTGCTGCTGCTGACAACTCCAGTGTGTCTTTAGGCCAATTTTTGGTCTCCTGCTGCCAACTCCAGTGTCTCTTTCAAGCAATGTTTGGGCTCCTGCTGCTGTTGCTGCCAACTCCAGTGTGTGTCTTTAGGCCAATTTTTGGGCTCCTGCTGCCAACTCCAGTGTGTCTTTAGGCAAATTTTTGGGCTGCTGCTGCCAACTCCAGGGTGTCTCTTTCAAGCAATGTTCGGGCTCCTGCTGCTGCTGCTGCTGGCAACTCCAGTGTGTCTTTAGGCCATTTTTTGGGCTCCTGCTGCCAACTCCAGTGTGTCTTTAGGCCAATTTTTGGGCTGCTGCTGCCAACTCCAGGGTGTCATTCAGTCAATGTTTGGGCTCCTGCTGCTGCTGCCAACTCCAGGGTGTCTCTTTCAAGCAATGTTTGGGCTCCTGCTGCTGCTGCCAACTCCAGTGTGTCTTTAGGCCAATTTTTTGGGCTCCTGCTGCCAACTCCAGTGTCTCTTTCAAGCAATGTTTGGGCTCCTCCTGCTGCTGCTGGCAACTCCAGTGTGTCTTTAGGCCAATTTATGGGCTCCTGCTGCCAGCTCCAGTGTCTCTTTCAAGCAATGTTTGGGCTCCTGCTGCTGCTGCTGCTGCTGACAACTCCAGTGTGTCTTTAGGCCAATTTTTGGTCTCCTGCTGCCAACTCCAGTGTCTCTTTCAAGCAATGTTTGGGCTCCTGCTGCTGTTGCTGCCAACTCCAGTGTGTGTCTTTAGGCCAATTTTTGGCCTCCTGCTGCCAACTCCAGTGTGTCTTTAGGCAAATTTTTGGGCTGCTGCTGCCAACTCCAGGGTGTCTCTTTCAAGCAATGTTCGGGCTCCTGCTGCTGCTGGCAACTCCAGTGTGTCTTTAGGCCATTTTTTGGGCTCCTGCTGCCAACTCCAGTGTGTCTTTAGGCCAATTTTTGGGCTGCTGCTGCCAACTCCAGGGTGTCATTCAGTCAATGTTTGGGCTCCTGCTGCTGCTGCCAACTCCAGGGTGTCTCTTTCAAGCAATGTTTGGGCTCCTGCTGCTGCTGCTGCCAACTCCAGTGTGTCTTTTGGCCAATTTTTGGGCTCCTGTTGCCAACTCCAGTGTCTCTTTCAGTCAATGTTTGGGCTCCTGCTGCTGCTGCCAACTCCAGGGTGTCTCTTTCAAGCAATGTTTGGGCTCCTGCTGCCAACTCCAGTGTGTCTTTAGGCCAATTTTGGGCTCCTGCTGCCAACTCCAGTGTCTCTTTCAAGCATTGTTTGGGCTTCTGCTGCTGCCAACTCCAGTGTCTCTTTCAGCCAATGTTTGGGCTCCTGCTGCTGCTGCTGGCAACTCCAGTGTGTCTTCAGGCCAATTTTTGGGCTCCTGCTGCCAACTCCAGTGTCTCTTTCAAGCAATGTTTGGGCTCCTGCTGCTGCCAACTCCAGTGTCTCTTTCAGCCAATGTTTAGGCTCCTGCTGCTGACAACTCCAGTGTGTCTTTAGGCCAATTTTTGTGCTCCTGCTGCTGCTGCTTGCCAACTCCAGTGTGTCTTTACGCAAATTTTTGGGCTCCTGCTGCCAACTCCAATGTCTCTTTCAAGCAATGTTTGGGCTCCTGCTGCTGCCAACTCCAGTGTGTCCTTAGGCCAATTTTTGGGCTCCTGCTGGCAACTCCAGTTTCTCTTTCAGCCAATGTTTGGGCTCCTTCTGCTGCTCCTGCCAACTCCAGTGTCTCGTTCAGCCAATGTTTGGGTTCCTGCTGCTGCTGGCAACTCCAGTGTGTCTTTAAGCCAATTTTTGGGCTCCTGCTGCTGCTGCTGCCAGCTCCAGTCTGTCTTTAGGCCAATGTTTGGGCTCCTGCTGCCAAGTCCAGTGTCTCTTTCAGCCAATGTTTGGACTCCTGCTGCTGCTGCCAACTCCAGGGTGTGTCTTTCAGGCAATATATGGGCTCCTAATGCTTCTGCCAACTCCAATGTGTTTTTCAGGCAATATATGAGCTCCCTATGCTGCTGCCAACTCCTGGGTGTGTCTTTCAGGCAATATATGGGCTACTAATGCTGCTGCAGCGAATCTAATAGCGACGCCTCTGATATGCATGTCATACTTCTTTACAATAGTATTTCACTAACCCAGCATGCATCCTATGCATGTTACAGGCAAGCAAAACGTTCTGCAACCCTATGGAGGCTCTTGGACGCCCAGAAATAGACGTTTTTAATAGCGATTCATCGCGAATAAATTCGGACCGAAACGATTTTTCCCGGAAAATTTGGCGAATCAGCTGAATCGAATTTTTCAAAAGTTTGCTCATCTCTAGTTGCCATGCCTGAGCTCGGGCGTGCCTCTGCTGGGGGTTTTGCACTAAGACCTGCTCGGCATAGAGATTAGTATAGAAGACCATATCCAGTAGGATGGCTTCTGTAAGAAATAATTTGAAAAAGTCAATGAGACCAAAGTTTGTTGTGTCTACATTGACCCCGGGGACCGAATCAAGAGGGGGAATTTCAGGGGAAATATTATTAGGAGGCCTCCACGCACGCGCTCCTTCACTAGCTGCAGCACTCAATGCCTCCTCCTGCACTACACTCGTCTGCAGCGTGGCCTCACTTTGTGCAGCACAATCCCTTCTATGATGGCTACTACTACTGGTAGCACTGAGCGGCTGTGTTTCCTCAGTAGAGAAGACACTGTCTGACTCGCTGTCTGATGGTAAGTACTCAGACCCTAACTCACTTAAATCTTCCGAGTCAGACGCCATCAGGTAAGCCAAAGCTTCCTGTGCAGAGTACCGCTTACCAGCCATACCCAATGTGAAAAAAAATCTAAACTAAAAATATTAAACTAAAGGGTCTTCCCGAACTAAAGGCTAGGACTAAAGGCTAGAACTTAAGGCTAAAAACAAATGCTAAAACCGAAGGTAAACTACAAAAAATAAAATTTCACAGTAAACAATAAAACAATGCAAATTAACAGTCAAAAATTGAAATAAAAGTGTATAGCTAGAACCCGATGAGAAGTGGTGGAGTCAGGAGCAGCAGGTCACAGAATCCCAGCAGACTTAGACCATCGCTGGAGCAGCAGATCCGGGAGATGAAGAAGGTCTTCCTGGGGCAGCAGGAATAGGGTCCTAAAAGCTAGGGGATGCTAGGATCCCAAAAGTAGGAAGGGGCTAGGGTCCCAAAAGGAGGGGAGCTGAGGTTCCAAAGCGCAAGGGCTAAGGTTCCAAAAGGAGGGGGAGCTAAGGTTCCAAAGCGCAAGGGCTAAGGTTCCAAAAGGAGGGGGAGCTAAGGTCCCAAAGCGCAAGGGCTAAGGTTCCAAATGGAGGGGAGCTAAGGTCCCAAAGCGCAAGGGCTAAGGTTCCAAAAGGAGGGAAGTTAAGGTCCCAAAATAGCGAGTGATGAGGTCCAAACTAAGGCAGTAGCAGTAAGGTAAGTTTTACTGGCAATTGAGGGGATTCACTTGGGGGGTTTCACATTGGTGCATCACAAATCCCATATTCATTCTCCCCACCTCCGATCACAAAAAAAGCTGCCGGGAGCATTTCAACAGCGGCGGCTCGAAGTGGACTATAGGTCCCAGCATGCCTACGGCCACCCACCCAACTAAAAAAAGACCCCACCCACACAGTGGTGACACCCAGCACCCCCACACACACCTCAGATCAGTATAAAAAATAGAAAAAAAATAAGGATCAGCACAAAATAAAAAAAAAGTTGTGCTGGCACTGTTTTAAAGTGGACCAACACCCAGGATTTTGACTATCCTGGGTTTTGGTCCACTTCGGCGGGGCACCCCGATCGGGGGTGCCCCGCTGTGTGAAACCCCCCAGAAACCCCAAAAAACTCACCTCTCAACGCTCCCACGTGAACGCCGCAGCCAATCCCCGCCAACGTCCAGGCGGGGATCAGGAACGTCCAAGCCGCTTCCGCCGCCGCCGCCTCCCGCGCGTCACTCTCGGCGCGCGCGCGCCCCCGCTGGCCATTCACAGAGGGCCGGCGCAGGCGCGCGCACATCTGGAGGGGCGCGCGGGAGGCGGCGGCGGCGGAAGTGGCGGCGGATCAGGTAAGATGTTTTTGGGGTTTCTGGGGGGTTTCACCCCGCGGGACATCCCGATCTCGGATGTCCCGCGGGGTGGGAGGTGATCGGCCCGGGAATCTTATAGATTTCCGGGCCGATCACCCCTGGGTGTTGGTCCTCTTTAAGCAAGTGAACTACATGTCCCAGCATGTCTACGGCCACCCACCCAGGCAAAGTCACCCCCCACATAAGAGAACCCCCCTGGCACCCCAACCTACAACCGATCGGCTACAAAAAGGTTACAACAGTGGTGGCGGCAAGCAGCACCAGGTCCACTATGAATCCCAGCATGACTACGGCTACCCACCCAAGCACTCACCCACCCACACATCAGTGACCCTCCCCACACAACCCCACACACCTCCACCCACCTCAGAACCGATGATCAAAGAGGCCAGCAGGAGATTGCCATAGTGGTGGCGGGGGCTGATGACAGCAGCCGTGCGCCCCACTTCTGATTGGTCCAGGGGTGATCAGATGACTGGGGAGAGGCCAGAGTCACCTCCACATGACCCCCTGAGGACCCAGACCCGGAATCACTGACTTCTGCAGCCACTGATGGCCCCGAGGTAAGGAAATGTCAAGCCCCTAACACCTAAGTGCTTGGCACTTAACGCCTGGACAAGTGAGCTCGTAGGTGTTACGTGCTTGGCACTTAAAAGGTTAAGGCACTGCTGTACATCTTATGGCACTGCTGAACATCTTCCTGTTTTAGCTCTACTATAATAGGTTTTCTTGACCAACTACAGCATCTGTGGTTATCAGTGCTGCCTATTTCTATGTGCTTCTTCACAAGTTCTTGGAAACTCCATTCAGCTTTAAAATCTTCACTTAAAGTTAGACCTCTCTGATGCAGTATAATTACTCTGTGTCTTGCTGCTGTGCTTGTCTTCTGCAACTTCACTTTTTCAGCAGGGTTTAAGTTACTTTATTCCCAGAAAATAGCCAAAAATATAGCTCACTGCCAACAAAGTACAATTAAAATGTAGTTATACAGATATATCTAATATACAATAGACAGGATTAGGGTGAGTCACTGCAGCATTGCCCAAGATATTCAGGTGGGGCAGGGGGGATTAGAGGGTTTTGATTTGCTTAAAGATAGGTGCTACAGTACATGTGTACAAATGTGTAGATTTTACGATCCTAAAAAAAAACTGGCCGCTGTTACAATTTAACAGTGGGATGCCACCTGGCCTGTTACTATTCACTGGGGATGAAGAGAAGGCAGAACTGTTAAATGTATTCTTTAGCTCTGTGTTCAAAAGAGAGGAGCAAGGAGCCAACACAGGAGATGCCATCGCAATTGCCCAAGTATAATAAATAACAAAACAAACATGGATATCATGCAGGGCCAGATGGACTTCACCCAAGAGTTCTTAAAGAACTCAGTTCAGTTATCTCATCACCCCTGTTCTTGATCTTTAAAGACTCACTAACAATTGGTATAGTGCCAAGAGATTGGCGCAAAACAAATTTAGTTCCCATTTTTAAAAAGGGGTCTAGGTATTCTCCCGGCAATTAGAGACCGGTAAGTTTAACATCTATTGTGGTAAAATTGATTGAGGGGTTATTAAGGGACTATATATACGAATATGTAACTATCCATAATATTATAAGTGACACAGTTTTACTAAGGGCAGAAGCTGCCAGACTAACCTGATTGGCTTCTATGAGGAGGTGAGTAGAAACCTGGACAGAGGGGTGGCTGTGGTTATGGTTTTTCTGTTTTTTTTACTGTCCCCCATAGACTCTTTTTGGGGAAATTGAGATCTTCAGGATTAGAAAATACAGTTGTGTGCAAAGAGTTGTGGTTAATGATATCTACTCTGAATTGTTACCGGCTGTAAGTGGTGTACCCCAGGGTTCAGTGCTGCGCCCACTATTATTCAACTTGTTTATAAATGACATAGAAGATCTATTTTTGCAGATGACACAAAGATATGTAGCACAGTGCAGTCTACTGAAGATACTCACAAGCTTCAGGCTGGCTTGGACACTTTGAGTGTCTTGGCATCCACTTGGCAAATGAAGTACAAGGTGGAAAAATGTAAAGTCATGCACTTGAGGTCTAATAACCTGAAGGCCACATATTTCCTCGGGGGAGTAAAAGTGGGAGAAACACTTGTTGAGAAGGATCTGGGGGTACTGGTAGATCACAGGCTAAATAACAGCATGCAATGCCAAGCAGCTGCATCCAAGGCTACCAAGATATTATCATGCATTAAAAGAGGCATGGGATCAAGGGATAGTAATGCAATTTTGCCAATTTACAAGGCACTGGTGCGCCTCTGGCACTGGTGTGCCTCACCTGAAATATGCCATCCAGTTCTGGGCACCTGTTCACAGAAAGGATGCTTTGATGATGGAAATTGTGCAGAGGAGAGCCACCAAACTGATAAGAGGAATGAAGGATCTTAGTTATGAGGAAAGATTATGAGAATTAAATCTGTTTAGTCTTGAGAGGAGGTGACTGAGGGAGGACATGATTAACTTGTATAAATTTATAAATGGCCAATAGAAGAAATATAGGGAAACACTATTTCAGTTAAAATCCTCTCTAAAGACAAGAGGGCATTCCCTTCGACTGGCAAAAAAAGACATTCAGTCTCCAGAGGCGACAATTGTTTTTTACCATAAGAACTATAAATCTGTGGAATAACCTCCCACAGAAGCTTGTTACAGCATCAACCGCTGACAGCTTCAAAAAGGATAAATTGCTTATTTAGAAGAAAACAACATTAACTGTTACTATTAGCGGTTATCAGTAAAAATAAAATAAAAAAATAACTTTCCCTACCCTTACAGCTTTGGTTGAACCTGATGAAGATATGTCTTTTTTCAACCGTATTAACTATGTAACATTGCAGGAGTTAATGAAACTAAAGCTGCTTGTGTAAAACTGGATGACAACTTGAAGTGTATGTTCACAAATGCCAGAAGTCTGGCAAGTAAAGTGGGAGAGCTTGAGGCTCTGGTACTAAAAGAAAAGATTGATGATATTGGTGTGGCTGTGACATGGCTGGACTGCACATATGATTGGGCTGTCAAATTTGAGAGTGTGTCTCTATGTAAAATATGCTTTGCATATATTAATGAGCAGATACTAGCTGCAGGTTGTACGGATGTAGAATGCTTGTGGGTAGAAGTGCAGGGAGATATAAACAAAGCTAAAATAAATTTTGATCTACAAACCCCCCGTGACTGAGTAAATAGAAGGTCAGCTGCATAAACAAAAAGAGGGGGTGGTACAGGCTGGTACAGTAGTGATAATGGAAGGTTTTAAATTTCCAGGTACCCCAGGACTGGAGCCATGGCTCTGCTTCAGTTGCAAGAGGGAGAACATTACTCAGCTTGGTACAAGATAACTATATGAATCAGTTTGTCGTGATGCCTACTACTGGATCTGGTAAATATCAAATGAGGATGACCTTGTAGGAACTGTAACTGTCCATGAAAACCTTGGTAACAGTGACCACAATATAGCTGTATTCAACATAAACTGTAAAAAAACATTCTCTCGCTGGGAGGGCAAAAACACTTAGGCCCTTATTTAAGAAGGTAGCGCCTGGTTAATGAGAGGTAGCGACAGATAGCGACTGGTCAACGGACACGGACACGGCACGCAATTACACATTTATCAACCTGAATCTGTTTAGCGACTGGAATAGAGACATGTAGCGGATGATTCATCAATTTCACAGCCTCAGCGAACAGCGCCATTGTTCTGCCTTGCACAGCGCCAGGTATTACCTCTCGCTACCAGTCGCTCTCCCATACATTTCTATGGCAGACACAATGTTTGTTTTTTTTTTTGTTTTTTTTTACATATAATGTATTAAGCATTATTTCTGAATTGTCTTGAATGTTTCCAATGTTTTTTTTATTTTTTCTGAAAATGTATTTAGGAATGTGTCACTTGGATGTAAAAATCACAGCCCTCTCCCAATGTCATTTCAGTTATTGTTAGCGTTTTCGAAGGTGTCAAACCACCCAAATAATCAATCTTTTTAAAGCGTTACAGGCGCTCTATGCCGCAGTCAGCTAACAACAGCGCCCACGCTATATCCTTGAACTTTCTTTATTGAATCAGTGTTATTGCGGCGAGGGCCAGTCGCTATGCTGAGTCGCTATGTGTCGCAGGCGGCGCTGTGCTGATCATACATGTGTTTTTTTTTTTTTTTTGGTTGAATGTTCTTTTAACGCCCACAGTCACTGTTGTTGAATACGCAGCAGACACGGGCGCATCTGACTCATCACTAGCATGACTGCTACGTTTTTTTTTGCGTATGCAAGCGATTTGTATGTTAGCGCATTTTAGCGATGAGTGTCCTTTTTTTTTTGCCTTTCACTTTCGTTTTGCAACTTCCGGTTTCCACCTCTGAGGATTCACCATGCGGCCTAGACGCCCTGCCACACGCTTCCCCAGCTACACCTCTGATTCTTCACCCCCAACCCCTCCCCACCCTCCCCTCCCAGTCTTCCCTGGCCCCTCAACATCCCCTGTTCCCCCCACAACCAGCAAACTGTGCCGCAAATGGGTGGATCCGCGTGTTAACGGCCAGGTGGTTAAAGTGAGTATGTTGTGCAAGAATATAGCTTGTTATATATGTTTATTACTGTATATATATATATATATATATATATATATATATATATATATATATAATGTATTGAGGTTTTTTTTTTAAATGTGTTTTTTTCTAGGATTTTTTTAGCGGAATATGACTATGTAAAGAGAAGGATCTAGCGCTGGAAAAGTAGTGAATGGGCGTGCTGCAACCTAAGATATAGGTGACCGTTCCCTTATATTGTTTCAAATAGAATGTGCAGTTGTAGTAGTCCTTATATTCTCAAAACCTAGGTTTCTATGAATAAAAGTACCACTTGTAGGTTGCGCTCTTCAATTTAATGTGTCAGGGAGAAATGGTCCAAGAACAACCCAAATGACTCTTGGAAAATGGATTTCAACCCTGGTTAAATGTTATATGCTATGTATACGTGAATATAACCAATAGCAATAGTCAGGAATAACAATATATTCTAATATCAAATTAAAGTAGAGGGACACTTACCGCCGCGGCCCGGGGGTGCTAAACCTACCCAGGGCCTCTGTTGTTCTGTACTTAGTGATCCCGTCAATGAATCGTTGCACCTCAGCTGCTGGGTTGAGAAGCTGATCCAGGCTGCGTTGTTTAACAGAAAGCCATCCTCACAGGTGCAGGATAAAATAAGTTCATTTATTGTAGTGATAAAATAAAGATAGAATAAGGGCTAAAACAATTAAGTTTTATGTCTCTGAATGGGAGATTCCTCAAACCTTGCTTGCCAAGATGTCAGCAGTAGCGGCGTTCTGTGCCTCAGCCGTCGCTGTGGGGTGTTATTACAGGTCCGCTTTTGTGTGCTCGCAAAGCTCCGGTCTGTGTAAGGAACGTTCCCAGTGAGCTAGGTGCTCGGACTTGATGTCGTCTGCCGTTTACCTTGCTCGATCAGATGGTAGGTATCAAAAGAAGAGAGTCAGTTCCCGGGAGTGCGTTCAGACACTTCCACACTGTTTCCTGTCTTCAAGGTAAGTAACCAATCACCGACGCGCGTTTCGGCGTGAGCCGTCTTCCGGGTGCTGGCGAGGTCTGCGTTCCACCCGTTATTTGAGAAGGAAGGGAGATGACGTCAGTTCCTTATGCATGCTGGGAGCCGTAGTCTCCGATGACAGTGGGGGCTGGCTGTCAATCTGGGCTGCGCAGTTCTGATTCCAGCGGCGAGCCGCTCTGAGTTGCTTCCTCCAGCCGGCCAGGTTCAAAAGAAGAAAGATCGCAGAAATGTTAATTAGATTAGGTATTTTATGAACTGGATCCATCTGTCACAATAGATCTTAGATGTCCGCATCATGGTGAAGAAGATTGGGGACAAGTGGGGGCTACTTACGCCATGTATTTATATGTCCAGCTTTTGTGACAATAAGCAAGCTGGTATAGGTATTTGGTAATATAAATGCATGACAAGACGGAAGGAGATAAATTATACAAGGGGAAAAGCTTGCTGATATATGAAAGAATGAGGAAAAGGATGAAGAAAAAGAATGAAAAGGAGGACTAGGTGTATGATTTAACGGAGCCAAAGTGAAGAAGAACAAATTATACCAATAAATAACTTAATTTAGAAAAATATGATGAATATGAATAAATTAAGATTAAAAGTGGAATATGCAATAATGGGATAAGTTGGAAAACAAGAGAGAGCATGTATTCATGTTAATTTGGATAAAAAATGATAAATATGAATAAATTAGAATAAATTAGAATTAACAGTGGTAAAAACAATAGAGAGCATGTATTCATGTAAGGTGTGTATTCATATAATGATAACGGCATAATTATTAAAAAAATTCTATTTTTTGGGTATTTATTATAGCTATGAATTAGTATTAAAAAAAAATGGGATAGGGTGAAAAGGATAAAAAGATAAAAGTCTGGCGTGTACTCGTGAAGGAATAGCAGCATAATTCTTAGTTGGAAACTCTGTACTTGACGTATCAAGGCTAATTAAGGGAGATACATGTAGGGAGGATGTGTGAGAAAGATGTAGTTGGATGTAATAAACCGATATATATAGAGAGAGAGCCTTTGACTAAATGCGCCTGCGCAAAGAAAAAGGTGAAGCTGGGTGAAGGCACATAGGGTAAAGGTGATGAATGAAAAATTATTTAAAGCTTATATATGATATAACAAACTTGATAAAAAATTAGGCAATTAAAGGGAGGGGATAATAGAACGGGCATAGTGTATGATTGTAATCTCGTCATCCAAGTGCGTATTAGTAGATAAAAATACTCTATTTACTATGCTAGTTACTTAGTTGAATTCCGTGTGTTGTTAAACTGTTATTTTTTGGGGTGGAAACCAAACATAACGTTAGAGGTCTGGGGCTGTTACTTATTCTCCAGAAAACAGTTAAGATCTATTTCTATATTGAGGCCATTTGGGGCCAATGTGTCTAGTGTGAAAATCCAATAGGTTTCTCGTTGTGCTAGAATGTTGTCTATGTTTGAGCCCCTCCAGGTAGGGGTTATCGTCTCAATAATCCAGTATTGTAGCTGTGCTGGGTCTTGATTATGCTTTTCCAAAAAATGAAGAGAGACGTTGTGTGTCTTGAGACCTTTGTTGATGTTTCTGAGATGCTCCGACAGTCTTATTTTGAAGGGTCTTTTAGTGCGGCCCACATAAAGTTTATTACAAGGACATTTCAAGCAGTACACCACTTCCTTGGTGTTACAAGATGTCACACCTCTAATTCTGTATTCTTTCTGGTCTAGAGGATTAATAAAGGCTGTTATGTTATTTCCAATGGTTGTGTGTTTCAAAGAATTCTTGCAAGCTTTGCAATCCCTACATCTGGTGAAACTCCCTTTGGGTTTTTCTTTAGTCTTTGGTGGGTTGATGTGGCTCTTTACCAGATGTTGCGATAGGGTCTGTGGCTTCTTGTATATGAATGTAGGTTGTGGAGTAATTAATTTCTCTAAAGTATGGTCGGTTAGTAAAATGTTCCAATGTCTCCTAATAATGGTTTCCATCTGTTTGTAGTTATTATTGAACTGGGTGATAAATGGTAGTTGGAAACGTTCGTTGTTTCCAGTTGCTGAACGTGGTTGTTCTGGCCCAGATTGCCTAGTGCTACACTCAGTGATTGTTCTTTCAATCTGTTCCCTAGAGTATCCTTTTTCAGTGAAGCGTTCTCCTAGTACTCTTGCCTGTTCTTCATATTGGTTGTCGTCCGTACAGTTTCTCCGTAGTCTAGTTAGTTGGCCTTTAGGGATGTTGTTCAGCCACTTAGGGTGGTGGCAGCTTTCCCTAGGGATGTAGCTGTTCCTATCTGTGGGTTTAAAGAACGTTTTGGTCTTAATCTGGTTATCCTCCTTGTAGATCGTAATGTCTAGAAAGTTGATTTCTTTCTCACTCACCTCGTAGGTGAATTTAATATTCCAGTTGTTTACGTTTAGGGAGGTAAGAAAAAGTTGAAGTTGGTCAGATGATCCATCCCAAAGAAATATGCAATCGTCTATGTATCGCTTATAGAAGACTAATTGTGGTGGTGTGATTGCCTTTAGTATTTCATGTTCCCATTGAGCCATAAATAGATTAGCTAGGCTGGGGGCAAATTTCCCCCCCATAGCTACTCCTACTTTTTGAAGATAGAAGTTGCCCTCGTACCAAAAATAGTTGTGCAGGAGGGCGAATTCCAGACAGTCCAAAATGAAATTTATTTGAGGTCTTGGTAGTGTGGACATTGTTTCAAGAAAAAATTTTGTAGCCTCAAGACCTTTATTGTGTGGAATAATGGTATAAAGCGAATTCACATCAGCAGTAGCTAGTACGAGGTTGGGCTTATGTTTGAAAGGTTGCAATAAGTTTAGGAGTGAGCCTGTATCCTTTAGATAAGCGGGAGTTTGTTGTACAATTGGTTGCAAATAGGAGTCTATATATTCTCCTAGTCTGCTAGTCACAGAACCAATGCCGCTCACAATGGGTCTTCCTGGTGGTGCATCTTTATTCTTGTGTATCTTTGGTAAATGATATAACGTAGGGATTTTTGGTGTTTGCAGGTTGAGGTAGTTGTATTCGTTCTTAGATAGGATCCCTTCTCTTCTACCATTATCCAGGAGTGCACTTAGCTTTTGTTTAAAGGGATGAGTTGGGTCATTTTTCAATAGTTCATATGTTTCCGTATCTGAAAGTAGTCTGTCAGTTTCTTTAATATAGTTTTTCTTATTCAGGATTACTATCCCACCTCCTTTGTCCGCAGGTTTAATTATTATGTTTTCCTTCTTTTTCATCTTTTTAATGGTTTTGAGAATATGACTATGCCCGTGGTGCAAAGAGGCGCATAGCGTTGGAGGTGAAGGCCACTGTGTCCCGGTGCTTCAAGACCAATCTCAGTGTCCGGTCAATTATACAGAAGTGGTAGGATTTCAAGCGCCGGGACCCAGAGGGCGTTTATAGGCTCTATGATGCCTATGCTTCAGGTAAGTGTCACCTCACCACATGTAAATCCATACAATAATGTTATATTATAATGTAGTACATTTTTGGGTTTATTTTTAAAGGTGTCCTTATTTTTTTACCTTCTACACAGATAAGTGTCATCCCCTGGGCATTGCCCGGCGGCTGGGAGCGCTGCTGCGGCCGCCATTGGTAATGAGCGTGTGATGCGCAGCACGTGTGGTCGGGCGGGCCAGGAGTATAAAGGAAGTGTCAACACTCAGATTAAATCACCCCGATCAGAAGCCGTGGGCGCACGGCGGAACGCGTGGGGCAGCTGGTGGTCCTGGGTTTTCACTGTTAATGGCGGTAACTCATTCATTATGATAGATTAATGTATTCATAGATGCATAGTATTGTGCCCTCTCTGTCTCTCATGTGTAGCTTGAATCTGGTAGTATCTGCAGCTCTGTTCATTACATACAAGACTGAATGCTAGACAGGGGCAGCGTCCTTATTTTGTATATATATGGGGATTGGGATTAACTATTCACATACTGATTGGACAGGGTTGATATTATTCTTAGTTCCATTTGGGTTATATTGATGGGACTTTCTCTATTGTATAGGGGTTTTTCTTACTTTTTGTATTATTTTGATTCTTATATATATTAAGTTGGTAGCACTTCAGCACTTTATTGGTCTCAATAATAATTGTTTGGTACACATTTAATCGCTTATATATACCACATATACATATAGCACCTTAGCACTTCACATTTAAAATTGTTGTGGCTTGTCAGTTAATTAATTACTGAGTATTGATTCTTTTCTTATCAAGGGGCTTTATTGATCCCCCTTTTGCCTTGACACCTGAGTTACACTTGATGATATTTGTGATAATTTTATCTTATAAATTTGTATATATATTTATATATTTTTTGAATTGCCTGTCCATATATATATCCCCTTTATTCCCTCTTTTTTGACTACTAAGATCAGGGGGCCAGATATATATTTATTTAAGCACGCCGCACTTTATTTACAAAATACTTTGATTATTGGTTATGTATTTAATATTGAGTCTTTCCCAGGTACCACATTGTTTTTAATTAGTCTTGTATCCTTTTGTGTTTTATTTGTGTTTTTTAACTTCTGTATATAGCACACTTAATAAAATTTGTAATTTAATTCCAATATTAGTGGTGTGAGTGCCCATTTGTAAACCCCAGTTGTTTTTCTCGTCATCCCCTGGGCAAATGTGGGAAGGGTTTCCTCCCCCGCAGAAGAGTGGTGGGGTCGGATGAATCTGTGGGGGAGGGGCCCTCTCGCCAGTCCTATCTTGAGGACCCAGGGGAGGAAGGGGATGACGCCCCAGAGGAGCGTGCTGCTGGGGGGAGGGCAGTCTGGAGCCTCAGCTCCTCACAATCGGACTCAGTTGAGTCTCAAAACCCTGTGGGCCACTCTCAAGTGGGGAGTCCAAGTGGGGAGGTGGAGTTGGACTCACCCACACTCCCTCAAGGATTGGGCCGATTGTGAGGAGTCGAGGCTCCATGCCTCCTCCTCAGAGTCCTCCCTGGGATACCAGTGGCAGTTCATCCCCTGGTGAGTGCATTTCTAATTGTTGTTTGTATGTTACAGGTGGAATCGGTGCATTTTCAATAATCCTGTGCCCTTGTTATCTGGTTTTTAGGGCATCATAGGGCCGGCACCTCCAGTAGCTATGCGCCAGCCCTTGCCCGTGGGCATAGTCGTGGTAAGTGTTTGTTGTTCTCACTCACATGGCATATGTAATGACATTACAAACTACATAGACATGTTTGCTGCTACATAGCATAATATTTTTGTCTAATTAGAAGAATATTCTGGAACCCCACTCCAGTTCAATCCAAATGCAACCAACCCCAAAGTTACTGTGTACACCATGATGCTGCCTAGCCATTTTTTTTTATTTTATTTGTTTAATGCAAACACATGTTGCACACTCTACTATGAATATGATCAGCTCAACTTAAATTACTGCATTAGCATTGCACTGTAAATGTTTGCGGCGCATTATATTGATGTGTCCATGTTGCACACCTAAATTATTCACCTGACCTCACGGACCAGTAAATATGCTAATGTATAGCAAACATGTGTGGAAACATGGTAGCATGATTTACCAGACTCCCTAAACAGGTGGATGTATAATCTTAATTTGTAAGCGCAAACCTTATGATTGTTTTTGGTTTGTTTTTTCCAAACAGATGTTTCCACGCATACTCCCCTCCCAAGCTCCAGGGACACCCAGCAGCATGGGCCCGAGCCACAGCTGCGATGGTGAGTACACTAACTTCGTATCCAAACATACTTTGCCCACCTATATGTCACCCTAAAAGCTAGAATAATTGGCAATGTCCCTATGTGGTAAATTAGCACACATTTAGCTGACATTTGCGTGACCCACAATCATAAATGCATGTCTGCATGCTAGATTGTTGCATCCCTTTTGTTTCCTTTCAAACCCATAATACATTTTGTTTTAAAAATGTTAGTGTCCAAATTAATTTTTTTTTAAAATAAGGTTGAGAACTCGAATAGGAATAGCCGAAGGGTTAGAATCTTTAGTACTTTGGACATGATGTTTGGACCAAAATAACCCAATCAATGCCCACAATCTTACTTCACCCTTCATTTAGTACAAACGGTTACTTCAATATGTAGGGTATTGCTGATAAATGCACATGTAAGGCACTAGTACTGATATAATGGACCCACATAAGGGCCCAGTTTGCACAAATGTTAATGTAGTTGGTCACATTATGAGACCAAACTAGATAATGTGAAATCATCTGTGTATGTTTGTCTCACGTTCTATTGACTAATCCATTTTTGGGTCTCCATACAGCTTGCGTTAATTAGCATCGCAGACTGTGGCAGTACGTCCGGCGGACGCAACTTATGCTGCTGGGAAAGAAGAAACAGCGGTAGGGTCATGTTGGCCCCTTTTATAAAAAATAAATGTTTTTTATGTTTCTACTTTCAGTGTGTCGTGCCTTTTAAACCATATGTTAAGTGTATAGTAACCCAGTTTTTTTGTGTTTCTTAAACACATTGTTCTGCATTTCATTTTGTAAACATAGTAATGTATGGCAAACAATTACTGTAGTAATTTTCAGTCAACATTAACATATCTAGATATAGAGAGGTATCCCTGACTGTGTTTGTAGGTATGTATTTTGGTAACCCACACAAATTCTAGCGTTTACAAATACATTTATTTAAGTCAATCAAGTCAATACAAATTCAAGCCTTTCAAATGGCTAACAACTGGACCAATTAGTCCCTGGGTGGGCGGGGAGGTTGCAACTCATGGCTAGGGGCGGTGTTGGGGGACAGCAGTGCAGTAAAAAAAATAGACTGCTGCTGTATTAGCTGCTGTAACAACAACAAAGTTTTGTCCTGGCGCTGTAAAGATTGCTGGATGCCATGCATCATTTCTTGCATGGCATGCAGCCCTCCAGACTGCTGTTGAGTCCGCACTTCATTAAGTTGTTGGCGCAGTTCATTAATTTGTTGTTGGTCCAGCAGCGACTGATTTTCCAACGCCGCAATGCGCTCCAGAGTTCCATCATGCGGCTGTTGGCGACTGTAGGCCTCCAGCATCCGGGACCCTAGCTCATAAAGCTCAGCACTTGTTGGTGCACTTCGCCCAGTTGTTGGTTGAGCAGCCTAAAACAAAAAACACAATATTGTAGTCAAGCTTGAATAATGCAGGTAAGAAAAAAAAAATATGGCTCCATTAGAATTTACCGTTGGTCCAGCCTCTGCAGCCTGCGCACATGGCACTTGTGCGGAAGGCACATCCTGTGTTTCAGGGAAGGAGTCCTGCTAACAACAAAGTATGTTGTATGTTACATGGTGGGACCTGATTGACCCCCAAACAGGTAATCGTGGTTAATCTCTAAAACATTCATCCATGGTACCTGAGTCTGCTCTTCCACAAATAGTTCCGGTATCTGGCTGCCAGAAAGGGGCAAATCATCATCTGAGAGATGTGGCAAGCTTGCATATGCTAAACAGGAAAGTCGTGTTAGTGTGTCATTTGATATTGTGTGACTAGTTCTTAACAACATTATCGAGCCCATACCTCTCCCAAGTGACTGATTGTGCAAGACACAAAAGCTTTTAGTTTCTAACATATTCTGAAGATGTATGGAAGAGCAAGATGAGGTAATCAGTTTGCAAAACTAGAACATACACACATAGGTCAAATTACACATACCCGCCACCTCAAAGATGTCCAGACCTTGGGCCTCAGTCGAGCTTTGCCCTAAAATAACATGTTTCAAAACAAATGTCAAGACACAAGCAACATTTCATTGAAAACAACATCCTTACTAGAACCCCACAAAAATCAGTCTTACCCTCATCCCTAGCAGCCGCACGGTGAAGGACCCTTTCCGGAACCCGCACTTCCTGTATTTGGGTCTAAAGCAAGCCACAATGGATATCAATATTAACAACCATAGTATTGTTAATGTTTGCATTTCAGAAATAATGACTTATTTCTGCACAATAACTTAGCATGGACAACATTACAACATTATCATGTAGGATCCGGTTGATGCCCAATCCCCTTTAACTATCCAGCTTGGAGTGAGAATTAACATGAATTTGAATTTTCAACTAACAAAATATACACTTTGGAACTCAAACAACAGAAAGGATACAGTGTGCTTTGCAATAAAAACCAACAGGGTCCTGTTGACCTGCAACACAGGAAGTGGGGTCCAAAGATGAAGCAGGGACTTGGCCTACAATGAAATAACATGATTGAAAGCCATGCACACTTATACCAAAATCAAGGTTGACACATGCACTTACTGGCATCCAAAGAGTAGGTAGCCTCATGAGGAGATGCTGGTGCAATTCTGAGGACAACTATGATAAAGCAAAGTAATGAATTATGCATTGTTAATGTGTGACAAACAAGCAAAAAAGTTAAGAAAACAACCAAAAAAAACAAACCTTCGATATCAGACTGTGTTAAGCTTGAGGGTGGGGGAAGGGCAGGATTCCGGGTGACCTCATCAGGCGAATCATGTGAGTCATCATGTGCCACTATGCATAAAGCAAGCGACAGGAAGTTAAAATATTACAGAGGTTTAATATGCTACTTAACATGTCCTACTGTTAGTATTGCAAAGAATTATACAAATAAGCTACATTAAACCAACCATAATTTGCAATGTTAAAACAATGTACCTTCACCCCAGCCTGTGGTGTCATCCCCAGCATCCACACCCTGCAGGCAACTGAGAGGAATCTTGCACTTCAGCATCTCCTCATATGGCCTGTATTTACTCTTTGGACCCTGCTTGGTCCCACTGTCTACAAGTAGATCATTCTTCATCTTTAGCATAAGGGCCCGTTTCAAAGTGTAGAAGCGTTTCTTGCAGAATGTGCCACTACGTGGGTATTGAGCAGTGCTAGTAAGCTGCTCACCAATGGCATCCCACAATTTGCTCCTTTCTTGTTTGCCTAAACACTGACTTTGGTAACCAAATAATAAGTCCCAATTAGCCAGTGTCAGACGCACAACAGTATTGTTATCCGCCAAATTAAATTCTGACTCCCTCTTGGCAAATGGACGCTTGCCCTTGGGTGGTGCTTCACCTTCCGGCAGTGCCCTTTTCCTTCAAACATTCAATATCAGACTGTGTTAAGCTTGAGGGTGGGGGAAGGGCAGGATTCTGGGTGACCTCATCAGGCGAATCATGTGAGTCATCATGTGCCACTAGGGGGCGGGGGCAACCGGGACATCTCTTAAAGGAGCGGGACATGGGGGGGATCCTGCCTCAGGGCCCGGTACCATTTGAGCCACGGACCGGTAGCGGTCCCCAGCCCGGGGGTTGGGGACCACTGCTCTAGATCTCCTCTGGGAAATTGCAGACCTATAAGTGTAACATTTATTGTAAAAATTACTCGAAGGGCTTTTAAGGAACTACAAGATTATGTGCATAATATTTTACTAAGAACAGAAAGTCCCAGACTAACCTGATTGGTGTCACAGTAAACTTACCTCGGGTTCAGTCCCGTGCTGAATGGGGCTCTTCCAGCCCGGCAGCCACGCAGAGTGGTGGCTTTGGCAGCATCGCCTCGTGTGGTGCCGAGCACGGCCGCCTCCTCCCTTCACCGCCGCATCCCCGGCTTCTCTGAACGTGCCCACACGCATGCGCAAGCATGTCTCTCTTATGCCCTCTTGTGGCGCTGCACACAGCGCGGCCGCCGGAGGCTGAATTAATGGGTCAATGAGCCCAGAGTTGTTCCGGGGCGAAACTCCCTTTAAAGTTTAAACGGAGCAATCAGCCCAAAGTGTGCACCAAACACTTAAATTCCCTTGTCCAATCCCATTAGGTTCAGCCCTATAAGGTTTCCCCCCTGCCCGTGATAGCGTTTAGCTGGGTGTGCTCTTGATCCTGAGAATTCCTGCTTAATCCAATGCCAGTCTAGTTTGCTTGACCATTCTGTGATTGCCATATGGACCGACTCTTGCTTGTACCCTGTCCACGTTACTGGCTTATCTTTTGTGCCGCGTACCCGTGACCTCCCGGATTAACCTTTGGCTTGACCTCGACCTCTATTGTCTCTCCCTTGGTGTTGCGATAGTTAAGGACAGACTTCCCATGTATAACCCCGACTTACCTGACATGGCCCAGTCTGGCCTTTGGTTCACCCGCCTTCACCCCCTGTAAGCTCACATCCTTTGTGCAATAAGTCCTGGGGGCAACCGTGTCCGGCGAGGCATGTAAAGCTCCCCGGAAAACTGGAGCTTGACTAAAGGTGAAGCTAGCAGTGGAGATTGGGGGTTGTGGGCTTACCTTGAAGGCGTGTGTCCCATGGGGCCTGACAATTGGCTTCTATGAAGAGCTGAGTATAAGCAATAATACCAGTTATACAACAGGGTCCACATGAATTCCAACATCCAATCGTCATGGCCCTGTGGATGGGTGCATTTGATGTGCTATTTAATCAAAGAAATGCCAATAGCCGTGGCTGGTCACATAGGGTAGATCCCAAAAGAGGAGTAAGGATGAGATGAGTTCCAAGCTTCAGGGACAAGGATTGCTTGGGGGGGGGGGGGACTATGCACAGGATGCCACCCAGTCACAAGTAGTGGTGGGCTATCTTCTCTTTTATGATCCCTGGGGTGGAATCACTTTAAGACGGGCCGATACCTGAGATTCACTGGAACTAGACCCCCCCCCATATCATTCACTCATATCACACACCAATTGAACATAATCAAGCTAATGTTATAGACCTTGAAACACAGTAGGAGGGCTGGCTGAATGAAATTAGATTCACTCTCACAATAATAATGTTAATAATAAATGCTTCGAGTTCAATTACTATTCCCTAGGTTTTCTAATCGAAATAGGGGTAATTTTTTTTTCTGCAGTTTAGCTCCAGCTCATTATTACAGGTTAAATTTTATTTTCTCTTTTAACAATGCTTACTCAACAGCCTAATCTTAAATTTCCTTAAGTGGTAAAGTAAATTAAAAGCTATTTTATAGTAGCTAAATATTATTGCTGAATATTTAATACACAGCCCGCTTTCATGGCCTTTTTTTGTACAAAACAGTTTTTTCCCTCTGAAAACAAAATTAGGAAGATATTACCTCTGATGTTGTTGGGTGAAACTTTTATAATTGAAAGACATTACTCTTCAATGACCATAACTTTTTATTACAGCCTAGCAAATGTAGTTGTAAAAAAAAAATCTTTTTTTTTCTGTTCCACCGACACAGTGTGAGGCTGAAAGTGAACAGTAAATTGTCTAGTTACAGATCAATATAGAAAATGCATAAAGTAACTATCATCTACAGAATCGGGCAGGGATGTTCATAATAACTTATATATTTTTTGCGTCATAAAAAAGGTTTGATTTACAATACACAAGCCAGTAGGAACTCATATAGTTGAGTAGATAAAAAAGAAATCATTAAGGAGAATGCTAGATCCAGTTCTCAAGCTAAGATAATGTGGTTACAGCTTTCCACTGCCACATTTATTAACATTTAACAAATGTATCTGTAAGAATACATCAAGGCAAATGGACTTGCTGTGCTATTATCTTGAAAATGTTTCGCTAGGCATAGAAAATAAATTTAGACTCACTCCTTTATAAGTCCTCTGTCTACCATACACATAAAGGAGGTGACATGTTTATTGCATTACCATGACCGGAGTTACTAGGTGCTAGTAGCTTCTTTTGGTGTTAAAGTAGGCCTATCACTATTTTCGTTATCCTGGTGATAGGTCCTTATTCCTGGGGCAGCCCTACCTGGGATGCCCTGCTGTGTGAAACCGGCCAGGACACCCACTCAACTCACCTGTCCTCCATTCCCATGGAGCATGCGTGGGATCTCGTCCAAACAGAGCTTTATGCCATACATACAAATACTAACTAATACTACATACATACTAATCGACATAGGAAGTGGGGCAGCCACATTCCTAGGTTCTCTGGGGATTGTGCCTTGTCCTGCACCCAGCCTATCTGAATGGCTGGGCATGGGAGTGCCCTTCAGCTGTAGTGATACCGGGGATGCATTCCCAGCCCATGAGCGCCATGAGGGACCAGCAGAAAGTTAAACGATTGCATGTCATTGTGGCGACTTCACACAGTGGGGTTAGCCATGCAGTCTAAAAGATGGCAAAGGTGGTGACTTCTCCCATTTAATGCGGTAAATCTTGAAAAATAGGCGGTGATTGGTCTAATTCAACACAACACTGTAAATCCTGGACAGTCGTAGCTGCAGCTCTCGCCTCTATACACACTTGGCTTCTTTCTTATCTCTTTTAAACCAGTCAGCTTCAGTATCTAAAATAGGAACCTAATTGTCATCACAGGAATGTCCTTGAGATGTAGGTCGGGGGCTGTGACTTTCAATGCTGTGTTAACGCTTTAGGTAGCTACTAACACCCAGTAACCCCAGCCATGCTATGTAATCAACACCTCACCTCCCTACTGTTTATGGTAGACAGAGGGTGTAGAAGTGAGTTACTCTTTAATGCTGCCAGATTACTGTACAAGAATTGCAAAGCCAGTTTAATGATTAGCAAAATGTCTTAAAGAAAATAACACAGCAAGTTTAGTTGCCAAGATGTATTCCTACAGATATACCATGACCTGGATGAACTGGTTATCTTTGGAGCAGTGAATGCAAATACATGACAGATGGGCTTTGTACAGTACAGTAGTTCTGTACTGTGCAGTGAGTGTACACATGCCCGAAGCGGTGGGCTGCCGTAAATACAGCACCCTTCGGAGCAGTTGGGTGGCTAGGTGCCCTGCTCCAAAGCACTTCAGTCATGTCTCAGGACAAGGATTCGAATCTGCAACCCTCTGGTCACAAGTTTGCTCTAAGCCACGACTGCCCCTATTACTGTGCCAGTGACCATTCCTTAAAGTAATTTTTTTCAGGCACTCTCAAAAGCATTCAAACTTTGCAGGGCTGCACATCGCAATGTTCTTTTTTCCTTTTTGAAAAAAAATCTATATTGTCAGTGTAATTATAAAGTCTGTGATGTGAGTGTCAGGGCTGAGTGACAGGGCGGTGTGCCTTGCATTGGAGTGAGTGGGGTTGATTGACAGTGTGGAGAGCTCCATTCTAGCTTACAACTCAGGGCAGAGTCAGGATCACGGCAGAGGTGCTGGAGGCAGTAAAGCGTAGAGGAGAAGAAAAATGTATCTTCCTTATGTTGACCAGAGCAAGACAGCATGAGATTGGCACTTCATCAGGTAAGCTGCCAGGCAATTGATTTTAAATTTGACTGGTCAATTCCTTCAAAGTTTACCAAAACAGTACCAAAAGTCTAAAAAAAACCTTTGACCTGACAGAAATATTCCCAGGGGCATCCTGGTCAGGGATGCCCTGCTGTGGTAAGCCATAAGGAGACCCTTAACCTCAGCATCATTGCTCCCACGTGTCTGTCAATTGGTTTGCAGGGGTCATGCACAGAGAAGGCCCTTATGGAGATGCCACTGCTTTGTTAAATGATGCATATTACTGATGCTCTAGACCAGTGGCTCTCAACCTTTCTATGCCAAGTATCTCCTAGCGACAACAAGTTCCAAAAAAGTACCCCAAAGGAGGTGATTAATTATAAATTGTACCAAAATAAGTAGCCATATGCCTTGTGGCACTTTTAAAGCATAGATGGATTCGATTTCACTTGTAAAATAATATACCAGACCAGTCAGACACCCCCTGAAGTTTTGCCCCAGAACACTGCCGAGTGTCCCCTGGGGTATGTGTACCGCAGGTTGAGAAATAGTGCTCTAGACCAAGGAAGTGGTTTGTGAAGGTTCTCATGCATCCAGTTCATTGTGTATATGTAGGAATAAATCAAGGGAACTGAACTTGCGGGTTTATTTTCTCGCTAGCCATCTGAGTGTTTTTTGCAATTCAGAGTGGTTTGTATTGGAACCTAGCCGAAGTAACTAACAGTATGGAGGATGTATGAGGAAGGGATATGTTAACACATAGGTAACATAGGTAGTTAAAGGAACTGTAAATCCAATGGCAATAATAAGGTAGCAAACATCTTACCTAATGCCTGTCCTATGTGTTCAGCGCATAGAAATTTAAGTGAAGAAAGGCACTTTACCTACAATACATAAGGTATTTACATATCATTGGAGATTTTGAGATGCTTTAAAATGGCTGGTTCAATGCTGTTCCCAAGGGGGATTAGGTGTGAGGAAGTTAGTGTGTGTCTGGATATGGACTTTAAAGTGTCGCAACCACCCCCCTTGAGTGTGTGACGCCCGTTGTGTGGCCTCTAGGATCGACTGATTTATCTTCTTTTACTGGGTCTCCGCACAAGTGCGAAGTGCGGGCAAGTGCGAAGCTAAAGGCAGGGACAGGGATGTGACCATCCATGCTTGCTCCATACAGTTTTGATATGCGGCAAAGGGAATCTGTATGGAACGAGCACTGCTGATGGCTGGGAGGAAGAAGAGACGAGTCTTCAGGCAGTCTGTGGGGATACACACAGTGGGGCATGTTTTTTTCTCTTTAATAAGGTTGAAAAAGTTTAGGAGCAGGGATGTGGAAAGTACCTTTTTATTATTTACTGATAACAGATGTTATTTTCTTCTAAAAAGCATTTAATTCACTTCGATTGCCTCCTAGTCTTTATAAGGGATTTTACAGGAAATGGATATATTTATACCAGTTAAACTCTCCTTAGAAGTCTTTTCCCAAGACTAAATAAATGCTGTCAGTTTTCATCTGTAACCTTTCTAAAATCAGGGCATCCTTTCTATGAACTGGTGTCCAGAACTATACCACGTATTCCAGATGAGGACACATCAGTGCCTTGTAAAGAGTCAGTATTACATCCCTATCCTGTGATTCCATGGCTCTTTTAATGCCTGATATTATTTTGGTAGTCTTAGAGCTTCTGCTTGACATTGCATAGTGTTATGTAGCCAGTGGTCTACAAGGACCCCCAGATCCTTCTCAGCAAGCGGCTCTATCTTTATCCTAACACAGTGGGGCATCCTTTTGGAATGTCCTTTAGGCAACATGCTTGCCATACTATTTTGGTATGGTTTAAGTGTATAAAAGATGTATTTTTAAATTATTTAAAAAAATATTTTAATATTTTGGGATATCTATATAAATTTAACAATTTTATATAATATGGTAATTAAAATAAAAAATCAAGTAAGAATCATAGTATCTATGTAATTGCATGGGAACTGTTGCTGGGCTTGGTATTTAAATTTTTAGATAAACTGCTACTTTTATTTTCTCTGTCAAACATGTGAATCTAGCTTCCCACTTCCCTTAAGGGCCTTATTTATGAAATGTGCCAGTTAGCATCTTTCTGTTGGCAGAGCTCCGGGATCTTTTTCTTTTCTAGCGATGCTATCATGTCTACAATAGAGCTGGAAGTCACATCATCCAATGTTAACTAATTTGCTTTGATTGTAGCATTAACTATTGTCCTGTCTGTGTCAGCGCCTGTTAGATCCAACTGATGATTATACCAGCACCAGTGAGTGCCACTTTGTTCTGCCATCTTTTTGGTGCTGCACAACATATTTTTGAAATTTTTCCACCCTGAAAAGGTCGACGCTGGATTTTTCAGGTGCTGGTCTGCGTTTCAGCATTACAGTTACAAAGTATCACTGCTGGGGACAAAGGGGACAAATGTTTAGGTTACGTTTTAGTTGTTGTCGTACAAATTACACATTGGTAAGCAAAAGAAGCCATGAAAAACAATTTCAACAAAAAGAAAAATTACATTTGGCGACAACTAGGTCCTGCATTTACGTTATTAACAAGTCACAATGCAAGCTCTGTACAAAAAATGTGAATTCTGCCCATTGTGCTCTATGGGATCTTGACCTACAGCACCGCTATAAACTGGCGCTGCTTCAACCAGTGTGCCCGGTACTGTGACCCTTTGGGTGCTACTGTTAAATAGGACACTAGCTGGCAGCCACATCGTTGCAGCCTGATTTTGGTTTCTTAAATTGCACACTGAATGTTGCTGAGCCAAAAAAGTGGTGCTGAGTGGTGTTGATGCTTCATTCTGATCAGAGGTAATTGCCCCTCCAGGCTGAGCCAGGTGCTAGTGTAATGTCTCCAGTGTATGAGCCTAGACACTCTTCCCTGCACTGGAATGCATGAACAATGTTGTTAGATTCAACTTTGAATCAAAATGTTAATTAAAATGATTTTGAGATTTATTGTACTCCAGGAAATAAAGGGCAATTATGTTCTTTCTCCTATCATGTTCTTCTTTCCTTTACTAATATTCTAGATCAGTGTTTCAGGGATGGGCAGGGGGCCTTCTTATCTGGCCACTTTTGACTGACATGGCAAGGCTTGTATTGATGGTGAGACTAATATCCTTTTCCTCATTCCTTTATCCCTGGCTAACATTCAATTTTTTTTTTAAAGTTTCTTTTTATTTGCAATTCAACAAACAACACACCGAGACAAGTTACATATCACAATTAGATGCCACAGGCACCAATCTCAGAATTAAAGTTTCAAGTAACCTTACCGACGAGACAGCCATTCACACAACACTCATACATTCAGGACTCAGACATCGAATAGACCGCTCATTAAGAAAGAGGGACCGGAAAGTAGGCCACAGCCCTCGGGGTGCTCCCTCTGTTCAGATTTCCCTTCCTCCCATTCAGCCTATCTTTAGTTCCATGGGTCCCCTCAGCCACGCAAGGGTCAGCAATTTAACTCAGTCAAGCAACGCCCCCCTCCCCTAATTATCTTCAGAAGCGGTGTCCTGACACTGCAGCCAGGGATCCCAAATCTTCCCAAATTTATCGGGCACCCCCCCTGGCAGCATAAGTCAGTTTGTACATATGGAGTTTCTGGTTAACTAAAGCCTTCCACGCCTGTACCGATGGTTTGGCCGGGTGTCTCCAATTTAGCAAAACACATTTCCTGGCATAAAAGAGCAGCAACCTGAATAGCGACTTTAACGCCCTCGCCTCCGACAGTGGTTCAACCACCCCCAGAAGACACAAAGAAATCGAACAAGGGATCCGAGTACCCACCACCCCACTAATCGAATCCATTACCTCTCTCCAATAATCCGCCAGAACTGCACAAGACCAGGTTACATGAACCCATGTGCCAGCATCCCTTCCACACCTGGGACATAAGTCACTAGCCAGTAGTCCCATCCTATGTAGGCGTATCGGTGTGATGTATGCTTGGTGGATCCATTTAGTCTGGATAAATCTGTCTCTGGCTTCTATGACCGATGGGTGTAGGTTATCTAAGATTTCCTCCCAGTTATCCCGGTCCAAGGTTTGATCCAAAGCTTGCCATTTGCTTTCAATTTTTCCCCTAGGGGACTCCAGCTCAGCGATTAGGCACCTGTATAATGTAGAGATGGGCTTTTTCAAGCCCGTCCCCCTGACCACACTCTCCACTTGGGACACCGACATAATCGGACCTCCCCTCCGGAATTGGGTCTGTAGAGCGTGCCTGAGTTGCAGATAGCGGAAGAAGTCCCGATGGGAAATCCGAAATGCCTCCCTAATCTGGTCAAATGACATAAGCACTCCGTCCTTGTACACTTGGCCCAACGCCTGAAGGCCCCTTCCATCCCAAAACTGCGGATCCTGTATAGAGACCAACTCAGGGAGCTTGGAGTTATTCCAGAGAGGAGAAAAGGGGGACCAATACTGCGCCTCATCTGGATTCCTAATCAGGCTAACATTCAATTTACCCATGTATGATAACAGCAAAATACCTAAACTTATCAAATATAATCAAAGCATACTGTGATCAATAGTATGTCCATGTAATAACCTCAACCCCTAAAGTATCTTATGCTTAAAGTGATACCGCATGCAAAATTTGTTATATCACTGTGTTGGGCTACATTTGGCACTGTCCTAAACTGTTTTCGGTTTATAAATTGAAGCAAAAATAGCCAAGATATTGGGGTTTACAGGTTCAGCCAATAAAATTTGTTTTTTTATCCTGTCCCCCAATCAGCTCAACAGAGCTGGGACAGGATTGCTGGTACTTCCTTCCTTCCTCCCTCCCTCCCATCCATCTGCCTCCTCCTTCAGATTCATCAAATTTCTGACCCAGCAGGCCCATACTCCAAAATAAATTGGATTTAAATGTCATATGGATATACTTTTTTGTTTTCTAACAAAACTCATGGATGGTATTGTGTCTCAGGGCTCTGAAATTAATCTTAAACACCTGTGATAATTCATTTTCTAGGTGAGCCCAATTAAAGGAAAGCAATGTTCTTCATTATGAAGGAGGCCACATATTTTAAGCAACATGGGAAAGAAAAAGACTCTCCCTGCTGCCAAAAAGTGTCAAATTGTGCAATGCCTTGGACAAGGTATGAAAACATTAGGTATTTCACAAAAATGTAATTGTGATCATCGTATTGTGAAGAGATTTGTGACTGATTCAAAGCACAGCCTGATTTCTGCAGATAAAGGCATAATGATAAAGTTCTCTGCTAGACAAATCTTTTTTAAGAGAGCAGCTGCTAAAATTACAAGTCAGTAAACAGGTATTTGAGGGTGCTGGTAACTCCCATGAACCTATAGGTGAGGCTCCTCCAGAGGCTTACAGGTTTGCATAAACTTACTCTTTGGTCACCCCTAACCAGTGTTTGTAAGCAGAAATGGTTGCAGTGGGCCCAAACATACATGAAGACTAATATTCAAATCATCTTGTTTACTGACAGCTGGTTGGTGGCTGGACACCATGTCCAGGGATGTCAGCAAGTAGGTGGCGAAGTCATGTTTTGGGCTGGGACCATGAGGAAAGAGCTGGAAGATCCCTTTCTCCAAAAAGTGTAAAAATTACCTTAGCAAATTATATAGCTTTTCTGACTGACAACTTTCTTCCATGCTATAAAAACAGCATCTTTTGTAGCAATGTCCTTTTTTTGCATGACAATGCACCATCTCATGCTGTAAAGATTACCTCATTGGCTTTTTCGGTATTTGGTATTGGTATTTTTCGGTTTGTGTAACCGAAAATGAGTATTCAATGTATTAATACAGGTCAGTTTATGCATTATGTCAAGTGTAAGTTATTACATGTTATTCTGGGCCTTGATTTGGCCATTTCCAGGCCCATAAAAAATGGAAGTTTCTGGTGCTAAATTTTGCCCTCTTTTTGCTTGCAGGAACCCTGTATTGCATGCATACACATTGATGATGGAGCCCCTTGATGAGTTTCTGGAAGAGTATGAGCATCTGCAGTGCCGTGGGCTGCTCACCTTGTACCTTCCGGAGCTTAGGCATACCCACCTAGACGTTGACTGGATGTCTGATCAACAAGTGTTCGAATGGACCTGACTGAACCACCTTTCTCTTAAGAAGGAGTATATGTTTCAGTAGGTTTAGTTGCTCATTGGTCCTTGCAAAGTCTCCTTTGTTTTGCTCCCCTAAACTAGCTAATACTTGTTGCTCCTAGTTCCCCCTGATCCCGGTTTCCAAGCTGCCCATGTATCTTCTTGCTGTTTGCCTGCTACTGTAATTTTGCTAGTGTATCAACCTGTGTCTGTTGTCCTTTTCTTCTAGAAACCGTAAGATGGGACATTCCTTACACATCCAATGCATGTTGGGTCCTGATTTATGCTTTCCCCTGGTCAAGCCACGGAATGTTCATCTTCCGGAACCTCAAGTCTCTATACTCGCTTTGAGCGCAATCTGAGTAGTGGTTGGCTTCTGGGTAAATGTGTGTATTATTGTTGCCTTTCTGCATTTGTATTGTTAGCCATGTATTTGCAATGTTGTTATGAGCTGGGCCCCATAGTTTGCATTTGTTGTTGTATTTTAATGTTGCCTATTTATCTCCGCCTCTGTAATTGTGTGCTCATATCTCTAGTTTCAGTCCCCATTCTCCTGTTCCTAGTTTAACACCTTTATCCTTGTAGTGGGCCTTTGTTTTAGTTTTTATTGCCAACTGTACGTCTAATAGCCATGTAAATCTTGACCTGCTTGCAACTGTGGCCCCCTATTATCAGTTTTCATTTTTGAAAAAAATGTTTGCTATATTTGGCCCATTTGTCCTTGTGGTCCACCCCCAGTAGCTTTATCTGTGTTTGTGGTTAGCTGTTTAGCTGATTGTATTTGTGGGTGTTTTTGTTGGGTCATTTTAGGTGATTCTTCTGTGTTTGTATTTTGTTGCACCATTTGTCCCAGCAGTGCCTCAACATTTTTATTTTGCCCCTCAGAAATCTGTTTCAGCCACTGCTGCTCCACCACCCCTGCAGCCATGTCCTCATGGATCAAATTGGCAGTCCTCAGCACCTCTTTAAAATACCTGGTGGGATTTTGGTGGAAAGGGGTGCTGTTGGCCTGCCAGTTTGCCTCCATGATTTGGACATGGCATGCCATCGAGAGGTGGTGTCTGGCTGCAGGGCTGGCTCTGGGGCTCTCGTTTGACAGTGAGCTGCTAGACTCATGTCCATGGTCCTGGGTGTGGGAGCTGGGAGGCTGACTGGCTTCCCATGTTGGTGTAGTGGTTGGTGGTGTCCTTAGGAGATTTTGGGACACACTCTGCTGTTTCGGACTCTCCATCAGGTCCTGGATTTCTGCCAGTAGTTGTGGTGTCTGTGTGGAAGACAAGGAAAAAACAATGTAAGAGAAACACTTCATTAGCTGCACTCCTTAAGCTACTCAAAATGGAGCACACAATGGGCCTGATGCAGAGCCTCCTCTGAACTGCCCTTAAAACCCTCCGATTGTCCGGGGCTCCCGTTTGAATCGTGGCTCAAATGTGATGCAGAGCCTCCGTCGGAATGGCTCCCTAACTGATCCGTCAATTTCACTTTACTCGGAAAGCTTTTTTTGCTCTCTCGGGTGCCTTCAATTTGATCGGGGCTCCCGTTCACGTTCACACGGGCGGCCCGTTTTTCCCTGATTTTTCCTGCCTTTTTGAACGTACCTGCTTGGTTTCCGTCGTATTTGACCTTCCATTTTGGTGGTTTTAGCAAGTATACTTACATCTCCATGGCTCTTCAGTTGCCAATCTGTCTACACGCAAGCGCACATCCCTCAAACTCCATTGGAATATACATATGGCAACCACTGCCAATTTGACACATATTTTTTTGGGAACAATAAATTTGGGTTGTTCATTTTTCCTTGCCATTAATGCATACCTTAATCTCCTTTGTGTTCCTTTTTCCTTGCCATTAATGCATACCTTAATTCTTTCTGATTGTTTTGGATTTATTGTACCATATCTAAACTTTTTGTGTCATGTAAATGTGTGATGATGTTGTGTGATTGTACATTTGTAGGAAACACAACTTTCAAATTTTTTTTTTTTGATTTTATTCCAACGTTTGAAATTGAAATTTTTAAACAAAGTTTTTTACAAATAATTGAATCTAAATGTTTTAACAAATAAACTATTTTCATTTTAAGCCAAATTAAAATTCTTTAGGCCTCGGTGTCTTGTGCCTGTGATTTTCTTGTATCTGTGAATGAAAAACAACATTAGTTTAGCATTGTTTATTTGGTTTGGTTGTGCGTGTTTTTTTTTGGGGCCCTTTTTAAAACGGACCTTCTGCGTTATTTACTGAAAAGCCCAAACTCTTAACCAAAGATTCCGCAGCATCTCAAAATAATAGATTGTAATTTTTTAGTCAATCAATAATTATTCTTTCCACCACTGGGCTGCAACTCAGTTCAGGAATTTAGTATACGGCCGCCGCCATCTTGACTCAGAAGCATCACACTTACTGAGGAGAGGAGAGTGGGATAAGGTACAGGGGGTGGGTTATAGCTGTGCTTTGCTCACACAGAGCAGAGACCTCTTGAAAAGGTCAGCAATCCCAGAATGCAGAGCAGCACAGTTAGAAGGCACTTCCTGTTTGCAGGCTGCCTGATAAGATGGCGGCTTCCATAATCCGCCATCTTGGATGTTGAAAGCCTCATAACATGCACTAGGTGCAGGTAGGATGATTTTGAAGGTGGGCAAACTTTATGTACAGGGTGTGGGAAACATATAAGATAGACTCTTATTCTGAGTGAAGGTCCGCTTTAAGGGCTTTTTAGACAAAGTCTTTGGTTGTTTTTTTTGGTTTTTACATTTTGTGGCCAATGGAATTGTTGGTTCATTTACTTTGGTACCAAAAAACGCCACTTACCATGTTTTAGGAGCATTTTGCGTCAGGGGCGGAGTCTCCATTCTTGCTCCCTTGGTTGCTGCTGTGAATCTGTTTGCATGACAAAGACACAGATATTAGAGACTGTTGTTGTCTCATGTACACAAAAAGCATTAACAAGTTTTCTGGCCTAACTAAAGTCACTTTTTGAACCTCTTGCTGCCTCACATTGCCCTAGTTCTGCTATCTGCATGTAGCTTAGTTTTGAGGTGCGTACATGTGTTAAACTAAGGTGGGCTTGTATGTAACGTGAAAAACTAAGTTGTTTCAGACTATTCTGGCGCTTTGTTTTTTTTTTATTACAAGGAATGTGTGCGCGCACATAAACGCACGCGCGCATACTCACATCCATGATGATGTCGCCCTGCTCCGGGGTAAAGATTGCGGCCGACAGCTTTTCTGGGTTTGCAAGGTATAGCTCTGACGTTCCCCCGCGGAGACGTAGGTGAGTGCGTGCGTGCGTGCGCGCAGGCGCGCACCCGCTGTTGACCACGGCCACACGGAAAACATATTTAAAGCACAAGGCACTCAGCTCTGTGTTGGATACCATATCAATATGGGCAGACCTAAAGGGAGCAAAAAGAGCCAACCAAGGGCGGAGGCACATAGCAGCCGCACACATGCCTCATCCTCCACAAGACAGAAGAGCAGGCACCAGACACATGCCGAACATGCCCCCACTAAAACGGTGGATACTCCACACAAACAGGCACATTCAAAAAAACGCAGGACCAAGGGTACATTAACCCATTCACCACCACCTGCCAAAAAAACACGCACACACAAGGGTGCCCCATCTAGTCAGACCATGCAGCATCCTCCACCTCCACACACCAAGCATACCCACAAATCCAAACACATAAGCAAGGGTAAGCGCATTGCAAAAACCACCACCCCACCCAGGTCACCCACCCCTCCACCTCCACCCTCTGGTTCCCCCAATTCCAGTACCTCAGATTTCACATGCAGCTCTACATCTGATAGCTCAACAGGAACCCAGACATTAAGCCAGAGAAGCACACACACAAATCCCCCTCCCCCATAAGCCAAAGAAGCACACACGACTCCCCAGATACCCAACCATCAATTTCCTCAGAGGCAGGGGAGACCACACACCCATGTGGCAGACAACTACGGCGTGGCTCACTAACTGCCCGATTTTGCGATGCTCAAAGCATGGCGGTGGCAAATGCAGTTTGAGAGCATTATGATGCCCTATTTGGCCGCACCTCCAAAACAACCACTAAGCAGGCTAAGATGGAAATCTAGACTAATATTTGCAGGCAGGTCAATAGTGTGGGATCAGTCCGGAGAGATATTCAGCAAATAAAAAGGAAATTTGGGGACCTGAAATACTACAGCAAAAAAAAAATGGACATGCGCCGTCAGCAGAGGTAATGGACAATTTTTAGTCACATTGTTAAAAGGATGTAACACTTATTAGGTGTAATTTAATCTTCCCCAGCCAACAGACAGGGGGTGGAGCAGAAGTAAAGGAAAAAGTTAAATGCATTTTTTGTAACATTGTTAAAAGGATGTAACACTTATTAGGTGTGATTTAATCTTCCCCAGCCAACAGACAGGGGGTGGCTTACCCACTAAAATTATCCTTACGCCCGCCGAGGAACATGTATATACATTCATACACCCGGCCAGCATCCAGGGACTGGCAGAGGCACAAGACACAGACCGGAATGTAAGGTCCCAAGGTGAGTCTGATTTTGCCATGACCTAGTACAAAAAGTTCAAGAAGGCCGTGTTATGCTACACAACACACTGTACTTGGCCATTTACCTAATCTTCCTATCTACATTCTAAGGACCAAGTCAACAGGACACACCAGGCCCCCAAACCCCTGCGTTAGCACCGAGGCCAAGGGCACACCAGTCTTCTACACCACAAACCCAAATTGTGGATTGCGATGAGGTAAGTCAATGGGCCTTGGTGTGTACTTTTAACATTGATATTTGCGAGCTTTTGTGGACAGAAATAAACTAAAAGGATGCTATATTTCTTTACAGACCACAGGAAGCCCACCCATCATCGACCATATACGAGATTTGGAGGAGGACACCCCACATATGTCACTAACCATTACTGCACCAGTGGCAGCAACGCAGTCAACCGCGGCACAGCCACCACATCCACAACCACCTTCGGAACCAGAACCAACCACCCATCCCACTGCTCCTACCCAGTCTAGACGCCATATTTCCCAAAGAAGGCAACTTCAAATTTTGGAGGAAACATGGAGGCAGGAAAATATTGCCTTTGCTGCGACAACACAGCAATTCAATGAGACTGTGTGCACCCAACTCACAAACCTCAACGCCCAAGTAGAGGTATTAAACAGAAATATCTCTGCCCTAACCAGCCATATGGGTGAGATTAATCAAAGCCTGGCCCACATTGCAGCCAATTTGCAGGCACAACATCATTCCTCGTCACCATGCAACCCAACATACCACTAATTTTTGGGGAATACATTTTCTGTGCCCACGTGTAATTTTTCTTTTGGGCACAAAAAAAACAAATGACAAAACAAAATTTGTTTGAAAAAAAAAAAAAATGTGGTCTCTGAAAAAACACTAAACACTAGTTGTGCACGTATGGTTTGCGCGGTGCCACTTTGGGTGCAAGAAAAAGGAGGGGTGGGGAGGGCTGAAACTAAAGGTGGTGGAGTAGCCCACAAGCCATGATTAGGTTTAGGACCGTTGTAGGCGTCTATTGTAGTGCCCCCCCCCAGTCTCATCAAGACAACGGAACCTCATCTTCAAGAGAACAAAGCCTCGCTCCAACACAGAGCGAGTCCTCCTGGGGGCACTATTGTAGAGCTCCTCTGCCTGTGAAGATCGGTGCAGGATGGGGGTCTTCATCCAGGGGACCAAAGGATAGGCAGAGTCTCCTGCCCTAAAATCAAAATAAAAAAAAAATAAAAAAAGGTGTGCATTGCAACAATAGAAAAGAGGGACAAATAGGTGAGCGGGGTAGGGTGGGAGGAAAGGACATTTGTAATGAGACTACATGCACATCCAACCTGTACTCTGATTAAAAAAGTCTGGGGAATACTACTTACATAAGAGGGCAAGAACATGACGCAATAGGGTACAATCACTTAACCCATTTAATTTGTAGATCAATAATTGGGCTCCAAATATACTATGAAAAAAGTTACCAAATAGTGTGTTACGGGAACAAACACAGTCAGAGAGGGTGGGCAACCAATACAAGTTTCAGACACATACCCAGTAGCCAGCCACCAAATAGATCGGCTGATTTGAATCGCTCATGTAGGCAGGAATTCCTAGGCAGGGAAAGCCAGAAAAACGACTCCCAAAAACCAAATCAGGGACAGCCAGTGCCTGCACACTTATCCTATGTCCCATCTTCAAATGCCTGCACACAAACTAAAATTAAAAATTATGGAGACCCTGTAAAAAGGATCCCAAAAAACAAACCATAAAAAATATCAAATACTCATGCCATCGATGTCCAAAGGCGTGCTGATGTGCTCCAACAGAGGACTGCATATTATTGCCCGAGTGCAAATACGGCTGCTCTGACTTGCCGTAAGTGAAGGCTCGGCGGCCCCGTTTTATTAGGGTGTTTTCAATCGGAAATCAAGGCTCTGCATCACTGAAAAAAACGGACCAATGAACGAGGCATCCGTTTTCCCGGGAAACAGCCTTGTGCGAGCCGACAATCGGAAAGGCGGCTGAGCGCACACCTGAGCGCATAAAGCACACTAAAATCAACGTAGCACCCTTTCCTGACCCGATAAAAGGCCAAACCCAATGGGGAAACGCACGGGGGAGCTGAACGGGGAGGCTCTGCATCAAGCCAAATGCCTTCCACAGTGACGTGTGCCCACCACATCTTTGCAAACTATTACATTGGCTGTTTGGCATGGCAGTTGTAGGTAACCACATCTGGGTTTTAGGTTGGCAAACATGTGTGTCCCAGGCAAGCACCTACTGATGTTGCACGCATCTGTCCACTCATGTTTGTCCCAGCTGTTTGTGGTTCACCTCCTCCCCCACCTGCCAAATTCTGCATTGTGGAGGCAACTTTTACCAATAGTGAGCACATGTCAGTGGTCTGTGTAGAGGGTCCCCGACACCTCCTGGTATATGTTGGGGTGCAGCATTCTGTACACCTGCTCCTTGACATAAGTAAACTCCAGGGTCTTTGGCAGCCCTCCGCAATAATGTCCCGACCACAACCCTGACTGCCTATTGAAGGCCTGGACATGAAACTGGCCACCACCATTAGTTTTCCACCCCACATCTTCCAACGTGAACATGCGATCAGTCATATCACTGTCACATGTACCACTCTTTCCTGTTTGTAGGAGACGCTAGGGGGTTTAGATGTGTGTAGGCCGAGGGGTAGGTGAGACTGTTGCAGGATCAGAAAGGAGCAAGTCCCTAGACCTTCTGATCCACCAATAATGGCAGCCTGGAAAGCTGGATACACCAGGTTGCCTAGGTGCATCGGCAACTCAAATCCACCAGGAATGGTGACCTGGAAAGCTGGGGCCACCAGGTTGCTTAGGACCATCAGACAGTTCAGGTGGGAAAAAGAAAAAACAAGGTGACCCCTCCAGGAGCAGAACCTACATCACACATGCACCTAGCACCTAACATCTGTTTTCATGCCCAATACACAAAATGAAAACAATGTGCTCACTATAATCCCTATTACAACAACGAGAGGGACTGTGGACTACCTCGCCACATCCACCTCAAAAAAGGAGCACCAAACAATAAGATCAATACAAAAATGTTATTGTAAGAAAAATGTTTACACACAAAAGATAAATTATTAGAAAAGGTTGTAGCACACTGATTTTTGTTATATAAAGAATAATAGCACAGATTAAGCATGCAGTATCTGGAAGATGTGGGTTCAAAAGACTTCCTAGTGCCCCTGCTCCAATGGGTACTGGGCCACAATATATATACAACAAGGGAAGAATGAACACCAAAAAATGGTTAAGCAAAAAAGCTAATGTTTTTAATGCGCATAAAGTAGTGATACAGGCAAAGTGTTAAAGATTATATACAGTGCATATATGGATTCTATACACATAGAGACCATAATCCATCCGGATTCAAAGATACAAATATGCAGCATAGGATAACATACACAGGCTTAGTATTTCTAGGCAAACAAAGCAAGTTCAGTAAAGCAGAGTAGCAATATTCGCCAATGTATGTCCCTCTAAACAAAAGCATAGTGCTTCCATAACAGAATTATACCTAGAAAATACCAAAAGTATAAAGAACAAGGCTTACAGGCTGACCGCAAGTGAAAAAACACCTCAACGTTTCGGTCTGGAACGGCCTTTCTCAAGAGGATGCGGTATCCAAGATTAACACCAACTGCTTTTTATAGTAAACCTCAGGTCTCCAGCTTACCAGGAAATGGCGCCAAAATGTGACGCGCGCTTATGCGCGCGCCGACAAGTGACGTCATCGGCGATGTGCTTCGAGCGTCACGATCATTCCACCAATCAGGGAACGACGCATGGGGCGCTGCAGGACTCGCACAAGTGGGCAACTGAAAAAATGGCGGCGCCCAACAGGGCGACAGAAACCAAAAAGATGGCGGCAAGGCAGTATAAGATATAAACGAGCACAATGATGAACCGCATGTGTGGCGACCGGCGGAAGCCGGAAATGCCGATCCCGTCAGCAGAGCACAATCCGTGCGCTGTGTATGTCTCCAGGAAGGCGGAAGTCTGCATAGACAGCAATGAGCGAAGGCCGGAAATGACGCTCCCGCCGATAGAGCACAAACTGCGCGCGGTGGACGTCCCTGGCTGACAAGGTGAAGTGAATGGAAGCTGGAGACCAGGCTGGAGACCTCATAGGGGAAACTGGAGTGGACGCAGAACAATCTTGCATAATGCTGCTGCAAGGAATATAAATAGAACCATATTAAAGTGGGGTTAAAAACGGATAAAAACAGGAGTGTGGAACCAACCACACTCAACACAGATTATTGCACAAGATTCCCAACAAAGTTAGCTAAGACAGTTAAATTTTCAAGTAGAACTGAACGGGGATAAGGATGACCAGGTATAGGGGTACAATGACCTAGCATAGTGTCTCAATAGAATACTGAAAAGTCAAGGTCTTCATTCAGACCATTCGGGCTTTTTGTTCCTGACTGGAATATCCAAAATAATTCTCTTTGTAGGAGTTTTTTCTCAATATCGCCCCCCCCCCCCCCTATAGGGTAGCTTAACTGATTGAATACCTGTAAACCTTAATTGACTGATTTGGTGACCGAACTCTAAAAAGTGTCTAGCAACCGAGGACTCCAATTTCCCATTCCTAATGTCTGACCTATGTTCACAGATCCTTTGTCTGAGCTCCAGCTTGGTTTTTCCTACATATCCCTTACCACAGGGATATTTAAGAAGGTATATGACATTCTTTGTGAAGCAATTGATAAAATCCCGTATGGGGTATTTTTTGCCTGAGCTTGGATGAAGAAAGTGATCTGTCTTAAAAGTATAGCCACACTGGGCACAGTGCCCGTACGGGTACATACCTTTAGGTTTTTGTCTGTCGGTGAGCCAATCGTGTCCAAGGTTGGGTTGTTTGGAGTGGAACTCAGCTTTTACCAGTGAGGTTTTAAGGTTCTTTGCTTTCCTAAACACCATCAGTGGCGGTTCCTTAAAAGTATCAGATAGTCTGGCATCAGATTCAAGGATAGACCAATGTCTTTTAATGACTCTCTGGACCTGGGTGGAAAATTTCGAGTAAGTAAGAATGCACGGTATCCTATTGGTCTTGTTTCGGGGCCGAAATTTGCGCAATTCTGCCCTGTCCCGGGTCCTAGCCTTGGCTTGTGCCGCTCTTAACTCAGAGAGATCGTAACCCCGTTGTAAGAGGCTACTGATCAGCTCATCAGATCTTAAGTCATATAGGTCATCTGTGGCAGTAATGCGTTGAATCCTCACAAATCGACTAAAAGGAAGTGTCTTAATAAGTGATGGTGGATGAAAGCTAGTCGCATGCAATAATGTGTTGCGGTCGGTTGGTTTTTTATAGACGTCTGTTGTCAAAGATCCATTATCAATCGTGACACAGACATCTAGAAAATGTATGGTCTTGTCACTGTGATCAAGGGAGAACCTGATTGTTGGTCTGCATTGGTTGAGGTAATCGTGGAAGTTGGTAAGTCCGTTGATGTCGCCCTGCCAAATAAGGAAGACACCATCGATATACCTCAACCAAATAAGCACATTGTACAGGTAAGCTTCTGAGGGGTAGACAAACTCTGATTCAAAATCGGCCATATAGAGATTTGCATAGCTTGGGGCCATATTAGACCCCATGGCCGTGCCTTGAGCTTGCAGATAAAATTGATCGTCAAATGCAAAATAATTTTTTAGTAAGGATGAGAGTCAATAGGTCCAGTCCAGGGTTTGCATCGCTACTGGGGTTGTGGACCTGGCTAGAGATTTTTAATGGTATTAAGACCGTCAAGGTGTGGAATAGACGTATACAAACTTGAGACGTCCATGGTGACCAAGGTACAGTTAGGTGTGAGTGTGCCTAAAGCGTTGATTCTATTTAAGAAGTCAGTAGTGTCCTGTAAATAAGATGGAGTGGAGGAGACAAGTGGCTGTAGGAGGCAGTCAATAAACACAGCTGGGTTTTGGAAAACTGAGTTGGTACCTGCAACAATAGGACGCCCCGGAGGGTTCTGTAACCTCTTGTGTATCTTTGAGAGACAATAAAGCACAGGGATAAGAGGGTTTTCAGTTTTCAAAAATCTGGCTACCTTATCTTCTATAACCAGGTTATCACGGGCATTGTCAATTAGACGGTCTATATCAGCTTTAATATCTGGTGTAGGGTCCTTAGTGATGGGTATATAGACCGTCTGGTCACTGAGTTGAGAAATAATTTCATTTCTATAATCTTTAGTATCCATGACCACTATGGCCCCTCCTTTGTCAGCAGGTTTTATAGTTATATTTGTGTTCTCACTTAAAGACTGCAGGGCCAGCCTTTCTCGATTTGAGAAATTTCTGTGACTCGTTGTTTGTGGTAATTTCAATTGATCAATGTTACGCTGAACAAGATCAATGAATGTTTCTATGGCATGTGACGTGGGTGGGGGACTCCAGGTGCTTTTAGGTTTGCACATACTAAGATCTATGCTAAGGGGAGGACCCTCACTTCGAGTGTCAGATGTGGGATGATAGAGAAAGAATGATTTTAGGTGAAGAGACCTAAAAAATTGTTGTAGACCAATTTGTGTCTCAAAGTGGTTACCTGTGGCAACTGGTGCAAAAGTAAGACCCTTTGAAACTACCTGTAACTCTTCCTTTGTCAGCATTTGTCCTGAGATATTTACTACTGTGGAGCCGTCTTGCTTCGGGTGTTGTATTTGGCACGTGAGGGTGCTTTAACTGTCTTAGCTAACTTTGTTGGGAATCTTGTGCAATAATCTGTGTTGAGTGTGGTTGGTTCCACACTCCTGTTTTTATCCGTTTTTAACCTCACTTTAATATGGTTCTATTTTTATTCCTTGCAGCAGCATTATGCAAGATTGTTCTGCGTCCACTCCAGTTTCCCCTATGAGGTCTCCAGCTTCCATTCACTTCACCTTGTCAGCCAGGGACGTCCACCGCGCGCAGTTTGTGCTCTATCGGCTGGAGCATCACTTCCGGCCTTCGCTCATTGCTGTCTATGCAGACTTCCGCCTTCCTGGAGACATACACAGTGCACGGATTGTGCTCTGCCGATGGGATCGGCATTTCCGGCTTCCGCCGGTCGCCACACATGCGGTTCATCATTGTGCCCGTTTATATCTTATACTGCCTTGCCGCCATCTTTTTGGTTTCTGTCGCCATGTTGGGCGCCGCCATTTTTTCAGTTGCCCACTTGCGCGAGTCCTGCAGCGCCCCGTGCGTCGTTCCCTGATTGGTGGAATGATCGTGACGCTCGAAGCACATCGCCGATGACGTCACTTGTCGGCGCGCGCACACGCGCGCGTCACATTTTGGCGCCATTTCCTGGTAAGCTGGAGACCTGAGGTTTACTATAAAAAGCAGTTGGTGTTAATCTTGGATACCGCATCCTCTTGAGAAAGGTCGTTCCAGACCGAAACGTTGAGGTGTTTTTTCACTTGCGGTCAACCTGTAAGCTTTGTTCTTTATACTTTTGGTATTTTCTAGGTATAATTCTGTTATGGAAGCACTATGCGTTTGTTTAAAGGGACATACATTGGCGAATATTGCTACTCTGCTTTACTGAACTTGCTTTGTTTGCCTAGATATACTAAGCCTGTGTATGTTATCCTATGCTGCATATTTGTATCTTTGAATCTGGATGGATTATGGTCTCTATGTGTATAGAATCCATATATGCACTGTATATAATCTTTAATACTTTGCCCGTATCACTACTTTATGCGCATTAAAAACATTAGCTTTTTTGCTTAACCATTTTTTGGTGTTCATTCTTCCCTTGTTGTATATATATTGTATACACACAAAAGATACACACAATCACACTCAACAAGACAAAATTAAAAACAGCTGCACTTTCCCCAAATCACAAAGTTATTAGTATCCAAAGCTGTCCCAAAAGGGACAATTCATTATAATAAATACATTGTATTGAATATCTTCAGGAATGGGAAGCCCCACAAAGTGTAATAGCAAAGGATGGGTCTATATGATATTACTAACCATAAACCTATTAAACCAATAACAACCGATCTCTCTAGTGCAAAAACCTCCAAATAAAGTGGCAAGTGCTAAACCCAACCACTGGGTTAATTAAACCACATGAGTGAAAAATGAGCAAATAAATAAACAGGCAATTATAAAGCAATATAAAACGTGTATATATATATATATATATATATATATATATCCTTCCTGATATTCGTAGTTAAGGACATAAAAGTGCACAGTGCAGATAAAAATTATTACAATATTATTATTATTACAATAAATTACACAATATTACAATAAATTACAATAAATCGTATGTGATACAAAATTACCAGGCCAATATGCTGACAGCACAACCGTTCCAATTAGAAGAGGGGGGAAAAGAAGAGATGCAGCAGGAACATCCACGCATACCCGTGCCGCTGCTGCTAGGTGAGCAGAAGTTTTAACATTTAACAAAAAGTTTAAAAATGTTTAAGGAGCAGTATCGCAAATTTTTCTTGGTGACTTACATTTAAATGGTAATTTGAATGTAGATAAGTGTTGGAGTAAGAATTACAAATGTAGAAAAAAATGATGTCTGTGTTGTGCAGCTGGAGACTAATAGCTCATGTTTATGTCTGCTGAGTGTCGGGGCCCGACACTCTGGCCTGTTCCACGCTGAGAAGAGGGGGAAACAATGTAACAAAGTAATCAGCTGTTCAGTACTGGCAGCCGTCCAGCATAATATTGCAACATTGCCTGGCCAGAACTCATATATCTGAAACAGAGAGAAAAGCTCTAGAAGTAATTTAGCTCATTGGTGAATTCAATGTCTTTGAACCAGAGAGTCATTGGTTCAAATCTCCGACTAGCCAGTTTTTCTTTTTTTTTTGGGGGGGGGGGGGGGGGGTATTTTATTTCAGAATTGGATTTTTGGGTTTACATCCTGTTTTTTTGCTCTAAACATTTTTTATTTTGACAGTTTTCCCTTCATGTTGGCTCTGCTGCAGAATCTTTCAGTTTACCATTTTCTCTCTTATTTCTCAACCCAGAAGGAGTTTTGTTTTGTGCCCCTAGGGGCATCCTGACTTGGGATGCCCTGATATGTGAAATCCCCAAGTTCGCCTGTGAAAACGTACCTTTCCCTGTCCCACAGCGCATGCATGAGCTCTCATCCAATCAGCGCAGTTTGCTTGGCTGGCTCTGTTTGCGAGCAGATGGGGAGCCTGAGCAGTAACCTTCCTGGCCGCCCGGCCTGTCTAAATGACTATCTGCGTGAGCGCGCCAGAAAAATGGGGGGATCTGTGGTTATCCAAGGGTCGTTTCACACAGTGGGGCATCCCGATTTAGAATGCCCAAGGGGGGAAGGTCAATGGCCGGGTCTTATAGACTTCAGGGTCGGCCACTCAGGGTTTTGTTCCACTTTAATACCTTTAGATTTTCCTTCACAGTTATTCAAAGAAGAATTTCAGTAATTTTCAGTCAATTTAGTTTATTTTGTATAGATTTTACACATTTGAGTCACCTGGTCTCATAACAAAAGCAGCACCTCACACACACACAGCCGTTACCACTGATTACAGTATCAGCCTTTGAGGTAAAGTGTTGCTAGGAGACCAGTGGGCTAAATGAAGCAGCTCACTAAATACAACCCAGCAGATCCCCCTATTCAGCAAATGGACTGAGCCATTGTCATTATACAATTTAAAAGTAAGGCAGATATTTTTTTTCTTTTTCTATCGCCACATTATTTATACACATGTTAGAAGCTATTGTGTGGCTATTTAATTATTTATCTTTTTTAATGCAAATTTCGCGATTTTGCTCCTTTAAGTTTTCCACCCAAAAAATTACAGTGTGGTGTGCATTCGAATCCCAGTATGCTTAACCCTTTCACTGTCAGCCTACCTGGAGATTTTGTCACCCTATGTGGCTAAGCCATATTTCACTGTTTTGCGCTACACATGTTCAAATGTGATTTTTGAAGGGATTTCCAGGGAAAATCATATATTGTGCTTTTTCACAAGAGTCTGGGCTTTAACATTAAATGTCTTGTTTGTCATTTTTAAGTATATTTTAAATATTTTCAGGTGAAATATGTGCAGTTCTTGTAGTTCTTTTTGTATTAAACAAAGTTTGTCAATAAAATATTATTGCTTGTGAAATTCCCATTTCTCCTGGTTACAATGGTACCACATATGTATTTGTAGACACCCTTTCCTGCCCAGGAAACTCCCCCAAACTGAAACAACGCTTTAAGAGATTTTCAGATTAAATACAACTATGCTATGCGCTATGCGCCACATTTTCCTAAAAAATCTGTATGCAAACAAGAAAAACAAGCTAATTCTGAAAAAGCAAGGTCCCCTGAACAGAACAATACCCAGCATGCATAGTTACTGTCAAGGGAAGAGATGGCAAACACCCCAAAGTAAAACATAGCCGTAAGGGTAATTTCAGCTCTGCAAACAAAGTGCGCACCTTTTTCAACCAAAACCACCCTTTACATTTGAAATACCCCCCACAAACCGTATAATCCCTTAGAGTACACACATTAAGCTTATTAGGCAACCCCAGTTTGTTATAGTGGGCTCATCTTTCTGGAAGTAATCCCTCGAAGAATTCTTTGGTTGCACGGGGTTCCCTAAAACATGTATAAAAAAGCAGAATAAAAAACACATTTTCCTAAACTATCAATATGCAAACAAGAAAAAATAAGCTAAATCTGAAAGCGCAAGGTCCCCAGACCAGAACAATACCCAACAAGCATAGCTACTTGTAACACTTTTAACTGCCAGATTTTGTCACCCTCTGTTGACAGGTTATTTTCACCATTTTGGGCTATGTTTAACTGTGATTTTTATAGATTTTATTTTTTGGCAGAGTTTAGGCTTTGACATGAAATGTCTTGTTTGTTTTTTTTTTTTAAAATATATATATTTTTTTTAATTTGTCTTCTTTATTTTAAATAAAACATGTATTTTATTCAATAAAACCATATTGCATTTGAAAGCCCCCTTTCTCCCGATTATAACAGTACTACATATGTATCGGTAGCCCCCACTTTCATGCCCAGAAGACTCCCCAAACCGAAAAGAGCACTTTATAACATTTACAAATAAAATACAACTAATATCCACTCTATGCTATCCCCCCTGCACATTAATTGGCAGTAAACAGGATATATCTTACATTTCTCCTCGGTCTAACAGGGAAATCTGGGACTGGCCACCACGGTCATGTGGTCTGCAAACTCCTTCCGGATATCTGGCAGACCCGTGCCTGTGGCATCATATCAGAGCACTTAATTTCTCAGGCAATCAGGGGCCCCCTGTGCTCGGAACAACCCCCATATATGAAAAATTGTGTTCTTCCAGTTGAAAGATAGTGGTGAAATAAGAGACATTTGGAATTTACATAGCTACCACATCTAAAAATCAGTGAGTATCTTGATGTATGCATGAATGCTTATGAATGCTTAGGGGAAAATGCATTTTCCTATTAGCACCCATAAGGCTTTCTCACATGCGGAGCACATTTTTGCATCCATGTGAAAAAGGAGGCTTGCATGTATGAAGTGGATCTGACTGCGGTGCTAAACAGCACATTTATGTGGACTCAATTTGTATGTGAATATATATATTTACATCATAAGAATCTGTTTTCCGTATGGTGCTTAATCAACTCTAAAGTCTGTGTAAATTATTATATTTTTTGAGCACCTGAAGCAGCATAGAGATGAAAAAAGGTTATTTTAATAGCTCTGCCTACTCACAAAGAATAATGGTCCTAGCTGAGTATTCCTGGTCTAAATGTACCATGTAAATACTTTCTGTGCTTGCATTTAATATGGCACATTTTGCCTTTTCTTTCTCTTTTATGCCACTTTATAAATCTCAACTTGGGTCTCTCCCTAAGCTGGCTTGCCCTTTTGGTATAAAAGTAAAATATATATAATATAAGCAACCTTTAATATTAGCAGATGTTAGCGACTTCTGCAGTCCTTGAATTGTTTCTTACATGCTTGTCTCAGTACAAGGATAGTGCATTTGCTTGCAGAGAAAATAAAAAGCAAGGTTACATGTTTGACTAAACAATAAAGGCAGATTGACTTGCAAATAACCGTCAGATAATCACTTTGATTCTGCCTCGTTATCTTTAAATAATCTTATTACATATTCCAATGCTTTCACTGCCTTAACAAAAAGATTGATCAATATATCTCCTTAGCTACCTCGCTGCGCTGGTGATTCTCCGGTGCCATTCCTGTGCTCTGTAGATAGCATCACTAGAAATAAATACATTAAGTCACACTATAAGGGACTGCTTGCATTCTTCGAGGGCAAGGGGGTGCTTATCTTTGAATGTCAGGCTAATATGATATTGAATTTTCTCAATTTTAATCATTGTATTGCTCCTGTTCTATGTAACTACATGTGATGTCAAATCTGCCTCTAATCTGCACTGGTGCACTTCTACTTAGCTATATTCTTGTTCTGCAAGAACTGAATCTAAGCCGTTTAGCAACTATCTGTTGGCTATAGCGCCAGTTTTGGAGTGCCGGGATGCTTTTCATTTTTTTGGCGCTGCTATGTGGAGGCTTATTTATTATTATTGGTGCGGGCGCCACTTGAGCGCCTCGTCTGAGACACTCAGGAGAGCCTGCACCACAACATCAGCTTCTGGCCACCGGCGCTGCCAGCTGTAGCGTTTCCGGCCAGGCAGCACTCACAGCGCACAGCTTATATAAGCCTATGCGCTAGCGACACCTAGCGCCAGCTGAGAGCTTTCTCACGGCCCAAATCACAAGTTTGCAGCATAAAAACAATGCTAAATATTCATATAAAAATAATCCCACCCAGTCCAGGGATCCCGTGGCACATTCACAGCCCCCAAAAGATTAAATATAAATTCTACTAAAATGCTTAAATAATTGTAACAATCCCAGCCCATTGAAATATATAGGATCAGACCACACAGTGCTAGGTGAGTGCCTGGTCCTATCTGGCACTGTGGGAAACACAGCGCCGGCACAAATCCCATCACTGATGCTGATGATAGATGGGACACTACCTGCACAGGCGCTGTGGATTTTTGATTTGATAAATACACCCTTTTGACTTGGACCTGACACTCACCTGACACTCATCTGTCACTACCTGGTGCTACGTGGCCTTAGCCTTTCTTAAATAACCCCCTATGTCTACAATGGCGCTGGAAGTCACATCGCCCAATGCTGACTAGTTTGCTTCGATTGTTGCATTAGGTATTGACCGGCCTGTGTCAGGCCTGTTGTACCCAACTGCTGATTATACCAGCACTAGTGAGCGCCATTTTGTACTGATGTCTTTTCGGCACTACACAGTGTATTTATTACTACATTTTTACAAGTCACCCTGAAGACCCCATGAGACCCCTATACCGGTTCACAAGGCTTAGGGGCTGGCAATTCACCTGCGGCTAGCGGGTGACTTGCTATTAACCACCAGCCCCCATATTACCGGCCTCCCCAAAGCCAATGAGGGGGCAGAATGGCCCGGGGCCAATTTAGGTGGTGCAGGCTTGTATCCGGCAGGGCAGGGGGCCACCAAAGCTGGCCCCCGAGAAAGGGACCACCATTTTTTTTAACCCTTTATAGTGTGGATAGTAGTTATATTTTATTTGTAAATGTTATAAAGTGCTCTTTTCAGTTTGGGGGGTCTCCTGGTCAAGAAGGGAGGCTACCGATACATATGTGGTAAAGTTGTAATCGGGAGAAATAGGGCTATCACATGCAATATGGTTTTCTTTAATAAAACATGTTTTTTATAACAGTAGAACAATTACAAACAAGACATTTCATGTTAAAGCCTAAACTTTGCTGAAAAAAATATGTATAGAATTTTCCTGGAAATTCCTGCAAAAATCATGGTTAAACATGGTGCAAATGGTGAAAAATGACCTGTCAACAGAGTGACAAAACTTCAAGTAGATGGGCAATTAAAAGGGTTAAAAGTAGCTACGCATGTTGGGTATTGTTCTGTTCAGGGGACCCTGCGCTTTCAGATTTAACTTGTTTTTTCTTACTTGTATATTGATATTTTAGGAAAACATGTTTTTATTCTGCTTTTTTATACATTTTTTTTAGGGAAACCATGTGCAACCTCAAAATTCTTCAAGGGATTACTTCCAGAAAGCTGAGCCCACTACATCAAGCTGGGTACGCTTAGAAAGCTTAACATGTGTACTTACAGGGAATACATGGTTTATTGGGAGTATTCCAAATGTAAATGGTTGTTTTGGTTAAAAATGCGCAAGGTGCGCACTTTGCGGAGCTGAAATTTTCAAGTAAAATTACCGTTACTTGCATGCTTTACTTTGGGGTGTTTGGCAACTCTTCCCTTGAAAAGCTATGCATGTTGGGTATTGTTCTGTTTGGGGGACCTTGCTTTTGCAGATTTAACTTGTTTTTCTTGTTTGCATATCGTTTTTTTAGGAAAATGTGGCTTTGATTCTTCTTTTTTATTCTTTTTTAGGGAAACTGTGCAACCAAAGAATACATTGAGGGATTACTTCCAGAAAACGACGCCCACGTCAACAAGCTTGATACACTTTGCACCTTTATAGCTTGAGGTGTGTACTTCCAGAGAGTATATATAGTTTTTAGGGGGTATTTCAAATGTAAAGGGTTGTTTTTCTTGAAAAATTGCAAGATGTGCATAGCGCATAGCTTAGTTGTATTTAATCTGAAAACCTCCTAAAGCGCTGTTTCAGTTTGGGGGAGTCTCCTGGGCAGGAAAGGGTGTCTATCAATACATATGTGGTACCGCTGTAATCAGGAGAAATTGGGATTTCACACGCAATAAGATTTTATTGACAAACTTACATTTTTTACAATACAAATTTAGAAAGGCTGGCACTTAAAGGGTTAAAGCAGTTAACATGTGATTAATCTTTTGCTGTGAAAATATCTTATTATAATACATTAAGGGGACCTCAAACTAATTCAAAAGTTTGCTTTAATTAAAGGAGGTTTCTTTTCTCTTTTTTCACTTTCAAATGTATTAGACCTTTGTTATTAGCTACAGACCAAAGCTTCTTTTTCAAAAGAGAACAGAGATGTCTGAATTCAACCTGAATTTTGCCAATATTTTTGATGCAAAGTGGCAAAAAATTGGAAAACATTGCCAAAATGAACTAGACCAAAGTCTTCAAAAAATGCCTGCTCAGTAGACCTGGGTGCAATCTTCCTGTGCACAAGACAAAGCTGGGTCCGGCTCCCTGTGACAAGCATAGGGACAGATGTTTCATTAATGGTAAGATTAGAATGCGAACTTCGCCAGTAAACAGGAGCGATCTTCTGTAAGAGTTAGCTTTGATTAAACCAACCTGTTTATTGTTTGTGTGTTTTTTATGTTAGCCTCACAAGCAGGACTAGCTCCAGCTCGATGCAAGTCTTTGGGGGGTAGGTAATGGCTTAGCAGACCCACTTGTGTGTCCTAACATATAGTTATAAAATTACATCAAACACTTAAAGTGGACCAACACCCTCCCATGATCGGCCCGGGAATCTATAAGATTCCCGGACCGATAAGCTCCCTGACTGCGGGGCACCCCCGATGAAACCCCCCAGAAACCCCTAAATTCCTACCTGCTCCTCGATCCAGCTGCGTCACCGCCACCTCCCACGCGTCCCTCTAGCAGGACGCGCACCCGCGCCGGCCGTTTGTGAATGGCCGGCGCGGGCGCGCGCCCTGTAAGAGTGACGCGCGGGAGGCGGCGGCAGGCGCGCTCTCTTGTCCGTCGCTGCCTCCCGCTTGTCCGCCGGCGGGGATTGGCTGCAGCGGTCACGTGGGAGCGGGGAGAGGTGAGTTTTTGGGGCTTTCTGGGGGGTTTCACACAGCGGGGCACCCCCGATCGGGGTGCCCCACCGAAGTGGACCAAAACCCAAGATAGTCAAAATCCTGGGTGTTGGTCCACTTTAAATTAAATCAGCCCTGCAACCACATTTTCTGGGGCATATGCAGCAAAAATGTTGGAGCTAGTGACCCATTTACTCTTTGTACAACATGAGATGTGACAACATAATATGGGGCAAACCTATAGACCCTAAAAAAAGCATAGCGAGTGCAGATTAGCACAGGAAGGGCATTTTAACAGATATTTTACAAAATGGCATGTGTAGCCTTATGTATGGTACATAAATGGCACTAAAGTCACCTAACAGCGACTCTAGTGTCCCCTCCCCTGGAGCCTAGTGTGAGGGGTTAAAAAAATGACTCTCCCTGTCCCGGCATCAGCACGCCCCTGTCCCTGGCTGAGACTTGGTGAGTTATTTTTTTACACAGTGGGCTAGGTTATTAGAGAATTTAGCTTCTCTTTAATTTGTTTTTGGAAAGTGGATTTTAATTTGAAATGTAATTTCCAAATGTAAATTAAATAAACTGAATATATTGGTGTTACATTGTAGCAATAGCAAATATAAAGTTCAAGGAGTTGACATCCTATACAAATAACTATGGAGAAACCTGTCAGACATTTCATTAAAGAAAACGTCGCCTTGTACAAATACATTGTGCATCTGTGTCGCCCAGCAAACTGGCAAGCGTCTAAAGTGAAAGTTTTGGGTGACATCACTTTATAGAGTTCATCTCATTTTTGGCGCAGCTGGTAATTAGCTGCCATTCACGGTGATTAGGGTTTGCAGAAGTGTGAAATGATCTTTCTACACTTGTCTTGTTTTGAGGTAAGTAATACATTTCATAGTCCCTTTAGATAAATAATAGGCTTTCAAGAGCAAATACTGAACTTGCCAAGCGCTTCTTTTAGTAAAGGAAAATAATTATATGCATTTTCTTTTGCATGCTTCATACTAATGCCTTTATCTCACTTTCTTATACAATACATATAACTATTTCATGGTGCCTAAAATGTAAGACCTTTCTCTGGGTATTTTTGTCCTGCTGATTCTGAAAATAATGTCATTTCATTTTTGAAGCTCTAGTTTTACCGACATCAGTAAAATGATTTACTGTTTATTTTGTTGCTTGCTTATGCAATTTATATGCTCCTATGTGAATAATCATTTGTACAACATCATGATGATTTTTGTTTCATTTACGGAGATGTTCCTTTGCACACGCCTATCGTGCCTTTTCCTGTACATGTACAGATTACCAGTTTTAGCGGCCTTGTGACACATGTACATAGCATCTGATGTAGACTCTACTTTAGGTCCTGTTTCAAATTTAGATTTGATAGCTAATATTTAGGGGTTCTCCACAGCTCTCCAAAGGGGTTCACGAAGCAGCTGGTCATAATGAAACTATGCCGAGCAAAATTATATATAGGGGCCTTCTTCTCAAGCTACTTTGGATTTTAGCCAAACATAACTGAACAACCTCACAAGGTTTCCATATCTTCTAAAGAAGTTATCTGAATTGTTAGCTTCCAGGCTGACAGAAAAACTATTAAAATTGTTGGAATAAAAAATCACGGTAAATAGCAACAAATGTCTTTTTTCTGCAACAGTGTGAAAAGACTGCTGATGACACTTGTAATACGGTAATATACACTATACACTACACTTGAAACCCCCACAGAACGCCCTGTAAAACTCACCTCTTCCTGGTCCAATAGCCTATGCTCTAATGTTCTTCAATGGGGAGCAAAAGAAGCAAAAGAAGCACATGTGCTCCCACCCTAGCCTATCTGAACGTCTGGGATGGGAGCTGTTTGCTGATCTGAATAGGCACACCAAATGTAAACCCGCACATGTGTTATGGGACTGGGGAAAGGTAAGCTGATATGAGGGGTTTCACACAGCAGGGAATACCAGTTTGGCCTGGGCCTGGGTTCTGTTCCACTTTAAGCATTGACCCTTTAAACACCAGCCTTGTAAAATTAACATAGCTGCCTCACCAACCTGCTAGACACGTAAACCTGACATACCTGGCATTAGCCCTGTTTGCAGCAAAAAAACACTAGTCTCCAGTCTGGATCGAGTGCTGGGGATCCCCTCTTTCCCGGGGTCATCCAATCTTTCAGGGAAAACTTGTTCTCTGCATAAGCTTCCTGCATCTCACTGGCAGTTGCAGGAAGGCGCTTTTATATGAGAAGTGGAATGGCGTCATCCATTCCTTCGAGTGAGATGCTGGTAGTGATCGGTGGACGGCAGGTGTGATGACAGAGCATCGGAATCCCCTCCTCTCACACCCACCCTCCACCCATCACCTCTGGCTGACAGTGTCACAAAATAGTGAACAATTACTTGTCAACAGAGGGTGACAAAATCTCAAGGCTGGCACTGAAAGGGTTGAAAGTACCTATGCATGTTGGCTATTGTTCTGTTTAGGGGACGTTGCAGTTTCAGATTTAGCTTGTTTTTTCATGATTGCATATTGATATTTTAGGAAAATTTGCTATTTATACTGCTTTTTTGTACATTTTTTCAGAAAACCCTGTACAACCCGTGAATTCCTTAAGGTTTGCATCCATAAGACTGCACCCAAGACAAGGAACGTCTAAAGATTTCCTAGGAAAATTTAAAATAGTTTTTTCAGAGTTTAGGCTTTAACATGAAATGTCTTGTTTGTCATTGTTTTACATTAAAACATTTTTTACATTTTGTAACTTTTTTTTTAAATAAAATGTTTTTCAAGAAAATAGGTGCATCTCTCCTAAGCTGAGGCTCCTGGCTCTGCCTCTGTTTTTTCTTCTTTTTTTATGGTTTACATTAGGAGGCAAATTTATTGAGCACTTCTGCCAGCATACACCGCACCACTGCAACATTACAATAGTGCAAAATATAATTTATCATATTTTTAGCATGTTGCTGCACCGCTATTGTGTCTTTTTGTGGTACAACAACCCAGTGTAAAATTAGGCCCAATACGCATTTTTTATTATGCAAACAATACTTTAGCACTTTAGTAGGGCAATTGATAACTATTGTATATTGCATTTATGTATTTATGTATCATGTTTGCAGGTTCCCCTCTACACCCTGTTTTGTCTGTTGGTGTTTTTGAAATTAGTTTTATTATGTCTTGTGTGTGTTTTGTCAGTTTGGTTCTATTTAAATGACAATATATATTGATATGTTGTGTAGCAGTGTGTCAGTATGACAGAGGGGGTCCTAACTTGTCTTACAGGCTGACTCATTACTAGCGCCAGCTATCGGCAGATGAGCGTCTGTACAGAGGCACTAAGAGTGACCGCTAGTATACGCTGTGATCAGCTATCGGGCGCTGTAACAGAGCGCCTCAGTCGCTGTAGTAACCTGGCCCGCATTGATGAATGTGCTGTATCTTGGGCGTTCTAACACCAGTACAGCGTTGCAAGGAGCGAAAGTTAGCGCCAGCTAACACACAGAATGTCAGCGCTCTGGATCTGGTCGCTATAGCATAGAGCGGCAGGCACTGTATGATTAAAGTCTGTTTTTGAACACATATCCACCAGTAACAAAGCGAAAACACATGGAATGACATTGTTGTAACATTGTGACATTAATACTTTAATGCCAGACCCTTGATGACAATTCTGCATAAAAATAGAAACAAATTATATATATATATATATATTATATAATATATCAAAAATGTTTTCAAAAATGACACTTTCTAGACCAGGAGGGGTGACACAATTATTTGAGAGAAAAAAAAAACTAAAAACCAAAAACCCTGCTAACCCCCCTAATACCTGGCGCTCTGGAAGCTAGAGCGCCGGCGCTATACGCTGAGCTGCATGTAATGATTAATCGAACGATACATGGTGCTGTTAGAGTCGCTCACCAGAATCGCCTTCATAAATGTGGTATTGTGTACAGCTAGAGACTGATTTGCAGAATTTTCCGACAAAAATCGCTTCGACCCGAATTTATTCGCAACAAATCGCTATTAAAAACGGCTATTTCTGAGGCTCCTAGAGGCTCAATAGGGTTGTAAACCATTCTGCCGTGCTGTAACATGCATAGGATGCGTGCTGGGTTAGTGAAATAATACTGTAAATAATTAGGACATGCAGATCAGAGGCATTGCTAATAGAATCGCAGAGCAGCACAATTGCAGAGAGTTGAAGTGCCATCACTATGAGGGGCCCCTATAGTGCCTGAAATACACACCCTGGAGCTGGCAGCAGCAGGAGCCCAGAAATTAGCTGAATCACACCCTGGAGTTGCAAGCAGCAGCTGCAGGAGCTCAAACATTGCTTTAAAGAGACACTGGATTTGGCTCTAGGAGCCCAAAAATTGGATGAATCACACCCTGGAGTTGCAAGCAGCAGCAGCAGGAGCAGCAGCAGCAGGAGCAGGAGCCCAAACATTACTTTAAAGAGACACTGGAGTTGGCTGCAGGAGCCCAAAAATTGGATGAATCACACCCTGGAGTTGCAAGCAGCAGCAGCAGCAGCAGGAGCCCAAACATTCCCCTCGATTCAAAGAGCAAAAGTTAATTGATTTCGTATCGAGAATCGTAAGTTTGGGTGGGTGTTAGTCATTTTTTCCTGTTTTTTTGGCCATTTCCGACTCGCACGAGCCTACGTACGAATGCGTATATGCTCTTACGATCAGCGGAAGTTCGTTCCTAAATTTTAGGATCAAAACGTAAAACTTAGGATCAAATCCTAAAACTTACGATCAAAACGTAAAACTTAGGTTAATTGGATGTGTTTAGGTGTGATTCAGAGAAACCTCTAAACGCGTTTTAAAAGAAAGCCACAGCCGACACCTTTTAGCAGTCGGATTGCTGTTCGTGAACAGGTTTTTTGGCTATGTGGAGGAGTCTGCGCGTCTTGTGCTCCAATGAACTGCATGTATCAGCATGGCCGAGGCCATAAATTGTATGGCAATGCATACCTGATTCATGTATGCCTTCTAAAAGCATTTTAATGTGGACCTTAATTAGTCCTTTGCATGTAAACCTTTATTTTGCAATATATTTGCGTTAATTAAAGAAACTCATGTCCTTTGTTATTTATTTTAAAATTGAGGTACTAGAATAATATTTTTAGATTGCATTTATTGGTGTAGTTGTTTACCTTTGCTTTGTTTAATTATTTAAGCACATCTTTGGTCAGATGCATCACACTTACTGAGGAGAGGAGAGCGGGATAAAGTGCAGGATGTGGGTTACTGCTGTATTTTGCACAGACACAGCAGAGCTGGGGGCATGGAAAGGTCAGAAATCAAAGAATCCAGAGCAACACAGTCACAAGGCCCTTTCTGTTTGCAGGCTGCCCGATAATACCTGAGCCGCCATCTTGGCTGTTTCTAGGCTCATAACATGCAGAAGTTGCTGGGTGTTTTTTAATATTTGTGAGCAATCTGTATGTAGAGGGTGTGGGTAACCACACTAAAAATTTAAAGTTGTACCATTTGAAGCATAAATATTAAAATTAAATCCACAAGTAAAAAATGCAAGTTAACTAAAAATTAAACAAAGTAAGATTTACTTATGCAAATGCATTCATTAATGGTTGGTTACTACAAAATGAATGAAATAAAGAAAAATAAAAGACCAAATATTTAGAATGCACTTTAATGAGGTAAGTTTGTAGTGCGCAGCCGCAAGATCAGAAGGATTTACGTCCAGACAAAAAAGGAAAAAGGGCAAAACCAATGTTGCAACCTGAGAAATGAAACGGAAAATTCAGGATGGAAACTGACATAGGTCTGATTCCCGAACTGCCATACGAACGGACGTATATTTTAGGATAGAAACGTATTTGCTTATTGAATCACTCGCAAGTTCATACGAACGCACGAGCGGACGGGAAAAATAGGATGATCGTGACCCAAATCCAAGCTGTTACATGTTTCTTTGAATCAACCCAATTGCTTTAAAGAGACACTGGAGTTGGCTGCAGGAGCCCAAAAATTGGATGAATCACACCCTGGAGTTGCAAGCAGCAGCAGAAGGAGCAGCAGGAGCCCAAACATTGCTTTAAAGAGACACTGGAGTTGGCTGCAGGAGCCCAAAAATTGGATGAATCACACCCTGGAGTTGCAAGCAGCAGCAGAAGGAGCAGCAGGAGCCCAAACATTGCTTTAAAGAGACACTGGAGTTGGCTGCAGGAGCCCAAAAATTGGATGAATCACACCCTGGAGTTGCAAGCAGCAGCAGCAGCAGGAACCCAAACATTGCTTTAAAGAGACACTGGAGTTGGCTGCAGGAGCCCAAAATTTGGATGAATCACACCCTGGAGTTGCAAGCAGCAGCAGGAGCTCAAACATTACTTTAAAGAGACTCTGGATTTGGCTGCAGGAGCCCAAACATTGGATGAATCACACCCTGGAGTTGCAAGCAGCAGCAGCAGGAGCACAAACATTGCTTGAAAGACTCCCTGGAGTTGGCAGCAGCAGCAGCAGGAGCCCAAAAATTGACTGACACACCCTGGAGTTGGCAGCAGCAGCAGGAACCCAGAAATTGGCTGGAAGTCACCCTGAAGTTGGCAGCAGCAGGAGCACAAACATGAGCTGGAAGGCACACCCTGGAGTTGGCAGCAGCATAAGCAGGAGCCCAAACATTGCTTGAAAGACACCCTGGAGTTGGCAGCAGCAGTAGGCCAAAAATTGGCTGAAAGGCACACCCTGAAGTTGGCATCAGCAGGAGGCCAAAAAATGGTCTAAAGACATAAATATGTTTTGCACCATTTGGAAAGTGCAAAACGTGGCACCATGCTGAATCTAGTCGCATGCATCAGCCATTGGTGGGTGGAAATCCTGGCTGATCCATCCCTGATTCATTTTGACAAAGGTGAGTCTCTCCACATTTTTAGTTGACAGACGAGTTCTCCTCACCGTAACTATGGCCCCCGCCGCACTAAACACCTGCTCAGATGGCACGCTACTTGTCGGGCAGGACAGCTTTTCCAGGGCAAACTCTGCTAGTTACGGCCACAAGCCAAGTTTGGCTGCCCAGAAGTCCAGTGGATCCTCAAGGTGTGTTGGCATGGTCATGTCAAGGTATGACATGACCTGCTGGTTGAGGTCCTGCTCCAGGTCTTTTTGCTGCTCATGAGTAGCCTCACTATGCGGGTGTAGAAAGCTACTCATTAGTGACTGAAGACTGAGGCTGCTGCTGATGGAGCTGCTGCTCCTGCCAACCCCCCCAGCAGGCATGGCAGTGGAAGGTGAGCGCAGAGGTCCCCCCGAGTCAGACCTGCGAGAGTATGGACCATGGTGCAGATAGGCATCGGCCAACTGACTACGCAGAATGTCTTTGTAGTAGTTCAGTTTGTCCTCCCTCTCGGCGGGTTTAAAAAATGCCCCCATTTTGTGCCGGAAGCGAGAGTCCAATAAGGTGGACAGCCAGAATTCATCCCGCCGACAAATGGAAACAATTCAGGGGTCACTACGCAAGCACGAGAGCATGCTTCCTGCCATTTGCGCAAGTGACTCGGATGGACTACCTGTCTCCATCTCCACTGCCACGGTGTGTCCGGGTCCTCTGTCTCGCCTTCCTCAAAACCCTCTAGCTCCTCTGGCTGCTCCTGCTCCTCCTCTCCTGTCCACTGACTAGATAAACCAGCAATTTCGCCAAGCCTAAACTGTGCTTCACTGTGCCCCTCCTCCTCCTCTTCCTCCTCCTCCTCCTCCTCCAGTTCAGCTCCAACGGGGTTCATGTGGCTGTAAGATGTAGATGCCATGTCTCCAGTGCCCTGACCAGCCATGGTTTCCAACATGTGCTGTAGTGCATGAAGCAGTGGAATCACGTTGTTCATCCCGTAATCCTGACAAATAATGTGGCTTCCTCAAAGGGCCTGAGCAAACGGCAGGTGTCACGTATGAGCTGCCACTGGTTGACATTGAAGTTACACAGGGGAGTCCCCCTATCCGCTTGGATCATCAGGAAATCTGTGATGGCTTTTCTCTGTTCATATAATCGGTCCAACATGTGAAGGGTGGAATTCCAACGGGTGGAAACATCGTAAATCAGACTATGTTGGGGGCTACCGTTCTGACGCTGTAGCTCAAGAAGGGTGTGTTTGGCGGTGTATGAGTGGCTGAAGTGCATGCAAAGTTTCCTTGAAGTTGTTAGGATGTCTTGCAGATGGGGGGAAGACTTCAGAAACAGCTTGACAACCAGATTGAAGACGTGAGCCATGCAGGGGGCATGGGTCAGGCTTCCTTGGCACAGCGCAGACAAAATGTTCTTCCCATTGTCGGTAACCATGATTCCCATTTTAAGTTTTCTTGGAGTAAGCCAGGTTTGGATTTCCTGATGAATACATTTAAGCAGTTCCTCCCCTCTGTGACTCCGTTCGCCAAGACAAACCATGTGAAGCACAGCGTGACACCTCCGTGCCCTGCACACATGGTAGACTGGAGGGGCACTGAGATTTGAGCCTACAGTGGAGGGTGAGGAGATGGCGGAGGATGAGGAGGCCGAGTTGCACGGTGTCACAGGCCCAACTGTCAGGGAGCGCGGAGGCCGAAGCGGCGTGACCTGTCCAAGTTGCTGCTGCTGCTGCAAAGGGACCACATTCACCCAGTGGGCCGTAAACAACATGTACTGTCCCTGACCGTAGTTACAGCTCCAGACGTCGGCGCTTCCATGCACTTTGCTACACACCGACAGGCTCAAGGACTGTCCCACCTTCTGTTCAACAAAAGTGTGCAGCGCTGATACTGCCTTCTTGGCAAAGAAATGACGGCTTGGGACTCTCCACCTCAGCTCGGCACAAGCCATCAGTTCTCTGAAAGGTTCAGAGTCCACCACCTGAAAAGGGAGCCACTGCAGCACCAGCAACTTGGACAGGAGCACATTCAGCTTCTGCGCCGTAGGATGAGTGGGCGCATACTGCTGCCTCTTGGAAATGGCTTCACTGATGGATTGCTAGCGGGATGCATGACTTGGAGGAGGAGGAGCAGGGGCGACAGAGGATGGGTATGACGCACAGCTGCCTTCGGCTGAGGTGCTGGAGCCTTGGCTGGCAGAAATTGGGAGTGGTGTGCCACTTGGTGAGGAAGCAGGCTGGACCACCTCTTCGGAGCCTCGGTTCTCCCAGGTAGCCTGCCGCGCAGCAGGTGCTCTACCCCGGCCCCGTTTGGCTCCAGGCTTTATAATTGTGCCCCCATGCTGACTGCCAACCATGCTGCTAACACCTTGCTGCCTCAGCTGCTTACTCCGGGGCAACCTGCGCCCCTCTTCTCCTGATGATGACGATGAAGCCCCTTCATCACCCAGTTCACAAGTGCGATCAGCTTCATCATCATCATCATCATCACCGAGTTGTGGCTGCACGTCACTGATGTTCTCGGTTTCCTCAACAGTGTCTGGTGCAGGAGCTGGAAAGCTCGCAACACCCACGACACTGTCCACATCACTATTTGTCTGCCTAGCTAAAGAAGCCACCTCCATTTCTTGGCTGGGCAGTAGCTGCTGACTGTCCTCACTAAAGAGTGGAGCTGAACCCAAAGCATAGGATACGTTGCTGGGGGAGGGAACGGCGTAGGACAGAGGCAATGGGAGGACAGGGACTGCTCTTGGGGCATGCCAACTCAGGGTTGTGTCAGAGGAACCTACCCACCCTAGACTGGGGGTCTCAGATGTAACTTGTGATGATGTTGATGAGCGCATTAACCAATCTACCACGGCAGATGCGTTACTGGTGGAGACACGGCCGCTAGCAGATACTGGCAGATCAGGTCTCTCACCGTGACTCCTGCTGCCACTCGCTCCTAGTCTGCTGCGACCTCTGCCTGCTGAATCTTGGCACTCCTCTTTGAACATCCTTGCACTTGTCTGCCTGACATTTTTATGTATTTGAAATGCGCAATAGGTACTATAAAAAATGTGTTTACTTTAAAAAGAAGAAGCTAATAAAGTGAGGAACTGCTTTTCTGCACCAGATACTATGAAAATTGGCAATATGAGATACCCTGCGGCCTAGTGTTTTGGCAGCAGACCAAAAACCAATTCAAAATGCAATAGTTTGATTAAGCTGAGGAAGGATGAACAAGCGTATTTAGTATAACAGATAGGCTGCTAAGTGCAGATTTGGGATACCCTGCGGCCTAGTGTTTTGGCAGCAGGACAAAAAACAATTCAAAATGCAATAGTTTGCTTAAGTTGCAGAAGGATCAACAAGCGTATTTAGTATAACAGATAGGCTGCTAAGTGCAGGTTTGGGAAACCCTGCGGCCTAGTGTTTTGGCAGCAGACCAAAAACCAATTCAAAATGCAATAGTTTGATTCAGCTGAAGAAGGATGAACAAGCGTATTTAGTATAACAGATTGGGATGCCCTGCGGCCTAGTGTTTTGGCAGCAGGACAAAAACCTATGCAAAATGCAATAACTTAATAAAGCTGATGCTGAACAACGCTTATTTAGTATAACAGATAGGGTGCAACGTGGTGGTTTGGGATACCCTGCGGCCTGGTATATTGACAGCAGGACAAAAACCAATTCAAAATGCAATAGCTTAATAAAGCTGAGAATGTAGATGCTTATTTAGTATAACAGATAGGGTGCCACGTGGTGGTTTGGGATACCCTGCGGCCTGGTGTATTGACAGCAGGACAAAAACCAATGCAAAATGCAATAGCTTAATAAAGCTGATGCTAAACAACGCTTATTTAGTATAACAGATAGGGTGCAACGTGCAGGTTTAGGATACCCTGCGGCCTGGTGTATTTAAAGCAGACCAAAACCAATTCAAAATGCGATAACTTAATAAAGCTGAGGCTGTAGGCGCTTATTTAGTATAACAGATAGGGTGCCACGTGGTGGTTTGGGATACCCTGCGGCCTGGTGTTATGACAGTAGGACAAAAACCTATGCAAAATGCAATAGCTTAATAAAGCTGATCCTGAACAACGCTTATTTAGTATAACAGATAGGGTGCAACGTGGTGGACCACCATGTTTTATACTCAATAATTTTAATGGAAGTATAATATATTTTCTTTACAGCAGCACGCTTCCTGGCTAGACTAAACCTTGAGATGGTAACGTAACAGGTTTCTGTGGTTGGTTTTTGTGAATAGAATCTCAAAAAGTTTTGCATTTTCGATATACTTCATCAAGAATTTGTAGAAATTCACCTATACATTTGAAGAAATTCAAAACATTAATTTGGCACCAAGAGTAATATTTGTGCTTGATCATTATTAATTAAATTAAATAATAACATTAAATAATAAAAATATTACTGTCCCCAAATCTCAGCTGAGTACTTACAATGTAACCCCATTCCTGGGAATTATTAATGGTCTAATCTCATCACTGAGTGCATTCCTTCTCGCTGTGATCTATAATAGTAAATCTTACATTTAAATATATTTTGTAAAACCAGTTGAATGATTTGGCCCCCAGTTCTTCATATGTAACCTCAATCCTGTTATATAGTTTGCAAATTCTAGATTTTTTTCAGTTTCTATGATAATCTGATTATTTCAATCGACATGCAGTAATGATAATGATAATATCAACTTGCCTCAATATATTTGTTTATTATCATAACCCTATTTTATAATTAGTATTATTTATTAATAAAAGCATTTGAATTTAATAATAACATCAACAATACATTTCATAATGTATTGTGTCTTATAGATATTTAAATGGTACTTCGATCATAGGATCGAACAAAGATATCTGCTCCTTTGAAAGAGGATAGGTTCTAGAAAAAAAAAAATTATATTCAATTCTTATGAGGTAAAAAAGGGAAAAATAGAGCAACTTAAGAGCATTAAACTCAGCCAAAAAAGGCTTCCAGGATTGAGCAGACAAAGAGAATAATGGCAAGCATACCATCTGCACATGTGTCTTCCAGTTGCACCCACTGCCTGTGTGTTTGCAGGCTCGGGTCTGCTCTGTATGAGAGAGGGGGATGTCACTTTCCCCTCCTTATTGTTGAAGCGTCGGTGCTGCCCTCGAGGGTGGAATGTCACATGGTGGAAGTCCTCCAAGGCGCCATCTTGGGCCCAGATCGTAGTGATCCACCCCGGAACGCAGTGCCGCAAGACGAACTTGTTTCTTAACGTGATGGCTGAGACAGGCAATGCTGTGTGTAAACATACTAGTGCTGTCATATTGATTGATCATGGGTACTCAAAAAGGAAAAGGAAAATGCTGCATAATGTTAAAGATTTAATAAATTATTCTCCCTTTTTCTGTTAGTAATTGGTGGGAGAGTGGATATCAATTTGGGGAAAATTACGCTATACAAGCTAGAGTAATAATTCATAAGTTTACTCCTAGATATTTCACTGTTTGTGTCTCCCATTAGATGCTAAAAGAATGTTTCAATGTTTAAACTTAATAATCAGGCAGCAAAATATTAAAGTGGACCAACACCCACGGGTGATCGGCCCGGGAATCTATAAGATTCCCGGGCCGATCACCTCCCTCCCCGCGGGACATCCGAGATCGGGATGTCCCGCGGGGTGAAACCCCCCAAACACCCCAAACTCCTTACCTTATCTACCTTATCTTACCGCCTCCCTCGCGCCCCTCTAGACGTGCGCACGCCCGACCCGGCCGTCTGTGAATGGCCGGCGCAGGCACGCGCGCGTCAAGAGGGACGCGCTGGGAGCGGGGAGAAGTGAGTTGTTCGGGGGGTTCGGGGGGGTTTCACACAGCGGGGCACCCCGATTGGGGGTGCCCCACCGAAGTGGACCAAGACCCAGGATAGTCAAAATCCTGGGTGTTGGTCCACTTTAAGAGTGTAAGATATATCCTGGTTGACCTGAAGGCCCGAGATCAGAGAAAATGTATCAAGGATATCAAGAAGATTGGGCAAGTTAATTTGTGGGCTTGTGATTACCATCATAATATTATCAGCAAAAAGCAAGATTTTATGGTGGTAAGCTTAAATTTGTAGCCAGGGAATATTTTGTTGCAGGAGGGGAAAGAAAAGAGGATAAGGTGCCTCTTTCAACTGGAAACCACCTTGAATTAGTCACTGTGTATTTAGGAGCCAGGAGAAGAATACATTGACAACATCCAATGAAAGAGATTTGGGCCAAAGCCCCATAGATTTATTGTATAGATTAAATATTTCCAACTGACTGCATTAAATGCTTTTTACACTTCAAGCGCGAGGAGCATGGCTGGTATCTTTTCTTGTTTAGCGTAAGTGATTATTTTGATGATTTTGCGGCCATTGTCTACTGCTTGCCATTTAGGGATAAAACTGGCCTGTTCTTTAGGGATTAGAGTTCAAATAAAACCATTTAATCTTCTATCTAGAACCTTAGACAATATTTTCACATCTATAGTAGTAGTAGTTATATGCGTCTACAATTAGACCACAGTGTATCATCAATGGAATTTTTTAGGAATCATAGAGAACATGATTGACGCCAATGTTCACCCTCCAGGATACCACTAAAGGAGTTTAGCAAATGAGGCGCAAGAATCTGGGAAAAATTTTTATAATAAAGGGCAGAACGGGCAGAGACAGCTAGATTTAGATGAAAATATAGAGGATGTTAGGTTCTTATCCATAAGGCTTTATGGTCCATATAGACCTTTCATATGATTTGCAAATGTACTATGTTATCTGGGTTATATGAGAGAGATCCATTTGTTGTCTTAAGTATACCATCTGGAGCTCAACCACTTAATTTGTTTCTCAACTCCCGAGGATTGACGATTAAATTCCTGGGCCACTTGAAGAAATGTTTCTTTATTCCTTGGACAAGCATTTTCTTTAAATTTGGTGGCAATCTCACTATATTGCTTTAACAACAGAGCCAACTAGTAACAGATTTATGAACTTCCCATAAACTACATTAGAGGATACCAAACCCAAGTCATGTGAGAAGTAGTCTTCAAGCTCAGATTGAATATGAACAACTACCTCTGGGTCACTGCGGAGCAAGTCATTCAATTTCCAATATTGCGAAGGAGATGTGTTAAGAAGCGGATGTGTTAGGAATTGATTCTAGAACAATGGCAACATGATTGTAATCAGACCATTGAGAGGGGTGCTAGAGAGTCCTGAGAAGAAGACTTAAAAAATATTTTGAGCCTGAAAGAAAAAACTCTATACTCACCATGTACCTCACGCAGCCTGTCACTAATAGTCCGATGCTTAGGATCTTACCTGATAGCTGAATCCTGTGGTGGAAGTCCGATTGTGCATTTCTTCCTGCTTTTACGACATGGATGTGCCCCCTGTCAGTCACTGTGAGCTGGCGCGCTCCCCCTCTATTCAGGCTCCAGAGCCCTGCAGAAAAAGTCTACCAAGGGACATAATTGTAAAACTACACAAATTTTGCACAAAAGGGCAGCTTGTGAGAGCAGTGAGAGGCAGAAAAGGATCTCTAATTCCAGTCACACACCTGAAGGTCTCGGGGGGGGGGGGGGGTCTCAGAACCACTCCAAAGTCACAGAGTACCCTTTCCAGGTTCCCCGAAGGATTACCAGGAAAAAAACTGCTGCAATCTGCACCCTAGATGGGGCCGAATTAAAGGTTAAGTCCATCTCAGAATACCTCCATTTCCGTTACAAGCACATTCAAAAACTACCATATTTTAATGGCTTATATGTTAGAAAATAAAACATTTCTACACAGTTAGTTAAATACTTATCTGGCATTAACCCCCCCTGGTCTTGAAACAGACCAGATCTCCCATGGGTTTTAGTTATTGGAGACTTTGAGCATAATATAGCATTTTAGCAATACAGTATCCATGACCCACAACAGAGTGCTCAGGTAGATATATCCAATGTGTCAAACTGCGAAACTGAAGCGACCAAGTGTGGTGGATAAAAGGAGAGTATAGCTTTGTTGTATTGTAAGCCTGGACAGTCCCTTTAAAAGTCAAGTCTAGCATATGGTTAGCATAAGACTAGGTGCATGGAAAACCTTACACATACATCATGCTGAAGAGTCTTTTATTAATCAACAAGAAAATCACATGTCTGACATGTCTTTCTCACTCCATCCCCTTGCATAACTATTCCAGTGCCCCAAAACAGCCTGTGTTTTTTTACCTCAGCCTTTGTCCAATATTCATAACAACATGAACTGGATGCATTTGACCATATTGTTCCCTGGCTGAGCAGCCCCTCCCCCGGTGATGATGCAATCAGTTAGAGGACACACAGCTCAGCAATGGGGAGCACTTCAACCTAACCTCCATTATGTGACAGTTTGGCTGTAACTGAATTAGTTAGCATATGGCAGGCCATTCACCATAATACTACTTCCGATGTTTTTTCCCGGTGTTTTTATGGATATTGGGCTAGGGCTGAGGTTAAAAAAGAAACACAGGCTGTTTTGGCGCACAGGGTTGGGGATGGAAGCTTCTTTTAGGTTGGTATCCCCATAGCATGAAAGCCCAGGGCATCCCTCAAACCATGCTAATACCAGCCTCTAGGCTTTGGTCTGGTGCTCTGCCAGGGTGTCCCTAAACAATGTCACAGCCACCAGGTTTGTCTGCACCCGCAATCAATTCACCCAGACCCCCACAGTAATAGGTAGGGGGCAAGCAGGCCCACTCACGTCCCCCTTAATTATTAGGTGGGATTCTCCCCCCTCCTGAATAATAAATATGCAGCGCTTATTTCAATTCCCCAGACTGTAAAATGTCATATGCATAGTGTGAGAAACCCCCCATAGAGAGAGCAGTCCTTGAGTTGTGTGGTGTGGTGTGGATTTCTTCACCTTCCTAAAGTCATTAAAATACAAGTAAATGTCTTGGGGAGGGGATGTGATGAATATGGTTGTGGGTCAGTCATTAGCTCATGCACAATATGGAACTGAATCCTCTGGCAACTTTATGCCAAAGACTGTGCAGTTCTCAGAAAGAACATACACAACTTTTCCTTGGCCGTTCCTACACTGGGTTTGATTCTTAGTACCACCAGTTACTGATTAACTTGGAAAAGAGTCCGACAGAGGTTGTTTAATAATTACAGAGTTATTTTCCAGTGATTGGAGTAGCAGGCAGTGTTGTGATAAAAAGTAAAAAGTATAATGCGGTTGTTAGGGGTTACAGTCAGACAAATGAGAGGTAGGATTTTTTTCCCAACCCTGAGATCTATTTATCATAAAAATTACTCTGCTTATTGCATTTTATTGATGCTGATTCTAAATTGCAGCTTGGAGAGAATTTCCATTTTTCTGAATATGCTTCTTTCACCCATGAATACAGAACCATATATATATTTTATTATTTTCAGACATTTATTTCTTGTTAAAGTCCTCTGAAAGGTCTCTGCGTGATCCGTTTCTGGCATCTCTTATGTATTGTACTTTCTATAGTTTTCAAAGGAAAAACCTTGACAGCTTTTACTTTTTATCTTTTGTTCTCACTGAGTATTGTTACATTTAAAAAAAAGTATTTTTCACATTTCTTTTAAAGTTGCTTAAAGTTAAAGGGAACATTTTTGATTTTATGTACAAAAGTCAATTGTTGGAGGTTGAAAAATGGAAGTAAACTGACTATGAAAAGGATAAGGCTCTGCAGTGTGCATCCTTTACTTTTCAGGGTTCCATTGTCCTCTTTCCATCACAATTACAGAATTTAGGCAGATTGTGGAGGAAGGGCACTGGCCACAAAAATTGGCAAGAGCCCCAGTAATTAAAATTCATGGGTAAGCGTAACTGCATGGCACAACCTTGACTTTTTAATGCAAATATCATCTAACTGTTTGGTGTTGGCATCTTGACTTTCTATTCATATTCCTTCCAATATCCACTCTCCCCCACGAACACAGAAAAATACACACACTCGCATTGAACTTATTCCCAAAAAGTCCACACATGTGCAATGAAACTAATTTCCAGCAAGGCCCATTGCAAATATCTATATGCACTCTTTACTGTACATATTAGGCATACCAGAGAACCCATTGGCAGATTAGGAGGTTGATGCAGAAAGAGGGCACTTTGGAGTGTCTGTGAAGGTTTTCATTTATTTAGGCCATGGTATATTTGTAGGAATAAATCAAAGAAAACTGATTTATTGTCTTGAATACATTTCTACACCTGAGGGACATATGACACTTGTTTAATGACTTTAAAGTTTTCTTTATATATTTATATATATTATCTACCTATATAGCAGGGGTGTCAAACTCATTTTCACCGAGGGCCACGTCTGGTTGCCTTCAATGGGCCAGTTAATAACAAACACAAAACACAATACAAACACGACCCTTCAAATGTATGGTTATAGACACAGAATGATTTAGCCCAGTACAGAAGCAGAATTATTTAACCCAGAACAGATGCAGAATTATTTAGCCCAGAACAGAGGCAGAATTATTTAGCCCAGAACAGATGTAGAATTATGGACTAGAGATTGGCGAACCCGAACCACAAAGTTTGGTTTGTACCAAACTTTGGGAGTTTGGGTTCTCAAACCCGAACACAGACTTTAGCCAAAAGTTTGTGTTTGAGTTTGGCGTCCGACCGAAAAAGGAGCCAGAGGGGCCAGATTCATATGCTGCTGCCGCTGCTCCACCGCTGAGAGAAGAGAATCAGGCAGAGGTACGTCACAGCAGCGTGCTTCTGTTGCACAGCAGAAGGGGTTCCACCTAGCTGCTACCATCTGGCACCTATCAGAGGGCCACATAAAAGGGCTTGGAGGACAGCATCCGGCACCCAGGCCTTGAGACACGTGCTCTAGAGGTTAGTCCACAAGTAAAGTTGGTCGGATTCATGTTAAAGATCCGGTGAAGCAAATGCTTTCAGTTGTGAACTGAAGCTTACATCTAGAGATGAGCGAATCGATTCTGACGAACCCGAATTCGTTACGAATTTCATGAAATATTAGATTCGTTACGATTCTGAATATCGCCGCGATTCGATCGCTCGAATCGCTTCCTTAAAACTCCATTTACTGCTATACAGCCCATCTAAAATGGTGGATCCACATGTCAGAACATGTCCCATGGGGCAAGGAATCCTGAGTAGGTGTCACATGCTACCTATCAGCAGACAGGCTTACTGATGATGTCACAGCCCCATATAAACGGAGGCCATCATACTGATATTGTATTGCGGCCAGAGCAGATCAGGCAGGGAGAGAGCGAGGGATAGATAGATAGATAGATAGATAGATAGATAGATAGATAGATAGAACAGAAGAGGCGAGGGACAGATAGAAAAGGAGAGAGCCTGTGACAGTGACAGTTAAAGACAGGGACAGTTTAAAGTGTTTGCTTTAGCTTCCAAGCCTATTTAGTGTTAATAGCACACCTTCCTATTTAGCTTTTCCTTTACCTGGTGTCATTCTTTAAAAAGCCTGCTAGCATTATTATTTCAAGACTACCTGTCTAATAACTGGTTGCATTTTATAATCAACGTCACTTTTCCACAATCAAAGGAGCCCACCTCTGTATGTGAGGAGGGGGCATCACGAACACTAACATTAATATTTCAAGACTACCTGTCTATTAACTGCTTGCATTTTGTAAGCAAAGTCACTTTTCCACAATCAAAGGAGGCAACCTCTGCATGTGAGGAGGGGGCATCCCAAACACTAGCATTAATATTTCAAGACTACATGTGTACTAACTGGTTGCATTTTGTGAGCAAAGTCACTTTTCCACAATTAAAGGAGGCCACATCTGGATGTGAGGAGGGGCATCCCAAACACTAGCATAAATATTTCAGGACTACCTGTCTAATAACTGCTTGCATTTTATAATCAACTTCACTTTTCCACAATCAAAGGAGCCCACCTCTGTATGTGAGGAGGGGGGATCCCAAGCACTAGCATAAATATTTCAAGACTCCCTGTCTATTAACTGCTTGCATTTTGTAAGCAAAGTCACTTTTCCACAATCAAAGGAGGCCACCTCTGTATGTGAGGAGGGGGCATCCCAAACACTAGCATTAATATTTCAAGACTACCTGTCTAATAATTGCTTGCATTTTATAATCAACGTCACTTTTCCACAATCAAAGGAGCCCACCTCTGTATGTGAGGAGGGGGCATCCCAAATACTAGCATAAATATTTCAAGACTTCCTGTGTACTAACTGGTTGCATTTTGTGAGCAAAGTCACTTTTCCACAATCAAAGGAGGCCACCTCTGTATGTGAGGAGGGGGCATCTCAAACACTAGTATTAATATTTCAAGACTACCTGTGTACTAACTGGTTGCATTTTGTAAGCAAAGTCACTTTTCAACAATCAAAGGTGGTCACCTCTGTATGTGAGGAGGGGGCATCCCAAACACTAGCATAAATATTTCAAGACTACCTGTCTAATAACTGCTTGCATTTTATAATCAAAGTCACTTTTCCACAATCAAAGGAGGCCACCACTGTATGTGAGGAGGGGGCATCCCAAACACTAGCATAAATATTTCAAGACTTCCTGTGTACTAACTGGTTGCATTTTGTGAGCAAAGTCACTTTTCCACGATTAAAGGAGGCCACATCTGGATGTGAGGAGGGGCATCCCAAACACTAGCATTAATATTTCAAGACTACCTGTCTAATAACTGCTTGCATTTTATAATCAACGTCACTTTTCCACAATCAAAGGAGGTCACCTCTTTATGTGAGGAGGGGGCATCCCAAACACTAGCATAAATATTTCAGGACTACCTGTCTAATAACTGCTTGCATGTTATAATCAACTTCACTTTTCCACAATCAAAGGAGCCCACCTCTGTATGTGAGGAGGGGGCATCCCAAACACTAGCATAAATATTTCAAGACTACCTGTGTACTAACTGCTTGCATTTTGTGAGCAAAGTCACTTTTCCACAATTAAAGGAGGCCACCTCTGTATGTGAGGAGGGGGCATCCCAAACACTAGCATAAATATTTCAAGACTACCTGTCTAAGAACTGCTTGCATTTTATAATCAACTTCACTTTTCCACAATCAAAGGAGCTCACCTCTGTATGTGAGGAGGGGGCATCCCAAACACTAGCATTAGTATTACAAGACTACCTGTCTATTAACTGCTTGCATTTTGTAAGCAAAGTCACTTTTCGACAATCAAAGGAGGCCACCTCTGTATGTGAGGAGGGGGCATCCCAAACACTAGCATTAATATTTCAAGACTACCTGTCTAATAACTGCTTGCATTTTATAATCAAAGTTACTTTTCCACAATCAAAGCAGGCCACCACTGTATGTGAGGAGGGGGCATTCCAAACACTAGCATTAATATTTCAAGACTACCTGTCTAATAACTGCTTGCATTTTATAATCAACGTCACTTTTCCACAATCAAAGGAGGCCACCTCTGTATGTGAGGAGGGCCATCCCAAACACTAGCATAAATATTTCAAGACTTCCTGTGTACTAACTGGTTGCATTTTGTGAGCAAAGTCACTTTTCCACAATCAAAAGAGGCCACCTCTGCATGTGAGGAGGGGGCATCCCAAACACTAGCATCAATATTTCAAGACAATCTGTCTAACAGCTGCCTGCATTTTATAATCAACGTCACTTTTCCACAATCAAAGGAGCCCACCGCTGTATGTGAGGAGGGGGCATCCCAAACACTAGCATAAATATTTCAAGACTACCTGTGTACTAAATGCTTGCATTTTGTAAGCAAAGTCACTTTTCCACAATCAAAGGAGGCCACCTCTGTATTTGAGGAGGAGGCATCCCAAACACTAGCATAAATATTTCAAGACTACCTGTCTAATAACTGCTTGCATTTTATAATCAACGTCACTTTTCCACAATCAAAGGAGCCCACCTCTGTATTTGAGGAGGGGGCATCGCAAACACTAGCATACATATTTCAAGACTACCTGTGTACTAACTGCTTGCATTTTGTAAGCAAAGTCACTTTTCCACAACCAAAGGAGGCCACCTCTGTATGTGAGGAGGGGGCATCCCAAACACTAGCATTAATATTTCAAGACTACCTGTCTAATAACTGCTTGCATTTTGTAAGCAGTCACTTTTCCACAGTCAAAGGAGGCCACCTCTGTATGTGAGGAGGGGGCATCCCAAACACTAGCATTAATATTTCAAGACTACCTGTCTATTAACTGTTTGCATTTTGTAAACAAAGTCACTTTTCCACAATCAAAGGAGGCCACCTCTGTATGTGAAGAGGGGGCATCCCAAACACTAGCACAAATATTTTAAGACTGCCTGTCTAATAACTGCTTGAAATTTAAAATCAACGTCACTTTTCCACAATCAAAGGAGCCCACCTCTGTATGTGAGGAGGGGGCATCCCAAACACTAGCATTATTATTTCAAGACTACCTGTCTAATACCTGCTTGCATTTTATAATCAACGTCACTTTTCCACAATCAAAGGAGCCCACCGCTGTATGTGAGGAGGGGGCATCCCAAACACTAGCGTAAATATTTCAAGACTACCTGTGTACTAAATGCTTGCATTTTGTAAGCAAAGTCACTTTTCCACAATCAAAGGAGGCCACCTCTGTATTTGAGGAGGGGGCATCCCAAACACTAGCATTAGTATTTCAAGACTACCTGTCTAATAACTGCTTGCATTTTATAATCAACGTCACTTTTCCACAATCAAAGGAGCCCACCTCTGTATTTGAGGAGGGGGCATCCCAAACACTAGCATACATATTTCAAGACTACCTGTGTACTAACTGCTTGCATTTTGTAAGCAAAGTCACTTTTCCTCAATCAAAGGAGGCCACCTCTGTATGTGAGGAGGGGGCATCCCAAACACTAGCATTAATATTTCAAGACTACCTGCCTAATAACTGCTTGCATTTTGTAAGCAGTCACTTTTCCACAGTCAAAGGAGGCCACCTCTGTATGTGAGGAGGGGGCATCCCAAACACTAGCATTAATATTTCAAGACTACCTGTCTATTAACTGTTTGCATTTTGTAAACAAAGTCACTTTTCCACAATCAAAGGAGGCCACCTCTGTATGTGAGGAGGGGGCATCCCAAACACTAGCACAAATATTTTAAGACTGCCTGTCTAATAACTGCTTGAAATTTATAATCAACATCACTTTTCCACAATCAAAGGAGCCCACCTCTGTATGTGAGGAGGGGGCATCCCAAACACTAGCATTAATATTTCAAGACTACCTGTCTAATACCTGCTTGCATTTTATAATCAATGTCACTTTTCCACAATCAAAGGAGCCCACCTCTGTATATGAGGAGGGGGCATCCCAAACACTAGCATAAATATTTCAAGACTACCTGTGTACTAACTGGTTGCATTTTGTAAGAAAAGTCACTTTTCCACAATCAAAGGAGGCCACCTCTGTATGTGAGGAGGGGGCATCCCAAACACTAGCACAAATATTTTATGCCTGCCTGTCTAATAACTGCTTGCATTTTGTAAGCAGTCACTTTTCCACAGTCAAAGGAGGCCACCTCTGTATGTGAGGAGGGGGCATCCCAAACACTAGCGTTAATACTTCAAGACTACCTGTCTATTAACTGTTTGCATTTTGTAAACAAAGTCACTTTTCCACAATCAAAGGAGGCCACCTCTGTATGTGAGGAGGGGCATCCCAAACACTAGCACAAATATTTTAAGACTGCCTGTCTAATAACTGCTTGAAATTTATAATCAACGTCACTTTTCCACAATCAAAGGAGCCCACCTCTGATTGTGAGGAGGGGGCATCCCAAACACTAGCATTAATATTTCAAGACTACCTGTCTAATACCTGCTTGCATTTTATAATCAATGTCACTTTTCCACAATCAAAGGAGCCCACCTCTGTATATGATGAGGGGGCATCCCAAACACTAGCATAAATATTTCAAGACTACCTCTGTACTAACTGGTTGCATTTTATAATCAGCGTCACTTTTCCACAATCAAAGGAGGCCACCTCTGTATGTGAGGAGGGGGCATCCCAAACACTAGCATTAATATTTCAAGACTACCTGTCTAATAACTGCTTGCATTTTATAATCAATGTCACTTTTCCACAATCAAAGGAGGCCACCTCTGTATGTGAGGAGGGGGCATCCCAAACACTAGCATTAATATTTCAAGACTACCTGTCTAATACCTGCTTGCATTTTATAATCAATGTCACTTTTCCACAATCAAAGGAGCCCACCTCTGTATATGAGGAGGGGGCATCCCAAACACTAGCATAAATATTTCAAGACTTCCTGTGTACTAACTGGTTGCATTTTGTAAGCAAAGTCACTTTTCCACAATCAAAGGAGGCCACCTCTGTATGTGAGGAGGGGGCATCCCAAACACTAGCACAAATATTTTAAGACTGCCTGTCTAATAACTGCTTGAAATTTATAATCAACGTCACTTTTCCACAATCAAAGGAGCCCACCTCTGTATGTGAGGAGGGGGCATCCCAAACACTAGCATTAATATTTCAAGACTACCTGTCTAATAACTGCTTGCATTTTGTAAGCAAAGTCACTTTTCCACAATCAAAGGAGGCCACCTCTGTATGTGAGGAGGGAGCATCCCAAACACTAGCATTAATATTTCAAGACTACCTGTCTAATAACTGCTTGCATTTTATAATCAACGTCACTTTTCCACAATCAAAGGAGGCCACCTCTGTATGTGAGGAGGGGGCATCCCAAACACTAGCATAAATATTTCAAGACTACCTGTGTACTAACTGCTTGCATTTTGTAAGCAAAGTCACTTTTCCACAATCAAAGGAGGCCACCCCTGTATGTGAGGAGGGGGCATCCCAAACACTAGCATAAATATTTCAAGACTACCTGTCTAATAACTGCTTGCATTTTGTAAGCAGTCACTTTTCCACAGTCAAAGGAGGCCACCTCTGTATGTGAGGAGGGGGCATCCCAAACACTAGCATTAATATTTCAAGACTACCTGTCTATTAACTGTTTGCATTTTGTAAACAAAGTCACTTTTCCACAATCAAAGGAGGCCACCTCTGTATGTGAGGAGGGGGCATCCCAAACACTAGCACAAATATTTTAAGACTGCCTGTCTAATAACTGCTTGAAATTTATAATCAACGTCACTTTTCCACAATCAAAGGAGCCCACCTCTGTATGTGAGGAGGGGGCATCCCAAACACTAGCATTAATATTTCAAGACTACCTGTCTAATAACTGCTTGCATTTTGTAAGCAAAGTCACTTTTCCACAATCAAAGGAGGCCACCTCTGTATGTGAGGAGGGAGCATCCCAAACACTAGCATTAATATTTCAAGACTACCTGTCTAATAACTGCTTGCATTTTATAATCAACGTCACTTTTCCACAATCAAAGGAGGCCACCTCTGTATGTGAGGAGGGGGCATCCCAAACACTAGCATAAATATTTCAAGACTACCTGTGTACTAACTGCTTGCATTTTGTAAGCAAAGTCACTTTTCCACAATCAAAGGAGGCCACCCCTGTATGTGAGGAGGGGGCATCCCAAACACTAGCATAAATATTTCAAGACTACCTGTCTAATAACTGCTTGCATTTTGTAAGCAGTCACTTTTCCACAGTCAAAGGAGGCCACCTCTGTATGTGAGGAGGGGGCATCCCAAACACTAGCATTAATATTTCAAGACTACCTGTCTATTAACTGTTTGCATTTTGTAAACAAAGTCACTTTTCCACAATCAAAGGAGGCCACCTCTGTATGTGAGGAGGGGGCATCCCAAACACTAGCACAAATATTTTAAGACTGCCTGTCTAATAACTGCTTGAAATTTATAATCAACGTCACTTTTCGACAATCAAAGGAGCCCACCTCTGTATGTGAGGAGGGGGCATCCCAAACACTAGCATTAATATTTCAAGACTACCTGTCTAATAACTGGTTGCATTTTATAATCAGCGTCCCTTTTCCACAATCAAAGGAGGCCACCTCTGTATGTGAGGAGGGGGCATCCCAAACACTAGCATTAATTTTTCAAGACTAGCTGTCTAATAACTGCTTGCATTTTATAATCAACGTCACTTTTCCACAATCAAAGGAGCCCACCTCTGTATGTGAGGAGGGGGCATCCCAAACACTAGCATTAATATTTCAAGACTACCTGTCTAATAACTGCTTGCATTTTGTAAGCAAAGTCACTTTTCCACAATCAAAGGAGGCCACCTCTGTATGTGAGGAGGGAGCATCCCAAACACTAGCATTAATATTTCAAGACTACCTGTCTAATAACTGCTTGCATTTTATAATCAACGTCACTTTTCCACAATCAAAGGAGGCCACCTCTGTATGTGAGGAGGGGGCATCCCAAACACTAGCATAAATATTTCAAGACTACCTGTGTACTAACTGCTTGCATTTTGTAAGCAAAGTCACTTTTCCACAATCAAAGGAGGCCACCCCTGTATGTGAGGAGGGGGCATCCCAAACACTAGCATAAATATTTCAAGACTACCTGTCTAATAACTGCTTGCATTTTGTAAGCAGTCACTTTTCCACAATCAAAGGAGGCCACCTCTGTATGTGAGGAGGGGGCATCCCAAACACTAGCATTAATATTTCAAGACTACCTGTCTATTAACTGTTTGCATTTTGTAAACAAAGTCACTTTTCCACAATCAAAGGAGGCCAACCTCTGTATGTGAGGAGGGGGCATCCCAAACACTAGCACAAATATTTTAAGACTGCCTGTCTAATAACTGCTTGAAATTTATAATCAACGTCACTTTTCCACAATCAAAGGAGCCCACCTCTGTATGTGAGGAGGGGGCATCCCAAACACTAGCATTAATATTTCAAGACTACCTGTCTAATAACTGGTTGCATTTTATAATCAGCGTCCCTTTTCCACAATCAAAGGAGCCCACCTCTGTATGTGAGGAGGGGGCATCCCAAACACTAGCATTAATTTTTCAAGACTAGCTGTCTAATAACTGCTTGCATTTTATAATGAACGTCACTTTTCCACAATCAAAGGAGGCCACCTCTGTATGTGAGGAGGGGGCATCCCAAACACTAGCATTAATATTTCAAGACTACCGGTCTAATAACTGCTTGCATTTTATAATCAACGTCACTTTTCCACAATCAAAGGAGCCCACCTCTGTATGTGAGGAGGGGGCATCCCAAACACTAGCATAAATATTTCAAGACTACCTGTCTAATAACTGGTTGCATTTTATAATCAGCGTCCCTTTTCCACAATCAAAGGAGGCCACCTCTGTATGTGAGGAGGGGGCATCCCAAACACTAGCATTAATTTTTCAAGACTAGCTGTCTAATAACTGCTTGCATTTTATAATCAACGTCACTTTTCCACAATCAAAGGAGGCCACCTCTGTATGTGAGGAGCGGGCATCCCAAACACTAGCATTAATATTTCAAGACTACCGGTCTAATAACTGCTTGCATTTTATAATCAACGTCACTTTTCCACAATCAAAGGAGCCCACCTCTGTATGTGAGGAGGGGGCATCCCAAACACTAGCATAAATATTTCAAGACTACCTGTGTACAAACTGCTTGCATTTTGTAAGCAAAGTCACTTTTTCACAATCAAAGGAGGCCACCTCTGTATGTGAGGAGGGGGCATCCCAAACACTAGCATAAATATTTCAAACCTACCTGTCTAATAACTGCTTGCATTTTGTAAGCTGTCACTTTTCCACAGTCAAAGGAGGCCACCTCTGTATGTGATGAGGGGGCATCCGAAACACTAGCATTAATATTTCAAGACTACCTGTCTATTAACTGTTTGCATTTTGTAAACAAAGTCACTTTTCCACAATCAAAGGAGGCCACCTCTGTATGTGAGGAGGGGGCATCCCAAACACTAACATTAATATTTCAAGACTACCTGTCTAATACCTGCTTGCATTTTATAATCAATGTCACTTTTCCACAATCAAAGGAGCCCACCTCTGTATGTGAGGAGGGGGCATCCCAAACACTAGCATAAATATTTCAAGACTACCTGTGTACTAACTGGTTGCATTTTGTAAGCAAAGTCACTTTTCCACAATCAAAGGAGGCCACCTCTGTGTGTGAGGAGGGGGCATCCCAAACACTAGCACAAATATTTCAAGACTGCCTGTCTAATAACTGCTTGAATTTTATAATCAACGTCGCTTTTCCACAATCAAAGGAGCCCACCTCTGTATGTGAGGAGGGGGCATCCCAAACACTAGCATTAATATTTCAAGACTACTGGTCTAATAACTGGTTGCATTTTATAATCAGCATCACTTTTCCACAATCAAAGGAGGCCACCTCTGTATGTGAGGAGGGGGCATCCCAAACACTAGCATTAATATTTCAAGACTACCTGTCTAATAACTGCTTGCATTTTATAATCAACGTCACTTTTCCACAATCAAAGGAGGCCACCTCTGTATGTGAGGAGGGGGCATACCAAACACTAGCATAAATATTTCAAGACTACCTGTGTACTAACTGGTTGCATTTTGTAAGCAAAGTCACTTTTCCACAATCAAAGGAGGCCACCTCTGTATGTGAGGAGGGGGCATCCCAAACACTAGCATTAATATTTCAAGACTACCTGTCTAATAACTCCTTGCATTTTATAATCAACGTCACTTTTCCACAATCAAAGGAGCCCACCTCTGTATGTGAGGAGGGGGCATCCCAAACACTAGCATAAATATTTCAAGACTACCTGTGTACCAACTGGTTGCATTTTGTAAGCAAAGTCTCTTTTTAAGCAAACTTTGCCTTTCGCCAAATACTAGCACGTGTCTTTTAAGAGTACCTGCCTACTAACCTTTTGCCTTTTGTATAAATAATGTCTGGTTTACAAGTTTAAAGCACCCATTGCCTTTCACTGGGGGCCCTTGTCAGTGCTAGCACTTATCTTTTAAGAGTACCTGCCTACTAACCTTTTGCCTTTTGTATAAAAAAGTCTGGTTTACAAGTTTAAAGCACCCATTGCCTTTCATCGGGGGCCATTGTCAGTGCTACCACTTATCTTTTAAGAGTACCTGCCTACTAACCTTTTGCCTTTTGTATAAAAAAGTCTGGTTTTCAAGTTTAAAGCACCCATTGCCTTTCACCGGGGGCCATTGGCAGTGCTACCACATATCTTTTAAGAGTACCTGCCTACTAATCTTTTATCTTTTGTATAAAAAGTCTGGTTTACAAGTTTAAAGCACCCATTGCCTTTCACTGGGGGCCATTGTCAGTGCTACCACTTATCTTTTAAGAGTACCTGCCTACTAACCTTTTGCCTTTTGTATAAAAAAAAGTCTGGTTTTCAAGTTTAAAGCACCCATTGCCTTTCACCATGGGTCATTGTCAGTGCTAGCACTTATCTTTTAAGAGTACCTGCCTACTAACATTTTGCCTTTTGTAAAAAAAAGTCTGGTTTTCAAGTTTAAAGCACCCATTGCCTTTCACTGGGGGCCATTGTCAGTGCTACCACTTATCTTTTAAGAATACCTGCCTACTAATCTTTTGCCTTTTGTATAAAAAGTCTGGTTTACAAGTTTAAAGCACCCATTGCCTTTCACCGGGGGGGCATCCCGAATACTAGCACTTTATTAATTAATACCTGCATCTTTACCTTTTTTACATTTTGAACAAAAACCAAGGTTTTAAAACTGCCTGTGGTGCATTTAACTCTGACCAGGGGCATCCTGTGTAAGACCATCTGACAGTGTCTTTTTGCATTAGCTTTTAGCTACAGAGTCTGCCTATTTTGATCTAACTTTTCTACACACCTGCTGTTAAAAAATATTGTTCTAGGTGTTGTGTAGTATATTGTTTTCCCCTCCTAAACGCAGTAAAAATGTCAGGCAGAGATGTGCCAGGATGTGCACCGAGGAGAGGCCTAGATTCATCAGGCAGAGGTCGCAGCAGACTAGGGGCGAGTGGCAGCAGGAGTCGCGGTGAGAGGCCTGATCTCCCGGTATCTGCTAGCGGTCGTGTCTCGACCAGCAGCGCATCTGCCACCATCTGCCATCATCGATTGGTTAATGCGGTCATCGACCTCATCACAAGTGACATCTGACACCCTCAGTCAACAGTCCATAGGTTCCTCGGACACAACCCTGAGTTGGCATGGCCCGGGAGCAGCCCCTGTCCTTCCATTGCCTCTGTCCTACGCCCCCCCTCCATCCATTGTATCTTATGCTTTGGGTTCAGCCCCACTATTCAGTGAGGAGGATGTGTTAGAGGACAGTCAGCAGCTACTGCCCAGCCAAGAAATGGAGGAGACATTCGCCGCTTTTTCCGCTAGGCAGACAAACACTGAGGAGGAGAGTGGCATGGGAGGTAGTGTGGCGAGCGTTCCGTCTCCTGCAGCACACGCTCTTGTGGAAACCGAGGAGGACATCAGTGACGTGCAGACACAACTCGATGATGATGATGATCATGATGAAAACTTGGGAGCCCAGTGCATAAGGGGCTTCATCATCATCAGGCGAAGAGGGTACCAGGTTGCTCCAGAGTCAGCAGCTGAGGCAGTAAGGTGGCAGTAGGGTTGGCCGTCAGCATGGTGGCAGTAGGGTTGGCAGTCAGCAGGGTGGCAGAATTGGGATGTCTGGAGCCACATGTTGCTGGGGGCGGGGTAGACCACCTGCTGCGCGGAAGGCTGCCTTCCCAGGAGGTAGTGGAGCAGGGGTTCCTGGAGTTGGCAGCAGTATCAGTGAATTAGTGCGGACTAGAGATGAGCAAACTTTTGAAAAATTCGATTCGGCTGATTCGCCAAATTTTCCGGGAAAAATTGTTTCGGTCCGAATTTATTCGCGATGAATTGCTATTAAAACGGCTATTTCTGGGCGTCAGAGAGCCTCCATAGGGTTGCAGAACGTTTTGCTTGGCTGTAACATGCATAGGATGCATGCTGTGTTAGTGAAATACTATTGTAAAGAAGTATGACATGCAGATCAGAGGCGATGCTATTAGATTCGCTGACGCAGAGCGGCACAATTACAGAGCCTTGAGGTGGCATCAGCATGATGAGCCCATATATTGCCTGAAAGACACACAGTGGAGTTGGCAGCAGCATAGGGAGCCCATATATTGCCTAAAAAACACACCCTGAATTTGGCAGCAGCATAGGGAGCCCAAATATTGCCTGAAGGACACACTCAGGACTTGGCAGCAGCATAGAGAGCACATATATTGCCTGAAAAACACACCCAGGTGTTGGCAGCAGCATAGGGAGCTCATATATTGCCTGAAAGACACACTCTGGACTTTGCAGCGGCAGCAGCAACAGCACAGGGGGCTCATATATTGCCTGAAAGACACACCCAGGAGTTGGCAGCAGCATTAGGAGCCCATATATTGCCTGAAAAACACACCCAGGAGTTGGCAGCAGCATAGGGAGCCCATATATTGCCTGAAAAACACACCCAAGAGTTGGCAGCAGCATAGGGAGCTCATGTATTGCCTGAAAGACACGCTCTGGACTTGGCAGCAGCATATGGAGCTCATATATTGCCTGAAAAAAGCACACCCAGTAGTTGGCAGCAGCATTAGGAGCCCATATATTGCCTGAAAACACATTGGAGTTGGCAGCAGCATTAGAAGCCCATATATTGCCTGAAAGACACACCCAGGAGTTGGCAGCAGCATAGCGAGCTCATACAGTGCCTGAAAGACACACCCAGGAGTTGGCAGCAGCATAGGGAGTGCATATATTGCCTGAAAAATACATTGGAGTTGGCAGCAGCATTGGGAGCCCATATATTGCCTGAAAGACACACCTAGGAGTTCGCAGCAGCAGCAGCAGCATTAGGAGCCCATATATTTGCCTGAAAAACACATTGGAGTTGGCAGCAGCATAGGGAGCCCATATATAGCCTGAAAGACACACCCAAGAGTTGGCAGCAGCATAGGGAGCTCATGTATTGCCTGAAAGACACACTCTGGACTTGGCAGCAGCATAGGGAGCTCATATATTGCCTGAAGGACACACCCAGGAGTTGGCAGCAGCATTAGGGGCCCATATATTGCCTGAAAAACACATTGGACTTGGCAGCAGCATAAGGAGCACATGTATTGCCTGAAAAACACACCCAGGAGTTGGCAGCAGCATAGGGAGCTCATATAATGCCTGAAAGACACACTCTGGACTTGACAGCAGCATAGGGAGCTCATATATAGCCTGAAAAACACATTGGACTTGGCAGCAGCATTAGGAGCCCATATATTGCCTGAAAGACACTCCCAGGAGTTGGCAGCAGCAGCAGCATTAGGAGCCCATATATTTGCCTGAAAACCACATTGGAGTTGGCAGCAGCATTAGGAGCTCATATTGCCTGAAAGACACACCCAGGAGCTGGCAGCAGCAGCAGCATTAGGAGCCCATATATTGCCTGAAAAACACACTCTGGACTTGGCAGCAGCATAGGGAGCACATATATTGCCTGAAAAACACACCCTAGAGTTGGCAGCAGCAGGAGCCCAAACATTGCTTGAAAGAGACACTGGAGTTGGCAGCATTAGGAGCCCAAAAATTGGCCTAAAGACACACTGGAGTTGGCAGCAGCAGCAGCAGCAGGAGCCCAAACATTGCTTGAAAGAGACACTGGAGCTGGCAGCAGCAGCCCACAAATTGGCCTAATGACACACCCTTGAGTTGGCAGCAGCAGGAACCCAAACATTGGCTGAAAGAGACACTGGAGTTGGCAGCAGCAGCCCAAAAATTGGCCTAAAGACACACCCTGGAGTTGGCAGCAGCAGGAGCCCAAACATTGCTTGAAAGAGACACTGGAGTTGGCAGCAGGAGCCCAAAAATTGGCTGAAAGAGACACTGGAGTTGTCAGCAGGAGCCCAAAAATTGGCCAAAAGACACACTGTAGTTGGCAGCAGCAGCAGCAGGAGCCCAAACATTGCTTGAAAGAGACACTGGAGTTGGCAGCAGCAGCCCAAAAATTGGCCTAAAGACACACCCTGGAGTTGGCAGCAGCAGCAGCAGCAGGAGCCCAAACATTGGCTGAAAGAGACACTGGAGTTGGCAGAAGGAACCCAAACATTGACTGATAGACACACCCTGGAGTTGGCAGCAGCAGGAACACAAAAATTGTCTGAAAGGCATACCCTGAAGTTGGCATCAGTAGGAACACAAAAATTGTCTGAAAGGCATACCCTGAAGTTGGCATCAGCAGGAACCCAAAAATTGGCTTAAAGGCACACCCTGAAGTTGGCATCAGCAGGAACCCAAAAATTGTCTGAAAGGCATACCCTGAAGTTGGCATCAGCAGGAACCCAAAAATTGGCTGAAAGGCACACCCTGAAGTTGGCATCAGCAGGAACCCAAAAATTGTCTGAAAGGCATACCCTGAAGTTGGCATCAGCAGGAGCCCAAAAATTGGCTGAAAGGCACACCCTGAAGTTGGCATCAGCAGGAACCCAAAAATTGTCGGAAAGGCATACCCTGAAGTTGGCATCAGCAGGAGCCCAAAAATTGGCCTAAAGACATAAATATGTTTTGCACCATTTGGAAAGTGCAAAACGTGGCACCATGCTGAATTTACTCGCATGCATCAGCCATGGTGGGTGGAAATCCCGGCTGATCCATCCCTGATTCATTTTCACAAAGGTGAGTCTCTCCACATTTTTAGTTGACAGACGAGTTCTCCTCGGCGGTACTATGACCCCCGCCGCACTAAACACCCATTCAGATGGCACGCTACTGGCAGGGCAGGACAGCTTTTCCAGGGCAAACTCTGCTAGTTGCGGCCACAAGTCAAGTTTGGCTGCCCAGAAGTCCAGTGGATCCTCAAGGTGTGTTGGCATGGTCATGTCAAGGTATGACATGACCTGCTGGTTGAGGTCTTGCTCCAGGTCTTCCTGCTGCTCATGAGTAGCCTCACTAGGTGGGTGAAGAAAGCTACTCATTAGCGACTGAAGACTGAGGCTGCTGCTGATGGAGCTGCTGCTGCTGCTGCTCCTGCCAACCCCCCAGCAGCCATGGCAGTGGAAGGTGAGCGCAGAGGTCCCCCCGAGTCAGACCTGTGAGAGTATGGACCATGGCGCAGATAGGCATCGGCCAACTGACTACGTAGAATGTCTATGTAGTAGGTCAGTTTGTCCTCCCTCTCGGCTGGTTTAAAAAATGCCCCCATTTTGTGCCGAAAGCGAGGGTCCAATAAGGAGGAGAGCCAGTAGTCATCCCGCAGAAAAAATGAAACAATTCTGGGGTCACTACGCATGCGCGTGAGCATGCTTCCTGCCATTTGTGCAAGTGACTCTGAGGGATTACCTGTCTCCAGCTCCCCTGCATACTGCCACGGTGTGTCTGGGTCCCCTGTCTTGCCTTCCTCACAACCCTCTAGCTCCTCTGGCTGCTCCTGCTCCTCCTCTCCTGTCAGCTGACTAGATAAACCAGCCATTTCGCCAAGCCTAAACTGTGCTTCCCTGTGCCCCTCCTCCTCCTCCTCCTCCAGTTCAGCTCCAACGGGGTTCATGTGGCCGTAAGATGTAGACGCCATGTCTCCAGTGCCCTGACCAGCCATGGTTTCCAACATGTGTTGTAGTACATGAAGCAGTGGAATCACGTCTTTCATCCCGTAATCCTGGCGACTGACAAATAAAGTGGCTTCCTCAAAGGGCCTGAGCAAATGACAGGTGTCACTTATGAGCTGCCACTGGTTGACATTGAAGTTACACAGGGGAGTCCCCCTATCCGCTTGGATCATCAAGAAATCCGTGATGGCTTTTCTCTGTTCGTATAGTCAGTCCAACATATGGAGGTTGGAATTCCAACGGGTGGAAACATCGCAAATCAGACTATGTTGGGGGCTACCGTTCTGACGCTGTAGCTCAAGAAGGGTGTGCTTGGCGGTGTAGGAGTGGCTGAAGTGCATGCAAAGTTTCCTTGCCGTTGTTAGGATGTCTTGCAGATGGGGGGAAGACTTCAGAAACCGCTTGACAACCAGATTGAAGATGTGAGTCATGCAGGGTGCATGGGTCAGGCTTCCTTATCGCAGCGCAGACAAAATGTTTTTCCCATTGTCGGTAACCATGATTCCCATTTTCAGTTTTCTTGGAGTAAGCCATGTTTGGATTTCTTGATGAATACATTTTAGCAGTTCCTCCCCTGTGTGACTCAGTTCGCCAAGACAAACCATGTGAAGCACAGCGTGACACCTCCGTGCCCTGCACACATGGTAGACTGGAGGGGCACTGAGACTTGAGCCTACAGTGGAGGGTGAGGAGATGGCGGAGAATGAGGAGGCTGAGTCGCACGGTGTCACAGGCACAATGCCCAGGGAGCGCGGAGGCCGAAGCAGCGTGACCTGTCCAGCTGCTGCTGCAAAGGAACCACATTCACCCAGTGTACTGTCCCTGACCATAGTTACAGCTCCAGATGCCGGCACTGCTATGCACTTTGGTACACACCGACAGGCTCAAGGACTGGCCCACCTTCTGTTCAACAGAATTGTGCAGCGCTGGTACTGCCTTCTTGGCAAAGAAATGACGGCTTGGGACTCTCCACCACAGCTCGGCACAAGCCATCAGTTCTCTGAAAGGTGCAGAGTCAATCACCTGAAAAGGGAGCGACTGCAGCACCAGTAACTTGGACAGGAGCACATTCTGCTTCTGCGCCGTAGGATGAGTGGGCGCATACTGCTATCTCTTGGACATGGCTTCGCTGATGGATTGCTGGCGGGATGCATGGAGGAGGAGGAGCATCTGGAGCAACAGAGGATGGGTATGATGCACAGCTGCCTTCGGCTGAGGTGCTGCAGCCTTGGCTGGCAGAAATTTGGAGCGGCGTGCCACTTGGTGAGGAAGCAGCCTGGACCACCTCTTCGGAGCCTCGGTTCTCCCAGGCCGCTTTATGGTGACGCAGCATATGTTGACGCAGGGCCGTGGTGCCAACATTTGGGCCCTGACCACGCTTCACCTTCTGCCTACACATCTTGCATGTGGCCATGTTACCCTCCTGCGGATGCTTGATGAAAAACTGCCACACTGCCGAGTAGCTAATTTTCCCACCAACAGCCCGCACTGATTCATTGCTACTGCCGCCAACTCCAGAAACCCCTGCTTCACTACCTCCCGAGAAGGTAGCCTGACGTGGCCCCATTTGGCTCCAGACTTTACAATTCTGCCCTCATGCTGACTGCCAACCATGCTGCTAACACCTTGCGGCCTCAGCTGCTGACTCCGGGGCAACCTGCGCCCCTCTTCTCCTGATGATGATGATGAAGCCCCTTCTGCACCCGGCTCCCAAGTGCGATCGGCTTCATCATCATCGAGTTGTGTCTGCACGTCACTGATGTTCTCTCCACATCACTATTTGTCTGCCTAGCGAAAGAAGCCACCTCCATTTCTTGGCTGGGCAGTAGCTGCTGACTGTTCTCTATCTGATCATTTTCACTAAAGAGTGTAGCTGAACCCAAAGCATAGGATAAGTCGCTAGGCGTGGCGTAGGACAGAGGCAATGGGAGGACAGGGACTGCTCCCGGGCCATGCCAACTCAGGGTTGTGTCAGAGGAACCTACCGACTGTAGACTGGGGGTGTCAGATGTAACTTGTGATGATGTGGATGCCCGCGTTAACCAACCTACGACGGCAGATGCGTTAACCAACCGCTAGCAGATACTGGCAGATCAGGTCTCTCACAGCGACGCCTGCTGCCACTCGCCCCTAGTCTGCTGCGACCTCTGCCTGCTGAATCTAGGCCTCTGCCACTCCTCTGTGAACATCCTGGCACTTGTCTGCCTGACATTTTTATGTATTTGAAATGCGCAACAGGCACTTTAAACTGCTTCTCTGTAACAGATACTATGAAAATTGGCAATATGGGATGCCCAGTGCTCAGGGGTTGTTAAAGCAGACACAAAAACACTTTTAAAACTGTGCTCTAGTTAGATGAAATCAGCTGAAAGACCTGCTTCTGTGTAACAGAAACTATGAAAATTGGCAATATTGGATGCCCAGTGCTCCGTGGTATTTAAAGCAGACAAAAAAACAATTTTAAAACTGTGCTCTAGTTAGATGAAATCAATTTTAAGAACTGCTTGCGTGTAACAGGTTAAATGTGCTAACATGGGATGCCCAGTGGCCAGGGGTTTTTAAAGCCGACACAAAAACAATTAAAACTGTGCTCTAGTTAGATGAAATCAGCTGAAAGACCTGCTTATGTGTAACAGATAGCGTTAAATGTGCAAACATGGGAAGCAAAGTGCCCAGGGGTTTTTAAAGCAGACACAAAAACACTTAAAACTGTGGTCTAGTTATATGAAATCAGCTGAAAGACCTGCTTCTGTGTAACAGATAGGGTTAAATGTGCAAACAGGGGATGCACAGTGCCCCAAGGTTTTTAAAGCAGACACAAAAACAATTAAAACTGTGCTCTAGTTAGATGAAATCAACTGAAAGACCTGCTTCTGTGTAACAGATACTATGAAAATTGGCAATATGGGATGCCCAGTGCTCAGGGGTTTATAAAGCAGACACAAAAACACTTTTAAAACTGTGCTCTAGTTAGATGAAATCAGCTGAAAGACCTGCTTGTGTGTAACAGATAGGGTTAAATGTGCAAATATGGGATGCCCAGTGGCCAGGGGTTTTTACAGCAGACACAAAAATATTTAAAACTGTGCTCTAGTTAGATGAAATCAGCTTTAAGACCTGCTTGTGTGTAACAGATAGGGTTAAATGTGCAAACATGGGATGCCCAGTGGCCAAGTGTTTTTACAGCAGACACAAAAACAATTAAAACTGTGCTCTAGTTAGATGAAATCAGCTTTAAGACCTGCTTGTGTGTAACAGATAGGGTTAAATGTGCAAACATGGGATGCCCAGTGGCCAGGGGTTTTTACAGCAGACACAAAAACAATTAAAACTGTGCTCTAGTTAGATGAAATCAGCTTTAAGACCTGCTTGTGTGTAACAGATAGGGTTAAATGTGCAAACATGGGATGCCCAGTGGCCAGGGGTTTTTACAGCAGAAACAAAAACAATTTAAAACTGTGATCTGGCTATTAACCCTTTAACCGCCAGCCTACCTTGAGATTTTGTCACCCTTTGTTGCCAGACCATTTTGCACTATTTTGCGCTCCACATGTTCAACTGTGATTTTTGAAGGGATTTCCCAGTATTTCCCTGGAAAATTATATATTGTTTTTTTCAGCACAGTCTGGGCTTTAACATGAAGTGTCTTGTTTGTAAGATTGTCAGTGTTTTTTAAATATTTTTGTGGAAAATATGTTAAAAAAAAACAAAAAAACTTTTTTTTTACAATTTGTAGTGCGTTTTCTTAATAAAACATGCAAGTTATTTCAGGAAATCATATTGTGTGTAAAAGCCTTATTGCTCCCGATTGCAACAGTACCACATATGTATTGGTAGACACCCTTTCTTGCCCAGGAGACACGTAAAACTGAAAATAGCGACTGAGCCAATTTTGAAAGAAAACTCAACCATTTTGCTCTCCTTGCAGTTTTTCAACCAAAACACCACTTTTCAATTAAAATACCCCCCACAAACCACATGTTCCCTGAAAGTACACACCTCAAGCGTTCTAGGAGTACCAGGCTTGTTGTTGTAGCTGCAGCTTTCTGGACGCAAGCCTTCCCGAAACTCACTGGTTGTACCGGATTTCCCTAAAAAAATAGCAAAAATGCAGCATTAAGACCAAATTTTTCAATAAAAATCATGCGCTAACCAAAAAAAACTAATCAAATCTGAAATGGCAAGGTCCCCTGAACAGAACAATACCCAACATGCATAGCTACCTCCAAGGGTAAGGTTGCCAATTACCCCAAAGCAAAGCGTATGCATAACGGGCATTTCACTTGAAATTTCCTGCTCTGCAGACAAAGTGCGCACCTTGCGCTTTTTCAACCAAAACACCACTTTTCAATTAAAATACCCCCCACAAACCACATGTTCCCTGAAAGTACACACCTCAAGCGTTCTAGGCGTACCAGGCTTGTTGTTGTAGCTGCAGCTTTCTGGACGCAAGCCTTCCCGAAACTCACTGGTTGTACCGGATTTCCCTAAAAAAATAGCAAAAATGCAGCATTAAGACCAAATTTTTCAATAAAAATCATGCGCTAACCAAAAAAAACTAATCAAATCTGAAATGGCAAGGTCTTCTGAACAGAACAATACCCAACATGCATAGCTACCTCCAAGGGTAGGGTTGCCAATTACCCCAAAGCAAAGCGTATGCATAACGGGCATTTCACTTGAAATTTCCTGCTCTGCAGACAAAGTGCGCACCTTGCGCTTTTTCAACCAAAACACCACTTTTCAATTAAAATACCCCCCACAAACCACATGTTCCCTGAAAGTACACACCTCAAGCGTTCTAGGCGTACCAGGCTTGTTGTTGTAGCTGCAGCTTTCTGGACGCAAGCCTTCCCGAAACTCACTGGTTGTACCGGATTTCCCTAAAAAAATAGCAAAAATGCAGCATTAAGACCAAATTTTTCAATAAAAATCATGCGCTAACCAAAAAAAACTAATCAAATCTGAAATGGCAAGGTCTTCTGAACAGAACAATACCCAACATGCATAGCTACCTCCAAGGGTAGGGTTGCCAATTACCCCAAAGCAAAGCGTATGCATAACGGGCATTTCACTTGAAATTTCCTGCTCTGCAGACAAAGTGCGCACCTTGCGCTTTTTCAACCAAAACACCACTTTTCAATTAAAATACCCCCCACAAACCACATGTTCCCTGAAAGTACACACCTCAAGCGTTCTAGGCGTACCAGGCTTGTTGTTGTAGCTGCAGCTTTCTGGGCGCAAGCCTTCCCGAAACTCACTGGTTGTACCGGATTTCCCTAAAAAAATAGCAAAAATGCAGCATTAAGACCAAATTTTTCTATAAAAAACATGCGCTAACCAAAAAAAACTAATCAAATCTGAAATGGCAAGGTCCCCTGAACAGAACAATACCCAACATGCATAGCTACCTCCAAGGGTAGGGCTGCCAATTACCCCAAAGCAAAGCGTATGCATAACGGGCATTTCCATTGAAATTTCCTGCTCTGCAGACAAAGTGCGCACCTTGCGCTTTTTCAACAAAAACATCACTTTTCAATAAAAATACCCCCCACAAACCACATGTTCCCTGAAAGTACACACCTCAAGCGTTCTAGGCGTACCAGGCTTGTTGTTGTAGCTGCAGCTTTCTGGACGCAAGCCTTCCCGAAACTCACTGGTTGTACTGGATTTCCCTAGAAAAATAGCAAAAATGCAGCATTAAGACCAATTTTTTCTATAAAAATCATGCGCTAACCAAAAAAAACTAATCAAATCTGAAATGGCAAGGTCTTCTGAACAGAACAATACCCAACATGCATAGCTACCTCCAAGGGTAGGGCTGCCAATTACCCCAAAGCAAAGCGTATGCATAACGGGCATTTCCATTGAAATTTCCTGCTCTGCAGACAAAGTGCGCACCTTGCGCTTTTTCAACCAAAACATCACTTTTCATTAAAAATACCCCCCACAAACCACATGTTCCCTGAAAGTACACACCTCAAGCGTTCTAGGCGTACCAGGCTTGTTGTTGTAGCTGCAGCTTTCTGGACGCAAGCCTTCCTGAAACTCACTGGTTATACTGGTTGTTGTGGAGGTTGGTCTTCCCCTGGGGAAGGGCGCCGGAACCACCGAACTGGCCAGATTTACTTGTTGGTCATGGGGCACGGGCGCCCCTATGGGCATGCGCTCGGGAGCCCCGTGACCAAACTGAAAAAAAAAACCACACATATACACACACACTTCCTCTCCAAAATCAACATCTATTTTTTTTTAGTTTTTTTTAAATACCTTTTCTTCCGGGGTCTCTTCCTCAGCACTTCAGTCAGTCACACGTCCCTGACCCAGTAGGTGGGCGGAGTCCGGTGGCCTGCTCTCATGTCCCGCGCTGGCAATGCTCTTTAACCAATGGCTGAGGCGGGGCAGGCAGGGCGAGGAGGCCAATCAAGATGCCAGCTGTCAGAGCCGACCGAGATGGAGGCCAGGTGGGTGCGAGCGCGGCCGCCAGGGAGCACATGATCGCCTGGGGGTGACAGGATGGATGGCTGCATGGGAGGGTGATAGGATGGATGGATGGCGGCATGGGGGTGACAGGATGGATGGATGGCGGCATGGGGGTGACAGGATGGATGGATGGCGGCATGGGGGTGACAGGATGGATGGATGGCGGCATGGGGGTGACAGGATGGATGGATGGATGGCGGCATGGGGGTGACAGGATGGATGGATGGATGGCGGCATGGGGGTGACAGGATGGATGGATGGATGGCGGCATGGGGGTGACAGGATGGATGGATGGATGGCGGCATGGGGGTGACAGGATGGATGGATGGATGGCGGCATGGGGGTGACAGGATGGATGGCGGCATGGGGGTGACAGGATGGATGGATGGATGGCGGCATGGGGGTGACAGGATGGATGGATGGATGGCGGCATGGGGGTGACTGGATGGATGGCGGCATGGGGGTGACTGGATGGATGGCGGCATGGGGGTGACTGGATGGATGGCGGCATGGGGGTGACTGGATGGATGGCTGCATGGGGGTGACTGGATGAATGGATGGCTGCATGGGGGTGACTGGATGAATGGATGGCTGCATGGGGGTGACAGGATGAATGGATGGCTGCATGGGGGTGACAGGATGAATGGATGGCTGCATGGGGGTGACAGGATGAATGGATGGCTGCATGGGGGTGACAGGATGAATGGATGGCTGCATGGGGGTGACAGGATGAATGGATGGCTGCATGGGGGTGACAGGATGAATGGATGGCTGCATGGGGGTGACAGGATGAATGGATGGCTGCATGGGGGTGACAGGATGAATGGATGGATGGCGGCATGGGGGTGACAGGATGGATGGATGGATGGCGGCATGGGGGTGACAGGATGGATGGATGGATGGCGGCATGGGGGTGACTGGATGGATGGCGGCATGGGGGTGACTGGATGGATGGCGGCATGGGGGTGACTGGATGGATGGCGGCATGGGGGTGACTGGATGGATGGCGGCATGGGGGTGACTGGATGGATGGCGGCATGGGGGTGACTGGATGGATGGCGGCATGGGGGTGACTGGATGGATGGCGGCATGGGGGTGACTGGATGGATGGCTGCATGGGGGTGACAGGATGAATGGATGGCTGCATGGGGGTGACAGGATGAATGGATGGCTGCATGGGGGTGACAGGATGAATGGATGGCTGCATGGGGGTGACAGGATGAATGGATGGCTGCATGGGGGTGACAGGATGAATGGATGGCTGCATGGGGGTGACAGGATGAATGGATGGCTGCATGGGGGTGACAGGATGAATGGATGGCTGCATGGGGGTGACAGGATGAATGGATGGATGGCGGCATGGGGGTGACAGGATGGATGGATGGATGGCGGCATGGGGGTGACAGGATGGATGGATGGATGGCGGCATGGGGGTGACAGGATGGATGGATGGATGGCGGCATGGGGGTGACAGGATGGATGGATGGATGGCGGCATGGGGGTGACTGGATGGATGGCGGCATGGGGGTGACTGGATGGATGGCGGCATGGGGGTGACTGGATGGATGGCGGCATGGGGGTGACTGGATGGATGGCTGCATGGGGGTGACTGGATGAATGGATGGCTGCATGGGGGTGACTGGATGAATGGATGGCTGCATGGGGGTGACAGGATGAATGGATGGCTGCATGGGGGTGACAGGATGAATGGATGGCTGCATGGGGGTGACAGGATGAATGGATGGCTGCATGGGGGTGACAGGATGAATGGATGGCTGCATGGGGGTGACAGGATGAATGGATGGCTGCATGGGGGTGACAGGATGAATGGATGGCTGCATGGGGGTGACAGGATGAATGGATGGCTGCATGGGGGTGACAGGATGAATGGATGGATGGATGGATGTCAGCATTCCATAACGATCGCCTTTACCTGGCGGCGGCGACAGACAGATGATCAGCGGCGCGGGCGGGGGGGGGGGGTCGAGCGATCGGGCGGGGGGGGGGGGCGGGCGATCGGGCGGGGGGGGGGGGGGCGGGCGATCGGGCGGGGGGGGGGGGGCGGGCGATCGGGCGGGGGGGGGGTCGGGGATCGGTATTACTTACGGCTCCGGAAAGGTTTCTGCTCCAGCGTCATCTGATGAGGTAAGCAGGGGGCGCCGGCTGATGACAGCTGCCGTGCGCCCCCTGCTGATTGGTCAGGGGAGCGATCGGGTGACTTGGTTCACACCCAGGTCACCTCCCCCTGACCCCTGGACTCCCTGCAAGCTGCTCCACAGCAACGGTCCCGCTGATGCCCCCCCGATGGCCCGGAAGGTAAGGGAACGCTAGCTACGTGAAATTCACGTAGCTGGCGTTTAACGACAGGAGAGGCAGCTACGTGAATTTTACGTAGCTGGCGCTAGAAGGGTTAAATCAAATGAAAATAAAAAAAAGCTTTCTCTGTCACTTTATCTGCTGTCCCTGCCTCGATCTTTCCCTGGCTCTCTGTGGCTCTCTGTCTTTCCCTGTCTTTCACTGTCTCTACCCAGCTC